>CAOLHI010000464.1:0-631822 GCA_948474755.1 Ctenosaura bakeri | reverse complement strand
AAGGGAAAATTTTTCCTCCTTGTTATAAGCCTTCTTGGGTCCAATGTTGGGAGAAAGACAGGATATAAACTAAATAAATAAAACACAATTTTAAAGGCCTGAAGAAAGTCTCATAAATAAAGGTCCATGCCCAAAATGTAAGCCAAAAGTGACCAGAGGACATTTCACATTACATAGTTATAGCACTATGATTCTACTTTAACTGCTATGGTCCCTGGAGTACACAGTTGAGGGAGGAAAATTTGAATTCTCAGCCAGAGAGCTCCTCAAATTATTGGGATCCATTTTGCTGAAGCCCAAAACTTTCAGTTAGGCCAAAGGTTTTCGGTTAAGCCATCCTTGGCACTTAATGACTTTATAAAATGATATTAATCCTAGTTCACATTCTACACATGGGAGGAACATTTTCCTCTCAGGGAAGATGATTGAGATTTGCGGCATCTTTTCATGCACATATCCTTCTTATTTTCGATAAAGTCATAAAGAGCAGCCAAAGCAATTAAAGAAATACTTTCCACTGCACATCAGAATCTCTGGTACTCAATTATTATTGGTTCATTAATCTTGTCAGTTAAAATGCTTCTGATTTGCTCATAGTAATCCAACCATTTTTCCCAAGAAAAATGTGGGAATGTAATGAAAACTTTGAATAACTTTTAATTAGAACACTCATGGCTCTTTCACACATTGAAAGAACTATGGAAA
Source organism: Ctenosaura bakeri (assembly GCA_948474755.1). Classification (NCBI taxonomy): domain Eukaryota; kingdom Metazoa; phylum Chordata; class Lepidosauria; order Squamata; family Iguanidae; genus Ctenosaura; species Ctenosaura bakeri. Next base: position 631,117 of record CAOLHI010000464.1, on the reverse strand, counting down.
TGGCACATTTTCACACTAACGGGCATTTAATTGACCAATGATGCATCCTGCTCACTTATGACATCCATTTATCAGATACCTCTGGATGGTACAGTCACCTCATAAGGTGTCTCTCTCCCTTGCTGATTTCTGTGTAAGTAAAGTCATCTGCTCTGTGTTTTAGCAACTACTCTTCTTGCATTATAACCATGATGTTAGAGGCATCCATTGGCTGATGTGGGTGAAATTGTGGAGTTAGCAGCAAAGGGTTTAATGAAGTCATATATAATTGAGATCCAGTCATCTAAATAAAGTGAAATGCATAGATATCTGGCACATGATGGCAAAACTTACAAAGCAGATGGTAAAAATATTGTTTAATGTTTGAGCTGGCCAAGTGCAAAAGAAATGATTGGATCAGCATTGCCAACTGCAGAGTAGACCCATACCTTGGCAACTGGCCATAAAAGCAGTTTTCCTCAAGAGGGAAGAAGGTTGTAATCTATAATTTGTTTGATATGACTAAAAATATCCACTGGTATCAGGTTCCTGGGAGAGTGAAATGTCTCTAGCATCTTCACTATGCTAGTCATTCTGAAAATTGCTTGATATACTAAAAAGGTCACAACTAGTCCTAATTTAAAAGACCAGCATTTCAGAAGTCAAAAACAGAAATTATTAAAACTGTTGTTCTACAAATGATGGTATATCCTACAGATATATATATATAATTTTTAAAAAAAACATGATGCTGTGGGCACTGAAACACAGGGGATGAGTTCCTGCTACTCTTGAGTTTAAATTTAATGCAAATTAGTGTTCAAACCTGATCCATAAAAAGCATGTGAACTCACTGTGGGAGAGTTCTCAAGAGGCGCACCATTTAGGGGAGCTTAGAGAAGCTATGTCCTCTATTGCTTTTCAGATTGTATATGATTATTCTTGAGGAACATCCACATCTCTGGTTAGCCATCTCAAAATAATTTTGGAGAAGTAACTGACAAGCCAGGATTGTGCACAATGCAGGCCACAGGACTCATGTGTCCCTTGGGAATCCAAAGTTTGGTGTCCGAATCCCTCACAAATCCCTCAAGAAAAACAACCCAGCTGAAAATCAGCCAAACTGGTATCCAGCAGCGACATTTATGTCACTTCCTATGTTCCAAAACACAACTATGCAGCCTGCTAAGGCTGAGAGTAAAATTCAGGTAAAAAAAAATTGGCCTCAGTTATGAAAGAAAAGTATGGAATGTAACCTTCTTTGGGTCAGAAGTCTGTCCTTTTTCTGCAAATACTGAGGTACCGATCCTTGGTTGCAATCAGGGCTAAGAGCGAGGGCAGAGGGAGAAAGTCCTATTGCCCAAGTAGACTCCCTCTGATGTGATTCTGGCTTTCTGACTTGCCAATCTATGGCCAATCTTTCTTGGCCTCCTGTTTAAATCATCCACGCATGCTACCCATAAACATTTTGATTTCTTGCAAGATCTGGTTTCAGCTTTCCTAGAAAGCATATGCACCCCAATCCTCAGAGAAACTGACCTGTAGCATGGTACAAACTTTGGAGGCAGGGATTCAGAATTTCCTCAAGCAGTGCAGAAAGAGAAGAGGAAAGACGTCACAGGGAAAATGTAGAGATCTCAAGCAAACCTGGGCAGAAAAGAAGCATCCTGGATTCTAAAACTACCCTGCAGGTTATTCCAAATCTTGTTGCATTTTCTATGGAGCTACTTGCAGAGATCCACCTTCCTATGGATATTGAAACTGACTTCCCAAAAGAGAAATAGCAAATAAGCTCAAATTAATACAGGACTCCTTAAAGTAAAGTAAAAGAAAGTAAAAGAATAGATTCTGTGGACCTTCATCTTGTGACAAATCAATCCCACAGCTGCTTTGTGGAGAGATTCAGGTAATAATACAATATTTATTTTGATAACATAAATATGAACAGAGGGGTTGCTCTCTCACTGATAGATCATTTTCATAGCTTTGATGTGCTCTTGGACTCAGAGCTGCTCCTGGAAAGCCAGGTTGCTGCAGTGGCCAGGAGCACCTTTGCACAGCTTTGACTGGTGTACCAGCTGTCTTGAGGAAGACAGATCAGGCCACAGAGGTTCATGACTTAGTTACCTCTTGATTACCTCTTGACAACTATAATAGCTTCCAATTTGCAAGGCACTGGTGGTGACTTGAGGAGCACTAAATGATTTTGGCTCAAGATATCTGAAAGACCGCCTCCACCCATGTGAGCTTGCCAGAAATTTGCGATCTTCAGAGAATAACCTGTTACATGTCTCAACATCTCGTGAAGTTAGGTTGGTGGGTACATGTAATAGGGCTTTCTCTGTAGCCGCACCTTGACTGTGGAACATGCTACCCAAGGAAGTTAGTCTTTAGAGCTTCTGGTGGGCAAACAAAACAATACTCTTCCATATGGCATTCAATATTTCAGACTGCCCTACTTACCAGGTGGCAGATTTGTGTCTCAGATTGGCTTTGGCAGTCCACATGGCTCTGCAGCCATGCTATTGAGCTGTGTAGTCACTTCCTCCTTCCCAACAGCCTGCACACTGCCCTGTGATGGCTATCCCCTGACTTTGGCTGGCAGCTAATGAGTTTAAATCAGCTGGTTTGAACTCACTGGCTGCCTCTGCCCAGGCCAGAGATGACTGAGGCTTTCCCTCTGGTCCAGGCAGTCAAGTGTTTAGCTGAGCTCCCTCCAGTCGCAGCTCAGTTCTCTTCGCAGCAGCATCTCACCCACCCACACCTTTCTGGTGTATGTTGTTGTCTGATTAGGTGCTGGGTTGCCATTGCTATTTTGTTACAACTTGGAGGGCAGTTGGTATGGGTCCTGGATCTGAGATATCTGTTTACCAGGCCATGGAGCCCTGGTATACAGGACTTGTCAGGAGTGCAGTAGAGGAAGCAAGTGTGCACTGTGGCAGAAGTTGTACACATTCGCTGCACTCCTTGGTGTGCAAGTGGCCCCCACACCTGACACCAGTTGGTTCTAGCTTTGGTGGAGTATCCAGCTCATCGGTCAGCAGGCAGGTTGGCCGATGCCTGGATCCAGACCCATGCACATGCCAACCCTGTCACATCTGTAGCCAATTAAGTTGCGGCCTATTTTGTTCCCAGTTTTTTGTGTATGTGTGGTTCTTTCTCATCCCTCCTACTGCTCTGGCCACTAAGCACACAACTGAAATTGCTGTTTTGACTGTTTTAAAGCTGGACTCTAGGACTGTGTTTGGATTGCTTTTAAGAGTTTTCAAAAATGTTTTTAATCTTTTTTATTTTCTTAAATTGTTTTTTATTTGTTCAACGCCTCAGGAGCCCTTGTGGGGGTGTGTGTGTGTGTGCATGTATAGAACTATATAAATAAATGCAAAATACCAAACTGTGGCAATGTGTAATTCTCAATAGTCCTGTTTTCCTCTCAGATAGGCAGAAGGGTTAGAGAAGTAAAAAGATGCCTTCACTGAAATTTTTAATTTGTATAGCACAAGACTTTTGAAAACGGACAGCTGTATAACTATGGGTGGGTGTAAGCCTTAACACTAAGGCAATAAACAAGAAAGAGACACCTGTGAGTGGGGAGCCTTGGAAATCCTCTGGCATGCTGCAGGTTGCAGAGAAGACAACTAACCTTGTCACCAATGTGAGCAGACGAGAAAAGAGAGAGGCCGTAATTGGAAAGCCTGTCACTGATAGCTGCCAGCACTCTGCAACACTAGATAGAATACCACAGCTTGTCCAGCTCTAGCATTGGATTAGAATATGATGCTGTCAAAGGAACATTTGCAAAACACTGAAATAATCAGGCTATATTAACATTCATCTAAAACTGAAATAATATTAGGATCAGAGGCATTGAGAACAGGATCCTGTATTAGGTTGTGAGGAAGTAAGCTGCAATTGTGTGTCATTTTTTGTTGTTGTTGTTTTGGTTTGTTTATACTTGGTGTTACAGTCTACCAGGTGTTACTGGAGTTTCAAACCATCAGTGATTTGGATTTTAACTAAGAATCTAGAATTCAAGATTCCTTGGAATCCAGGAACAATTTGTTGTTGTTGTTTTAAATACCTTAAATGCTTTCTTCCAAGAAAGACCCAAGACATCTTAGCATTAAAATATACAGAAGATTTTTTTAAAAACAGTAAAACAATACATAACAATATATAAAGCAAGTGTTGCTATTGTGTATTTTAAAGCCATTTCTCATTTATAGCAAACATATGGTGAACCTATAATGGAGATTTTCTTGGCAAGATTTGTTCAGAGGGGATTTGTCATCACCCTTAGCCTCCACTGAGGTTAAGACAGTGTGACTTGCCCAAGTTCACCCAGTGCATTTCCATGTCTGAGTGGGGTTTCACACTCCAGACTCTCAGTGTCCTAATTCAGAACTCAAGCTGCTACATTATGCTGGCTCATATAAAACAATAAAACACCTCCCTCGACTCATGGGTATAACCGATTGCAGTAAGGAGAATATTTGAACGAATGGGCAGTGAAGGAATATTGAATACCTAGAAATAAAAAATTATTTCATTTTTTCCACTTTAATGCCCATTCCCATCTCTAAAACTAATGGCTTCTTTTATAAAATATTACTGAAGATACATCAAACTATCACTACATCAATCCTGGACCCTGGTACAGCAGGACACCACAATGTCAGGCACCGTGGCCTGAATGAGATTGGCCAATGCTTTGCAGCCAATAATATGCAAGAAAATCAAAATCAAGAAGACAGTAGCAATATCAGCAGGAAAAGAGCCAGCAGCAATGATTACAGACGAAGAGGCAATATGTTAAGTAGTGCAGGGCCTCACAGTACGTGCAACTCTTTAAGGACAGAAGAGGCAAGATGTGAAAGAGAACTGAAAAAGAGTCTAGCAGAGAGTTCAAAGGGGTGGAACACTGAAGTCTTGAACTTAAGATGCCAATCTAGTGTCAGAATTTGGAGAAAATGGATGAGGATCTTCCCAAACCCACAACTTTGCATGAGGATTACTTTTCCTGTCAGACATGAATCAATCTGTGATACGGACCAAATGAAAATTTTGGCACAGGTTTACTTTTAAATCAGCATCTTAAAAAAAACCAGTGCTGGTATAAAGAATGTCATTAGAATTGCTTCTCGCAGATTTAAACACTAAGCTCCAGTTTTTGTCTTATGTGTCTCTAGTTTATTGAGAACAGTAGATATACTTCTTGCTGTAGCATTTTGAAAACACAGTCTAATTCCTCCAAGACTCCTATAAGATAGGGGTCCTATTCTGGCTCAGAGAGATGGCAGAGGGTATCTGGTATTTCCAGGGTGTTTGCTCCAACAGACCTTCCATATCAGATGATAAAACCTGGGAGGTGCTCCTATGACACAGCAGTAATATATTCTCCCTACTCAATAGGCTGAAATGCAGCATTTCCATTGTTTCTGTATTATAAAGGTGGGAACAAGAGCTGCATCACGCAGAGAAGGGGAGGAGGGAAGGAAAAGACAGGGATTTGTCTCTACATATTGTTTTTCTTTCTGCACCATCAATATGGGAATGGAAGATAAGGGTCTGTAACACCCAGGAGCTAGAGGTCACATTGTGTTCCGGTTACATGCCTAGGAGAGGTGTGTGAGAGAGCAACTTACTCTCATTCAATCTAATAGGAGTGACAACAGGAGAATGAAGTCAATGTGCTTTCACATTAACTTTAAGGTAAGAGAAGCACAGGTGGTTTCATTTTCATCCAGCACCTTCTGAGGACAGTCCATTACTGCCGTTCATTTGGTAAAAAAAAAACACAAGAGAAACACCAATTAGCCAAAGCTGTTCTTATTTTAATGTCATTTCAACAAGCTCTCAGAAGCAGCACTGTGTGCTGATTCCTCAGCTGGTCTTAATGTACAAGCCTGGCCTAATCCATTAGGAAACTGCAATGCCAACGGACAACCTAGAATAAGAGCTAAAATGAAAACCAAGATAAATGCAGGGGGTGGGGAGGGAGGGAGGGGGAAACTTTACTCAAGTGAAGAAACTTCCAATCAAGAGAGGAGTTACAAGGGAGAAAGCTGAAGGTTGACTGTGGAAAATATCAAGAGCATATGCTCCCCACCAGGGATGCACAGCAAGCATTCTCTCTTCAGGGAGGAACACATGCCTCAGCTACCAGAAGGGAATGGAATTGCTCCCAGCTGGGTTAGCTGCATGTGACATTCACAGCAGTTCAGAATGCACTGTGCGTGATACTTGAAGGGTGACATCAGCAATACACCAGACTCACCCTTCGTTAACCCTGAGGCTCATGTGTACATTTCCAGCCCACATTCTGTCTATCAATATATGGGTAATGTTGCACAGTCAAAGAGCTAGGCAGAATGGTCCAAACAGTGGCAGCAGGTTACACCCAGCACGGGTGTAAACGGGCCAAACCAGTCTCCCATCTCTTGTTGCAAAGTGACATTGCTCAATGACAGCACACAATATTTCATGAAAAGATGTCCCATTTGTACTTTAAATTTAAATTTGTACTTTAAATATTCATTCAAATAAAAGACTTAACTGAGACAATTTTAAGTAGTCCCACTTAGAAGTATTACATTATCATACTCAGCTTGCATTAAGCAATGTATGAAGACATCATTTCTTGCTTTAAAATGCATAGTCTCTGAAAAGCCGTAGGAAAGTCATCCAGAAGCCCACTGTACAGCACAGTAGGAGATGCAGAGGACAACAATAACTCAGAGCCTTCCAGGCAACATTAGAACTATATTAATGTACTGTGCTCTGAGACATCTTTAATGGAAAGGATGCTGGGATGGTCTCAGACGAAGTATGATACTCTTTGCAATCTAGAATAATGTCATCCGTATTAGAAAACTACATGGTAAGAGTCAGTCACATTGTAAAAGTATTGTGTATTAAAATCTGGTGCATAAATTCATACAACACAAATGGCATTTCATCCTAGTTTCCTATTAATAAGTTTTTTTTTAAAAAAAATCTGTAATCCATTTAAAATCCATTAAGGAACTTATGGTTTTACTCACACATTAAAAGCCACAGAAATCACAAGTTAAAGCACCTGCTTTCTTTTTCACACCATATGCGTAATAAACACATTGTACAGCTTCACATACTGTGCTTGTTTGCATCATAGCTGCTATGCTAAGGTGTAATGAACAACCATACACATGCTTGTTGCAATGACCCATCCTACTCCTCCTGCATTTATCAAGATTGTCCTTCTTCCTCACATACCGCCCCTCACTACTAATGCACATCAATCCCTTTAATGAAAATGAAAGCTTAAAGGGAAAGCAGTGGGTCATCACAAAGTAAGTTACATGCCCACAAACTGTAGCAGATATGAATTGTGGCTGAAAGATCAAGTGAAAGGGAAGGTAGGCAGTGGCTGAGCTGCAACCAAGAACAATATGGCAGACCACAGAAAGGAGTGGGAATCACATGGCACCCCAGATGTTGTCAGACTGCACTTCCCAGAATTCCTTACCATTAGGTAAATTGGCTCAGGTTGCTAGGAACTGTGGTCTAGGAACGCAGAGTTCCACATCTACTGCTTACCTAGTACAGTCTTCCCTCCACATTCATGGGTTTGACCTTCGCAAATTCGATTATTAATGACGAATGTGCTTGCCTCCTCCCCCTATTCTTCTCCTCCCATTCCCTTGCATTCCTCACCCCAGGCTTGTGAGGCTTGTCTTTAAAATAGACATTTTTCCCCTTTTGGGCGAGCAAAGCCCCCTCTCAATGCTGGACCTATGTCCTCTCTGCCACATGGCTGCACATTCTGCTGTGTAATGGCCACCGATTGGTCAAGTGTCCTCTTTGCTCCTACTCTTCACCTCTAGGAGGAATCTCCTTTCTCAAGATGGTGACTGGAAGAATGGCAGCACTCAGTGCTCCACTCTTCTCCATCTGAGGGAAAAGTATCAGTAAACCCTTTATCTTGTCTTGCCCCCCTCCAAGAATGCCAGTGTCGGAGGCAGGGGGATGGGAGGGGAGAGTTCTAGAGGGAAATGGGAGGGGGAGCACGGGGGGGTTATTCGTGGTTTTTCTACTTTTGTATGGTTTCTGCACGCTGAACCTTTGTGAATATGCAGGGCCCACTGTATAGAGATTAGATACTTCTTGGCATATCAGTGAATGCATAAGTGCTTTAACTTGTTTGAAACTAAAGGTTTTGCACCCTAGAATCTCCTTGGTGGTTTGTTTGGCTTTTCTTCAGTGTGAGGGATCCAATTAATAATAACAACGAAGTGATTGTTCTGATTTATCAGAACATCAGATTTGCTGAAATGTGTCCAAATTACAGCTCTCACCATAAGGATTTTGTGCCAAAAATTATACACAATTGCATGCAATATTTTATGCACAAACAAACAGAGGCATTGTTTATGATACAGAGAATTTTCAGTCTCTGTAATGATGATGATATGCTAGGTAAGCAAACTGACGTAGTTCTATAGCTGCTCCTGCCACTGTATAATAAAACCACTCTAGCTAACCCAGCAATTTCCCTTCATTGTATTACTTCAAATGATAAACTAGTCTTGCTTCCAAGTATTTCAGAAATTGCATAAGGCTGTAACCTTTATACAGACCCTTACATGGATGTACATCCCATTGGAGTCTATAAGGCTTAAAACTGGGCAGACTTTATAAAAGGCATCATCAGCCTCTCTTCTTGCTACACAGGTGCAAATCCTTCTGATTTGTCCTAGTGAGAAAAAATAATCACGTCTGTCATTTTACCAGTCTTTTATTTTTGTAACATTTCAGATTTTCTTCCTATGTCATGAAGTCTGCCATACACTCTTGGAAGCCAGAATGGCTAGAGAAAATATCTGCTGTGTGAGTGACTTTGATCACAGCATCTTCCTTTCAGATTAAGTTACAGTAACCATAAATTTGCTTAAAATTTTCTCTACAATACAAGACTGGAGCTTAGAAAACTTATATTTTTACTACAGCTCCCAGAATACTCCAGTCAACATGGTCAGTTTATTTTCTAAGCTCTACCTAAAACATATGTTCACTCCCAAAGTAAAGAACGCCACTGATCTTGCTGCATAGGGCTAGCATCCAATCATGCTGAGTTAAAGATAACTAATCTCATCTGCTTCACTTTATACCACAGGAACTGTACAAACATCCACAGGCCTCTTTTACATGCTCTCTCTCCAAGCATATACTCTTCTACACATGTTCTTCTTTAGCTTTGTTTTGGACCTCAAAATGGGCTAGAGAAACATTTTTTATCCCTATAAAGGTGTTCCCATATATTCTTCCCTCTTTGAACTTCAGGCTTAATAATAACAAACAACGAAGTGTTTTTTCTTTAATTTTGCAGATAATATTTGGTTATTGGGAATTTGTATTAATGAATATAAATCAGAAACACCACCTGTCTAGCCAGTCAGTCAGTCAGTCAGTCAGTCAGTCAGTCAGTCAGTCAGCCAGCCAGCCAGCCAGCCAGCCTGCCTGCCTGCCTGCCTGCCTGCCTGCCTGCCTGCCTGCCTGCCTATCTATCTATCTATCTATCTATCTATCTATCTATCTATCTATCTATCTATCTATCTATCTTCCTATCTTCCTATCTATTAATTAGTGAGTTTGCTCATTTGCCTAATTTGAATATAGTGGCTATGCACAGGTATCACAATAAGCCAGGGCTCTGAAGATGACCATAGCTGATGTATAGTGCCCAGCTGCTCCTGCTTAGAGCATATGACACGAACACAACACAGATCTTTGATCTATGATTTGTCTGTCGTGATGTATGATCCCAATAGGGATCCAACACTCTTATCTGTCCCCTGACAAATCAGAGAATTAATCTAGGATAGGGGGGCCTAAATACCTCAAAGGCACCCGAACCCATCCAATGTTGGAAGCTAAGCAGGGTCAGCCCTGGCTAATACTTGTATGGGAGGCAGCCAATGAATACAAGGTCCTGTAAGCTAAATTTCAGAGGAAGGAACTGGCAAAGTCATCTCTGAGTATTTCCTGCCTAAGAAAACTCTATGAAATTCATGGGGATGCCATAAGTTGGGAGGCAACTTAAAGGCAAATAGAGGGGCAGTTGCTGGGAGCCAGCAATGGTAGCTCTTTTAATATTGCCCCTTAGCATCTTGTTCATCTTCCTCTCTTAAAAGACTAAGCTGTGTGTGTGCCACTCCGGTGCCAGTGCTGAAGGAAGATTAACTGGGAGTCAGGTTGGCTTTATATGGAATGAAGAGGCACCATTTTGTCTTTTGCTCTATATTGCAGTATTGGACTAGCTACGTCCACAGTTAATTCTCTGGTTTGTTGGGAGAGAAATAAGCCAGAGAGCCAAGTATTTGCATGTCACTTTAAAAAAAAAGTCTGTGGACTGTTTTGCTTGAATTATCAGTTATCCAATATATACTAACATACTTAATCGTCCAGAACTTATCATAATTCTCTTTAATTATCGTGACATCTGAACATGGACATTTTCTGGTCAAATGCAAAAGAAATGAATGAATGTAGTTTCTGCAGCCAATGAAAATGACTTTCTTTTCTTTTCTTTTTTTGCAATCAACCAAAGTGTGCATAATGTGGAGGTGGTACATTTTATTCTCAGGAGATTATTCCTTAACATAGAGGCTATATGAAAATATGGCATCCCTAATTCTGAATCTAGGTTGGCTGCAGCGGAGGTGGGGGGACAAGGACAGGCATGGGAAGAAGGCCCATGCTTTAAATTTTTCAAAAGTTACAGCTGAGACAGAGATCAAATTGCATTTGATTTCCAGTAGATGGACTCTGCTGCCAGCTGGGGAAGACAACTGTTGTCTCCTGGCTGCAATTAAAACGGTCGGAACTTTTACTTAATTAATACTGAGAAACCATGGGGAGGTGTAAAGTAGCAGCTCAAAATGCGTAGTGCTCAGGCTTGGGTTGGTGGCACATATACAAAAACTGGTATAATTAACCTGGCCTTCATGCCAGGGTGACATACAAATTCATGAACCATTCCAGAAGCATCCTGAAGCACACTGGCCTGGCTCCTTTCTTATGTGAGGTGCAAGGGAATGCCACTTAAATGCCTTAGAAAAAAAGAAAAAATATTTTGTTTCCCTCTAAATCAGAACTAATTGGCCTAAATACCTCACAGGCACCAGATTCTTTTTGATCTTAGAAGCTAAGCAGGGTCAACCCTAGTTATTACTTGGATGGGAAACCACCAAAAAATACCAGGCTATATATTTCAGAGAAAGGGACTGGCAAAATCATCTCTGAGCTTATCTTGCATAAGAAAACTCTATGAAATTCTTGGTGTCACTATAAGTGGACAAGCAAACTGAAGGCAAATGCACACGCATGCATGGACACACACAAAATGGAACTGCTGCTTTATAGCGGCTACTTCTCTATTGCTTTTGTTCTGCTATTTCTCAATGTTTTTAGTGATTACAATCATTTATTTCATAAACTGTTGTTGGCCAGCTTGAGACCTCGTAGCAGCTATTAAAATACACATAGCAGCAGTCACAGGTAATGTACGAATAGCCCTTCAGTCTGTAAACAACCGGAGAGAAAAACTATGTCAGGGAGAAAAAGCAGACACCCTGTCTTCCATGGCCCAGAACTCCACTCTCATTAATTTCCTCAGCGTCTTCATTTAGCAGTGTTAACATGTAGAGTTTGTTGTTGTTGTAGTTAACTGCCATCAACCCAATTTTGACTAACGGTGATCCTGAGAGCCCTCCAAGTCACACTGTCAGCAACAGTCCTGCTCAAGTTTTGCAAACTCAGCCGTGGCATCCTTTACTGAGCCTATTCACCTATAATGTGGTTTCCCTCTTTTCCTCCTACTTTGCCAAGCATTGCTGTCTTTTCAGTATTCACCACTAAATAAAGAACTGCTACAAGGTCAAGGACAGCCAGCATGGTGTAGTGGTCTGAGCATTGGACAACAACCCTGGAGACCAAGGTTCAATTTCCCACTCAACTATGGAAACCCACTGGGTGACCTTGGGCATGCCACACACTCTCAGCCCCAGAAAACCCTGTGATACATTCATCTTAGGGTTACCATGAACTGGAAATGACTTGAAGGCATGCAACAAGAACAGCAATAAGGCCAGGTCAAACCCTTTTATACAGACTATAGAGTGGAGACATGTTTTTTTTAAAGGTGTTTCGCTATTATTTTTAAGTGGAAATCTATGAAAGTATAAACATGATACAAACTAGTGTATTCACCCAGCGTTGCCCAGGATTTTATTTTCCTCTCAAGAACTCGGCAAACAGTCTTCTCCAATATCTGTAACTTTTCCCCATATCTCCCAATGAAATCTGTATTCAGTTATTTACGTACACAGTTTAGGGTCCTGAGGGAGTACACTGTCCTCCTCCTTGCTGCTAGGCCTCATCTCCATAGCAACCAGCCTATTCCAGTACCTGTAACTTTTTCCCATATTCCCCAATCCAATCTGTATTCAGAGTTGTTAACATACAGGGGTCAGGTTCCTGATGGAAAATGCTGTCCTCCTCCTTGCTGCTAGGCCTCATCTCCATAGCAACCAGCCTATTCCAGTACTTATAACTTTCCCCAATTCCCCAATGGAATTTGTATTCAGAGTTAACAACAGACAGAGGTTTGGTTTCTGAGGGAATACACTGCCCTTCTTCTTGCTGCTGGGTCTTGTCTCCAAGGCCCAGGCCCAAGAGCTCTCAGCTAAGAATTCTAAAGGCCCCTCCCTAAAACGCCAACCCCAAGATTCCATAGAATCATCACAGCCAGCCAATCATATGAGGTCTTCTTGCCTCACACAGCCATTCATATGAGGTCTTTCTCTGCCTGATGTAGACAAACGGACAAGATCACTCACAAACTTTGACTTTTATATAGTAGATAAATACGGACCAGTCATTCAAGAACTGTGGCTAGCTGTCAGATTTGCACTCTGAGGCAAGCCCAGGCTTGTGGCCGCATAATGTGTTAAACAACAGGTGGAAAAGCACTGACTTCTAATTTTCATGTTCCGTTACTACTACTACTACTACTACTACTACTACTACTACTACTACTATTATTATTATTATTATTATTATTATTATTATTATTATTATTATTATTATTTTGAAACTCGTCCTTTAGTATGCCATGCTTCATTGCCAGATACAACATTGGGAAAACCCCCACAATGAAACATGTTTTACAAGGTAAATACATCTATCTTTGAATGAGTCATACCAGGGCAATGGTGATGTAGGAAAGAGAATTGACCCTATTATCTTGAAAATAATTTCTTACGCTTCGCAGCCACGATTGATCAGAAGAAAAGGGGGGTATTGATATATGTTAATTCAAGATATGGTGCACAACAAAAATTTCAAGATAATAACGGGCGATATTTGGCAATAGAAATAAATATGAAACAGGACAAGATATTAATAGTTGGAGTATATGCACCTAATGGAGCTAAAGGAGAATTCTTCCCCAAAATACACAATGAGATATGGAAATATGTACAAGAAACAGGAAATGCAAAAGTTATTGTTCTGGGGGACTTTAATGGAGTTATCAATCCAAAAGTGAACAGAACAGTACAGACGTTAGTCCCCCGAAACAACGGTAAACTGCCTAAGAGTTTTTTTCCAGATGATGGATGATCTAGATCTTTATGATACATGGAGATATAAAAATGGACACACATTTTTTTCAGACAGACACATTTAGATGGACACACATTTTTTTCAGACAGACATAAATCAATCTTTAGGATTGACATGATTTTGACATCTAAGAATTTGATGCTGGAGACGGCGGATAAAGACATTCTTCCAAATTTATGTTCAGATCATAATCCGTTACAAATGAAACTTAAGATTACAGATAGAGAGAGGACAAGAAGATTGAATGAAGAGATATTCAAGAGGGAGAAGTACATTAAACAAGTAAAAATAGAATTAAATAATTATTTTAAGGAGAATATGACATCAGAATTACCAATGAAAATAATATGGGATGCAAGTAAAGCTGTGATGCGAGGGAACTTCATCAGATGGTCTGCGGAAATCAGGAAAGAGAAGAAACAGATTGAAGATTCGATTCTGGGGAGGATGAAGGAACTAGAGAAACAGATGAGGGAAAAACCGACGGACAACAAGATAAGACAACAGATGAAGGTTTGTCAAGCTGAATTAAATCAACTAAATCTGCAGGAAATAGAACAACAGATGCGAAGAGCAAGATATACTTTTTTTGAACAGGCAAATAAACCTTCTAAACTTTTAGCCAGCTTACTCCGTAAAAGAAGGGTTAGAAATATTATTACGGAGATTACAGTTGGTGAGAGGAAAATTACAAAACAGGAGGAAATAAAATAGGCTTTTTACAAATATTACATGAAGTTAATGAGTACAATCTCCTCAACGAAAAAACAAGTGAAATGGAAGAATATTTGGAAAAAATGAACAAAATGAGATTCACCGAAGAGTAGAAATCGACTTTGAATAAACCCATATCAATGATGGAGATAGTTGAAGCTATTAGGAATCTGAAAAATGACAAATCTCCAGGACCAGACGGTTTTACTGCAAAATATTACAAAACAATGGAACATGAAGTTTCGACACCCTTGCAGAACACAATGAATGAGATAAGAAAGGAGGGAATACCCGACACCTGGAAGGAAGCTAATGTGGCTTTAATACCAAAAGAAGGAAGAGACTTAACAGACGTTAAGAATTATAGACCAATTTCATTACTAAATACAGACTATAAAATTTTTGCTGCAATTCTGGCAGAAAGACTTAAAAAGGTTCTCTAAGAAAATATACATGAGGATCAGAATGGCTTTTTACCAAAGAGAATGATGTGAGATAATATTAGGACAGTGTTAAATATAATTGAGTACTATGAGAAACATAATGAAAGAAAATTGGCAGTGATATTTGTGGATGCAGAAAAGGCCTTTGATATGATTAATTGGTCATTTTTGAAGACGGTTATTAAACAGGCTCAAGCCGGAGACAAATTTATCTCTTGGGTTGAAGCAATATATAGTCAACAACAGGCAAGATTGATTATTAATGGAGAGCGAACAAAACAGATTGAATTGCACAGAGGAACAAGACAAGGCTGTCCTTTATCTCCGCTGCTATTTATCATGACATTGGAAATACTTAATAATGTCATAAGAGAAGACAAAGCAATAAGAGGACTTCAGATAAAGAAATATCAGTATAAACCTAAAGCATTTGCAGGTGATTTGGTTTTATTTCTGGACGATCCTCTTAGCAGTATTCAAGGGTTGATGGACATGGTTCAAGAATATGGAGAATTTTCTGGATTCAAAATAAACAAGGAAAAAAACAGTGTTTATAACAAAAAATATGAGGGAGAAAGAAGAGAAGGAGCTTGAGCATTTAACAGGTTTTAATAAAGGTCAAAAAAGCAAAATATCTGGGTGTCTGGATTACAAAAAGAAATAATGAACTATTTCATGATAACTATGAAAAAAATGGAAAGAGATAATCAAGGATTTGGAGAAATGGATTGGAATGCAACTATCTATGATGGGAAGAGTGGCAGTTATAAAAATGAACATAACTTCCAAAGATGAATTACCTTTTTCAAAATCTCCCTATTATTACAAATACTAAACTTTTCATACAATGGAAGAGAGATTTGACCAAACTTATACGGCAAGGAAAAAAGCCAAGAATAAAATGGAATATCATGACAGATTCAACAAGAAGAGGAGGGTTGGGTCTACTGGACTTACAGATATATTTCAAGGCAGCGGCATTCACTTGGATAAAAGACTGGATGAATCTTCAAAATATGAGAATGCTGACATTAGAGGGAGCTGATTTAAGGATGGGTTGGTATGCCTATATGTTCTACGGGAAAATTGTGGTTGATAAAAACTTTGTTCATCATTTTGTAAGAAAATCATTATTTAAAATATGGACTGATTACAAGAATAAGAACATTAGGCAACTACCTAGATGGGTCTCCCCTCAAGAAGCCTTCCTTGGAAGATGGATTGACTCAGATAAGTGGTTGTGTTATGATGACATATTAGAAAAGACAAATCTGAATCTTCTTAAAGTGAAATCAAGAGAAAAATTGGAATCAGAAGAAATAAAGTTAAACTGGTTCCCTTACAGACAGTTGTCTGAGAGATTCCAGATGGATGTGAAAACTTATGGAATAGAACAAAAAGAGCAAGGAAGGATGTTGAAGTTACTGCGGGAAAACCTACCTCACTTACTATCACATTTATATCAGGAGATTTTATACCAAGAAAGAGAAGATGAGACAGTCAAATCAGCAATGATATCGTGGGCTCAAAATGTCGGACATCCAATTCAATTAGAACACTGGGAACAGAGCCGGCAACAGACACAAAAATTTACTGCATCTCAGAACCTAAAAGAGAACTATTACAAGCTTTTTCATAGATGGTACAAGACACCAGAAAAATTAAAGAAGATATATAATACGGGAACAGGGCATTGTTGGAAGTGTCATGAGAATGTTGGAACACTATTTCATATGTGGTGGTCATGTCCTAAGGCTAAAAAATATTGGAATGATATACATAATATGATATGTAAAATACTGAGGGTTCAAATTGATAAGAAACCTGAACTGTACTTATTAAATATGACACATACGTTAGATGGAACTGTTGCAAAGAAATATTGGAGAATAATGCTGTATATGATTACGACAGCCTGTATTGAGTACGCAAGGCTATTGAAAACTGAGCAGATACCTACAATAGAGCAATGATGGGCAACTTTCATTGAAAATCAAAACGCAGATATAGTCTCTTAGAGATTAAACGGAAAATCAGATGATGACATTAACAAAGAATGGCAAATTGTTCTGGAAATGGGTTGAGTATTGACAGGCAACAATTCTTGATTCATGGTAGCATGAGTAGCTAAAAGTAAAAATCAGTGGAATATCATGGAACATGTAAAGTAGGGATGAAGAGCAGGATCTATCCTGTATGTTAACAAATGTAATGCGATGCATAAATGTTGATATGTCAATGAAATAACAGTATTGAAATCCAGAGAGGTGTGGAGGATGCTGTAATAGTTCGGTAAAATGTACAATGAGAAATGTTTTTTTTATACAATGTAATCATAATAAAATTAATTATAAAAAAAAATTTCTTACAAATTAATTTGTTATCCCCATTCATTAAAATTTTCAAAAGTGATTTCAAGATTATCTGATTAAGATCTATCATCTCAAGAACGAAAAACCCATGGCATTGCTTTTTTAAATAATGGTCAGTGTTTGGTGTTAACTTATTTTATTGTTTGGAGCAGTTGCCACTTTGGGCTATTCTTTAAGTCATTTTAAATGATTTTTTTTTAAAAAAAATGAAAGTAACATTTCAGTAATAATTAACACAACAAATTACACTTTTAAGCTTTTTCTGACATTTTAATGTCAATGAATTATGCTTTTAAAAATTTAATATCAAGATTTACTTTATTCAATTATTTATTTATTCTATATCCCACTCCAAAGCATGCTTTTCTGCCCCCCCCATGCCAGCCTGCTGTGCTGCATCAACATATTTTAAAATGTCTGAAGCGATGTGATATCATTTCTAGCAGCCAATTTGGCTGGTTCCCCCTCCTTCTTTTGTTTGAATTTCTTGGGGAGCAACTGGGAGACTGGCAGGTTAAAGGGAGCAAACTGCCACATTTCCAAAAAGTTTTTGGCAGATCTTGGGTGGCTTCCAGAGGAAAAATTGACTAAAAAAATCAGTGTAATTTTGAGAAAAAATTAGAGTGGTTGAGGGCTTTGGTGTCTTCAAGGACCACACTTTGGGGCCCAAGGGTCATACTTTGCCCACCTCTGGTCAACACCAGTGTTCCAGGACTCTTGTTTAATCATTTACTTATGTGTCATACCCCCATTCTATTTAACAACACATTATTTCAGGAAAAAAAGTAGGATACTCATGTTCTGTAAAGTTTGAGTTTTCTGTAACAAAAAGCGTATTCAATACACATGCATTCACAGTAAAGCTTTTTCCATGAATCTGTCCCCCTCTCTCTCCCCAATATCGCAGTTTTTATTTTAGCTGCCACTAAAATTTGATGGTTTGTTTTCATATTACGAGCCTGCCTCACACTGAAAACTTCTTTATGCCTTCTTTTACAGCTTATGCAGAGTTAGCCAAAAATAGTGTATTTCATTTGCCACCAAATCTTCCCCCTCCTTCTCCACCTGCACCCCGCCCCCAGCCTTCTAACAGGGCTTCTGTTATTCTACGTATTTTTACGGCATATTCTGAACCAAAGGCTGATGGAGGAAAATAGCTCTTTTCTCTGCACACTTTGAAATAAGATAATTCAGGCTGCCTCCTCATATGAGACAGGATATAGCATTTGAGCCAGAGATGCCTTTATCCTTTTACAAGACCAGTTTAGTCAGGGGAACAGACACACTTCATTTCACATAATGAAAAGCCCATGTATCTAAATAGCGCAGGCCTCCGCTACATCTCAATTCCAGTCAAGCTCATCCTGAGCTAGCCCAAGACATTTTCCAGCCTGAAGCAAATGCCAAAATGAGGATTACTCTCCAATTCTGCTGGACTGGCAGCTGAACCTAACTTTAACAGTGCAGACAGGACAGTGTCTTCCACTGCGCAGAAGGGAAGTGGGTTACCTTGGCAGGCAGAGAGAAGGCTTCATGGCATGAGCTGTTATGTCCACCAAAACATTGCTCCTGCTCAGATACCATGCTATCTGGCAGCTGCTCACTGCCCAGCCAGACAAAAGTTGTGATGTAGAAAAGGCCACATCAGCACAGATCACATGAGCAAACCAAAATATTACCCAGACACACTTGTTGGACTATGCGGGCTGGGTGTCTCTCTGTCTGCCTGTTCAAAGATGTCAGGATTCAAAAGCTAAAAGTACATTCTGGTTTGTTATCTTGCACTGTAAAGCCAGGATCCTGCATTCAAATTAAAGGTTCAGCAAATCTTTCCTGGTTTGTTTACCCAGCCACACCAGCCAAAAGGGCAAGCACATGTGGACAGGTGTACACCAACATATACCTCCCACACGTAAGCCAGGATTTTTTCACATGAAAGCAGCCGCTGTTTCATTTGCATTCTTATTCTCAGGTTTGTTTGTTTGTTTGTTTGTTTATTCTATTCAATACAGAGCTTGGAGAATTTACATTTCCCTACAGAGAAATATTTTCTCCATTGTCAGACTTCGTGGGTTTTATTGGAACCCATCAATCTTTTTATTTATACCCTGCCTTTTTTTTCCATAATAAAAAGAAATACAAGTAAAAACAATGGCATGCTCTGAGCAAGTACTTCTCATGCTTAATGTGATATGCTTGTAACACCACCAAGGCCAGCCTCAAGATACTCTAGGTCAGAGCTTTCCAAACTTTTCATGTTGGCGACACACCTTTTAGAGATGTATCATTTCGCAACAAAACAATTTCAGTTTTACTGGTAAACTGGAGGTTAAGCTAACCCTTTATAAGAGATACAGACACATACATAAATTGTAATAACAATATGTATGGGGACACAACATATCTCATCAAAACCTTTCATATATTTTAAAAATATATGATTTATAAATAATAACATACATTTTCAAGATTGTATGCGACACACCTACACACCTCAGGTGACATACTAATGTGTTGCGGCACATCATTTGGAAAGCCCTGCTCTACGTCCTTAGCTCTCAGGTTTTGACCCTAACATCTCAGGGACTGGGATAATCCTAATGTGGCAACTCTACGGACAGGAATATTATTTACTGCCAGTTGTAAGGTTTGCTTCCTCATACACTACTAAGTAGCACATGTCTTACATTTAGTTCAAATCCCTTTGTTAGCAGGCAGAAATGCAGAGATGCAACCTCTTTCCTTCGCAGCCTGCAACCTCAACATGCCACTGAGTTTGTATGAAGCCACCTAGGTTTTATTGGAACTGGTATAAAAATGTGGTGTTTTTTTTAACTGAAGTGACCAAATGAGTTATTTTGGGTCCCTCTTCAGCATACTTGTATAAAAACGTGCTTTTTAAAAGTTAAAATGACCAAATGAGTTATTCTGGGTCCCCTTTGAGCATACTGGCTTCTTCCCATGGAAGAACCAATACCTTCCAGTTTTTAAAAAATGTCCCCTTGAAGCTAGATCAAACAAACAATTGTAACAAATAAAAGTGCCTTGCAACTATGCATGTCACAATTAAGATAGGGAAGATAAGATTTACAAGGTAACATTTGCAAGTCAATTAGAAGGAGAATATACAAGTAAAAGAGATGAAAATGTCCAACCTGCTGTTATTAAATAAATGCAGCAATATGAACTGCCTTGGCATTATGCCATATGGCTCAAAATAAAAATAGCAAGGGGAGAGAGGCATCCTTAACTGTGCTACCTGTAGGAATTGTTTCCATAGATAAGGCAGGTAATGGCAAATGTAACAAGAAGGGAGAACTGCCACGAGGGAAAGGGTTTTAAATCTTCCTTTAAGATTAATGCAGGTTATGCAGATTAATGTCTGTCTTAATACCCTAAAGACACTAGATCTGGTCTGATCTCAGAAGCTAAGCAGGGTCAGCCTTGGTTAGTACTTGGATGGGAGACTGCCAGTGGATACCAGATGCTGTAGGCTATATTTCAGAGGAAATCATCTCTAAGTATTTCTTGCTTAAGATAATCCCACGAAGTTACGAGAGTCACCATAAGTCAACAGGGAACCTGAAGGCACATGCACGCACACATGCGTGCGCGCACACCCACATGCGCATACATAAATGCAGATCAATACACAGATCCCTCCATGTAAGCTTTTCACACAGTTTGATATAATTTGGTTCTTCATTTCTCCACATGATTCCTATTAATGAAAAACGATTAGAAATCTATCATGATTGGACTGAGACACATATTCAGTATAAATTCAAGTAATCCACTGTTATTCTGTGCCAAGAAGGGAAACTTTTTTTTCTTTTTTTTTTGTAATGAGGATAAAATTCTCGGAAGTGTGATTCCCTTCAACACTCTCTCGAGGGCAACCTGGGCAGGGGTGTCTGCACAGTGGTGGTGGAATGCAACAGAAGCAGGCAAATCCCACCCCTTCTTTCTTTCTTTCTTTCTTTCTTTCTTTCTCCCCTCCCATACATGTTTTGCTCTTCCCCATCACTCTTTTTCCTAACCTAGGATTGGAAGAAAAGACAGATTGCTCTTGTAGACACCTTTTGAAACTGGGGAGGGCTGGCACACCTCTCTCTCTCAATCTCTCTGTGAGTTTGTGTGTTTGTGTTTGTGTCTGTGTGCTACAGCCAAGTGGAATATCAGTTTGAACCCAGCTGTGACATTATCCTTCTCAGATAATTTTTCAAGGCTCATTATCAAGCCTCAGAAATGGCTGTGTTGGATGAATCGCATTGTACCATTGTACTAGAACAAGAAGGGGAGGGAAGGGGTGGGGAAGAGCTTCTAAGGTTTCTGTTAAGAAAAGGTTCAACAGATTGATCAGAGACTAAGCAGCATCAGAGATATAGGTCTGGGAAAGGTCTGTGTGAATTTTAAAGTAGACAGGGGAAGAAGAAGCTTATTTATGGGGCTTTACATTTGATAACTGTCCCTCAGCAGTTTGATAGGTATTGTCTGTTTTCTCACAGAGGGATGTGGAACTTTTGGTGCTTAGGATATAGTGGTTCAGAATTCCAACCAGTCCCAACCACCTTAGCCAAAAGCAAGGCACCGTGGAAACTCTCATCCAGAACATCAAAGGTACACCACCTATCCTAGATTTCCTGGGATTAAACTTTTATCCACTGATTTGTGCAGCATCAGGAAAATGGTTTGTTGTTCTAGATCTGAAAGAAAGTCTAGCACACAGTCAACACGAATCATTATGAACCAAGTCTGTATTTTAAAAAAAATTAAATATGCAAATTTTTGTTCTATTGTAGGCTATGGCGATCATAAAGTCTTTCCCTAAGCATGCTCAAAAGAATTCTGTGTTTGTCTTATATAATGAAACTTGTGTGAAAACCACCAGGGAAGAGAGAGTACAGAAGGTAGCAAACATGGCTCATTTTCAGGAAGAGGGAAAAGAATACAAAGGAGATGGGAGTTAGGTGGGCATTCAGGACAGTGGGAAGTTTTTTGGGGGAAATATACTCTAGTATTAATTCTCCTTGATTTATGCTGTTGTTGTTTTATTGTAGAGGTAGGAAACCTGTTGTCACTCCCATTGCTGCTGCCGTTGCTACTGCTCCTTGCATTGGCAAGCACAAGGGTAAGCACACTGGGGCTGTACACCAGTAGTGAGTGGGATCACATCAAAAATGGTTTGGGAATCCCACTACTGATATGTGATCCCCCACTCACTCAGTAAATTTATGATAACAAGCACCACTACAGTAAAGATCTCTGGACTAGGTAATATGTGGCCTGTGTTAGTCTTGTTTAGGTTGTTCCAACCTTATATTTGTTTTGTTTTTGCATATTTGTTTAATTATTTTCAGCTACTTCAGAAGTTCTCAAATTTCATGGCTTATTTATGAATTTGAACTCAAGTCTCAATTTTTAAAAATCTCATTTAGCTCTTATATCGGCCCCACTCTTTCATCTGTGCAAAAGATTGTGCATTCCAAGCCACCAACACCCACTACCACCAGTACTACTACTACCACCCCACTCCCCCTTCCCCCTCCTCCTCCTCCTCTTCAGCAACTGATTGTTATATCTAACCCCTCTTTGAATATGGTTGGAATCTTCATCTGCTAGTAACATCATTCTATCAGGGCAACCCATAGTTCAGATATTGCATGTGAACGTACATCCTTCAAACTGCTGTGCCGTTCCTTTTATCATCATATATCTTCCTTCCTTGTTCTATTAAATTTTCTATTTCCTATTTCAGGTTCAACAGACTAGAGTTACAAGCATAGCCTCCTCAAAACGTAATCCAAATCATTTAACAACTAAAAAAATGGGAGGAGAGAGTGCAACCCCAGGATCAAAAAAAACAAAACATTTTTTGCTCCAAAATTCCCTCTGAGGGAATGGAGGGCATTTCCACCACAGTTGCAGCTCCCCACAAGGCATCTCAAAAGTCAAAAGATACAAAATTCCTCAGAAAATGTTTTCCTCCAAAATGTCCTTTGGGGAAATGGGAGAATTTCCATCATGTTTTGGAGGCCCCTCTGAACCAATTTAGGCTCAGGAGAAGCCTTTTTTTTTCCAAAGAGGAAGTAAACAGGAAATGATTTCGGCTCCGTTCCCATTGTTAAAAAAAAAGGCCTCTCCTGAGCTGAATAGGGCTGAGGAGAGCCCAAAAACATGGCAAGAATTCCCCTGTGCATCCTAGAGGATGTTTGGGGACATTTGCAAGCAAAAAGTGGTTTTGGTTTTGGTTGTTTTGTTTTTTGTAGGGGCACTTGTGGTGCTGGAGATGCAGCCGTCCAATATCTCCTGGAGGACTAACGTGGTCTTCCCTAGCCTTACACAGTACCCATCCCCGCGTGAAGGGCTTTCAAATTTGCTCAGGCTCAAAACACTGGGAAACTGAAATTGTTAGGCCTATATTATTAAAGACTACATTATTTAGGCAACATGCAGATGGTATGATATTCTATGACATAGTGCATTCTAGCTTCACCACAATCTTGGTACTGTCAGTGACAAATTGGTGGACCGGTGTTAGATTTATCTCTTCAGTGGAATATATATGGAATAGACACTGAAGCTAATACAACTGAATCTCCATTTTACATTACAAATAGACTGACCTGAAGGCAACACATCCACATGCAAAAAGACAGCATCCTTCATCCATTCCCAAAATTGAGACTCAAGGTGGCTTACAAAAACAGAAACAAATACAGACAAAACCACACACGAAGACATAAGTAAAAATACCCAAACAGTTAGTTAAAATGCTATTAAAATGTTCCTGGAATTAAAACATTTAAAACAAATCCATTTAAAAAAAGGACAAAGATTAAAGTCAAAGATCATACTAACAAAAATCCTTCCAGACAATTCCTAAAAACCTGTCAGAATACAAATGTTTCCACTTGTCAACAGAAGAACAGCAAGGATGAAGCCATCCTAGTCTCCTAAGGGAAGGACTTCTGAGAGCAGCCATGAAGAAGGACCTTCTAGCTTCTCACTTTTCTAGCCCCCTCCCCAACTATCTAAGATGTTGAAAGACATTTTCAGACAGTCTTCCGTATGTGTAGCACCATCCCATATTTGGACAAAAGTGGACAAGTCTGCACAAAATTGCACACAATTTCACAACACAGATAGCACACGGTTCAAAAAGCCCTCCACTACCTTACAAATGTGCCCCATGAGGATTTGATGGGTTAGTGGGCCCAGCCCTTGTCTCTTCCTTATACTGTTGTTAATTGCACAGGTGATAATAAACACAAGCACTACCTCTATTCAGTCTAAATGTCCATTAGGAACATGTAACAGATGCTCCTATATTACTGAAATACAGCAGTGGCAATTGGCTCTCTGGATCACATCAGCAGTCTATGCCAAAACGCAGAGGCTGTTTCAAGACAGCTCTGCATGGCAAACACAACATGTAAATCAGCCCTCAGTGTTATAAAATAACTGAGAAGAAGCACACAAGCCTTGGTTATTGTTCCATAACATTAAGTACAGAGAAATTACACCACGCTTATGTACTGCACACTACAGAACTTGACATTTTCACTGCTAATGTCACCCACAGCTTAAGGCTTTTCTCCAATAAATCAGAGCAGCTCTTTCCCCCTATGTTGAATTAAGGTTGAAGGCTTAGAAGATTTACTTCACGAAGCTATGTCAAAATGGTAACGCATCACCTGCACTTACTGAAAAGTTTGAAAAGTTCCTCACCTTAAATTCCGCAAGCCAGAGTAAGGAAAGTGGCATTCCTTCAGATGGTGTTGGCAGATCTCACCAACATAGTGGTGAAGAATACTGGGAATTGTAGTCCAGCAACATCTGGAGGGCTACATGTTGCCCACTGCTACTATCAACAAACTAGGGCTATTTCTGCACTAGATTGTTACAGTGCTATTATTCTACTTCCAACGTCTTGTGGAATCCTGGGGTTTGCAGTTTAGGGAAGGGCATTTAGAATTCCCCACCAGAGAGCTCTTTGGCCTCAGTAAACAGCAAGCCCCAGAATTCCACAGGATGTTGAAAGTGGAATAATAGCACTATAACAGTCTAGTGCAGAAATGGCCTACATCATATGCCACGCACATGCCACCCTATATCTGGGTTTCAAATTTTCTTCCGGCAGAGTTTTCTTCTGACACAGTTTATCAGCTGCCTGACAGGCCAAACTTCATCAGATGAAGCTCTCTCCAATGCAATGCTAAAAAAACTAGACTTCTATTTTTTCAACTTTTAACTTTTAACAACTTTTAAAAGCACACATGTCCCCACTGGGGCTTGAGGTGGGGGAGACTGTTTACAACTCTCCTCTTTTACTTTTGAATCCTGTGCTAGAGGTTTTCTTGCCCCTAGGAGCTTAAAAATGTGTAAATTAATATTTGCTTTCATGAACAATCCTGAGAAGGCAAAGTTCTCCCCTCTTTTTTACAATTAAAAATTTGCTTTTAGAGCATTTTCTCCTGTATGGAAAAGAAAGAGGAATTAAAGTGTAATGACTCTCAAACTCACCATCTGACACCATGTGATCCAACTCAGCCTGCTAATAATAAGCTTAAGTTTATGAGGCATAGAGGTGTTTTTATATATCAGCCTAGCTCTGTCAGCTTACGCAGCTCTTCCTTCACCTCTCCTGCTGCATTAAATCATTTGTCTTTATGGGGAGCTGCAGTATAATGCCTGAGGAAGCAATGGGTTGTAAGCTGGGAAAGAATATTAAAACATATAGAATGGGAAGGACAGGGCATGACAGCTTACTTCAAACTTTCACTAAAGAATTTGACAAAAGTAGTACAACATGGAATTGATTGTATTAAGTAGCTCACCTGGATGGGGCTGCTTTCTGAATCTAGCATTAAGCCTGAACATACTATAGCCCTGAGATACAATTAAGAGCAGCCCTCATAATCTCAATCAGCCAAGGCCTCTGAGTGCTTATATAATAACCTGAGGAAACAATCCTAAAATGCAGTCTCTAAAACTATTTTGGTATGCAGCATCACAGGTACAAGGAGATACATCTCAGGAGAACTGGAGCACTATGCACCACTAATGCAGCTAAAGTAGGGATGGGATGGGTCCAAGCCAGTGGTGGTTTGTGGTTTGCATGTCAGTGGTGTGGTCAATTCATTCCAGGTT
Organism: Ctenosaura bakeri; assembly: GCA_948474755.1. Lineage (NCBI taxonomy): Eukaryota > Metazoa > Chordata > Lepidosauria > Squamata > Iguanidae > Ctenosaura > Ctenosaura bakeri. Next base: position 604,791 of record CAOLHI010000464.1, on the reverse strand, counting down.
TCAGTCTCAACTTTAAAAGACATCTCAGAATTATCAGAGAAATAGAGGGATGCAATATGGACAATTCCACCTTCTAAATCAGTATCTGGTCAAGTTAAAGAGAATGTATTTAAAAATAATTCATAAATGGTATTGCTATTCATTCAGACTCTACAAAATTAAAAATGAACTGTCAAAGGCATGCTGGAGAGGATGTGGCAAAACAGGAGAGTGACAACATATGTGGCTAATATAACTCAAAATAGTATATTTAGATAACTAAAAGATTAGGTCAAAGAGTACATTATAGAGGAGAACTACTGTTAATTTCCATATTTGAAAATGAAATTGAAAGATTGCCAAATAAAGATCTTAAAGTACTGTTGTTAAGTGCTGCAAGGTTAGAAACAGTGAAATCATGGAAAACATTAGTGGATTTTTCAGTGCAAAAGTGGATAAATAGCATATGGTCTATAGTACTATCAGAAAAGCTCACATATAAAATGAGAGTAGCAAAAGGAAAGATCTAAAAAGATAAATTTCAAGAAATTTGGAAACCCTTTATTACTTCTGTTGCTCATGAGAACTCTGGATTTAATCCACCATCTGATCAAAGATTCTTTTAGAAAAATGCATTTTGAATGTTAAGAATAAAATATAACCCCATTGTTAATTCTATGAGGCTGCATTAGATTTTCCATGATAAACAGTGATATATATTTGGTATATTAACTAAGATAGGAAGGTGGAAAGAACGGGAAGAGGGAAATGAATGTTATATCTATAAATTAAGGAATATTTGTAATTGAAATAAAGATTTTTTTAAAAGTTCAAATTAAAAAAAGTCAAAGGAGCTCTCCATGGTGCCAAACCCTAGCCCCACAATCGATTCAGCACCTTGGATAGTTCCTTTAAGGCAGGGATGGGAAAGGGAAGGCCATGGCAAGAAACTTTACATTGTCCTCAACATCTCTAGACATCCTCAGCCTGTCGTCCGGCCTAAATAATAAGGGAGTGAATTGCTGTTCCCAGAAGCCTCCAGTTGCAGCAGTCTGCCTTTTAAGTAAGTTGCATGACCTCCTTGCACTCTTTGACATAAAAAAATATCAATTTTCGAGACCCAAAATTGGACATTCTGAAAAATACTACTTTGCATACTTTTCAGTTTTTTGTTTTACCTCTCAGAAGTCCATGCAGCCCCTGTGGGGTTCTGGGACATGAAAGTGTCCCCCAGTCTTGCCACAGTTGTCCACCCATTTTAAAGTTTGAAATTAATGCTACAGTAGGCTCATCTCCATGCTAACAAAAAAGCCACCAGCCATCACTAATGTACACTCTGCCCTCATGAGCCCCAGGCTCCTAGTTGCATTAAATGGTCTTTCCTCATTTGACTCCAAACATCTAGGCAAAGGCTTGCAAAAGTGTTCCACTGATGAGACAGTGTTCCCAACTGTGACAGCATTATCAGTGTATTCAGTTGATCATGCTTACAAGCTACTTTCCAGATCATTGTGTTCCAGGACCAAAGATTTATATTAAAGCCAGAAGCCACACTGCGGATGAACACATGTGCAGGACCTGTGCAGATATAACAAAGACAGCAGCCACTGACACTGACTGTTCATCTACTAATATATAAAAGTCAAAGTTTGTTTGTCTGTATTAGGCAGGCAAAAACCTCATATGATTGGCTGCTTAAGAAGGTTCTATGGAATCCCAGGGTTTGCAGTTTAGAGAGAGGCCTTTAGCATTCTGTGAGAGAGCTCTTGGGCCTGGCCAGTCGCTATGGAAATGAGGCCTAGCAGCAAGATGGAGGGCAGTGTATTCCCTCAGGAACTCAACCTCTGCATGTTAATAACTCTGAATACAAATTGGCTTGGGGAAAAGTTACAGGTACTGGACAAGACAGTTTGGGGAATTAGAGACACAAGATCTCAAATCTTTTTAACAAATGCACAGCTAGTAGCCCTCTCTTCTCTTTCTCATTACTACTACTTTCCTTACATGCAGAAAAAGTGCAACTACTAGCAAAACTATTACATTTGTGTAGTGCATCAAGAGAGTTCTAGGCTTTATACAAGGTCATCAAAGTGTATGTGTATTATCTCCACAACCAGAAATCTCCTTAACTTTTGTTCCAGTGGGGTCCCCCTGCAAATATTTATCCTCTGTTATTTAGAAAGCACAGAAAACTCTTCCCTATTAGAAAATCATTTTACGCTTTTTCTCTGAATTTAATCTGAATGTGGGTCTTGACTAATTTCATTCTGGTAATCTGCTGATTCCATTTTCTTTTCTGCTGTTGTGAACTGCTTTGACCTAAAATTCAACTGCTTTGAGCTAACGTAACAAAAGCTGCACTGAATTATTTTTACCTAAATCTGCTTCAGTGGTTCTACATATTCAGTTTTCAGACTTGCACTAGAAGCTGCATTCACTCATCCTGGAGCAATACATTAGGTGAATGAACATTATTGCTTTTGTTCTGCTCAGGGTTACTGCAAATGATGATGGTGGTGATGATGATGATGATGATGATATTTTAACCACTGCTTTTTAAAGATGGAATAAATTTACTATTAATTTTTTTTGTTCCTCTTTCTGTAGTTTCCACTGGATCACTGATAACTTGCTAACATATAATTGTCCAGAGCAAGTTCCCTGCTCCCTAAACATTCATTGATATATTCATGTAGCCTGAAAGCTCTAACACCTTACTGAAATATAGAAAGATCAATGGGAGTGAACACACTGGTGAAATTCAGACATCACAGTAGCCAGTTATCTGATCATGGTTTGACCAGGACGCCCCTTGGGTCCACACGCATCTCGTTTCTAATACACACAGCCCTTCAGTCTTGAGGTTGCTTCATCAGTAAACTGGATCTCCTAACCAGAACCGAGGTTTTGAGATACAGACTTTTCCTGAAAGCTAAGCAAAAGCAGCTGACAGAGAGAATGGAAACTCGAGGCATCCATTTACACAGACAGGGGTGTAAAAGAAATACAATTAAATAATGATTGCTTGCAATATTTCAGGTGATTATTTCTGAATGAGCAATTCTGAGAAATTGTTCTTTCCAGTGAATCGACGAAGTTAATTAGAAGTGAGTGTCAAATGCAAACCTGGACATCACCATCTGCGAAAAAGATATTTTTTCATTAATCTAAACTGGATCGGAGCTAAAATGCTACTTTGGAAACCACAGCATTACATTTTCTTTGAGGTTGAACAATGATTCCTTGCCCCTAGGAAAGTAGCAGGCTGCATGCAACACACATCAATCTGGAACAATTTTGTCGGTGTTCCTCGAAATAATTTTATGAAAGAGAAACATTTCCAAAAAGGGAAAGAGAAACACAGGCCATCATTCACAGGACTTCTCCCTTCTAGCATCACAACACATGCAATTCAAAGCTTCTATGAAATCCATGTGTGTGTGTGTGTGTGTGTGGCACACCTTCAAGTCACCTGTGGATTTACAGTGAACCCATGAATTTCATAAAATTTTCTTAGGAAAGGAATACTTAGAGGTGGTTTTGCCAGTTCCTTCCCCTAGTGCTGGAAAATACAATCTTTTTGCTAAAAATTAACACTACCTGCCTGACATTTGGTAAATTGAGTCTTCTTGTAGGATTCCTCACTTGTTACCCTTCTGTACCCTGAGAGAGATTGCTTTCAAAATTGAGCTTGTCAAGTCAACCCGTTTACTTTTGAATGATTGCAGGAACGCGTGCTCTCTGGATTAATTTGTTGCACTTTCCCCCATTTATTTTAGCCATCTTAAAGAATTGATGCCACAAGGGGAACAGCAGTGGTAGACTATTTCTTGTGCAATAATAGGTGGTATTATAAGTCACAATTGATCACACTGGCATACGCATTTATTATGCATACATACATGTGCATTTATCTGTATATCTATAAATACCTACGCCTGCCACTGTCATTTGCAGAACAGATGTCAGCAGATCTGAAATGAAATCAGAAAACCAGATGAAGTGTAATAAAGACCAGTCAGTAAGATAATTGGATGGAATTTCTCTTGCCAAGTCAAGGATTTATACTGCAGTTTCCACACCATCCAGTGTATTGAGCACAACAGGACACGAGTAGAATACAACAGCTAGAAACTAAAATTGCCAATACTTTACTGTGACTAAAGAATTCTGTCATTATAACCTGCAGACTATAGCAGTGAGAAATGTAAAAAGCTACCCTTTAAGAGGCAAGCACAGAGATACATCTTATATTTTATTTCAAAGGCAGAACATTTCCACAATTGAGAGAGCTTTGAAAAAGCAATTTAAATATAACATTGAGAACACCTATATTAAAAATCTCTTATCTATACTGATTCGTTCCTTACACTCTATCTGGTCTGTTCCTTTTTCTTTGCCCAATCACAACCCTATGAAGTGTATATGCCCTGACAAAACTTTTCCTTCTAATGTATATGTTTGAATTGTAAATACCGTAGTACCTGTAAAGCACCCCTAAAACAAAACTTATTTTCAGTTCATTGACAGGGCATGATCTAAACTCAGGCAAAATCCCAATACAAATTTGGTTCTAAGTGTTACGGTTACATACAGCACTAATTCAAATTTTGTTTTAACCATGTTTTATTGGGGGGAAAAGACATCTTGCAGATAAAAACAAGTAGTTTGCCCAGTTCCAGATCTGCTTTCTTTCTACCTTCACCTACACATAACTACATGCCCTCAGCTTCCACCTAGAACATAATTTGTTGTTATTATTTGTCCTCAAGTCAATTTTGACATACAGTGATCCTATGCATGAGAAATCTCCAAGTCACCCTGCTCAGATCTTGCAAACTCAGGGCCCTGACTTTCCGTGATTGAATCTAACCAATTGTAATGTGGTCTCCCTCTTTTCCTACGGTCTTCTACTTTGCCAAGCATGATGAGTTACCTCACCTCATGATATATCCAAAGTATGATTGCCTCAGTTTAGTCACCCTGACATCTAGGGAATGTTATGTATGATTTGCTCTAGGGTCATGTGATTTTTCAAGTAGGGCTTTATGTATTGCATTTCCTGTTTTATGACTTTTAGCTCTCCATGGTTCATGCTTCTCACATTCCCTGCCCCTACTACACACATACATTGTGGAGCTTTGGATTTTTCTTTCTATTCTGAGCAGCTAAAAGTCCTTTCAGCTTAAGTCCAACTTGACTCCAAACTGTCTTCCTCTTCAAATATTCTGGATAACCTTGGTGACAGTCCTCCTGGGTTGACAATGTTGCTGCTGCTTAATGCCAGGATAGTGAATGGTAAAACAACAGTCATTCGAAATTTGATTCTAGATAAGCATGCCGGATGAAGCTGGGGATGGGGTAAATCTTTCACAGCTCTGCCTGCCGGGTTTTACTACACAGCAGCAGCAGGCAAGTCCTGGGGGGCACAGAGGTGGAGTTGCAGTAGTCTAGTGTGATTCACCAGGTGCCCTATCCCACAGTCTGCAGGTTTTAAGTGTGTATATGTAAAGGTGGCTGGCCAGGAAAGAATAAGGATTCTGTTGGTGTACTGCCCACCCCACTGCCCAACAGTCTCCCTTTCTGAGCTAGCCAGGTGGTCTTGGAGTTGATGTTGGAATGCCCTCACTTTGTGGTGTTGGGAAACTTCAACATCCATACTAAGGTTACTCTTTTGGGAATGGCACAGGATTTCATGGCCTCTGTGACAACCATGCATCTGTACCAACTAGTATCTAGCTGCTGGGCACGCTCTGTCCATTGTCATGGACAGATCACTACTTGGTTGTGTTTAGACTCATTGGGACTCTAAACCTCTACAGTGGTAGAGGACCAATTAGGATGGTCTGCCCCATAAGGCTGATGGAACTGGATGTGTAACTGATGGCTCTTGGGGATTTTATTGTCACCTTGATAGGTAATTCTATTGAAGCCCTGACAGACCTCTGGAATGGGTGGTTTACAGTCTATCATGGTGGACACAATTCAGTCCATCGTGGTGGTCCATAGTAGTAGACACAATTACTCCTTGGCATCTCCACCCATGGTGTGAAGTCAAACCAGCTCCCTGATTTTCCATTGTTTTAAATTGTATTGTTTATTGTTTTTAGCTTTTTAGATTGTATGTTTTTAATATGGTTCTTAGTATAACGCAGCTTTAATGTGGCCTTTTGTTTCTTTTTAATTAGAACCTTTTAAATGTGTGAGCTGCATTGAATCCCAGTCCTGGCGAAAAGACAAAATAAAGTGAAAGAGAAGAAGGAGAAGGAGGAGACCAACAACAACAACTTGTCCTCTGAAGTTCCCCAGTAGCTGGCTGAGTGTCTTCTGACCTGGAAGTCATCTTCCAGCACTAGCTCACTGCATTTTGCGCTGTCTCATCACAGTATTTTCAAGGTAAAAAGCTTTCAGAAGTGGTTGGTCATTGCCTTCTTCTGTGCAGTACTAGCTCCTTTGGAGCTAGCTATGGTAACAGCATTATGATTTCTGGGAGATTATCTGTCACTGTCACCCCCCCCACACACACACACACTACTGCTGCTGCTCAGCAGCTGTTTGGCCCATTTAGTCTGGCTCCTCAGCAAAGGTCTGTCTGAATGGGAGACTCTACCAGCAGCAGTGCTACTAGCAGCATAGCTCCTTGCCTCACTGGAGCACACAATCTCAGCATCACAGAAAGGTAGTGCCAACACCAAATCTATTATTTACAGGTAACACCTCCAACGCAACTGCATCTCGTTAGATAGGGACTCAAAGGGATAAGACAGAGTCTCAGAACTCATAGATTTGCAGCAAGTATTCCTCATACTACAGCATTATTCATCATCATCATCACCATCATCAATAATAATAATAATAATAATGATGATGATGATGATGATGATGATGATGATGATGATGATGTATCTACCCAATGAGGTTAAAAAACAACAAGGCAAGACTGATACCCAAGGCAAATTCACAACCTGCCTGACTGCAGCCTCTGGCCCTTCAGTCTCCACTTTTCATAGGTTAAATCCAGATGGGAGACAAGGTGCAGTTTTGGTGGGCTCAGCTCCAGCCAAGGGGAAAGGATTATGTGCAAGAATAGCTCAGCTAGCAGAGCAGCAGCTTGCTACAATTTCCACGTCTTAATTGATTTTTAGCTGCAATTTGTATAAGAATCCACAGAGGGTAGATTTACTTAGTGAGCTTTTTCCCATTCCTCTCAATTGTTGTGACACCAGGGCTTCCCCATCTTCTCACTAGAATCAAGTAGGATAGACCAAATGTTCCCATCTCCCCAAGTAAGTGAGAAGGAATCATCCCATCATTTCATCTCAAACTGAGCCTTTAGCCGAGTTTTAATTTCCAAACAGGAAAATATGTTTTCACTCTGTGACTGTATGTATGTGTGTGTGTATGTTTGTGCTGACTGAAAGCTGTGAGCAACTGTGGTCAGTACGTGATGCTCAAAGCTTAATGACATTAGTAGGACCCATCCCTGTAAGTATCAGGGTTGGCCCAGAAACCTCAGGGCCACCCTAATTACAAGACAGACCAAAAAAGGAACGGGGATAAAGGAAGAAAAGAAAAGGACAGAAAAGAACACCAATAGTCACCATGTGCAGTTCCCAATTCATATACATCATCAACAGGCTACAAACAACTCTGAAGAATAATATTGCCTTCTTATAGGATCTGAGCAGCAAGCTCTACCTGCTTACAGACAACCTTCAGATCTTAAACTATTCACCTAAAATAGGTGAACTGTCCCTGTAACAGAGATAAGACTCTACTACAGAGCCTGATGCCAAATCTGTCCCCACATCTACTCTAGTAGTAGTATTACAGGTCCCCATAACATCAGAGATGCTTTTACTTGCTCATCCTTGTAGATGATATTTACCATCCTCTGTCAGAAGTGCACCCCTGCACTCCACATTGGACAAACAGGACAGTCTCTTTGCAAGAGGATAAATGAACACAGATTTACTATTAGAAACTGCAAGTGTCTCTAAACCAGAGGCAGAATATTTTAATCTGCTTGGGCGCACAGTTAATAACCTTCAAGCAACAAATGACCTTTATTCTGGAACAAAGACATTTCAAAGGGAGAATGGAAAGAGAAAAGGCATATATTCACAAGTTCCAGATCATTAGGAGAGATATGAAAAGAGACAATGGTTTCTTGGTATACTACATACAGATAAATTGTTAAGGAATTCAGAAATGTACAGTGATGTGGATGTTTCCTCAGAACATGATGTAGAAAAGGACAGCACTTCTGATAGGTTATTCAAAGCAGATGAATTTAAGAATCTGCCAAAAATAAGAGGCAGATTTGTCTTTATTTTTACACCTCAGGTCCAAAGATCCAGCTGCTTGATAGACCTGTTTCATCTTATACAACTCTGGCAATTTATGGCTAGTTAACACAATTTGCATCATTGTGTATCCCATGACAATCTCATTTCTCCCCACCATTATATAATCATTCTTTAATACCTGTGGCTCAATACTATATCAGTACATCTCAAAAAGTGGATTGATATCTACGAAAGCTCATGCTGAAATAAATCAGTGAGTCTTGAAGGTGTTGATACTTTCTCCCCCCCCACTTCTTTATTATCTGGAAATAGATTAACACAGCTGTCTCTTTTGGGGGAAAAAACACTATCTCAGACTTCTTTACACTAAATCTTTGTGAAGTATGCCAACATGACTGATTATCCCCATATTTTATATGGGGTCAGAGGGTAGTGGGCTGACAGTGGTTCATCTCAGTCCACTAAATAGGTTCCTGTCTCAGCTGAGTGTTTGTTTTTTAACTTACATCTCCCACCTCTACTGATTTGGCCACACTAGGCCAATCTACATTAGTTTGTTTTTATTACACAATCTCATTACACAGAGCCTGCAGCTTTTACTACACTGACCTGACAACAAAGGGAGTTAACAATGCAGTTACTGCTTCTGGTGCTATGAGAATACAGGGCAGGTAATATTACCTGATCTTGACACGAAAGGATACAAATCTAACTAAGTATTAACAACAATATTGCTTTTAAAGGCCATGTAATTAAATCATGTCACTAATGCATCAAATGGTTATTTCAAATTTTTGTGCAGTTTCACAAATGTGGATGCAAAGCACAGAACACCTAGAACCTTCAAATGAGACATCTGAATACACCCAAGTGAAAATAATTGCAAATCTGATTAAGGACTCTTCTTTCACGCTTCTTTTAAGTTGTAAATACGTGAAATGTTCCTTTCAATTTTCAAGAAAGGTAGGCAAACAAGAATTACAACACTACAATAAAAATCATGGGTGACGGTCTCTGTTTTATCAATTCAGCCAGTTTATATCTTCATTAACTCAACCAAGAGCTGAACTTGGATTGATTACCTTGGTAATGAAAGCTGATGCTATCTTTCATTAAAGTCAGTGAGGCCTAAATCATCAAAAACAACTAGAGACTTTAGATGATGAAGCCTCTTTAATAAGACCATTTTCAAAGGCCACAGAGACTGGAGTGAAATCCCTCCTTGATTTGAGAGGGGGGGGGAATAGAAGCCATTTTATGCTGGATAACGCAAAATGCAGGCTCAACATATCACAAACAAATTTGGAAACACTATTCAGAGTTCCTGATTCCATGTGAGCACATCCTCATCTGTTTGTTTGTTTGTAATGTAACTATAAAAGGCAATACATGAGATTATAGATCTTTCTTATCCTCCCCCCATCATGTAGACTCTCTAAGCGCTAGACTAAAACTCCTGTAATTCCATAACTAGCAGGAGTGCATCAGGCTGGCAAAGGCTGCTTTATGCCTTCATTTTCATCATGCCAACTGCTAAAAAGTGTTTCCCGCTCCCTTCACTCTTTCTTTCCTTTTTTAAAAAAGACCATATGCAGGGGGTGACTTTAATTAGGGTAACAGAGGAAAAAAATGAAAGAAGTGCATCCTAAATGGTTGCAGAGGACAAAAGTGAACTCAACCTGTACAAGAAGTCCAATTCAGGAGAAATGACTCAATGCCAGATGCCAAGCATGTTACACACTCAAAGCTTTAACAACATAGGCCATTTCCGCACTAGCCTGTTATGGTGCGGCCCCTCTCAAAACTGCAAACCCCAGGATTCCAGAGGATGTTGAAAGTGGAATCATCACGCTATAACAGGCCAGTGCAGAAACGGCCATAGATATGCTAGAGACAGAGTGTTTAGCAGTCTTCCATTCAAAACTGTTTTCTGAACAAAACTGAACAGTAATCAAAACTGTTGCCACTTTAAGTATACAAGCTGGCAGATCCCTGTTTAGAGCTGGTAAATACTGCTTGTTAAAGTAACCTAATCGAACTACTATCCAACATAATATAATAACACACCCTGTAATAGATCTGATACACTGTGAAATCCAAACCCAAATGAGCACATTTAAGGGTAGTCACCAGATATGGAGAAGCTGTCTCTCAACCTCACATTGATGCTAGCAGAATGGAAACTAGCTCATTCAAAAAGCAGAGAATGTCTTAAGTGATCAATGCCACCCTGTCACTGAAGCTTCAAGTTGAGTTTTTTGACATTAAATGAGAAGGTGGTAAAAGGAAAAGAGTGCTGATTCCTAGACCACATTGTGCTATAACATCCTGATGCCCATATCTTTTCCTCACCTGCCAGCATTGGAAAAGCCTTTTGATCTGACTTCTGAATGTAATAGATTATGGTGAAAAAGCAGAAGATCTCTAAAATATTCCAGCTGGCTAGAAAAAATTATATTTGCAGAACTATTATAATTCAGTGTCACTTGACTATGGAGTGATATAGGGTCTACTACATTTGAGATCTAGGGCTATTAAAACTAGGTGAGAACAAGATAATTTGATTCAGATTGTAACTCTAATTCTGAAAACAGGTTTTTTGTTCCTGGGGGAAGGATACCTAATCATCAAATCTTATTGAAAAAAAATTGGACACTTTTAGAAACATTTTTTTAAAAAAATTAAATTAAAATTTAATTTTTTTAAAAAAATTAAATTAATTTTTTTTAGAAAAATGTCCTTATTTTTGTGCTTCTCAGAAGACTGGATCTTTAATACCTGATTCACTTTTGATAATCAATCCTGGCTACCTGAATTACAAGTCATTTTCAAATACTCACTATGGTTAGTGGTTAACACTCCTTCAACCCACTAGATCTTTGTTTATCAAAGACTATCCCAGGCAACTCTTCAGTACCATGACTTCTTGATAAAAAGGAGACACACAGGGGTTCCCTGGCAGATAAGTTGGTCAACTAGGACATTTCAGAGATGTTGTGATGGATGTGTGTACATCCAACAGAAAGTTCAACAGCATACTTTTCCTTGGTTGACTACTGCGGTGGAATAACATCAGAAGAAGTCATAAAGCTGGTATCACAGACCCCCACCTCATTATGCCAGGCAGGCCCTTGCTTTTCTCTACCCTGTGAGTTACATAGCAACATTATAGCAGCCTTTTGTGGCTCTTAAATTCAGTGAAGCAGAAAAAAACGGAGAAAGAACTGACATTTTGACAGCTAGGGCAGCTCAGACGTTTCTTCTCTACAGCCCTCAGGAGATCTTTGCATCAGAAACTTTGGTCACATTCTGTACAATCTCTGTTCCACGTAACATCACTGTAATAGAACAGCATTCAAATTCATTTGGAGAACTTGTTAGAAAATCTGGAACTTAATTTCCACAGTGAAGGGAAAGATAATCTTAGAAAATTAATTATATTGATGTAAAGGTTACAATATCTGTATTTAGACTTCTATATTATGTAGAGATATGAAGGCCCGGTGGAGAGTGAGGGGGAGGGGAACAGAAAAAAGTCTCCCCCTTTTTTTTAAGGAAATCCATTTTTTTCCTGGGAAAAATGTGAGGCTTTCCTTTCTTTTTCTTTTTTTCAGAAAACAAATGTGTTCTCCCCCCCCAGGTCTTCACATTTCTATGTTTATGCCAACATGTCTGGATGGCACACTGAGGAAGGCAGTTATAGCAAAATGATGCTGGGAGAGTCTAAGAGACAGGAGTTCAGTTCAGTCAGCTAGTTCATATACACTTTCTTAGACAGGGACATAGACATGCAGATAACTGCAAAAAACTAGAATCTGAAAGCTTAGTGCCTATGGTTTATCTCCCAAAGCTTTCCAGTTCTCACATTTAAAATCCAAATGTCACTATAATAACTCATTTAAACAAAAAAAGAAGGAAAAGATTTTCCTTCAAATCAGCAATACTAATTCTATGGCTGAATTTAATTACTTCCATGAGAATACGGCTTATAATTAGTTGTGGTTCACTCACGGAATGCATAATAATAAACAGGTCATATGTGTATTTGCCACTCTGCTCAGTAAATCCAGCTAGCCCAGCTCACCTTTATGTGAAACATAGGACTTCCAGCTTAAGAGGCCAAGCTTCCAAACAGATTCTCTTCTTTTCAAGCCATAACAAGTTGTCAAAGTAGTCTGTTCCTAAAACTCAATTATTTATTTCCCTTTTTACTCATTGTGCTCCAGTTCCTGAGATGACTTTCCTCTCTCCCTGTACCTTCTACATATGCAAATAACAAAATGCAAATTCCCTGTCATTATATACCATTCTAGTTTCTCCTATGCTATATTCCTTGAAATTCCATTCAGCCATAAAACCTAAGAAATTTAAGTCCACACAGTTCAGAAATCAAGGATATTTTTCAGTTCTCCAAAACTCTTCATAGTTTGGCCTTCACAGACAAAACACAGAGAAAGAAAAGGAAGGTAATTGCAGAGAAAGGTCAGTCTGTCTTCCCTACACTCGAACTGTAAGAATAAATTACATCTATTACTGATTTCATTCCAACAACTGTTTTTGTTTTTCTTGCTGGTTTGTTGCATACATGAAAACTATTTTTTAATTTTTTTAAAAATGAAACAGGTTCTTTTTTGACAATGTTTTGTTACTGTGAGACAGCTTCTCATAGGACGTACATTTGAATCCCTGATTGACTGATTTTAAAATGAGGTCTAAAGAACTGTTAGTGTACATTCATTATGATGTTGAACTATGCTCTTAAATAGTGATTGTGATTTTAGCTGTCACTGTTACTGCTGAGTTGAGAATGAACTCTTGCTAGGTGGTTATTATGCTGAAATTTTTGCTTACTTTTAACCTATCCCATGATATATTTATGTTATGTTCCACCTCAAGAGGGCTATCTTGGTACTAAAAGGGTATTATCTATCTGCATCTGTACCTATACCTATACCAATAGTTATTATCTGAAAGAATGAACAAATGTTTGAACACAAATCCATTTCAACTTAATCTATTTTTTAAATTGCTTTCAATCTACAGAATCAAAACACAGAATCAAGTAAAGAACTTTAGGTTTCATAGAAGAAAAAGAGCACATTGGAGACAGATGTTCGTATAGTAGCACATATCCAGTAGAAAGAAGAGGAAGAAAGAAACAGATACTAGGAGAAAAGAAAAATTTAATAGCCCACAGACTGAAAAGGAAGGAAATATTGTTGAAATGGTGTAAAATCTTATATGCAAAAACACATGGTAATTTATGGAGCCGAAGTTCTTGCATGAGAACATGAAGCATCCGCAATGACTGAGGACTCGCTTTACCAGATAATCACATGACAGTCATTTGTGGGAATAAAAAAGGCCATAACTTTATTGGACATAGCTGATGAGACTTACCCCAGCATGGGGGTTCTGTCAACCTGCCTGCCGGCTGATAAAAGCACTCACAATAGGGTATGACAAGACACACCTGCCCATCTTCCCTCCAACTGGATCTGGGCACCATGCTAAAACTGCCCAAGCTGTGACAAAGTTTACAAATTCTTCAATAAACCTTTACACAATAAATCTTCACACAATAGATCATGTGTGTATGGATGAAGTCTGAAAGAAATCTGGCTCTGGAAATGATCTGGGCCAGTTTAAATACTCTGGGAGTGCACCAAAGTGAAGCTTCCCAACCATCAGACACTTCCGACTAGATACTTCTGCTCTTGACAAGTGAAATTGCACAGAGCCTCCTGGAAAGAAGACAGCCAATGCCATGGAAAATGGCACCCTACAGTTGTTACCTGCAAAGCTTCCTCCCTAGTTAATCAAGGATTGCCATTCACATAGGTACAGTCTGGCCCACCAGCGAATGCTTTCTCAGACATGTCTATGTAAAACCAAGTATTTGCCCCTGGGGCAATGTACAGCATTACATTCTTTCTTTTTGTTTATGCTGTATCCACACACGTGACAAAAATTATTTCTGAAGGAAGGAGAATTTGTCCGTGCTTTGCTTAAAACTTCACTTAAAATACCACTGTTCTCCCACTCTGCAATAACAGGGTTTCAACTTGACCTCTGCTGTGCCAATGTTTCTTCATCCTAACACAGGAGGCAGGATGATACCTTCAAGGCTCAGGCACGCATTCAAGGCAGCTCTAACTGTATCTTCCCTTGTCTGAAATGAAAGCTGAAGAACCCCTGGCATATGGCTTTTCCCAGGGTATCCTTCATAGAGGTCAGGTCAATGTAATCTGCTATCTTAGTTTGTTTTATAGCACAGATGAGTGGAAAATATATTTCCAGCTGACGGTAAAAACAGTAGCAACTTTTTCTCATTTCCTTGATGCCTTAGGACCCGCAGGTACTGCGAAAAGCCAATAAATTTGTTAACCTGCAATAAGTAAAGGTAAGACTAGGAAGAGAGATGTCTAGCTGCTGGCTACAATGTGAAATCCCCTGAAATGTCTTAAGAAGAGCTGAATGTATAACTAAGCAAAAATTGTCAAATATGCTTTAATGAATCAGGTCAAGAAAGTAATACATAAATACGAGGTTCCTTTTGCATGTGTCTGAACTGGTTTGGTTATGACTGCTTCTAGGGTTCTTCCCATATGATATATTCTGCAAAGATAAAAAAAGCTTACATTCCAAGGATTCCACTGGTGGTATATTCAAGAAATCATAAGAGGACAATCTTTTACATGGACCCAAATCAGCCAGGGAGCAACCATGATGTAGGAACATCTATGCCAATTAAAACTGAAAATAAACAGCTAATGTCATCATGCCTTTATACAAATTGTTCATAGCTAAGGATAAGCAATTCTGCTGAGCTCAGTTTCATTCCAATTCTAATTTTTCCACAGCTAGGTCCATCTCATTTACACCAGGCTGAGGACTTGGGAGAGGGAAGGTCTGCCTGCATATATTTTCATATGCATTTTAAAATCATGTACACTTTTCCTATGTATTTTCCTCACTGGATAACATATTATTGTAGGGACCTTTATGCAAACTCCATCACAAAACTTCAGAAACATTATGGCTTTTCCAAGAGTAAACTGTGTTCCCATCTGGGCTTAAGTTTGGGAATTGCAAACTGGTAAATTTGCACAGAAATGTGAACTCGACCATATTTCTCACACATCCTTAGGCATGATGCATGGATCTTGCTGACCACACTTGGGGGCCACCTGAGAACGATCTATCTATCTATCTATCTATCTATCTATCTATCTATCTATCTATCTATCTATCTACAGCCATAATCTTTTTTTCATACAATAGAACTCGCATCTCTCTCAACTTCAATTGCTCTGTGATGGCAATTGTGCATTAGTTACATGAGTTAACCTAACAGAACCTAATTCATCTGATATCTTTCTTTCTACATATACTGTCTTGACAAGTATTAGCAACATTTTATCTCAAGAGCACAAGCCTGTACATGTTTACTTGGATGTAAGTTTCATCATGACCAGTGGGGTCTCCTCCGAGGAATTTATCTATAGAATTACAGCTGAAATACCTCAAGACTAGCTGGTCTGCTGGCATTCTGCATTAAGAACTGCAGACCACAAAGCCTACCATAACCAAGGCCTATCCCTGCCCAAGAGAACAGAGTGATGAATAACCTCAACTATTTTTTTTTCTCTAATGGAGATTTTACAAGTCATTTGTAGTTAATGGAAACAAATCAAATGACAAGACCTAACAGTATTTCTCACTTATAATATTTTACTCTTTAGGGCAGCAGTAAAACAAAGCCTTTACACAGAAGCAGATAAATCCAGTAATAATGTAGCATACTAGTAAGCTACTCAAGAAAACAAACATAAATCTCATGGGTCTTTGCTACTTGGGCTGCAATATGAAGCACACTTAAAACTTAGCAGGACTTACTTCTAAGCAAACATGCACAGAAGTGCACAAATTAAGTGTGTATGCACTGAACAGTCCTAATACCTAATATGACTCCCTGGTGTCTGATGCAACTGTTCCCAGGAGTAAATTATATTTTTATATTCTGTACTTGAAATCAATCTGGCATGTACAAAACATAAGGCAAAAATTCATTCTTATTGGTGGAATCTATGTCCAAATTTGCAATGTTGATCAAGTGCATATAAATTCTATATTGGAAGTCTTACACAAATTTATGGAGTGACAAGTTAGAATACTTTGGATGTACAGTTCTGGTCTCTGTGCCTCAAAAGAGATACTGTAGAACTGGAAAGGGTGTAGAAAAGGTGATCAAGGGACTGGATGAATTATTATAACATTCGGAGATTTTCAGTTTGGAAAAAAAAGTCAAATAAGGGTGTGGTGTGGAGAAAGTGGAAGGACAGCCTCTCCCTCTGCCATCGTACTAGACTCTAGAGTCATCCAATGGAGCTAAGTATTGGGAGAGTCAGGTCAGGCAAAAGAAACTGCTTCTTCATAATAGTTCTACTATGGAATTCACTAACACAAGATGTAGTGATAATCATCAATTTGATTAGTTTTAAAAGGGGATTAGACAAATTCATGAAGGATGTCTAATAGATACTTGCCAAGAAGTTTATTTTATTATCTCCACTGTCAGAAGTAGGATACCTTGGAATAACAGTTTCCAGGGAACACAGGTGGGATTCACACCCTGCCTGCGGGCTTCCTATGGGCATCAGGCTACATATGAGGTGAAACCCATGCTGGAGCAGAAAAGCTCTTATTCTGAACTAATATGGCTTCCGTTATGTATTTATCTTGAGACAGATCCCATATGTGTCCACTTAACAACCCCAACGAAATGCTAAATATAGATAACATGAGAATTGTATATTTACTACTTAAGGTCCAGAGCTCAGAAAGAGGCCGCAGTGAATTTATGGCTGGTAACCTTCCTGGGTCAGATTTTTGTCTTTTAACCACTCATATTTTATGCTAGCTATATTTGTTTTAACCAATGCTGTAAGCTTTCCTGTGTCCTATATTGAGAGGAAGATGGGGCATTAGGCAGACAGATTTAGAAAGACTGTGGGTGCAATCCAACCTCCTCTCAGCATAATGTAAATATCTGCATGTGGAGATATGCTGCACCAGCATAGAAACATTGCACAATGTATGTCAATCACTGGGCATTCTTGTGCAATGCACAATGAGCAATGTGCAACCACAATGCACATAATGTGCCATATTGTTAGATGCACAACTCCACTTCTGCCACTCACAGCAGAACGTCTTTGTTGTGCTATGGTGGGTAATTCACTTCATGTGCATAACACAACTATTGTATGCATTTGTCACTAACAAAATGCTAGCCTGTATGTGAAAAATGACACAGATCCCAAAAAGACCATTTGCTGAAAATGCAACATAACATGATGCACGCACAACTCTGAATTTTGTAGTTCTTTTACAGGAGGGGAATTATTATGGTTGCTATTACTTTTTTTTAATGCAGATATCGCCGTCACCTTGCATCGCTGCTGTTGTTGCTGTGTGCCATAAGGCTGAGTTCAGCTTACAACTCTACAGATGACAGATCTCAAGAAGTTCCTGCTATTAACAGCACTGCTCAAATTCAGGGCTGTGGTTCCTTATCGAGTCTACATATCGACTTGTATATCTACTATATTTTACATGTTTGTGAAATCATTTTCCTGAATGGAGAAGACTCCAGTTTTCACTTTAAAATGTCAAACTGCACAGAACTTCAGAACTCTGCGGAGAAGGAAGCACCTTTAACTGGACTTTCAGCATGTGGCTTTACTTACAGAGTAGAAAGAAGAAAGAGAAAGGAGATGTGGGGAGGGGAAGGGCAGTACTGTGAGTGAGCAGGGAACCATCTGGACATAACATTTGAAACTGGCATAGTGACAAATGGCTTGCACAGGAAAACCTCAATATGGAATCACCTTTGATGGGTGATTAATGGTTGGTACATCCACCCAAATTGGACATATGTCTGTACAGTCACAGTGAAAATTGAATCATATACTTAATAACAGGTGTAAATCTATTCACAGCCACTGCACAAGCAGTATTCTTCAACGGCAAACCAAATGAATTAGCCCTTTGTTAAACAGCCAATGATGCATTTATTATAAAGTAAAACTGGAAAGCAAGAAGCAATGCATCCATCCTCAACATAAAACCATTAGTTCCAATGTTAAATCTTTAACTGGGTTTTATGAATAACGCACTGTTGTCATTGTAACATGGCACAAAATACGGTGCCACATGGAAAGCCTCTGCTCTTGATTAAACAGGTGCAACAGAAATTTTCAGCCCATCTTTGATCATAATTAAAGCTGTTATTCCTATCTTCTATGAAGATATAGAGGACTTTAAATCAGCTCTGACAATAATAGTGTCTTTATAATATATTGCCAATAATGAAGTTATCGTGCACATGGATGGAGCACATTTCTGAATCAGAGCTGAGTTTCACATTTTCAAACATGGGGGGGGGGTAAAACTTTGGTTTTATTTGGCCCTTATTGTTCTCAAAAATCTGCTCATCAGAGGATTTTGGAAACATGCTGCTGCACCCGTTAGCCCTGAAAGTTCTGAGAATTGAGCCATCAAATCTACCATCTTATTCTTCTTCAAAAGCAGCTTTATGGATTTATGGCAGAAGGTCAACGACACAATGCTACAATGATGGTCAGCCCTGAGAGATCTCACCACTAAGCAGCCCCCTAGGTAAACTATTTCCAAGGAAGGAGCTAGCAAAAACACAGCTACCACTACCCTGTGAGGCCCAGCTAGTCTCTGGTTGAGCTGCCAAGCTGTTGAATTGACAGTGATGACAAAGGGTGCACACTCACAGTGAACTGCCTCAATGAGTGCAGGTAGAAATATTAACAACTAGCGTATATACCTGGCGTTGCCTGGGATTTTATTTCCTCATAGGTAATACTTGTTAGAAGGATTTGAGATCCTGTGTCTCTAATTCCCCAAACTATCTTGTCTAGTACCTGTAACTTTTCCCCATATTCCCCAATCCAATCTGTATTCAGAGCTATTAACGTACAGAGGTTGGGTTCCTAAGGGAATACAGTGCCCTTCTCCTTGCTGCTAGGCTGCGTCTCTAAAGCAACTGGCCTATTCAAGACAGACACAATTGGCTGAGAATTCTAAAGGTCCCTCCCTAAACTGCAAGCCCCAGTATTCCACAGAATCTTCTTAGGCAGCCAATCATATGAGGTCTTCACCTCACATAGCCAATCATATTAGGTCTTTGCCTGACACAGATGAACAAACTTTGACTTTTATATATTGAATGTCCATCACCAGCATAATTTGGTTCCAAATCTGTTTGCACCCAACAGAGCACAATCACAGTGAACGCCTTCTGAAGCTTTCTACCACATTTCACTCCAACACAAAGTTTACCCAACACTCAGTTGGCATTGTGGTTTCCTCCCTTGGTCATCAGATTTCTTTTATTTCAGGAATGGAAGCCCCAGACATTTGTTCATGTCAGAATTGATCCATAAAATAGCATCAACCTCCTGTTTCACCTTGTAGGTCCATCTTCCTGTACAAGAGCAGAGATATAATGGTGAATTTCATTGTATGGGGGTGGGGTGGGGGGTTAGGGGTGTGTGTGTGTGTGCATACACACACACACACTCTCTCTCCATGGATCCCCCCAGCATGAACACACATATATCTCCAAATCTTTCTCTTCTTCTCTTTCCTGTAGACAGCCCAGTTCACATTCTGTACACTAAATATGTACTGAATGACAGGATGGAGGGATCTACAATCTCACTTGACAGCAGCAATCAATAAGTAGTGAAATCCTTACCAGAAAGTTGCTTTTCTTTCTGGCTACACAGGCAAATGAAACGTCAATTCTGAAGGTGAAATACTGAATAGAGAGGACTCCAAACAGGTGCAGGCAGCAAATTATGATTGGATGTAGGCTTTCTAAACCACGCATTTGACTTTGCATCCTTGAATGTCCTTTCGTGCCTATACAGGAATGATCCTGTGGGTATAAAATATTTAACCACACTAAGGTACTCACTGAAGCCTCTAAGGCAGGGCTGGGAATTTTGGTCCGCAGATGTATTTGCCCTACAACCTTCATCAGCCAAAGGTAAGGCATTATATTCGCTGTTGAAAAATATCTGGAGAGCCACTGTTGCTCACTTCTCCTCTAAGGAGACTGCTTATGTTCTTTCACACATTGTGACTACTTAGAACAAAGGTAGGAAATGTGCAGGCTGCAGGCTCCAAGAAACCCCTACGCTTCTGCTGCTCCCAAGTCCTTGGCACTGTCATAAAGCTCTGATATCCCTCCAGAAATATTTTCCTTGTGATTTACAACCTGTAATCACAAAAACATCCATGAATTGCTCACAAACACAGCAGTTTGTCTCTCCCCCCTCCCCATGCTCCAACCCCCTCTGGGAGAAAAATGGAATTTTAGCCACAAACTAGATGAAATGGGAGCCACAGGTGATTCCAAATGCACTAGTGCAGCCCATAGGAGATGTGGAGGGAATGGCCTCCCTTTCCTCCCCACCCCTAATTTAGAACTTCTAGCTGTCAAAATACTTCCCACCCCTAATTTAGAAATTCTAGCTGTCAAAATAAAGTTCCCAGTTGATTTCAAGGGCTCCTCTATTTCATGTTCCAACAACTAGGAATTGCAGCAATAGGAGACAAAACACAAAGAACCTCCCCTGCCACAATCCAGTGTGGATGAGCATTACTCATTATCAACTAATGAGACTGCTCAGATGAGAGTCACTTTCTCAAAACAGTTTCCATGACATATATTGTTGATCATAAGCTGAACATGAGCCAGCAGGGTAATGCCACAGCAAAAATGATGAAGAATATTTTAGCCGGCAGAAGGAACGATAGCTTCCAAGTTGAGAGAAGTAATAGTCCCCCTATATTCTGCTGGTCAAGTCTCATCTGGAGTACTGCGTTCAGCTCTGGGCACCTCATTTTAAGAAGGATATAGATAAGCTATTATCAGGTTCAGAGAAGGACAATGAGAATGATAAAGGTATGGACAGCAAAACAGATAAGGAAAAGTTGGAGGAGCTAGGCGTGTTTAGCTTGGTGAAGAGAAAACTGAGAGGTGACATGATTGCACTCCTCAAGTACCTCAAGGTGCTATCACAGGGAGGAGGCAAACCTGTTCTTTGCTACCCCATATGGTAGGACCAGGCCTAATGGTTTAAAGTTACAGGAGGGGAGATTTCCATTGAACATCAGAAAGAACTTTTTGACAGTAAAAGTGGTTCACCAATAGAACCAATTGCCTAGACTGCTGGTAGAGTCCCTTCTCTAGATGTTTTCAAAAAGAGGCTGGATGGGCCACCTATTGGGGACACTTTAGCTGGAGATCCTGTACAAAGCAGAGGGTTAGCTTGGTGGCTCATGAGGCTCCATCCAACTCTATGATTATATGTTCTTCTATAAGGGAGCTAAATTAGAGAAGAGACTGTTGTGTATGTGTGTTCCTATAAACCTTCTTTCTTTCATGGTTAACATATATATGATAAGTAGACGTTCTTACTCTACTACTTACAGTGAAAAACTTTTGACTACTAGGCCGCAACTCAGAAAATGGATCCATCTCCTAAACAGCACAGCATTACCAAAAGAGGATACAAACATATGCACGCTTGCCCTGCACCACTCCAGGTGACGCCCTCACCCATTCTCTTTCCTTGCATGCCTTGAAGCAGTAGGAGATCCTGTAGGCTGGAGGAGAATGGCATGATCAAGGGAGCAGGAAACGCTGTGGTCGTACCAACTTTGATAGCCACAGGACTAGTAAAGAGACAGTCTTCCAGGATGTGATGTGGCACACATGCAAAATACAAGGCCAGCGCTGGACCATCATTTTCAGCTCCTTTTATCCTCTCAATTTTTGTGAGCTAGACCCATAAAGAATTCCAGAGAAGTGGCCAAATCTTCACGAGATGTTAATATGTTCATGAGCTGAGTGTTTGACACAATGCCTGCACACTACCTAGCAGCTCTAGCTAATACTAAAGAATTTAAATTGCAAATATGGCAATTAACAGCAATCCAATGTAACAAGGGAAAACGCAGGAGATCTCTACTCCCTGGCACAGATTGCTTTACAACATACTGAATGTAATACAATTCTTCTGAATTGTATTAATCTGAAATACACAGCACTTCACATGAAGTGAGCCTTTTGTGACACAGCCAGATTTAATTTGTGTGTTATGTAATAAGAATGCTTAGCACTTTCAGAGACTTTTCTTCTCGTCAGTGTACTTTACAAACATTAGCTAATTCATCCATATGACACCCTGGAAAGATATGTAAAAGGCAATCCGTTTGACTGCTGCAGTGGATGCTCTCTGAGGGCATACGTACAACCCAGGCCACTGGAAGACTTGCTGTGTTAGCAGCAAGACTGGAAGCACAATTTATACAAGGTTATGAAGCAGCAGAGCAAGCACACACAGCCATTGAGGAAGGCTCCCTTTTCTGTGACAGGAAGGATACATGGAAGACATAAAGCAAAGGCTGAATCACTGCCAAGTGTCTAATCTATACTGCAGAGGCTGGCACAAGATCTAGAGAACAATAACAGGAGGAGCAAACAAAGGAGTGAGACAATATAATATGGGAAGGAAATATGTTTCAGCCCAAAGTTCAGGTGAAGGAAAATGTGCCACTCCCAAATGAGCTGCCCTCTATTTGACTACTATGGCAAATTTACCACATGTTATACCTGCAAAACAATAAATTCTGCAAGACACAAAACCCACAGACATCCCATTTCACTGTTCAGGAAGAGTGAGGACCAGAGGGCCTGATTCGGTAGAAGGAGAAGGAAGGCTACCTTTGGGTGGGTCTGGAATGAACCAAGCTGCCTGTCTGGGGTACTTGAGAAAGGTGCTATAACATGAGCTATTTTCTTCCTTGTGAATAGCACAAGGACATTTATCTTGCAATTTGAAACTTGGTGAAAGTCAGAGGTCTCTCTTCCTTTCCTCTATTTAATGGACAGTGCTGAACACCAGATTAGGAATTTTAGTTCTGGGATCTCATAACTCTGTGGCAGACAAAAGCATTGTTAACAAAAAAAGACAACACCAAAGCAAGCCTCTATTAGGTGTTATGTTGAGGCATAAACTTGAGACATAAAATTAAGACAATTTAAGTACTAAAAAGCCAGGAACTATAAAAAAACAAGCAATTCCTGCCTTTAACAGCTTGTAAGGTGGTCTTAACTCATAAGGCAGTAAAAGAAAATCAAGCTCCTTACAAAATAGAAAGGACCCTTGGGATATGTGGCCCTTCAGCATTTTTGGCATTCAATTTTCTAGTGCTCTTACAAATGATATAAAAGCACAGGTGTATTTCCAAGTTATGCACACTACTAAAAAGTACTACCCCATCCAAAAATATGCTGTTGAGGTGTTTTTCTTCCATGCTGTTTCTCATCTCTTTCCACAGTGAACAGTAAACAAAATAAAAGGGATATTTCTTCCTGTAGCCTATTTTCTTGCTCATCTCTCCTTCCCACTGATGGCAAAAGCCGCCTCCTTTTAATCAACTGCTCTACCATACTCTGTGTCAGAATAGCTTTGCACTTTGTGAGTTGGATGTGGACTACATGCTTCCCCTGGAAACATACAGACAAAATATCTGGCTTGTCTCTGGTGATTCTTCAAAGATTCCAAAATAATTCAGAGCAAATCCCTTACCCAAAAGTTAGACAGAAAGAGGATAGCCTTCCTGTCTTCTTAGGAAACACTGTAATGGCTGCTGAATAATACGTAGGGTAAAGCTTTTTATAGCATTAATATAATTTTTAAAATTAAGTAAATACCTGATTTGCTGGCTGTCCCAAGTTAGATCTACTGCAGGAGCTGCACAAGTCTGCTGGATTCAAGAACTCTGAAAAAGAAAAATGAATCCAAAGTCATTGAATAGCTGATTAGAATGCATGTGTATCAGCCTAACAATTACACTATTCACTCATACTCCAGATTCCAAATTGTTATACAACAATGAGATATGTTAAGCTAGAGAAGTGAATCTTGCATGTAGTCACTCAAAAGTAACTTTCAGTAATCTCAGTAGCACTTATTTCCAGGTAAGTGTGTTCTGAGGCCCATTGTTCCAAATACAAACAACCAGCAGTTAGCATCAGTGATTTTTGCTAATAAATCAAGGGAAGTTCTTTAATTTGAGTCAAGAGTTTAGAACTTGAACACAGAATCATAGAGTTAGAAGGGGCCTCATACGCCACTGAATCCAACTTCCTGCTCAGCCTAGGAATTTCATCTAGACCCTTCCAGCAGATAATTGTCCAGCTTCTTTTTGAAAACATCCAGAGAAAGAGACCCCACCAGTCTAGCAAAATTGGTTGTATTGCCAAAATGCTTTTACTCTCACGAAGCTGTGTCTAATGTTTACTTAAAATCTACTTTCCTGTAACTTAAAACCATTAGACCTAGGCCATTTCCACACTAGCCTGTTACAGCGCAATTATCCCACTTTCAACATCCTATGGAATCCTGGGGTTTGCAGTTTAGGGAGTGGCCTCAAAGGCCCCAGGATTCCATAGGATGTTGAAAGTGGAATAATAGTGCTTTAACAAGCTAGTGCGGAAATGGCCCTAGTCCTACCGGGACACAGCAGAATAAACCCATACTGTCGAGTAGCCCTCCTGACCTCTTGAAAAAAGCACACGATGACAAAATTAACTGATGCGACCACATCCTCTGGACTGAAAAATGCCAAACAGCATTTGAAACTCTCAAGAAAAAAATTACATCCAAACCAATGCTCTTATTCCCTAATACTAACAAAGAATTCATAATTCAAACTGACGCCTCCAACTTTGCCATGGGCGCTGTTCTTCTTCAACAAGACACAGATGGCCACATTAAGCCATGTGCCTTCATCGCCAAAAAATTCTCCACACCACAGCGCAACTGGCCAATTTGGGGAAAAGAAGCCATGGCCATCCATTTCGCACTCACCTCATGGAGACACTTCCTTGAAGGTGCTAAACTCCTTTTTCAAGTCTGGACTAACCATCGCAATCTAGAAACTCTAAAAACCGCCAAAAAACTAACCCCTAAACAAGCACGCTGGGCTGAATTTTTGTGGTGATTTAGATTCAAAATTGTTATCAAACCTGGAAAATCTAACACTTTGGCAGATCCGAGACTGCCTTGTCACAAACCACCCTCCTTCTCTTCTCCTACCAAGAAAAAACCTCTCTTCTCTCCGAACAATTTCAGCTTACAAGTCACTACCCAAGCGCAACAGCGAGCCCAGGAATCAGCTTCAACACTACTTGATTCTGCTTTCCAACACTCTCTGAAATCTGCCTACCAGACAGACACCTGGCTACAAACACACAAAGACTCAATCACCTGGCTTAAAGACTTAGCTATCATTGGAACTAAAATCTATGTACCACCAGCTTGCCGAATTGAAATTTTGAAAAGATACCACGATTCCAAACCTGCTGGGCACTTCGGCTTCCTTAAAACTCTACATTCTATCAGGAAACTTTTCCACTGGCCAGGCCTCACAAAACAAATCCAAGAATACATAAAAAACTGCCCCATTTGCAATATCTGCAACTCCCCTTCATCTAAATCACATGGACTTCTCCAACTGCTTCCTGCTCCCTCCTTGCCCTTGGACATTATTTCATGGGACTTCATTGTTGGTCTGCCCAACTCCAACGGATTCCATACCGTTTGGGTTGTCACCAATCATTTCTCCAAACAATTCCACTTTATTCCACTAAAGAAAGCACCAACTGCTGAAAAACTAGCCGACCTCTTCGTCAATAACATCTGGAAACTCCATGGACTACCTTCCACAATCATTTCTGACAGAGAACCCATATTCACTTCCAAATTCTGGACTTCACTCCTTAAATCTCTCGGCATCTCTCTGAAACTCAGCAGTGCCCATAATCCCCAAACTGATGGACAAACCGAACGCACAAATCAAACCCTGGAACAATACTTGCGCTGCTTCATTACTTCCAACAAAACAACTGGACGCTCCTTCTCCCTTTTGCTGAATTTGCTTACAACTCTGCTCTCCACTCCTCCACTGGCAAAACTCCTTTTGAAGTTGTCTTCGGCATCAACCCAAAGCCCTTTCCTGCACTCCCCACCACCCTCTCTACAATGCAACCTACCTCTCTCACCTCTTGGATTACAAAAATCTCTTCTACTTGGGCTTCTGTGTGTTCTGCTCTTGAAGCTTCGAAAACTTCTCACAAACACTTTGCAGACTGAAAACAACACCCCAATCCTACTTACAAGCCTGGAGATCTTGTCTACCTCTCCTCCAAGAACATTGCCACTGATGGCCCCTTCAAAAAACTCTCCCCCAAATACCTTGGTCCTTTCCCAGTCAAACGGGCCATTAATAATGTCACTTTTGAACTTTCTTTGCCTAACACTTACAAACTTGTTCACCCTGCTTTTCATTCCAGCTTACTGAAACCAGCTCCTTTAAATTCTTCTTCGGAGATTTGCCCATCTACTCAAACGTCTGTTCCTGCCTCGCCAGTCTCAACACTCCCTGTTTAACTACTATCTTGCATATTTGCATTTCAACTGTTGTCTCCCCTCTTCCCCTTTCTCTTCCACGTTCCACATCCTTCCCCTTTTCCCCTCTTCATCAATTTTTGTGCTGTGTGTTATTCATTTTTTTTCCAGGATGGGCAGGATGTCGTGTAGCCCTCCATATTTTAGTTATGGGATATGTAGTAGGAGTTAAGTAGCAGCTTGCTTGTAACAAGGTATGAGAACCAGAGACCATTAGGTAAACAAAGCTAGGAATGTAGTGATAAGCACAACCAGGCTACACCAGACACTTCAAGGTCTCTTGTGGGTGGGATGATGTATTCTTTGCCTTTTATGTTTTGAATCTTGCTAATCGCCCCCAGTTTGCTCACTGAAGTCCTGTTTGATGTATCACGCTCTTAATAAATAGTGTTTATGCACTGTTATATTTGTGTGTGTGAATTCAGTTCCTGACACATACCCTCCTCTCTGTGACAGCCCTTGAGACATTTAAAAGTGCACTTGTATCCCCCCTCAGTCTTCTCTTCAACAGGCTGATCAAGCTCAACTCTCTCAACCCTTCCTCCTACGTTCCTCCATACCTCTTATCATCCTGTTTGCCCTGCTGTGACTTAAAGTAAGTGAATAACATACTAGCTTGTTTGTGAAGAGACTATGACAAAATTTTAAAATAAATAAACAAAACTCTTCCTAATTAGTCTGAAAGAATTTTTTTCTGCCGTCATCTTAAAACTGGAGCAGATTGCAGGTGTCCTAAAGGCTGTGCCCTCTCTCTCAGAGACATCTATTTTCCTCTCTTTGATTGTGTCCAGTGTGATGAAACAGAATTCTCTCTATCTCAGAGCCCCACATTTCATGCTGTGAACTTTTATCCTGTTAAAGTTATTAATTTACTATCCTTGTCATTGGTGGGGGTTTTTTGGGGGGTGGGGGTGGCTGTTCTTGAGACAAGTGAGCCACTTTGTATTAGTAGTAGAAGTGTACCAATTAAAGAACATTCTTTATTCACAGATTAGTAAAGGAGATTATTCTACTCTTTTACAGCAGCAATATACAAACGTGACTCTGATAGGAGTGAAGTGCACCTGTCTTCATGCTGCAGGAGTTGAGGGAAACATATTTCAGTTATACTTTTTGTGTTCAAAAATTTCAGGTGATTCAAAGGTGGTCAGGATTTTAGTAGTGAGAATGGCTGTGATATTTCACTCTTCAGAAAACTGTGTGCCCAAAAGCATGAGAAAAAGAGATATATAAGAAATTTCCACAGGTGTGCTTTCACACTTAATGCTATGCACATCAGTAGAACAAGACATATACAAGAATAACTGGGATCTGTTACAAATCTTATACCCTTCAAAATTCCCCAGCCACCACTGAGTACTGTTGCTACTGTTGCTTCCTTCGATCACAAGTTTACTCTTAGACTAGGCTTTAAAAATCAAACCAACTGGCTAGAATTGTATGAAAATTTGCACTGAGCTGGGAAATGCCAATACAAAAGAGGCATTGAATCTGCAGACTTCGTTTCAAATGAAAGCAGAACTGTACACTATACAAAAGGAAGGGGAGAAGGAAAGGAAGAGAAAAAGTTCCCTCTCCTCCCACTTTCCCTTTTTGTTTCAGCTGACTTCAGGTGCTGCAAATTGAGTTCAAAGTGCAAGAATACTTTACACTCAGTTGAACCAGCTGGGGAGAGAGTAGAGGAGGGGAAGGAATCTTACCATTCCTTGTAGATTGAAGCAAAAGCAAACTGCCATAGCTTCTCTTAGCTTGAATGTTCTTCCTCATTCACAACTTTTGCTATTTTGATCATACTCTGATATTACTTGTCCACTTGTTCAATTTTTCATCTATGAAATGTTAGAGGATATAATATTGCATCAAATTAGAATGAACTAGAATGAGCAGCTAGCACCGGTGTCCACATGGGTGCATGTCAATGGTAACAGACCACCTTTTTAATACCAATATTATCATGAAGGAAAGCACATAAGAACACTATTTATATTTCAGCTTCTATTGTTGTATACTCACATAGTCAAAGGCAGAACCTGATGCTCAGCTACAATGTGGGGAAGCTTACCATACTAAGCATCCAGATCAGGGCTTGGGCGGAGCAGTGGGGCTAATCCCTTCCCCTGTTGTTATCACCCATTTCACCAAACCTAGCCACCACTGAGAAGCTTTCATACTTCCTAGATGATCTTGAAGTATACCAAGTGAGCACTTTAGACCACCCACTTACCCAACCTCATTGTACATCTAGGAGGCATACAAACATTCCAGCTGAATGTCAGTCTTAAGGGGCTGAGGATGACCAATTGGACACCACACTTCTAAGAATCTGGAACCCGGCATGCATCCAGAAGTCTCATATGCATCTCAGTTGCATACGGGTTTGGAAATAGTGCCACATCCTGGCAGAGATCTGAGACGCACACCTCCCTCCAAAGTTCAGAAATTATAGTCCTTAGCTGGGAAGGCTAGGTATCTTTCACTGAGCTTTGAAGAAGTTGACAGAAAGGACTGTAAGACTCAAAAAAGAAGCTCAGTTTGAACTACTCCACTGTTCTTAAAGCTAGAAGGTCAGACCTATGATTGATATGAGCACACCTCACCTCAGCTTCATTGTGTGGCCATATGCAAGCTATAGTCCCTCAGCTTAACTTGCTCATCTCTGTCTTGAAAGTCCTGAGTACCTACTTCAGAAGATGTTGCAAAGACAATCATACTGATAACTCAGCACTTGGCCAAGAAGACAAGCAGTATAGGTTGAGCCTCCCTTATCCTAAATGCTTGAGACTAGAAATGTTTCACATTGTTGTGTATAGTGCTTGGTGTGAATCCATGCCTCCCACTATTTCACAGATCCTCAGTCTCTCTTCTTTTTTTCTTTTTTTTGCCACCAGCTGCCCACTTCCACATCTAGCTGTGGCACTCCTGCTTGTTCATGTCTCCAATCCTCAGTCCTCCTCTTTTTGCCATCAGCCGCCTGCTTCTGCCTTTGAAGTGGCAGCTGCACCACTCCTCAAATCTGAGAGACAACGAGCAAGAGCACGACAGCCACAGCTTTCCATGACAAAAGCAGTTGGCTGACAGCAAAAGGTTTGGGTTTTGGAGGTTTTCAGATTTTGATTTCTGGATAAAGGAAGCTCAAACTACAGTAGTACTGCCAGTGTATCACAGAACGATGCACAAATTTTTACATCTTTAGGAGTTCAATACTGATAAGAAAATTGATTAACATATGGATCATTGTACAGGAAGCCCCTGCCTTTTGATGCTCCATTATCTGACAACTCACTCGTTCAGTGCTTTCAAATTAAGGACAGATCCATTGATTTGACATGGGGTCCACTCTGTCATAAGTTCTTCTTACCTATGGAGGCTTGTTTGAGACTGCTCACAAGTGCACATGGTCCCAAGTCTTGCACAAAGAAAGAATGGATCCCTGATTGAAGTAATGGAACTTATCTATACTGCAAACCTCAAAACAATGCGCCTCTATCAATTCTTATTGGTTATAGAGGCTTGCCTGGGACCACACATGCACTGCTAGCAGAACGAGATCAGAAGGAGGAAAAGGCGCTAAGTCAGCTGAGAGGCTTTACAAGCAGTACATGGATGTAGCTGGTCTCAAATAAATCTCTGTAAGTCCTTCATGTTCCATGTTCCCTATAGTAAATGGGTTTGACTCTCCATCCATTTCCACTTTCTGACAGTGCTCTGGCCCCTAACTTGTCAGATAAGTGGGGGAAGTCTGTATTGTAAAAATTTTCATGACACTAGTTTCTTTAAATCCCGGAAGAGTCCCAACTTGTCCACCAGCACACGTGGTTAATACAGAGAGGAAAAATTAATCTGGTACATTGTTCAGTGCACTGTATGCTGGCACTCACACTACTGTTTAGAAAATTAGGCTAGTGTGATTGAAGTAATCAATAATGGACTATTACACTTCAGACTAATCCTCAAAGATAAGATACTTAAAGGCTAACAGCCTGTCTGAAGTTCCACAAAAGTGGCTTAACTCATTCAGGACAAAGTGCCTCAGAGAAACACTGTCTTCCCTCAAACTTCAGAGAATTCAGCTGAAAAAGCAATCCAAAAGGCTACCTTCAAACATCATTTTCAAACAAAAAGTTTAGATTGCTGGCAATGTGTTCCATTCAAATCTGTAATCTCTACACAACAAAGGAAATATTACAGAAGTATTGTCATTTCTACCTTTTGCAAAAGAGATTTTATTGAGCTGGTCCTCTGTAGGTCTCAATAATAGTATTAGATCAAAAAATAATGGCAACTATGAATAGTCTCAGATTAGGATGAACAGGACAGAGGAAGAAATCCATTAGAGAGATGAATGATATAAAAGGAAGACTGATAAAGAGACCAAAGAGCTCTTTATAAAGCATGAAGGAAATCTCACTGAATAATTTCCTCCACTCTGTCACCATGCAAGAAAGCTACGTACAAATTCAAAGTATTTCTGATAAACACCACAGAAGGAAACACAGTTCACTTTAAGAGAATACACAATCAGCTACAAATCCCTTTGAGGGGGTTTGTTTCTGGGAAAGATGAAAGTACAATCCTTCACCACCCCCTCCCTGAAAATTATCCCAAGAAATGCCCTTCTGTCAGAGGAGAGCTGTGACAGTCAGGAGCCTATCTGTCACAGATACAGATACACATACACACCTGATAGATCTCTCTCTGAAAAGCTGTAAGGGTATAATGTTCCCGATCAGAGGAGGCCCCCAAAATGGGATATTCCAGGGACAAAGAAGTGACAGGTCCAAGGTTTTTTGTTTATTGCCACATCTTATCAATATAAAACTCTCTCCGTATTTCTGATTGTTGCAGTCATTGTAACCTAGGGATATGGTATAGAAATGGTCCAGGCACTCTACTCTTTTCAGTGGTGGAAAGAGCTGCATCATACTATGGAAACTCTCTTAAAGTGTCAAGGAAAAAGTGTGTTGTGGATGCTACATACATGCTGCCAATCTGGCCTTTTTAAAGATGTAAGATTGTATTTTCCTTAAATTTTGAAGATAATAGTGTGTTTTTTAAGGGCCTAAATACCTTAAAAGCACCAGATCCTGTCTGATCTAAGAAGCTAAGCAAGATCAACCCTTGTTAAAATTTGGAGGGGAAACCATCAAATAATATCAAGTTGTGTGGCCTATATTTCAGAGGAAGGAACTGGCAAAACCACCTCTAAGTATTCCTTGCCTAAGAAAACCCTATGAAATTCTTGGGGTCGCCATGGTCAACAGACGACTTGAAGACACATAACATACCTGGTGGTTTTTTAATTATATTTTTCCATTACAAATTTTCCTTACCTTACAAACATAATATAGAATGTCAGCCAGTGCCTTCTTTCCCTTCCTCTCTCCTTTCCAACCCTGCATCTTAAATAATGAACCTAAATCTAGATCACTATCAATCATAATATATAAAAAAATCTTCACTGAAGTACTGACCAGCAGGCTACATTCAAAATTCATTTTTCTAAAAGTACATTTAATTAGATGTTGTTTGAATCCAGAGTTCACATGACTAACATAGGTAATAAAAGGCTGCCAATTTTTGTTCCAATATGTCCTCTTTGATTTCTCCTCTTGCTAATCTGTGTGTGACAACTTTTCTGATAGTGCTGTGGATCACACTCTAGTTATCTTTGTCTAGAAGGACTTTCTAGCATTTTACATGATTTCACCATTTCCAGTCTTACAGCACTTAATAAAAGTACTATGAAGTCTTTGGCAATTTTTCATTTCCATTTTCAAGTGTGGATATGAGCGATAATGCTCCTTTGTGATACACACTCTGAGCTAACATTTTACTTAGATAATTTAAAATTTTCTCCCAAAAACTTGCAATTTGAATTAGCCACACATGTTACCAATCTCCATTTTAGTATAGTTTTGGCACATCCTTTTTGATTTTATGTTAGTTTAAATGGATTATAGTAACATTTATGAATAATGCTTAACAGTGGATAGCAGTGTTGTTGAATGCCCCTTCAACCATTACTGCAAAGTAATGCATTGATACAAAGCATTCATGCTGGAACCTCATTGATCACTGTGAAGAGGGTTAGGCACATTCATTTTTTTCTTTCTGTAAAAGTATTAAAGACATCCTTAACGGCCATGCCCTTTATCCTGTCCACTGAGGGCATGCAACAGGCCAACTTTACATCTTGTACAAATTTTGACAACGAATCAATACATTCTCACTGATAATAACACATTGTTGTATTGTTTATGAGTGATACACACTGTCAGAGATAAGACAACTGGTTTGAAAAGGCTGAGATAGAATCAAACACTTCTTAAATTTCTGTCCATCACACTGATAGTTTCATTCATGCCTGCAAAAATATTAAACTGCAGACTTCCCTCTCTGTAGCAATTTCCAAAGTCTCATTAATTACACCAAGCTTAATGGAAGCCATAATGTAATTAGTAGTGATTGCTGTTCAATGGCATACTTTGGTAGGGACATTTTGAGTTGTAACTTGATCAATTGCCTAATGAATTTTGCAAAACCTAATTACAAAACTATTAAGAATCCAAACAGAAAACCTCTAGCCAAAACTACAAAGTTTCCACCACCAGGGAGTAATCAGAGGAGAGTAATCAGACCTACATTAAATGAGCCTGACAAAATGCTGAGATTCCCATATTTCAATAGACATGATTAAAGTTTATTATAGAATACAGAAATCTCAATAAAAACAAGGATCCTGTCACAGCTAACTATAGGGTACTGTAAAATAAGAAATCATAATTTTTAAAGAACCCCATGGATGACCTTCAATGATATGAGTTAGTAATCCTCATTTCATTATTAAGCAAATTAGGAGAGATTGTAGTTAAGAGCAGATTTGTTAAAGGTGGATAAACATGACATGATGGAAAGTGTCAACCGGGATTTTTGCTAGGGGAAATCCACAGATCAGAAACAGATTGAAGGCCAGGAAGTGGATTGTACAGACTAAAGGCTTTTCCACAATCGGTTTAAAGGTTCCTCACAGTGCTTCCCCGCCCCCCCAGCAAGCTGCTGCTATCCAAAACTGGTATAGTTTCCTGTCCATAAGCATTTCAGCTTCAGCTGCCCTTGACCACATTCCAATATAAGGTTAAACAACAGCATAGTGTTACATGTGCAAGCCTGCTTCCCCCTCCATTCTTCTTCAGTGTGGCTGCAAAGAGCAGCTCAGAAGCACTTACTTCCATTTTCAACTACATGAAGATTGCTGATACATCCATACCCCAAACTGTACTTAAACCAAGGATGGGCAGCTTTCCAAGGCTGGAGGGCCTCAAAGTCTCTCCCACCATCAACTGTGGTCACATCTTTCCAGTGCTTCCATCAAAGATCCATCATCACTGCTATTTCTGCCACCATCCAAATCTCGGTATTTCTATTGAAAAGAATGGTACATGGGAAGCTAAGCACCTTCATTTTCTGACAACCTGCTGGAAGAGGAATTCTTCTACAAAATTAAGTGTGCACCTTCTATGTGCCATATGGACTAGTGGAATCACTTCTGACAACATTCCAGAGGGTGGGGAATGCCAAAATGGCCAAGCAGACCACATGTGGTGCATTGTCTGTATTTTGCCAACCTCTGGTTTAAATTATTATATACCTAAACAAGCTGGGTTCTTAAACTGTGATTTGGTATTGCTTGTTTAGAGAATGAATATTTCAATGGAACTTCAGTGGCTGCATTCAGAGGACTATATATCAGCTTAATACAGCTTTTTTTCATCAATGCAAAAGTTATTAGTCTGCTATCCCCATGACTGTCTCTTTTTATCAACGCTTTTCTTTTGATATCTCTGTGTATTTAGCACAGAGGCTGAATGCTTAAATCAGTATCATTCCAGCAGAAGTGCACCAGCAGCTTCTAAACAGCCTTTTGAGCTACAAACATCAGTAAAACCTGGCTGTTGTGCCCAGCACTGCTCACAACCCTTGAGCATGGTACCTTCATTTAACCTTCTCCTTAAACTAAGCAATGAAAATATAAAGTGGACATGCAATACTAGCAACCCAACAAATTAAATGCACACCACCAGTCATGTATTCTGGTCTGCCAAGTGCTTGACAACTCTTCTCCCCCTATTTCTGGAGTCTGGCAACGACTGTAAAATTGCAGGTTGAAAAAACCCCAAAAGTAAACTACTGGGCTGAATTTGACTTGGTGATTTAAATTGTACCAGCCTGACGTAAACCCTCCCTAAACCCTGGATGTAGAATTAATGATGGTAGAATCAGTCAGAGATAAATTCCCTGATTTAGAATTGGCTGTTAGTATTCTGCATGTAGCCTTAAGGGCTTCAGTGCAGCAAGAAAGTCCAGAAGCATCTTCTGCTCTGGTGCTCAGCAGTCCATTTGGCTGCTCTTTTCTCCAGTGTGCTATAACAAGAAGGATTCTCAATGTGCCGAGTAAGGCAGGCAGAAAAATGGGACAACAATAATTGCAATCAGAACAACATTGCACTAAGAATATTATGATTAGCAAAATAAGCACTTGTCATGGCTCACTAGCTGGGCAGTCACTGGTTATATTCAGTGCTGAAATACTACACCAGCTTCTTAAATGCACACACGCACACTCCTTCTCCCCAGAGATGCTCTGCAATCATCCAGAGTATTAACAAAAGCGCTACATCAACTCCCCATTTATTCTTCTATCGAACCAAAATGCCAAGGTATCATTGGACAGAGATGCAAGCTGGAAGTTAATTATTCAAAATGTGGCATTACTCATACACACAGAAAATCCTCCTATCTGCATCTTCTAAAATGCAGACTGGAAGAAACTGATAACATGGCCCACTGGACTGTAACACTAATAGTGTGCATTTGACCTCCAGCTAATTGACTGACAAATCATTAAACATCCAACTCCCGGAAATTTCTTCTCTCGATTCCTATCACTTTTGCCAGCGCAACATCTAATGGTCCCAACGTTGCATTTTACAGGTTACTAAAAAAAGGAAGACACCACTTTGAAATTTATGAGGAGCCTAGGGAAGCAACCAAGTGCTACCTTTTCTTCATTCTTTCCTCATGCCGTAGGCATAAATTTGGTTCACAGTTTGTTCCTCCACTTGACACAATTGTGTCTATCTAACACTAATATATTTGTTTTTGCTTCCTGCTTCAGAACTATTCACCAAGACTCACTATTTCTTCTCTGATTTAGAACAGGAAAATACTCTGTGCATAACCTGAACAAAAACCAATGGAAAAGAAGAGAATGGATGAATGAATAAAAGTATTGTTACAAACTGCTCATTTTATGACGTGACAAAAAGTTCCAGAGACAATGCTTAACAAGTTTTGTTTCCAATGGAAGAAGTAATCATGAGAGACTTAAAGCAATTTGTAGTATCTGCGTTTATTTACAAATAGGAAAGTTGAGTACAAGATGAAGCGCACATTTTGCACTCTTACAGCTAGCAAAATCTACTGGTGCCACCTCACATCTCCCAGAGAGACAAAGCAGACAACATAAAAGACGTCTTTACTGGGGCTGAGAAAATGGGGGCAGAGGGTGAAATCCCCAGGGCCTAGGCCTAGGCTTGTTGGTATACGTTGCCTTGTTCTAGCTTGTTATAGCTGGCTGTTACATGTTGCCAATTTCAGGCCCCATAGATTAGATTTTAACAGTATAATGTGTTAAAGTTAGAATTAATTGTGCACTACTTAATGAATTGTGAATTTATAGGGTTAAGAGAGTTAGTCCTACTTGGACAAATTGTGTAGCACTACTGTTTGGCTGTAATACCTCTTTACTATAAATAATACCATAAGTATCAACAAATGAAGCCCAGTACTATATGGAAAAAAAGTGAGAACCTTACTACACATAACCCACCACTGTAATGAGACTTAGTCAAGTGTGTGGCAGGTAGCCAGACTAAAAGTTAGTGGCCTTTAATTCCTAGCTCTTTTGACAAACAGTAACCTCATCTTTTTAGTGGTTGATGATTCAGACATGACTATAAAACCAGTTTCAGGCCAGATAGCAAGAAGCAGTTCCATGACTGCTTCTAACAGTTTTTCATGTGGCTGCCTCCTATGATGCTTCTAAGTTGAGTGCCATACCCTGAAATTGGCATGCCTTGGTCCCAGGAGCCAGGATCAGACTCTGACACATACAGTGAAGTAGAAGGACAGGAAGACATGCCAGTTCTTAAGACAGACAGTGACCCTCCACAGCAGCCACAGCACACAGACATGGACTCGACCATACATACTGCAACTAAGCAGAGACCACAAAGGGAGGATCTATGATGTCCACAGCACTTACGTATGAGACATTCATTCATCAAGCAACAGGTGAAGGGAGGCTGCTAGACCATAAATATCCCAGCCCTTCCTCAGCAAGGTTGTTGCTAACAACCAATCTTTCTGGAGGAAACAAATCTCTTGTCCCCCGATTCCTGGCTCATGTTTCTGAAGGACCTTGAACCTTGCTTTGTTGATCACCATTCTTCTTGCTGCTCCTCTGGATTGATGGCTAGGATTTACTGCCTTACAGTACTGATCTGGTCTGCTTGAATCCTGAGAACTGTAACTGCCTGACCAGTAAGTTTCTGCTTACATCTCTTGCTGCCACTCTCTCTGCTCTGTTACTCCAAAACATAGGTCACTCAAGGATCTACTTGTGACAATAGTGCCTCTGTGAAAAGGTGGGGAATATTAGCTTAAAGAGGAGGCGATCTTTTACACCTATGTCTTGCGGTACTAGTGTAGGAAAGAACCAGCCAGAGATCCAAAAGTAAGCTTATTTGTTTTACTGGGAGAATTGCAATCACACACAAGATCCAAGCAGTCATGCAATCACACAAGACTAACTGAAGGAAAAAGGGAGGAAAGTTTTGGATACTGAGATTTTCAGAGCAAAGTAAGTGATATTTACCAATCCAGCAGAGAAGGGAAGAAGCAGAATCTAAGGACAGTACACAAACAGGAATTGGAGCAACAGAGTGATAACCAGCAACCAGTGTACTGGCAGTTGGTTAGCCAAAAACTAGGGTTTAAATATTCTTTTTCTGCCTGGAGGGTGAAGGTGTTAACGGCCCTCTGGCACAGTAAACAAAGGAGTTCACAGAGTGGACAACAGGATCCAGAATGAGGTAATGGTCTTAGCATAAGGTGAAAAGAGTCAATGGTAGCCTTGATAGCTCTGTAATTGCTGGACAGGTGTTGGAACAAAAAGCAAAGATTGTCGGTCAGAGGAAAGAGGACTAAGACAATCAGACATCCTGTTGGAACATTGCAGACACTATTTTCTCTGAAATTTGGGTTGCAGAAGGCTAACTGTAAGTTCATTATTGCTGGAGTCCCCTGGTGATTTCCTGACTATGATTTGGCTGTGCCTTGAGCTCTTTCCTGACCTGATCTTGCAATGCATATATTTGGCTAGTTTTTCCTCTTAGCCAGCATGGTCATACAGCCATAGCGGTGTATTATTTATGCTAATTAAATATATATATTGCCAATTAAACTATATCAAAGTGTGGGGGTGTATGGCCAATTAACAATCACCTGACAGATTCTGCCTTGAACTGTGACCTCTGGCTGGCCTCCAGAACAGGACAGAAACACTGGACAACAGCATGCATGTAATATTTATGATAAAAATGCAATGCCAATATAAGAATTTCTAGATCATGTAACATCTAAATAAGATTGTGTTTAGAAAAGGATAAGAATACTCCTAGACAATGTGGGGTCTATCTGTGGTGAAAAATCTTGTCAAGAGGAGCATGTATAAGCTGAAATACTTTGCTTTAATTAGAATAAAGAAAGATTATAAATCTGCCTCATTATTCTCCCATCATTAAATATCTGGAAATTCCAAAACATATGAGTTGTCTTAAGGGAAGTGTTGATATACACCTGCTTACTGATCAATACTGCTATTTACAAGCTCTAGAGCTTAAGTTACCAAAATGGTAAACAAAGGATAAAGAAATTTCACTCTCTCAAATGAGAGATGGGGTTGGGAAACCCACACCTGCTCCAGTCTGGACAATGAAAAATGCAATCATTATACTACAAAATAAATGTTGGTATCTCAACAGTCCAGAATGTGAAAATAATGTCTATTGCTAAATTCAGGGCAGGTGCCTGCATCATGCATCTTGCTCCAGGTCTTGTACTAGCTCTCTGTGGCCCTGGCCTTTACAAGCAGAGAGGTCAAATCTCAGTCACTTGTCTCTTTCTCCAACCTATGCTCTCCCCCCCCCGCCAAACCAACTTACATTAGAAGAGGGCTAGGAGGATCAAACTATTGGCTGGCAAATGCCCAGCTGAGTGCTACTAGCTTCTATATTCTAGAAGCTGAAAAACAGAGCTCCTGTTGATTCTGAATCTGTTCTAGATAGGGTGAGGAACAAAACTATGTGATACCTATTACTGGACCCTACTTTACCTGCACTCAGCACCAATGGATTTGAGTCATAGCCTGAATCTATGAAGGCTAAATAATTTGTCTTTACCACAGTCCCAATCCTGTTGGAATATACAATGTTCCTCTCATCCCAGTGTGAAAACACTTCTTTTCCATGCCTGAAGGCTTTAACACAATTCTTTTTTTTTTTTTAAATCTTCCAGTTTACTCTGCTCTTTTTGGGAACTGGCTTTTTAAAACATGTGGTCTAACCCCAAAACTGGGACTCCAATGGAATCAGGAGTGGGGGGTGGGGAAGGGAGTGGGGCCAGGCTGGCAAGTGGTCACCTCGATAAGGTGGTCAGCCAGGTCACTTGACTGTTCCCATCACAGAAGGTTTGCTCCCTTGTTTGTATCAGCATCAAGAAAAGGCAGTGAACCCTTCTCTCGTTCTCTCTCTCTGGTGTTTGTATGCAAGCTTTTGCATACAAACTGTTGCACACAATTGTAGGTGAGCATTTCATCTCCCCCGTTCTACCATCTGCACTTCATAGAAGCACGGGTGGGCTATCACAATTACAGGAAAAAGAAGAGTATTTGATTAAATGAATACATACATATGTGGCAGGAATCCAATAAAAGAAAAAAATCATAGCTGCTGGAGTCATGTAACCACACTTAAATGGATATGATAAACACCTGCACACAGAAGAAACACTCTCTTGCCATGAAGTGACTACATAATGGGGGAGGTCCTGTGAGTCTTTCTAAATTGATTTCAGTTTGGTTTTAAAAAGGTGTGTGTGGTAGTAAAGAGGTCAAATCGGGGCAAGGATTCGACACAGTGTCGCTGGCAAAAAGCCCTCCTGTAGATTCAGCCGTAGTTTCTGGGAGAAGAAAAATTACAGCCCTCTGAATCCACCTTTCCCAAAATATTTGTACAATCTCTATTCAGCTTTTAAACTGAAATAGTCATAAAGTTAAATTTGATTGTGAGTTGACAGGGCAAATTGTAAATGACAACTAGCAAAAGAAGTGTTCAAAAACCTAGAAATCTGAAGGTATTTGATCTGTTGCACCACAAAAATGAAACAGGCCTCAGGCCCTCCACAGCTGTGACTTTTTCAAAAGAACAGCAGCATAAAAACTACAAAATCCATCCACACAAAAATCCAGACATTGATGGGGCAAACTTAAATTGAAGATGCGGTGAGCAGTGGAAGCATACAAACAACTGAATCAATTTTCATTTATCCAGTGGCAGGAGTAACAACAACAAAAAGAAGAAGAAGAAAGAAAGAAGTGAAATATTAGTCCAGATTCAGAGTCAAACTCAATGATACTGTTTTTATTCTGCCATAAATACAGAGGACCCAGTTCAGATTAAGACCGCAGAGTGGGCAGGCTTTAACTCATGGTCTTCCACTATGCTGTAATTTTAACTGTCAAACAAGTGAAGAAGTTGACTGATTATACACTTTTTTCCAATACAAATTGGAGTTCTGTTACACATATGGATTGGGACAATAACAGAGGCAAAAAATCAAACCCCAAGGTTTAAGATCTCAATTTTATGCTAGAGCCTACCCCTCTAGCTTTCTCCAGTGTAAGCAAGAAAAATTCTGTGCCTGCTAACAACATCTCTACAAGAATGTATTGTTTGATCCTCAGTCACAGACCCAAAGTAATAGATTAGTCTGAAGTCTGCCTAAAAAGAATGGGGATCCTCTTTGAACACTAAGTTTATCAGCACCAGCAATACTGCACACCTTCCAACATTTCACAGATGTAACTGAGACACATGTGGCCAGGTAACATAAGACTGAAGTTAAATGGCAAAAATTATCAATGAAGAAGAGCACACAAGCTAGGAAAGGCTACAGCAATTTGCTCTTACCTAATCTTACTGTGATGAGGCAGCTAAAAAAGCAAATGTGATTCTAGGCTGAAATCAATAGGAGTAGAGTGTTTAGATTGAGGGAAGTAATAGTACCATGTTGTTCTGCTTTGGTCAGACCTCACGCGAAATACTATGTCCACTTCTGGGCATCACAGTTCAGGAAGGATATTGACAAGCTGGAATGTGTCCAGAGGAGGGCAACCAACATGATAAAAGGCCTGGAAACCATGTTTTATGAGGAGTGGTTTATGGAGCCAGGTATGGTTATCCTGGAAAAGATAAGGCTAAGAGGTTAAACATGATGATCATGTTTAAATATTTGAAAGGATCTCATATGGAGGATGGAGCAAGCTTGTTTTCTGTTGCTCTAGATACCAGGGCATGGAACAATGGCTTTAAGCTGCAGGAAAAGAGATTCCACCTAAACATCAGGAAGAACTTCCTGATAGTAAGAGCAGTTCGATAGTGGGATACACCTCAGAGTGCGGTGGAGTCTCTTTCTTTGGAGGTTTTTAAACAGAAGCTGGAAGGCCATCTGTTGAGGATGCTTTGGTTGTGTATCTCTGCATGGCAGGGGGTTGGACTCTCCTCTTGCTGCTGCTGAGTTAATTGAGAACAAACTATTTTTGCACTTAGAACTCAGTGTATGCCAACTGAAGTAGGCTGAAGACAAAGGAGGAAAGTGGGAGGAAGAGAAAAACTGGGATATTTTAAAAGTAACTGAAAAGGTGGGACAACAGAAGATTAATCAGGACTATTCCTGCCAAATTGAGACAATTGGTGTGTGTGGAATTGTCTTTTCAAGTTCACATCATTTGTCCTGTTTTACAAAGATCTAGGATACAGATCTAAGGCTAAATCCTGAAAGGGCTATTATGTTTTGAAGAGTTGAAGAAGCTGAAAAAGAGGGAAAAGAAACTTAAAATAAAGCCTTGCTAAGCAAGTAGCTTTAGACACACTTGATTAAGTCCTGTGCCATTTTTACTTTGATGGTGTTTCATGACACGGACCTGACAAACCTAAGGATAAAAAAGAAACAAAGTAAGACTAGAGTGACCAGGCATCCCAGCTAGTTTTTTGTGATACTACAAGCTAGAAAGCCAAGTGACTTCTCTTGAAACAACATTATCTCCAGGATTTTCCACTTTACCACTGGTATTACAGAGACAACATACCAATTAGGTCCCTGAGTACATCAACTTCCATATGGACGGCCCAAATCATATTACCTGAGGTATGTGAAGGA
The DNA here is from genome assembly GCA_948474755.1 of Ctenosaura bakeri. Taxonomy (NCBI): domain Eukaryota; kingdom Metazoa; phylum Chordata; class Lepidosauria; order Squamata; family Iguanidae; genus Ctenosaura; species Ctenosaura bakeri. Next base: position 562,361 of record CAOLHI010000464.1, on the reverse strand, counting down.
ATGAGGAACAAATATCCATTCCATCATGCAAAAGGATTAGACACACAGGCAAAGCATGTAAACATTTTATTGTTTATTATTTATTTCATCCCATTCTGTTCATTTATATCCCACCTTTTCCTCAATATTGGAATTCAAGGCAGCTTACAACATGTTAAAAACAATAAAAGACAATTAACAATTTATAATGTTAAAACTATTAAAATTCATTAAAATCCTATATACAAACTACAAAACAACACACCATACCACTAAAAGCTTATGCCCATCAGGTTCTAAAAGTCTAATGGCATAAGAATATTTTCACTTGCCAGTGGAAGAGGAGCAAGAAGGGGCCAACCTACTCTCCTAGGGAGGGAGTTCCAAGGTCTGGGAGCAGATACCAAGAAGGTCCTTTCCCTTGTTCCTACAGACAGAAGGACTTCTATTAAAGATCCTAGAACTCCAGTGGGCTCATAAAGGAAGATATGTTCTGTCAGTTTTAATATGTTCAGAGGCATGTGCTGTTACAGGCCAGGCTCATTTTGGTTGCCAACTTTGAGGCCTGACCACATATGCGCAAAGTATAACCTATACTTTGTAACATATACAGTATGACATATAATACAGTGTGATATTGGGAACAATAATTAATAATAATATGTGTCAGTGGGAACAAAGACACAGACTAATGCCAGGTAGAATGCCTACTCAAAGGTGAACGAATGCCTGCATATCTATCAACATTGATATATGAGTAGATTTGAATTTAATTATCCCTCCCAGCAGATGCAATAGCAGATGCAATCAGGATGGCAGGCAGCCAAAGACTCCAGCTGGACCCAGAATGATTCCATATCTAAGATCTCAATTTTGACTGGATAACATAAACAAATGTGTGATGACTTACATGCAGTGAAATGGAAACAAAGTGCCCAGACATTGACATGTCAGTGTTTCTTTCTCCCTGAGATTCCAATACTTAAGAATGTTTAAGTGAAATGTTGATGTTAACTCTCCCTATCCGCTGTTCACTACTATTATAAGTTAGATTTTTAGGGAGCCAGAAGGTGATAACGGGACTCCAAACAGAATCCAGATGAGCTGACAAATAGCAAAGGGCCATCAATCCCTCTGTCTAAAGAGACAGATGTGGGGAATCACACCTGTTTCAGTACACTGAACCAGATACAAAAGTGTTAAACACAGGCAATCAATAGAAAGAACATTTCTAATGTGCACACTACATAGTGATTTCTGTTCATTTGGAGGCTGATCCCAAGACCTTGGCTATTGAATACTGCTCCACGGAAAGACAACAGTGACAGCAATGGAGCACTGATACTGGAAGACATGACAGCTGTACTTTTCAAATGGGGCACTAAACACCAAAGACATATTGATATTGTCAATTCCAAGTGTCTTCTTTAATTAAAAGGGTCAAGCTGGAATTGCCTTGGTTACTGTCATTAAACTACAATCTTAAGGACACGATTACTAGGAAGTAAGCACAACTGAATGCAGAGGGTCATTCTTCCATCCAAAGACTACATGGCTGCAACAGCTAAGCAAAATACTAACGCTAACTTGAATTAACATTTCTCTAATGTAGAAAAGAGGACGAACAAGAAACCCGCTGGGGAAAACGACTGTAAGTATAAACAAAGCCATTAGAAACATAATCTGCACCAAACTGCCAAAACATGATTAATTATTGAAATTTGTATAAAAAGAGTAATTTTAACAATAGATTCACTAGAGATGGTGCTAAAGATTGCTGAAGATATTTTCTTAGAAGCTGCTCCCCTGCCCCCCCCCCCAACATATGCCTCAAGTTCTATTGTACATAAATGTGAGTACTCTGCAGTCACAATTAGGGTTGCCATTTTTATGGTCCCTCCTTTTTTGCTTTAAATAGTGCATGAACATGCAAAAGTGGAGGAGATACAAGTTTTACTACAATTTATCTCTATGAACCAGGACAATACAAAATCTTCTAAATGTTTGTATATTAGGCTACTTTTGTTGTCATTGTGCGCCCTCAAGTCATTTCCAGCCTACAGCAACCCTAAAGTGAATCTATCACAGGGTTTTCTTGGCAAGATTTGTTTCCTGGCAAGAGAGTATTGGTCTTTGCCTTCCTCTGAGAGAGTGTGACTTGCCCAAGATAATCCAGTAGGTTTCCATGGCTGAGCAGGGATTCAAACTCTGCTCTCCCACAGTCTTAGTTCAACTCTCAAACCACACTGGCTCTTTGTCAGGCTACTAAGAAACATAAAAGCTTTGGTAACTCAGCTCCCTCAAATACTGACAGTGTCTTGTACAGCTTATTTTGTGAGTATGAAAATTAAGAATACTTGTGCATTTTCTGCTAATTGTTTTTCTGTGTGTTCCTCACAAGGACCAAACTAAGCTGGGGAACAAGCTACAAAACAGCCTTCTTCTCAGGTGACCAACATGGTTCACCATACCATTAAAGAGTTTTCCTTTTCCATGTGCCCCATCTGTTCTTTCTTTTTTAAGAAAGATTTAAAAAATGGCAGGAAGAGATGTTGCAAGCCTGTGTGTTCTCCTTCATTTTGCTTCTTGAACATAGCTATAAATTGGATGAATTAATATAGATGCAAATGTTTCAAGCATAAGAGGAAAGCTAATTTTAGACACAATATTCTAAAGTGTTGAGAGCTAGTTCCCAGCTATCTAAGTACTTATCAGGATACCCTGTTCATTTAAGTGAGATATCTTTCCAAGGAACAGTGTTTAGCAGCACAATCTTAAACACTTAATGTCAGGAAGTAAATTCACACACACAAATATAACAGTGCATAAACACTATTTATTAGGAGCGTGATACATCATACAGGACTTCAGTGAGTGAACTGGAGGCCATTGGCAAGATTCAAAACATAAAAGGCAAAGAATACATCATCCCGCCTGCAAGAGATCTTGAAGTTCTGGTGTAGCCTGGCTGCGCTTATCACTACATTCCTAGCTTTGTTTACCTAACGGTCTCTGGTTCTCATACCTTGTTACAAGCAAGCTGCTACTTAACTCCTACTACATATCTCACAACTAAAATATGGAGGGCTACCCCACACTTAAGATTCATGACTGAGGAGTTATTTCTTCCAGCTATTACAAACTAAAGGTAGGACCACAATATAGATCATGGGTGGACAACCTGTGGCCCTCCAATGTTGCTGGATTATGATTATGATCCCCCTTCATAAATGACTGTGTAGGCCAGGAGTCCAAACAGATTTAACAGGTCACAAGTTGCCAGCTCTAACATAGAGCTTTGTCACCAACAACAAAGAGTGTTATCAAAGTAGCTTTATCACATACCCTGCAACATTTCAGAAATGAAACCCAGGGCACATACAGCCAAGCAACATCAGAGTGTGGTCAAGATGGCAAAAGTTATTAAGGGGGAAGAGCACACAAGCTAGGAGAGGCTGAAGCACTTTGCTTTTGCCTGAGTCTACTGAAAAAGGCAAAATTCTGCACCCTTCTTTCCTCACTACCCTGTTGAGTTAACTGAGTACAAAGTAATTCACTTTGAACTCAGTTTGCAGCAACTGAAGAAGCTGAGAACAAAAGGGGAATCTGGGACATTTTAAAAGCAACTGAACAACTGGGATGACAAAGAATTAATTGGGACTGTCCCTGCCAAATCAGGATAGTTAGAGGGTATGAAATCATTCTGTAATTGCTTTTCTCTTTACATCACAGTTTGAAGCTACAGAATATGGGTGTTTCATTAGGCTTGTAACAGTGAAACATCTTGACTGATTGGCTCATTTTGTAACAATGACTATAAATGTTCAGTTGTTCAAGGAATTTAGAACAGTTTATAGTCCAGTCTTTATGAGGGCAAGGAAAGTTGTTCATCTGGCTGGAACTAAAATCTAAAGAAAAGATGCCTAAACAGGCTCCAGTTAGCATGCCTCAGGACTTCAACAAAATTCAGCTCTCCAGACCAGAGAGCCACAGGTTTACCCAGTAAAAGTTATGCCCTCTAATGCTAATTTAGGCTACACGTGTTAGTGGTTGACCAAATCAATGTGAACAATTTAGCCAGTTTACTACACTTCATCTAGCTAATTCACCCTGCCTGATCAAGAACTGTCGTTTCACCTAAATCTTTGAACAGCCTATTATAGCACATTATGCAATGCGTAACAGTTATCACATAAACAAGCAATACTGCAGCCATTATAATAAAGCTGTCACACTTATCTTCACTTAACATGCAAAACACCTGAACTTGTGCCAGAAATTTTGCTTTCATCTAACTGCGTATTTCTTACAAACCTTTCTTGTTGGCTTTAATTGTGGCCAATAATGTTGTATATTTAGGAGATGCAGGAAAATACACAGTCTGCAGAACTTTAGGTGAAATTAACTGTAACAGCAGCAAAATGTGAGGAATAGAGATATGATTCAAAATGTGGTAGCGAGGAAGGTTGGTGGTAGCAGTAGTACTGGAAAATAACCACAGCCACAACAACAGGTGGTTGCATTTTGAGCAATCATTTCCTAACAAGCACCATTCAAAATGGCTTTGAGTCCCACAGAACTCAAGTCCCTCTTCTCAAGAGCAAAACAGTGAGTGATGATAGCAGTAGCTTTTGTAGCAAAAAGACTTTGTATTTTCTGTCTGCGATTGCTACAGGTCCCCCCCCAAAATGCAGCATTAAAAATGCTACTTTGTCTGCAAATCTATTTTACCAATACATCTTTTTCAGTTCTAACTGGCTGCTTACTACACCAAGATGGCCATGATAAAGTTATTTCATATTCAGAAATCAAAGATCCCATTCTGTATTTTTGATACACACTGGATTGATATAATTCTCTGACATAGATCCCGTTATTATTTTATCCCACTGACCATTACCTACACTTAGCAAACAAATATTGTTTCAAGTCAGGAAAATCAGAAACAAGTGCAGTACATTGATGTTTTCTTGAAACATCAGTCTCCTTGAGTCTGAACATAAACTTTTCATGTGATTACAAAAACTACAACTGTAGAGAATATGTAATCTAACCGTACGCATCATATGCCCCCCAAAAGGGGGTGGGTTGCAATAATGTATGGAAACATGGGTCTAAATTCTGTTCTTAGTCCTGATTAGAGTAGATCCATTCAATTAATGGGATTTATCTACCCTATATGAGCCTGCCCTAATCTGAAGATCTTCACAGGAGGTCTTTCTCTCAGTTCCAAAATTGGCAAAAGCCCACCATGGGAGAGGACATTTCCAATGATATTTTCAAGGTCAGTTGGGTAACCCAACGAGCAAAGGCCCAAATGCAGGATTCCCCAGTCATATTTTAGCACTCTGAACCATTTCCACATGTTGTCTAGTGTACCACCTGGAAAGAAACAGGGAAGCAAAAATACTGAGAATCTACACAAAAGCCATTTCCACACTACACTGTTATAATGCTATTATTCCACTCTCAACATCCGAATTCTCAGCCAGAGAATAGGCCAGTTGCTATTGAGATGAGGCCTAGCACCAAGGAGGAGGGCAATGTATTCTCTCAGGAACCCAAGATCTGTATGTTAATAACTCTGAATACAGATTGGATTGGGGAATATGGGGAAAAGTTACAGGTACTGGACAAGACAGTTTGGGGAATTAGACACAGGAGCTCAAATCTTTCTAACAAGTACTACCTATGAGAAAATAAAATCCTGGCCAATGCTAGGAATATACGCTAGCAGCACTATAACAGTGTACTGCAGAAATGCCCAAGGTGTCAGGAATGTAACAGAACTCTCTCTTCAAAATAGTAACCACACAGTTGATGTCAAGAATGTTGATTTCATTTTCTTCCATCCTGTTTTCAATTCTCCCTGTGAAAAGGGAGGAAGACAATCCTTGCTTGGAACCAGCAACTTCTCTTTATTATACTGCTATGATCCTTTGTTCTCCATTCACCCTGCATATGTGGAACCTTGGCTGACAGGTTGAAATAGTTGTTAGCTAAGTAAGCCGTGAGCAGAAATGTAGAGATTACAAAGAATAAGATATGGAAATGTGCAAAATCCCCTCCAGAAGAAATTATTTGCTACCTATCAATTCTATGGGTTTTCTTACTAATGGATAATATAAGAATTCCAATACAAAGTAAAGGAAATAAATTAAATCTCAAGAATTAAAGGACCATTAGTCTACTGGACATCTCATTAAAACCTGCCCTTATTTGTTAACTACAATGGAATATTTATTACCAAAAAGGGTGGCTTCAGAATGGGAGATACTTTACAGACCAATCCTTTATTGCAGCCCATTTAATAACCAAAATCTCTAAAAGTTTATGAGAGAATATGTACATTGTATTTGTTGATTTTGCATCAGCCTCTGATCTTATACATAGGAAGTAGCTGGAGAACCAACGGCAACACACAGGGTAATCCAAATAAGTTCCACAGTGTTCAGTGGGGTTTATTCTCTAGTGTGTATAAAGGTCAATACTGATGAAGGTTTACTGATTTTGATACTTAATTTTATATTCCAATAAAAGTCTAAGAGTATTAAATATATGATTACTTTTAAAATGTATTTATTTTACATATTCATTTTCTGAATCTCAGTCTTAATTCCCAAGGCAAGTTAAAAAGATTGATAAAACCACTCACCTGCCCCACTCCCAAAAAAAGCCAAAAATGGGCAAGGAAAAAAAAATTAAAAGCAGCATTAATGAGTTATGGTGTTAAGTATGCCTGACTGTTGGCTCCTTTTCTCTTTAAATCTCTGCACCAGTCTTGGGGTAAAATAATTTCTTAGTCTTCAATCCCTCTTCCCCCTTCAAAATTATAAGGCACAAGACCTGCCTACATGCCAATATAGCACTATTTTCAGGTATCTAGGTTGGCCTCAAAAGGTAATTTTAAAAGTTTGGAGCTTATTGCTCTCAAGAGCATCTCTCTATTAATTACTTCAAACTAAAGTACTGATTTTTTGTAGGCACTTGGGAAGACATAAATGGTCAAATAATGGTCATCAAATTGAACAAGTAGAAGTTTTCAAGTACACTGTAGTACCTTTTCATCAACCCAGCTTCTAGAAATCTTATCTCTTTTCTGTTAAACTACTACTAGCAAAAGATCTCCTTGGCTTTATTTAATTCCTTCTTGATCCCACAAAGGAGAGGATGGAAAAATGGAGAATTCAGCAATACCTTGTAAAAAGCTTAAATGGGCATGGACTTTGGGAGGACGAGGCACTCAGAGACAACACAAAAATAGATTTTTAGTCTTTCACTAACTCTGTCTCAAGGTACTCCACAAGCCATACAGAGAGAAGATGGGGGACTCCCCTCAGCTATGATCAAAATCCAGAAAAAGGCCAATTATCTGTTGGTGGATGGGTGTATACATATCTTTCAAATCACGTGTTGACTCATGCTGACCTCTTGAATTTCACAGGTTTTCCTTAGGCAGAGAATACTCAGCAATGGCTCCTCATTGGCCTCCTCTGAAATATAACTCGTAGCACCTGCTATTCATTGGTAGTCCCCCTTTCGCATACTAACCAGGCTGGTTCCTGCTTAACTTCCAAGATCAGATGAAATCTGATGCCTTCAGGTTATCTAGGGGTTTTTGCCAATTACATGCAACTAATGTATGGATTGTTTATGAGCTGTCTTCTAAAGCTGCACTTTGCAGAACAAATGGAAACAGGATATTGAGGCAGGGACTATCACGCAATATGATATTGGTAGCCTAGAACTGGATCTTTGCAGTTTTCAAAATAGTACACTGCTTTCAGATGTGATCACCATTGTCAGCTGTTTTCCTATTTTGCTTTGTTTTAAGAACCTTCTTCTCCCACAAGAGGATATTTACATCCCTTAGTTTCCGGATAATTCCAGCTAAGTTGATGGCAGGCATTCAAGTATTTCAAAGTAGTAATAGCAGTAGTAGTAATAGTAATAGCTGTTGTTGTTGTTGTTATTTCTCCCTGCCTCTCTATGGATTGAAGAAGGAACAACAGATTAAAATACAGCAACACACAGACACATGACATAGTTGAAAATATGAACACCAATTAATAATACATAATCAGTTAAAAGAGCTTTAACATCAGATTGAAAAATCATACATATTAAAACAATAAATTTATAATTTAAAAACTCATAATTTAAAAACCATCTGGATAGGCTTGCTGGAAGAGATTGGTCTTTAGTGCTATTTTAAATTCAGACAGCGTATCCAGCTGTCAAATCTCTTCCATGTTGTTTATGTTCCTTGGGTACAGTACCTTAATACAAAGTATTAAATGATATTTAGTTTAATCCTGATCCCTCTGTATCAGTCTCCTTTCTCTGTATTTTCTCCTTATGGGGGTGGACAATATATTGTCCAATATCACCCCCTGAAATAAGAGACAGACAAAAATCATTATAAATGTAATCAGTGTAAAGCTGATCAACTAATCTGAGATCATTATATTTGTTTTCATGGAAGAACTGTTTATACAATATCATTTATTCTTACGCAAGCTATCTTTGTCTTATATTTTTGATCAATTTACATTGTGATGACCAATATTTGCTTGTTTTGTTTACTCATAAGTGCTTCAGTGGGACCACATGAAATGTATCCCAGCAACAAACATGTCCTTACATGTGTGTGCAGCTTCCCCTCTTTAGTAAAACTGAGCTGCATAAAGATATACTGCATCCCATTAATCTGCAATTACACACTGACAGGGATTGTCAACCTCATAAAGAACTCATTCAGCAGAACTAAATAAACTATCAACATCCTTCACACTGCAGGCTATAAATGAAATTCATATAAATGAAGTTAAACATGGCATTTAACAAGGACAGGGAGAATTCTGAAGTCCTTAAGCATCCTTGCCCAGTAGCATCACCTTCACTTGCCCTCTGAAGCCTGAGAAAGAGACACCAAGGAGGCTCTGCCTGGATTCAACAGCTGGACCCTGCCAAGTAACACATCCCTGCCCTCCCATTTAGTAGTACTCCCCTGCTGAGTATTTTCAAGCATTGGGGTCTAGCAGAAGGATCCCAGATGGAGATCAGCCCTCAAATCCAACTTCCTATGGCTAAGCACTGATCTTTTAATTGCCATCCCAAATGAGGGCAGATTTTGCCACTCCATTTCAAGCAAGGCTTCAGATGTTGTTTGCTTGGTAGCCCTCCAGAGCAAAGTATTAACAAGTGTTGTTTGCCACTTGTTTTTTTTTATTATTATTATTATTTTTACCTTTACTTTTCTCATTGGTGATGCTGGACAGAGTTCATGAGCAATGTCTAGAAAGCAAACCTACATACATTCACACACAAACACACATAAAGTAAAGTATATAACTCTGCCCCTCCCCAACAATAATCCTCAACAGTAAATACCTATATATCTCATCTGCCTCCCTTCTCCCCCATTCTTGGCCATCTGCTCCTCCACATATCTGATTAGAGTTATTAAAAGGACTAAGAGCTGCCTTTAGCAGTGGCAAACTAGGAAGAAATTCAACAAGTAAAGCTTTTTCCCAGGAATGTGGTGCAGTGATAGAAAAGGCTTTCCCTGATTAATTATTTCCTACCATGCAAAGCACAGAATTCTTTATCAAAACACAGAAGCTATTAAAAATATTAAGCCACATATATGTTGCATAGTCCCAAGTAAGTAAAATTTATGTCTAGTAAGATACTGATGTATTTCCTCGGTTCCATTCTCCATCCCCACCACTCCTGTTCTAAAACAGCAACAGGAATGTTGCTCTTTGTTTTTTCCTGAAGTGTACAATTTGATCAGAGAATGAACAGGCCCAGAACGCTGTCAGAAAACCATTAACTACCTATCCCAAAGGACAACTCAGTTATTCCAATTTAACATCCTCAATAAGCCTTTTGGGCCTGCCAGATGCTGACCTTGCCACATACTGTTCTGTACAGGTAGACCTGTTCCTCCATCCATACAAATATAATAGGAGAAAAACCTCACCTACATAAACCAGCATGCAGAATCTGGGTCTCAAATAGGAATGTGAGAGGGGATGATTCATCATGAGAAAGAGCAGATATTACTGTTGGAGTTTGTTCTCTTACATGTACTTTTTACATTATGTATGAAATTTCAAGTCAAACCATGAATGATGGATGCAGAGTACAGCATTACAATGAATTCCCACTGTTCCTTGTCTGTCTCCACTGAGCACTAAAAGAAAAAAAATCCATTGCAGTATTTTCCAACATCATTTCACTATTAGATGGAAGTACAAGAGCAGGAACATATGCATATACAGAGGTTTTCTTGCTCAGATGTCAAACCAGTAAGAATCACAAGACTGTATCTACCTAGGGAAAGAAGTGAATTATAGATGTGCTGGATAACCTTTTTTGCTAGGGGGAGGAAGGTGGACTGATCATCTTAGATATTTAGAAATAGGTATGTTAAAAACCACTGGGATGTTCCTCTAAATTTCTTGGGAGTCTGATGCCTGAAACCCAGAGTAGGCAGCCGCAGTCTTCTATATCATACATGCATTCTGCAACAATGTTTGTAGCTGTCAGTAAAAAGCTTTTATAGTGAAGGATGGAAGTTACTCATTTAAAAATTCCATCTGTCTTCTTCATAATCAAGAGTAATAAAGAAAAACAACAGTGAGGTTAAAATTATACTAGCTACTATACTAGTAAACCTGGCCTGGAGACTGACATTTGAGCCAGTGAAATAAATATAAACTATTAAACTGCTTGTATGTGACTGATCAAGCTGTGTAACTCTTCCTGACATTCAATTAACCAAGGGTTTTAAAAAGTCATAAGCACTTAAAATAATCTGCACCAATTCATGTAACAAATGCATTAATTTTCTTCTCTGAAGCATGCAGCAGAAACAGTTTTAGAAGGAAACCAAAATCTGCTGTGCAAGGGGTATTTCACACTGTAGGACCTGTTGCCATCAAGAGTTTGATTCTAACAGTAACAAGGCACATTTCCTGTTCTACCATTAGTTTCTACATCTGCATCCAGTGTACTCCATGCTTGGCAAAGAGGTCACAGAGCAGAGCTCACTTACTCTGGGTGGTTTGCTCATTTGTATATGCTTTCAAGGAGTAAAGAGATTTTACCACAAAATGGTTACCTGTATTTACTCACTGATCAACACTTCTCTACTATTTTTACATATTCACATCACAATCCAGCCAGAGCAAGGCACTTTTCAGTCTCATTGATTTCAGTAGGAGCATGATTTAAGCATGCGTGTAATCTTCCCATTCATGTAAATAAAATCTAAACATTTTTAAAACTGGATGGCTCTCACACATAACATTTCTGTTGTTTCCAGTTAAGCTGCCCCATTCCATACAGTGGAATGTGCTTCCTGGGAGTTTGGTGCAGTCTTCTGTGGAGGTTTCTAAACAGAGGCTGGAGGGCCATCTGTTGGAAATGATTTGATGGTATATTACTTACTGTATGGCAGGCAGTTGGACTCGGTGGCCCTTCTGGTCTCTTCCAACTCTATGATTCTATGATTATCATCATTATTATCAATATTATTATCATCATCTTTATTTACAGCCCATCTTTTTCCCCAAAAACTGGGGCTCCACAGCACATTACACATTAAAATAGCTAGAGTATGATTGAAACATACAAAAAGGTCTATATTAAAATAGAATTAAAATATTAATCATATTAAAACAATTATAAACATACATTTTAAGCAGATTTTTTTAAAAAAAGAAACAGTTTAAATAGTACAATTTAAAACAATACAGCATCCTCTAACAACACTTCCATTCTAAAAGTCTGTCTGGGAAAAGAAAAAGGCTTTGCCAGCTGATGGAAGGACAGCAAGGAGGAGGTCATTCTAGCCTCTCTCCTGAGAGTATTCAAAAGTCCAGAGACAAGCACCGAGAGGGTCCTATCTTGTGTTTCTACCAGCCGTACCTGTGAAGCTGGTGGGACTGGAAAAGGGCCTCTCCCGTGGATCTCAGGGTCTGGCCTGCTTCACAGAGTGAGATATGGTCTGTCACACTAACTTTTCAGCCCCATATTATGTAGTACAGAAGGCCTGATACCAGACTCCTCTGGAACCAGTGGCCGCTGGTGCCCACATGGACTGAAAAGACAAGGTGGTTTATGGAACGAAAGCCCAAGTAAACACTGTGTGCATATGCATGCGCACCTTCAAGTCTGCCAACTTATGGCAACCCCATGAATTTCATAGAGTTCTCTTAGTCAAGAAATATTCAGAGGTGGTTTTGACAGTTCTTCCCTCTGAAACAGAGCCTAACAGCACTTGGTATTCCTTGGCAGTCTCCTATGTAAGTACTGATTGGGGCCAACCCTGCTTACTTTCCAAAATCAGACAAGATCTCATGCCTTTACGGTATTTAGGCCCCACATAAAGTAAAGAGTAGGAGGCACCAACTAATGCTAGATTTGTCTCCTTCCTGCCCCCACGCAATCACACTGCAGTTAATTAATCTCTAACTGAAGAATAATAGTCTTTTCATTTTGGTTCAATAGGCCTCCACACTGTATAGCACTTGCTTCTCTGTGGTGGAGGGGGGCATGGCTTCTACCACTCTTTCTAGCAACAACTCAAGCAAAAAGGCCCATGCTTGTGTGCAGCTGCATTCTCTCCTTGACTAGCAGGAATGTGTCCAAGAAGGTTGTGGGTGGATCTACCAGAATGTGCACTCAGACACTTTGATTCCCCACCCCCACTCCCAGCACCTACCCATTCTCCATGTATTCAGTGCAGGCTCTGCTGGCCACTTCAGGGCCAAATAGGAATTTTTGCCTTACCCAATTTTTGTGGAGGCGCTTTTCATGTACCCCATAGTGGACCAGATAGGGTTACTGGTAGGTATAAGCAATTCAGGTTGATTTAGTCTCGTTTTAGTAATAGTTTTGCTATTTGTCAAGTTGATGTGGTCACATCTGGTTTATCAATTTTACAATCTAGTTTGGATGGTTTTCAGATTAATTTAGTCACATATGCTCAACCATGGCAGGTTTCTGTGAGAATTATCTTGTGGAACAGAGTTAGTTAGCATTTATGGGCACTTCTGTGGTGACTCTTGCTTTTGAAATCTCACAGTTAAGGGGTCTGAGACCCAAGGGCAGGACAGGGATCACTTTGAGGATTCACTTTACCTATCTGGTTAGAGTTGTAAGGTCCTGGGAGGCAATGAAATCAGAAGATCTCTCTCAACTACAGCTGCGGAAAAGGTGGCCCATAGCTGACATTTGGCCTGTAGGCCATTTTGATCCCTCCATCACTCCCTAATATTTTTTTAAAAAAGCAATTTTTCCCATAAGGGGCATAGGTGCAATTTTACCACTCTTTGGGTCCACTGCATGTGTGTGTGTTAGTTAGTTAGTTAGTTAGTTAGTTAGTTAGTTAGTTAGTTTAGAGCCAGGAGAGGTCTTCTTCAATAGTAACCCATGATGCTTGTGTGGGTTGGTGTTTGGCAACAAAAACATTGAAGGGAGGGGAATTTGGATCTAACTTTTTTTTTTTTTTTTTTGGAAAAAGTTAGGAATTGCTTTGGAGGAGCTCTCTGAGGAACATGGGGTAGTGGTGGTAATATGTATCTCAAACCACTGCAGCCACACACCTGTGCTTTACACCATGAACAATATGGCCCAGAGGAGCAATGATCTAAAATCATTGCTCAGTTGGGATGGGGAAGCTTTGCCTGATGGTTTCACACCAGCTTCCAACCAAGGTTAGAGTAAGTTTCCTACACAGCTCCCCTTTTCAGCTCCTCTTACTAAATAAATGTGCGTAAATCAGTTTTATGCATCACTTCTCTATTTCTTACAGCTGCAACATCCATATTCAAAAGGCCAAAGGCCATTATATTTTTCTCATACAGCAAGGTTTTTCATACATTTTCTGACACGCATGCCCTCAGATCTGAATTAATACATTTATACATTTAACCTGTGTTAAACAATTGTTCTGAGAGGCTTGAATACTCAAGGAATTAAGTAGCTGGAAACAGAATTAAAACAGGAATTCCACATTGCAGATCTGAGATAACCACCAGAACATAATGTATATTATGCCAAAAACAAACAAACCATTTAAGGCAAAAATGTTTACTATTTATACTGACCCAGCAAGGAACACTACACTATCGATCAATATTCTATCCAAGCAGCCACTGGATTCTGATCACTTTTACTGAGAACATGAACACACACACACACACGGCAAGCTTTATACATTTTCAGAAGTATATGTGTTCCCAAGTTTTAAGCACACTTAATACTAGTAAGTAAGCTACTTTGAAAAAAGAAATGAGAGAACCACTTTGCTCTTTGTTATATGGACAAATTTCCTACATGGGTAACCCCAATTAGCAGTAAGGCTAACGTCAAGTGCCAAGACTATGGGTGCATTTAATCACATCTCTTACACCAACTCATCACCCATAAAGACTCAGTACTGCCATCTTGGTACTTATTTAAGATGCGGACTGATTTAGTCAGAGGCAGCTCCAAATTTGCCAGCTCGCACATGAGACAAAAGTACATCCCAGATTCACTTGCTCAAGCATACTCCCTTGGCTCACTGTAAATCAGGGGTGAGGACTGTACATCTTCTCATATGTTGTTGAACTACAGCTCCCAACAGTCGTAGCTAACATAGCCAAGGGAACTGGCTGGGAATTCTGGGAATAGCAATTCAACAAAATTTAGAGTGTTACACAATTCTCACCTCTGCTAAGTCCACAGTTTTTCTGGCTGCTTTCTATCAGCCAGACCTGCACTAGCTAAAGCAGAGGTGGGAAAATGTCAGGGATGGCGGAGGGAACACACTGGTCTCCCAAGACACTTTGGAGTGGTGCACCCCTTGGAGATTGTTTTGGGGGAAAAGACCTATTCCTTCCCCCATGTATGCTAGGAGACTTGGGGGCAAATTCATTACATTGTTGGTCCTTTCTGGGTCATTTTAGACCCAGGAAAGTTTTTTTGTTTTTTCCAACAGAAAGAACCCAGGAAGTTCTGGGCCACTTTCTGTTGGCAAAAAGCTTCTTTGGACGACCAAACATGACAAATTTGCCACTCACAAATACTACAAGCAGGTGTTTGGGGGAATATGGGATCAAAAACAAATTTTAAAAAATTCAGGCACTCCCCAGCACCACAAAAATGACGCTGGAGACTGCATGTTCCCCATCCCTGACCTAAAGACTACTCCAGCATCGTCCTACATTAGCCAAACCTTGCTGCCACCTGACATTGACATCAGCCTGCAAGATGAGTCAGAATGGAAGCACACTGTAATATACACATGGCAACCAACCTTGGCAAAAATCTGCTCTGCTGTTTCAACTATGTTCCTGGGTAATTTTTGACAATTATTTTCTCCCCATGAGGTAGCTTTTGCATCTCAAGACTGAGTCCCATGGGACAAACAGATCAAAAGGAAACCAGTACACTTTTGCCCCACTGCCAAACGCTCTCCCAAAATCTTGTTTTTTCAAGAACTGGAATGTGCAATCCAGGGCAGAGTTCTTTCAGAGAGGAAAAATGACATTTGGAGAAGTTTTTCCTTTTTAAAAAATGTAAACAGCAGAACTAAGGACAATGGATCCACCCTGTTATGAATAAACAGTGTATAAAATATTTAAGGGATGGATTTTCAACAAGTAGAGTTTTTTCTTTTCTGGCCCCCATCTCATATTACTTTCATGTGTCTATCACAGCATTACCTACACACATAGAGAACTAATGAAATGTCTAAATGATGGCGTGTATGGATATATAAATGAGCTCTTACAGCCCTTCTGTGCACAACTGAGTAACTACAGCAAACTGATTTTGAGAACTGCCAGGGTTTGTTTCTTTCATTTATTTTCTGCTTTGAAAACAGTGACATTTTACCCCTTCAAGCAAAGGAATTAAAAATAGAAGCAGGGGAAAGGGAGCATATAACAACAGGGAGTACTCATATTTCAGAAGATTTTGGATGCAAACTATGAGTGAGATGAAGATTCTGTTGTGTTTAGAGCAGTACAGCTATTTCGTTCATTCATACATACATTACAAAAACTCATATCCCACACTTTTAGAGTTTAGATATCATTTGTGGCAGCTAACAGAAGTTCAGAAACAATAGTAAATACCATAAAAGAGCTAGTGCAGTGTAGTGGTTTCACAGTAGGATTACGACTCCACAAACCATGGTTCAAATCCCCACTCAACCATGGAATCCCATTTGACAAAACACAGACAAAGAGGGTATCAGAGTTTAGCAATAGCAATAGTATTTACATTTCTATACCGCTTTACAGCAGCAAGCACTCTCTAAGTGGTTTACAATGTGTTAGCTAATTGTTCCCAACAAGCTGGGTACTCATTTTACTGACCTACAGAAGGATGGAAGGCTGAGACAACTTGGAAGTCTGCAGGACTGAACTCACAATGTTGTGGCTGCAGTACCAGCATTTAACCATTGCACCACCAGGACTCTATTTAGGTGCCACTGTAGAGAAGGCATTTTGCTCCCCTAATTTTGCCTCTACCATAATCAGGGCACAGACACTAGAGCTGCTTCATGAGAACTTAGGACTGATATGGCAGGTTAGTAGAAGAGGAAGTGGTCCTGTGCCAGGTACTACTGTACAGGTTTGCCTTTGCCTTGACTAGGAGACAGAGAACCTCATTTTTAGCACAGTTGATAAAAATCAATGATTTTTTATTTTTATTTTTTCTATTTTCTATTTTTTTAAAAAACAGATTTTTAAAATTTAAGTTGGATTTTTTTATTTAAAGCAGATACCAAAGTTTTCCTGGAACATTTTATTCATAAGGATCCTAGGTCTAACCAAAATGATACAACTTCTGATTATATTCTATATTAACAGCTGTTTGTGAAATGAGAAATAATGAGATGAGAAATAACTTCATCAGTCCTTTCTTGCACATGATGTAAATGAACTGCATGCTCTCTCTCAATGAAAAATAGAGAAGGTCAATGAATAGAGAATTTGGAGAGACAGAATAGATCCAGACAAGGAGTCTCAATATGCATGCAAGGGATAGGGGAGGTAAACAAAAAGTGAAACACTCAACAGAACATATTTATGCAGTCCTACCACCCAAGGAAGCTTCTGCCATCTGCAGAAGGGAAATATCTAGCACAGCGGTTCTCAACCTGTGGGTCGCGACTCCTTTGGGGGTCGAACAACCCTTTCACAGGGGTCGCCTAAGAACATCAGAAAATACATATTTCCGATGGTCTTAGGCTCCATTCCCTCCTTGGTGGTGGTGCGCAAGCGGGAGCCACACGCTTGCGTCCTCCTGCCCCCTGTTCAGAAGGGACTGAAATCGCGCCCCTTCTCCGCTACCGGGAGAACCTCCCGTCTGACAGGCCAGCTTGGGGGGGCGGCAGCAGCACGGGGGGAAGGCCCCCTCCTTGCCACAGCCCCTGCCCCACTCGCCACGGAGGGGAGCGCTGAGGAAGGGCTGGGGGGCTGCAAGGCGGTGCTTTTCCGTGGAGGCGAGCTGCGCTTGGCGCAAAAGACAAAGGCGCTGGGATTCTTCCGCCCCTGGCCAGGGTCGACACTCTGGAAACTTTTCCCACACTGCCCCCCCAGCGGAAACGAGAGCAAAGCTGAAGCAGAGCCCGGGGGGGTTCTCGGAGTTTTTTCCTGGGGGAGACGCACGGCTCCTCTTTCCCTCCCTGCCCGCCCCCTCCATTCCTGGCTGGTGAGGCGGCCTTTGCCAGGGGGGAGGCATTGTAAATAATAAACAAATAATTTTATGGTTGGGGGTCACCACAACATGAGGAACTGTATTAAAGGGCTGCAGCATTAGGAAGGTTGAGAACCACTGACCTAGCATAACCACACCAGGCCATAAAAGAGAATATTTTGGGAGTATTTTGTTTCTGTACCCACTGTGAGTAAAAACAGGCATATGCACAAAAGGTAAACAATACAACAAATAAATGCAAAGGCTTGTTGCCCAAATGGAACCTCATTATTATGAAACATGAAGGGAGTGTGTCTGAACATCCAGACTTTTCAGGTGAGTAAATATTCTATCATTTTGTTTTTCTTGGGAACTGCTTTTGCCACAGCTTTTGAGTAGGCCCTTTAACCATTTGAATTCCTATGTTTTCTTGAAACGCTTTGCCAAAATGCTTCCTGTCTGAAAGAGAAACATTGAACATATGGTGACTATCTGAAAACCATTTCCATGGCTTTGAACAAAGTGGAGAAAAATAGCTGTTTTATTTCTGATGCCGTTGAAGTTTAGAAGGAACTCAGTGGGACCCTGAAAACAGAAATATTCTCACTGACAAGGTGGAATGCTTACTTGTAACAGGTTGTGAGAAGGCTTATCATGTCAAAAGTCTGTTCTGTACTAATGTACTGTGGTTCAATGACAGAAATAAAAGCTATTCTTCTTATAATGCCCCTTGACTTGTTTGGGTGCATTTCCTCTACATTAAAAGCAAGATATTCTCAGAAAACAAATCAGTAATGCTGTCAGCATTCACCCAATTAATAGACAGAACTAGCAGATAAAGAGCTCCATCACACATTATAATTAGAGCATTTATTAATCACAATCTGCCATCTGGGTTTTTCCACTGCAGGAGTTAATGGCTATCCCTCAGCCAACAATTCTTCATGCCTCCATCCAGTACTTTAATGTATAAAAGGAGATGAACTAGGCAATAGATTGTGAGCAAGCAATGTGAAAAAGAAAAACCCAAAATTATATAACTGCAAAACCCAATACAAATATACTGAATATGAACAGAAGCAATGCAAAGTTGAATAAATTACCAAAAAAGATTGTCATGAATTTGCAGAATATTTTGAGGAATCACCTGGTAATGTACAAACACATCCACCAGTTAGGTGTAAACAGTGTTCTTAATCTTATCATTTTGCATGTTAATATCAACTTATGTTGAGAAGTCATTTTAGTAAGCATAGGCCTATAGAATAAAGAATGATCCAAGAGCTACCATCATAGCCAATTCCTAATATTTCTGCACTGTTTCAAGTCCATCTGATCTACTGAAAGATAGGTGTGCTTGTGTAATATTTTAAATTAGCACTGAGATTTTAAATCAATTAAGTCAACCACTTCAATACCTAGATAAATTGTAGTTAATTGATCAAACATTCTAATGACTGACACCTCTAAAAATAAGTTGCTAATATACCCAAGCTTTGGGAAAACCCTGCAGTCTTTCCACCTATGGCAGGGATGGAAATTATATCACTCTTCAAATGTTGCTTAAATGCCGCTCTAAGCGTTCTTCACTATCGGATATATTGGTTATATCAGCTATATCGCCTCCTGGAAGTTGCAATCCAATAACATCCTATAATTCTCATTCATGTTCTATGCTTGCATATCCCAAAATGTATACAATCTTTTTTTTATTTCTTAGTTGCTTTACTGAGAGACAAATGCTCAGTTTATGTGGTTTATTGAAAGCTTATATTTAAGCAGTGGCTGGAGACAATTCACTAGAAGCAGAAAATAATCAAGAAGGAGATGACTGAATTCTGTCTTTAGCTCATGGGAATGTATTGCAACTAGTCCTGATTAAAAACCATTTACTTTAAGATAACAACTGCATGCACTGAAGCACTGACAAGAAAAACCTGAACTCCTAGTTACAGCATGAGAAGGGAGCTAATTTTAAACAGAAATCCTAGTGAGTTCTTCAAATTTGATTTTTCTATTGAACGGTTATAAGTTCTTTACACTTTCCTCTGGTGGCCATGAGTCATACGATCACCTGACCTTTACTTCTGTCAGCTACCGAGTATAAGTGGAATGTAAATGGAATTCAGCACTTCCAAAATCTTTAGTCCAGATTATCTCACAGCAATCCTCTGTGACACAGCATAGGACTTTTACATTGCCCTCTGTTTCTTATTCCCTGTACAAACTGATGAAGGCACTTACATATCTCAGCTGAGGATGGAGGACCCAGTAGACAGAGGGCATATGCCTCTAACACTTTCAGAGGATGGTGCAGCCATATATACCCATGAAAAATAGTCATGTGTGCTTGCCAGGTTATACAGAAATAGTGTACTCTCTCACTTTCCCTGCCCACTGGGTTTATAAATTTAACAAAAGGAACATAGCTTAAAAAAAAAAAACAGGTGACAGGAGTTATACTGAAGAATAAATGGCTATGATCATTTACAAACGTAAGAAATAGGAGACACATTTTATACAAGATGTTATGGCTCTGTGCATTTCTCATTACTTCAATCTTTTGTCAACTTTTTCACCAATGCTGGATTCCAGAGCCTATTTTGCCAGTTTCATTCATTCATTCGTTTATTTTACACTTTTCCCAGGTCAACACAACTTCAAAAAAAAGGAGGGGGGCAAAAAAAGGAAAGAAAAAGAAAAGCAGTGTGTTTTGTATTTGAATCCAAGATTACCTCCTAAAGAAAGAGTCAACAAAGCTAATTCTGGAGCAAATTGTTTGATAATTCATTCTACATCTTGGAAAGCCTCTAATCAAAACAGCCATATTTGTCACACTGCCATCACATATGCATATAAATTCCCAATCCCCCACATCTTCTTCAACAATAAGTGCTCTGCGGATTGTTCATATATATCAACCACACTGAATTCAACATTAGTCATGAAATAAATTAAGGCAGTGTTCCTGGTTTTAAAAGACTGACTTTATGTTTCCAGTATTCCCTATGGAGTTTCAGTTTCTGCAACAATTGCAAGTTCTTTCTTCCAGAAATTTTTAATTCCCTCTTTATTGCCATGCTGAATATTTGATAAAGCATTATATATTGTAATATATGCATATATTCATTGAGCTCAACATGGATCCTTATGGAAAAAAATCATAGGTTGATTGTGACAATATCTTTATCATCATGCTTTACATGACTGATAACACTGGTTAACTTCTCGTTTATATTTGTAATTGTTCTGTCAGGTTTTTTATGATTTGTGTGCTTATTTCTTTATTCAAAATGTGTTGCTGCATTTAAGATAGACAAAAAAAATTAATATTAGTATATTTTAAAGAAAAATGGCTGATAAGCAAAATATAAACCTGCAAAATACAAAATACAAATATGAATATTCTGAAAGGATTTTTACTATTGGGATTGACAAGTAGGGGAGCTATTTTAAAATCATATAAGAAAGAAACTGGAAAGAGAGCGACAAGGACTTAGACTAGGTGAATTTTCTATGAGCCAACCTGACTAAAGGTATTTACTACTATACAACATCTCCTATTGTACAGTCATACAGTCACATGCCCCCCCTCCCCGTCACCTGCCCTGAGCAGGCTGAACAGAAGGAATCTAAGAAGATTGTTATTATGGGACATAAATTTGAATATGTCCCAGAACACCTGATTTCATGTACAACAGGTTTAGACTTTTCAAAAGCCATTACGCATACATTTTACATCCTCTAGTAGATGTCCTGGAAATTTGATAGGGTTTTAAAAAATACAGTCAGCCCTCCACATTTGCAGGTTTCACTTTTGTGGATTTGATTATTCACGGATTATTTGTCACCTCTGCTGCTTCCATTTTTATGCCATTTTTAACAGGAACTGCAAGCCTCATGAGTCTGAGAACTGCCAATGAGGCTTGTAAGTCCTTAGTAAAAATTGTGTGAGGCAGCAGTGGAGGTGGTAGTAAGCCCCACCAGCCACCCACTTCTGCCTTGTAAAGGAACCCTGATGCTTCAAAGGAATCCCTGGTGGGTTGAATATGCTGATCATACCTTTTTGTGTGTTAAACATGGTTTGGGTGGGCCTAGAGTTATTCATTATTTTTCCATTTTCACGGGGGTCCTGTTCCCCTAACCCTAGCAAATATGGAGCGATGACTACACACACAAATGAACAAATTTTCAAATAAAATTTGCTAAAGAAGAGACATTGCCAAACAAAGCAATTTTGGTTTCACAATTTATAAATAGATGACTAATTTCTGTGGAGAAAATAAGCGGTAAAACAGCAATAAAGCATCAGCTATATATGTAAATACTATCAAATGAAAGGAAATTGCATACGATAAGAGAACTGTTAATGCCTTCTAGAAGCTTAGGAATACTTCTCCCTATTTTTTAAGGTTGCAGATTAAAAATAGATGCATGGCAGGTTATTTTCACAGCTATTTTTCAACATGCGAACTTGCACCTAAGCAAATTGTCCCTACTCTCATTTTGTTGTACCACACAACAGAGGTTGACAAGCTGAGCCTCTCATCTCGAAGAGATAAGGCCTAGTTTTTATGTCAGTTAAGGTCACTTGCATCTACTCAGCCTTGTATCTCAAGGGCTTCAATTCATCACTGCCAGCAGAGTCATAATGGGATCATCCATTTGCTATGGCTGGGAGCCTGGTCTGGAATCCCAATGCACAACAGCCGAGACCACCATTCCCTGACATCTGAAGATACATGCACACGCACAGATGCACATACACATACACACATGAAAAACAAATCCATCACCGCAAGCACAGGTCTAAAGCTTATAGAATCATAGAGGCCACAAGGGCCATCAAGTCCAACCTCCTGCTATGCAGGAACACACATCGAAACACTCCCAACAGATGACCATTCAGCCTCTGTTTAAAATCCTCCAATGGAGGAGACTCCATCACACTCCAAGGCAGCATATTCCACAGCTGGACAGTTCTGACTGCCAGGAAGTTCTTCCTGAGGTTCAGGTGGAATCTCTTTTCATGTAGTTTGAATCCATTGCTTCTTGAACTAGTTCCAGGGGCAGTGGAAAACAAGCCCATTCCCTCTTTGATATGACAGCCTTTCAAATATTTGAATATGGCTATCATACACACCCATTAATCTTCTTTTCTGCAGACTAAACATACGGAGCTCCCTAAGCTGCTCCTCATAGGGTGACTTTCAGACCCTCCATCATTTTGGCCACCCTCCTCCGGACACGTTCCAGCTTGACAATACTTTCCTCGATCTAGACACTATACTCCCATTGATGCAACCAAGAATTGCATTGGCTTTCTTGACTGCTGCATTACACTCCTGACTCATGCTCAGTTTGAGGTCTACTAAGGCTCCTCGATCCCTTTCCCTTATGCCTGCACTGCACAAAGAAAGATGGCATGAGATCAGCCTATCATCTTCTACCCTTAGTCCAGCTGCTTCCCAAAGGCCTCTGGAAAAATTGTGCAGGGTCTTGTAGTGATTGCTCAGAGGCTACTTAGGTTTTCCCTTGTGAAGACCACAACAGACAAGGCCTTGCTTTTGATTCCCTCAGAGTGGGATGGCAGCTTTCCTCCCAGTCTGTCAAGGTGCTTTGCCACTCAACACACAACTTTGGCTTTCCTCAAAACATCACCTTTGTATAACCAGAGCAAAGCCTTTCATTTGTTAAATAAATCTCCTTAGATTTATGGTAGCGTAGTTCTGGGTGTAATACCACTGAGAATCATTCACTTGAGACCAACTTTATAAGAAAATATAATATAATCTTTATTAAAAGAACAAACAGATAAAGTATTGGCTTTGTAAATGTGTCTAAGTTAAATCATATCTTTACAGTGCATTTTAACAAGTTCTTGTGTTTTTATAACAGCATGAAGTCACAGCTCTCTCTCTCGCTCTCCCTCGCACACACACACACATACACACACAGTCCTCTGGCTTCCCTCTTTGCCAAAAGCTATGTTCCCAAATCTACACCACTCTCTCTTTGGCTAGATCTAACAATGATGTTTCTCTTCTGCCTCTTCTCTAGGCTTTCTCTGAGAAAAGCCCGTTTTCCTCCAACCTCCCCCTTGGTTGACAAGAAAATTCTTTTACTGAATAACTGACTCTTAAGCCTTCATCTGGAACTCTCCCTCTCTCCCCAGTTTGCCTGCTGTGTGTGTGTGTGTGTACATACATACATATACATTCACACTCAGGTTTCCATCTCTCCTTCCCAATAAAAGGAACTGGGCTTTCCTCTTGAGTGGCCATTGCTAGTTGTGTAGCCACCTGTCATTGGGCAGCTTTTCTATCACTCGGGACACTACTCGGTCACAGTCCTTGAGCAGGAATTTTTGGGTGAAGGTGCAAGAGAAAGCTTTCTTTCTGGTTCAACAATAAAAGTTAAAAGATTCCTATTTTGGGTAGTCAACACTCAGTCAGTTCCAGCTTCTGCCACTTTTTCCTCTATATGGTTTAAAGGTGGCACATGGAGTTGCACTGTCTTATGAAAAGTTCAGTAGCCTCTCCACTTTTGTGAGAGTTCAGGGCACAGAACCCTCATGAAACTGGAAAAACTGAGGAAAAACTTCCCTAAGTGATCCTCTTCTCATTCCTTTCTGGGGCTCCCTCCTCCCATTCCCTTGACTTTTGCACGCCAGGCTAGAGGCAAGGGAATGAAAAGGGGGAGCTCCTGTGGGGAAAGGGAAGGCTTGTATGAGCCTCCCCCACCTTCCCTTGTCTATTGGCTCAGCACAAGTTTTCAGCACCAGGGCCAGAGGCAAGGGAATGGGAGGGGGCTCCAGAGGGGAGAGGGAAGGTGAGCGTGTGCTTTTGTCCATTCCCTTGCCTTTTGTCCAGGCACTTGACTTCCTTCGCTGCACCCGGCAAAATGCAAGGGAATGGGGAGAAGAGGAAGAGAAGGACAAATCCATGAACATGGAGGGAGGACTGTATTTGGTAGCATTTATCCTGTGTTTCATACAGAATCCATCTTTGACCCAGAAACCCTACAAAATTACAACACTATTATCCCACTTTTAACTCCTATGGTTCCATCCTCTAGAATCCTGTGCTTGGCAGTTCAGGGAGGGGCACTTGGAATTCTCAGCCAGAGTGCTCTTCTAGTGCCTCACCAGATAACAAACCCCAGGATTCCATAGAATGCAGCCATGGCAGTTAAAATGGAATCACAGTGCTATAGTTTTGCAGTGTGAAAGGGACCCTGATCACTAATTTATTGGTGGCAATTTTTTTCCACTGGCCTGGATCTATCTAGATCAGCGGTTCTCAAACTGTGGGTCGCGACCCCTTTGAGGGTCGAACCGCCCTTTCACAGGGGTCGCCTAAGAACATCAGAAAATACGCATTTCCGATGGTCTTAGGCTCCATTCCCTCCTCGGTGGTGGTGCGCAAGCGCGAGCCACGCGCTCACGTTCTCCTGCCCCCTGTTCAGAAGGGACTGAAATCGCTCCCCTTCTCCGCTACCAGGAGAACCTCTCGTCTGACAGGCCAGCTTGGGGGGCAGCAGAAGCACGGGGGGCGGGCCCCCTCCTCGCCGCAGCCCCTGCCCCACTCGCCACAGAGGGGGGCGCTGAGGAAGGGCTGGGGGGCCGCAAGGCGGCGCTTTTCTGGGGAGGCGAGCTGCGCCTGGCACAAATGACAAATGCGCTGGGATTCCTCCCCACCCCCTGGCCAGGGTCGACACTCTGGAAACTTTTCCCACACTGCCCCCCCAGCGGAAACGAGAGCAAAGCCGAAGCAGAGCCCGGGGGGGTTCTCTGAGTTTTTTCCTGGGGGAGACGCGCGGCTCCTCTTTCCCTCCCTGCCCGCCCCCTCCATTCCTGGCCGGCGAGGCGGCCTTTGCCAGGGGGGAGGCACTGTAAATAATAAACAAATAATTTTATGGTTGGGGGTCACCACAACAAGAGGAACTGTATTAAAGGGCCGCAGCATTAGGAAGGTTGAGAACCACTGATCTAGATTGAAATGCAACCTGCAGATCTATCTTCCCTGCTCTGGCAATCTCCTTAACAGATCTTGGAGATGAGGGTCTTCAAGGATATGCTTAGTCTGGGCCCTCCAATGTTTGAATCCCTTGCTCTATCCCATATAAAGTCCCTATCAGTTGTTAGCTATAAAAGTTGTAGCCATTTCAGCTTCAGAAATCTACTTTTGTGCTTTGCTTTATGTTCCTCCTTGCCCTTTGCCTCCCTCTTCGCTGCTGGATCTTCAGTCATTTTACATACACCTAAAGGGATGTTAATTTTGCCCTTCTCCATCTCCATGTTCTTAGCAGCTCACTGTTGCATATTATGCCAAATCAGAGGAGGGTCATGTATTGCAAAACTAATTACATGGATTACCATCAAATATTCTGTCATGCAGGGCATTTTGCCATAATGTATTTATGCTGTCAAAGATTTCATTGTATTGGACAAAACAGTTGGCAATCTTTATTTTATGCACTACAATGCAAAAAGAGTGGCCAAATTTTTTCCACTTTTAAGTGTTACGTTGCCACATTATTCAATATTTTTGAAACAGATCAGATTTGTCTGCACTGAGTGCTATCTCTGCTGCTCTAGAAGAGAGACTGGAAATAAACACAGCACAGTACAAAGCTGGACACCATTACAACCACATTAACTCTAGCAATCTGTAGCACTACCCACATTTTAGAGAAGGAAAAAGCAACACTCTTCTTCAAAACTGAAATGGAAATCAATTTATAGAGCCTGAAAAGCCAAATTAAAGGCTGCAATCCTATGTACAGCTTACCTTAGAATAAGCCTCACTGTACTCAGAGGGATGAAATTCTGTGCAAGCATTATTACTTCACATCGTTGCTTACACATACAGTGGTCCCTCCAGTTTCACAAACGTTCAGGGCACAGAATCCTTGCAAAAGTGGAAAAATATGAATAATTTCCCTTCTGTGATTCCCCCTCCCATTCCCTTCTGGGGCTTCCCCCCTCCCATTCCCTTGCCTTTTGCATGCTGGTGCCAGACACAAGGGAATGGGGCAGAGCTCCAGAGGGGAGAGGGAAGGTACACACATTTGCCTCCCTCCTCTATTCCATTGCCTTTCACCTTGG
This sequence comes from Ctenosaura bakeri, assembly GCA_948474755.1. Taxonomy (NCBI): domain Eukaryota; kingdom Metazoa; phylum Chordata; class Lepidosauria; order Squamata; family Iguanidae; genus Ctenosaura; species Ctenosaura bakeri. Next base: position 535,564 of record CAOLHI010000464.1, on the reverse strand, counting down.
TGTGACTTGTCAATACCAGGGTCAGAGGCAAGAGAATGGGAGGGGGAGCTCTGGAGGAGAGAAGGAAAGGTCACACAAGCCTTCCCTCTCCCTGCATTCCCTTGCCTTTTGTGTCAGCATGAGTTCTCAACGCTAGGGCCAGAGGCAAGGAAATGGGGGGAAGGGAAGATCCAGAGGGAAGAACAAAGGCACACACATGTCTCTGCCCCTGCCCATTCCCTTGCCTTTTGTCCAGGCACTTGCCTTCCTTCTCTGCACCCAGAAAAACACAAGGAAATGGGAGAAGGAGAATTGGCGGGGAGACACGTGTGCATCTCACAAATAATCAAATTTGTGGAGGTCAAACCTGCGAATGTAGAGGGATGTATATACAACGTCACATGTGTACATGTATATCATGATGAACGAACAAATGAGGGTTTTTTTCCAAGTGATGTAGCATGCATATAACAAATTGTACACTACACTCTAACAAAACAAGGAAATAACTTCAGAACAAGCCAGCATGGTATGGTGGTTAGTTTGAGCATTGGATTATGACCCTAAAGACCTCAAATTCTTCAATCAGCCACGGAAACCATAGTGACTGTGGGCACCTCACACACTCTCAGCCCCAGAAAACCCCATGATAGGTTTTGACTTAGAGTCACCATAAGTAGAAAAAGACTTGAAGGTACACAACAGCAACTTTAGAATGGGAACAATTAGTGTGAGGGCAATGATTAAGAGAGAACCATATCAATTTTATTTTTATCATAAATACTGTACAGAAAAGACGGCTACTTCATTAATATATCAGCCCATTATCCCATTGACTGGTATATTAATTCATATGTTTCTAACAGAAACAGAAAAATAAGAAGGGGGTACTACTGTTTGTCAAATGAGGAACAGTGAAATGCACTGCAAATATATTGGTAATAGACCTTGGGAAACTCTGCAAGGATATTAATGAGTAAATGGCATAAGATATGCTATGCAAGGGGCAGAAATACTGGGAGTTAGAGTAAGGAATACAGTCAAAGTGGATGCATCTACCTTGTTCCAGATAAAGGTAACATAAAAGACCACACTATGTGGTTGGTCATAAATAAAGTTAACAAAGCAGATGTGTTCGTGGGTATGACTTCTTTGACAGAAACTTTGGTACCAGAGGTAGAAATGACATGGAAAAAATTGGGATACCCCCCCACAAAAACATGTTTCAGCAAACTTTTTATTCAAAACTAAAAATATGCACATGTGAAAGGAAATAACATGGTCAGCTAAGCCTTGTATAGATAAACTAAAACAATATTTTGAATAGAATGAATCTTTTAGAAATCACTTGAAAGCTTCTGCCAAAATGCATCCAGGATACATCTTTTTCTTTCACCAGCCTCCATTTGTCCTTTGATTTCCATTTTGGGGGCCAAAATAAATAATAGGGGGAGTGTTAAACACTGGCCCCAGAAAATAGTCTAGGTACCAAAGTAGAGATAAGGCAGTAGCTGGGAAAATCCAGTCCATGATTACTGGACTGGAAGCCCAAGTGAAGCCAAGGCAATTCTTACCACTGAATAACAAGACAGTGTGCATACAATGAGCATCACAATGTCAGAGCCAAAGAATGTGCTGGGATCCTTAGCTCATAGGCCATACAATCAGTTCATTTCTGGGAGCCTTTTTTGCTGAATGAAGGTTGAGGTACAAATCCTTTAAATCAATCAATCAGCAGCCCTGGAGTAGACTCATGGTGGGACAAAACAAACACATCCATGGCATATGAGATGTTTAACTTTGCTTGCTGAGCACTACAGAACCCAGGCATTTGGTGAGGCAACTAGGTGGAAGGATGTAGAACCAAATGTTCCCATTCACAAGAAATACCAAGTGCACTTTTTGACCAGCCGGTCTGTCTTGAGGTGAGGAGGCTTCACGATTACCCCCATGTTTTCTCTCCCAAACTCTGGACTAGCCAATTCAGAAGTATCCCCATGGGCTGAAGATGTAAGCATGGACAGTTCCATTTATCCATAAAGATATCTCCCAACAATTAAATCAATGGGAAAGACTCAGAGCCCCACTGATCCTATTCAGGAGCTCTCATTCCTGGCAATCAAGTCTTTTTCTTTTCCTTACTGCCTTTTTATAGAACCAAATAGAGGCTTCAGCCAAGGTGATAGCAACAGAAGATACAAAACACAAGATATACCTGTAGAGTAATGCATCATGACTGATATTCTCGTAACAGCATGGGTAGGGCCACTGGAACCCTGTGTCTCCTAGGTCAACAGGGTGCTGAATTCATTCAGAATTTTAATCTCAGCTCTGGAAACCAATCCAAGGTCCTGAACCTATACGTGAGCCTATAACCTATAGCACTGCAGACAGCTCCTTTAAAGTTCAGATTAAAATCTGGAGCAGAATCATTGTCCCATTGACATCAAGGTTATCAGCCAAGAGTGGTTAAGACTGGCTGGTAAGCCAGAAGATGGATCTCCCACACAGAAGCACTGATTTATCACAGGGAAAAAAATTCAGAAAACTTTTGTATCACATTTATATGCAAGACAAAACACAGAGAAGCTGAATGCATAACATGGACAACAGGCAGTAATTAGTGATTATAATTATAATTCTAGCCAGTCTTATGGATTTATATTCTTAAAATCCAATTAAGCAATTACACAATATTTTCCAGACTCTAGGACTTATTTTTCAATAGTTGGGAAAACAAGTTCTTATCCATTTCAGATATAACCTTTCCGTTTCACTAGCTCCGCAATTGACAATTCTGATCTGCTTTCTCAATGTTGTTCATTAGGTCCATACACTTTGATCCAATCCCCAGTCCTTATGCTGCTAGATATTCTCCAGTGAGCATGCTTACACAGAAGAAATCATTTTCACTTTGGCTTTTAAAGCACAGGAGGCAGATTTGTTACAATTTAAAAATAGAACTTGCATGGATAGAACAAGCAATAACAACTCAACAAAACATTAGCAGGAGCAATTATCATACTTATTCAGCCAGAGTCTCATGTTGTTATTTGCTATCAAGTCTGATTTAAATTACAGTGACCCTATGAATGAGAGATCACTATGAGCTCCAGTCATCAGAAGCCCTTTTAAGGTCTTACCAACTCAGAGCCATGGGTTCCTTTATTGAATAAATCCAACTGTAACAGGGTCTTACTGTCTTTCCCAGTTAATCACATTTTCTTTTTATAAGTCCAAAGTACAATAGTTTCAGTTCAGTCATTCTCTACCAGCAAGAACTCAGGATTAATTTGCCATTTATTTGTCTTTTTGCCATCCCACAGTATTTGCAGAGCTCTCTTCCAACAACACATTTCAGATGAGTTGATTTTCTTCCTGTCAGGTTTCTTCACTGTCCAGCTTTCACAACTGTACACAGAATTCAGAAATACTATGGCATGGATGATCCTAAAGTTGCTATTCAACAACACAGCTTTACACTTAAGAATTTTCTCTAGTTCCTTCATAGTTGATCTCCCAAATCTTAGTCTTCTTCTGATTTCTTGACTATAGTCTCCATTTCGGTTAAAGACAGAGTCAAAGTATAGGATATCTTTAACATTTCAGTGTTCTCTCATCCACTTTTAAGTTATGTACATCTCCTATGGTCATTATTCTCATTTTTTTTTTTAATATTCAGCTGTAACTCTGTTTTTTCCATTTTCTTCCTTAGCATTCATCAGTAGTCATTCAAAGTCTTTCCTATTTTCTGCAATTAATATGATGTCATTTGATATCTTAGATTATTGATATTCTTTCCTCCAACTTTTACATTCCTTCCTCCAAATTTATCCCACTTTTCCCATATATGTTCTGTATATAAACTAAAAAGATACAATGATAAAAAGCACCATCATCTGACACTCGACTACTGAAACCCAATCTGATTCTCCATATTCTGTCCAAAGATAGAGGTTTCTTTTGTACACCATAGATTATGCACCAGAACAATCAAATGTCGAGCACTAAGTTTTGTTTTGTTTTTGTTTGCTTTTTTTTTTGAGCAAAGCATATGTTCATATGTTCATGGCCCACACAATCAAAAATTTTGCTATTATCTATAAAACACAAGCTGGGTTTCTTCTGAAATTGTTTAGTGTACTCCATTACCCAACATATATTTGTAACATGATCACTTGTGCCTATTCTTTATGGTCTTTGTTGTAAAATCTTTAGCATATCATGAGATTCAATGGTCCAATTATCACTAAAACTCCTGGTGCCCCCTTCTTGGAACTTGGAACATATATTAAGCACTTCCAGCACATGGACCATTATTTTGACTTCCATATTTGCTGGCAGATTTTTTTCATAATTTGAATGAATTCTGTCCATATAGACTGAAACATTTTTACTGGTATATCATCTATTCCTGGTGATTTATTTCTCCCCAGTGTTTTGAGAGTAACTTTGACATTACTTTCTGAAATTGTAGGTTCTTTGTGAAAAGATTCCTCCTTGAAGTGATCTGACATCCTTTCACCTCTTTTGTATGGTTGGTCATTGTAATGTGTCTATCATTCTTCTATTTTGTCCTGACCATATATCTGTTCCTTGGTTAGTCATACCCTGTTCTTGATTTAAATGTCCCTTTGCCTTTTTAAACTTTATGGAAGAGGTCTTCCATTTCCCTCCCCCCCTTTTTTTTGTCCTTTTCTGTTTTTCTGCAGTTAATGTGGTAATAGTTTTCTTTGTCCATATGCAAAAACTGTTGAAAGGTTACATTTAGGATTCCAAGCTTGCTTGTGTCTCCTTTTACTTTTGCTTCTTATATGTTCTTAGACTTTTAAACAGTTTCCTCAGTCTTACTTTGAGGACCTTTTTTTCTTTTTTTGCTACAGAGATTCTTTCTGCATTATTCCCTGACAATGTTCCTGGTGTTGGTCAACAGTTCTTCTAGATCCCAGTCAGTTAGACTTGATAATGCAAATCTATTATTTACATGCCATTTAAATTCTACAGGGATGTTCTTCAGGTTGTATTTTGGCACAATGATTGATTTATCATTCTTCTTTAGTTTTACTCTAATTTTTGATATTAGCAGTTCATGGTCTGTGCCACAAACTGATCCTGATCTTGTTTTTGCAGGAAATGGAGCTTCTCCATCTTTTGCTTCCAATTACAAAGTCCAGTGGTTCTTAACCTTTTCTTTATCAGGGACCACATGTAAACATAATTTGTTGCCAGGGGCCCCAAATCTTGATTTAGATATTTAAAATTAGATTTAAATATTTGAATATTTATTTAAATATTTATTTATTTATTTATTTATAACTTCTGGAAACTAGGATTCAAATCCCCACTCAGATACTGGATGAGCTTGGACAAGTCACCTTCTCTCAGCCTCTGAGGAAGGCAAAGGCAAACCCTCTCAGAACAAATCTTGCAAAAAAAACAAAACAAAACCCTGTGATCAGTTCTGCTTAGGGTTGCCATAAGTTGGAAGTGCATCTTCAGGCTTTCCATTACGTTTCCTGTTATATGTGCTGTGCATCTTCAGGCATATCAGCAGCTGAACATCCTTTTAACTTGAGTCTACTTGTGTCATTAGACAGCACTACTCGTATTTGCCCTCTGTTCTTCCCCAGCAGCAGGTCAAGTGCCTTCCAAGAAAAGAGTCTCATCTTTCAGACCTATTGCTTACTTCATTTTGGATTATCTCATCAGAGAGTGTTAAAGTAAAAGACATTCAAAAATGTTTTTCCAGTGCATCCTGCTGCACCATACTAACAAGAGTTAGCCAAAGTGCCACTGGTATTGTCTCTAAGAAATCTACCAGTGTCACTGCTCACTACTGCACCTGCCCACTGGCTTCCCTTCTGGAGCTTCTTCTGCTCCCTTGCCAGTGAAACTGTCAGTTCTCTTCTGCTGATGTGTCTGTAATTCCCTGAAGAGAATGGGTGCATCTTAATCTGGTTTTCTCTATCTTGTGCATTCCGCCTTAGGTAGCCCTGCTAGGAGTCTAGGCTCTTGACAGCATCTGCTCTCTTGATATTACTCTCAGTCTCCTGACAAATTCAGCCTTCCGCTGCCACCCCACCATCAAGTTAAGGTGCATCTAGGAGCCAAATAATTCTGGGAGAAATTGTGTATGCCTGCATTTGAAACCAACCCTTTCTCAAGAATTTGTTCACATTCATAGTCCATTACAAGCAAGGAAGCAGATTACCAGAAGAAACCTGGGCAGGCATGAAATTCAGTTTTTCTTTTCTTTTCTTCCCTGCTAGACAAATTCTCTCATAATTTTTTCTTTACTCAAAGGAGTATCTGCCTCAAGCAGAAAGATTAACGAAATGTCACTCCAGTTTGTGTTCACTTGTCATTGACATCACTTTGCAAAGACAAAAGTTGCACTCATAGCAGATGAGATAAGGATGTGAAAAGAAAATTACTCCAATGGCAAATGTTCTACATGGGGGAAGTACAGCTTCAAAGTGTGTTAGCAGCACAGAACTTTGACGTGATACTTGTCAGGATGCAGAACAACACAGTAACCTTGAAGAAACTGCCACATTAGCACATTACATGGAACTGAGCTGGCAATTCTAGAGCAACTTATTTGGATGAAGGTTCCACTGGATTCACTGGGACTTACCTCCACTCAAAATACACAAGATGAGGATGAAAGGAGAAATGAAAACAAGGGGACATCATGATGCCTTAGGAATGAAACTTGAAATGCAATATTTACCTACATACTGTTATATTTATTCCTGGTTGCTCTGTAGCAGAACACCCTGAGGATGATGTATTACATGAGCATAATCTGAAGATAAAATTATCCCCAGGGAGTAGATAGCAATTAGGAAAACTGTACCAAATGGATTTAATCAAGAAGTAAAGCAAATTTCTCCTTTACAACTCAACGATATTGCAAGTAATTTTGTGACAGATTTGTGAATATTCTAAAAACTCACAACTTTTTAAAAGTATCTGAAGAGAAGGTGCACAACAAGAATTGCCAGATGTTGGTCCTTTTTTATTGATGTTTTCCTTTCAAATTGATTAATCAAGGCTATCTGGATTTTTTTAAAAAAGCAAATGCTGCGTCTAGGTGACACAGAAAGCTAGCTGGCCATGCTTTCTCACATACGCTCCAAGGCACTCACTTCTTTATGCTCCCTCACTTTCCAGTACTATAGAGATTAAAAATGTAGGTCTACCCACAGCTCATATTAAAACACAAACCTCTGTTTCAGAACATCTACTGCTTGTAGAATCTTTATATTCCACCTAAACAGATAACTGTGTGGGGTATCTATGTCTGAATATGGAATTAAAAGATGCAATCATCTGTATTTTCAAAATTATCCACAACTGAATATGTAGACAAAAGGGTTTTTCAAACAAAATAGCAAAGTGTCCTCATTACAACACTGAGTAGCATACTGTGTGTGAATGAGGGTTTGTGTGGGAGTATGCGCAAGAGAAAGTATTCATGCACAACCTAGATTTTTCCCCAAGTGTTGCAGAACTGGCATCTAGTCTTCCACCTTCTTAAGTGCTAGACCTGAAGCCTGTCCATGTGTATTTTTAGACACTTTTATTCTTGTAGAAAAACACCTTGAGAACTTGGGTAGCACAGAAATGCCTGAAATGTTTGAAACTTACACATATAAAAGAACAAAGAAGTCCAAATCATAGGCATTTTACTTGAGTCATATCAAATAGGAAGTCCTCTCCAGAACCTCATTAATTCTCCAAGTATTAATCATGATCTTTTGATGGCTAATTAACAGCTATAGTTCCCCATTGCATCTTCTCAATGAAAGACAGGTCTTAGAATTATATCAGCACTGCTAACTATTGAACCATGTCAACTGAGCTAGTATTAGCATTTGGAGGATTGCAAGGTTTCTACATGTGTTGCACTGTATAATCCTCCCATAAAGGCACTCCAAGGAGAAATACCTATAACAGGTTATGAAAAGAAATACAAGAAAAGCTCAGGAGGGGATCTGCTCCTTTTAGTACAACTGAGCACAATGTGCTGAAAGAAAAACAATGGCCACCTTTAATTTAAACACCTGGCTGAATCTTTTCAGTATTATCTATCTATACTCCGTTAATGTGCATGGTTTTTCACACAAATATAAGAAGACAGGTCTCTATTAAGTTCTAGTCTTAAATTAACACAAGGAGATGAAAATGTAGAAAGAGATGAACAAAGACGTGTGTATAAATATGCATTTTAAATACAGACACAAATTGCATTAATTTGAATATAGCTCCTCCATGGAAGCAACAATTTATGAAAAGAGCACATCCATAGAATCAAATTTATACATGCACTTCCAAGGCCTTTGTTTTGAGCTGAGCCTTTACCTACTGTGAACCAGCCCTCATTGTCCTAATGTACTACTAACATTAACAGTGTCAAACAGGTTTTTGAACTGCTATTACATATATATATATACATAAATCTATATCACCAACTTGATTTCTTACGAAAATTTCTTGAAGTCCAAGTTATCACTGGTATTAAGAAGAACCTGGGACAAATTCACAGTGAATTTGTCTACTGTCACTGCCAAGAAGATATCTGTTGGCTATTTTGTTCTTAGGTCAATAACTGCAAAGCTCTGTTGTGTATACTGAAAGTTATAAAGGCCTCAATCCAATATCCCCTTAGTGTAGCATAAATATCCACATGTAGATATACACCACTACACAACCTCCATCAGAATAGCAACATTGTGCAATACATGTCAGTGACTGGACAGCATTGTGCAGTATGCAATCCATGACGCACAACTGCAAGGGAAAGTACAGGATGCACAACCACAATGCAAACCACAATGCAAACTACAGGATACACAACCACAACGTATAATGCACAACTTGCAAAGACAAGGCACAGATAGACAAACTATCTGCACCATTCCATTTCTGCCACAATTAGCAGAATACATCTGCCATGCCATGGTGACTTTTTGGACCTGCAGGCATAGCATGATTTTACATGGGCATATGTTGCTAACTGAATTTCAGCCAATGTTCGATCATGAAAGCTCTTAACAGAAAGCTGGACTGCAGGAGCCTTTTTACGCAATTTCACAATCTCATGTTAGCAAAGTTCTCATTTGGTAACCAAAATCACTGCTGAGAAAAGAAGGATTATCAGATGCTCCTAAATATATCTTCACATTAATTTTTAATATTTTTGGTGAGAGAGTTTTGAAGGGACAGAAAGAATTCAAACTTGCTCATCCAGTCTAGTGGATTCTATACTTATGGACAGAATCTGATCCGTTATTCAAACTTTAATCTTGGTTCGCTATTCCTGAACAAATAGCTTTCACAGACAGACCACTCAGAGTTTGCAAACACTTTGTATTCACAAACTACTGCCCATTGCTCAGGACCTTCCCAGAGAGAAAGACTTATCTACTACACAGACAAAAACAAATTGAACTGTCATTGTTCACTGCCACAGCCCCCCCCATAAATAACGTCAAATTTTATTTTTAAAAATTTATTAAAGCAAATAAATATATAAATCATGGTTCCCATTCTGTTTTCTGTGGTGGACCATAAATTCAAGTGTCACCAGTTGATTTATTTGTCCTCTGCAACCTTGCTCTGACTTACACTATCTCTGTGAGAATCCTGCAACAATAAATCTAATGCTACTGTAGAGAATTCACATGAATTAAATGCTATGCAATCCTCCATGACTTCTGAAATTCCCCCTTTCATTTTTTTTTCTATATATATATAGATATATACATACATACACCAAGGATCAAGACAGAACCTGGCAACCACAAAAGAAACTTTCTGCCATTGATCTTGTAAAACAACAAAGCTGGAAGAAGGGCTTTTCCATTCAGAATACAACCCAAAAGCCTTCTCTATTTGCCACTGAAAAATCACTGAAACAAGTAAATTTTATGTAGCAAGAGCATGCTGTGGCTTCAGTCTTCAGAAGTGTTCTATGCTTTGTCATTGCTTTAGAAGAAAAAAATGAGGCAAGACTTGCTTCTCTCTGGTTTTGCTAGGACCAAGCCAAAAGCCCTTTGATATGGGACAGGGCTCCTTCCTCGTAACAGTGACATTATCACCGCAGTCCATCAAATCTGACTACACATTGTGTCATTGTGTACAAACCAGACTCACAGTAAGAGCAGTTGTCTTTTCCTAAATAGGAACTACTAGCACTCTTAAACTAGCATTGTTGTTCATTCACCCTTAGTGATGTCACACAGCCAAATCTGATTGACTGTGTGATTATATTACTGGTGCAGTGACTGCAGCAAAGCTGTGCTACAGCATGCTCACAATGGAGCACTAGAGGCTGCTGCTCGAATATTAGATACGGTGGGAGCAGGAAATGTGACACGGGGCTGATGTACCTTAATTTGGCAGCACTCCTTAGCCCCACAAAAAAAAATGGGGGAGGCCATTTTTGCACTAGCCTGTTATTCCACTTTATTCTATTACTCCACTTTCAACATCCTATGGAATCCTGGGGTTTGCAGTTTAGGGAGGGGCCAGCCAGCCAATAACACTATAACAGACTAGTGCAGAAATGGCCTGAGTCTATCCACCTGTAAAGCAGTCTTCCCGTTTTCCTACTGCCTTCCACTCTGCCAAACATTATCATCTTTTCTAGTAAGTCACTTCATCTCACGGAATCACTAAAGAACAATAGCCTCTCAAAAAATCCTACCAGGAGTGACCACTCTACAAGCAGGGAGCAAAGGAGGGAGTTTCAGCATTTCAAGATTGTTAATGGGCCGCAGGCAATGTGGCCTTTTCCTCTTGACCACATCCTGCAGTACTGTATTTCATTAAAACTGAGGGGTCTGACTCCACAAGGTTGTCCCCATTGGCTTTCTCAGCTAAAGCTCAGGGGTATGAAGAGATCAACTGTGATTTCAGGGTGTTGCAAGGCCCTGGAAGGATGAATCAGAGAGAGGGGACAGGTTGCTGACCAGTGTGAGCCTTCATCTCCTTTAGAGGCTTAGGGAGTGTGTGGTCTTTTACCTGTGAGGTTCTGCTTTTCCACGCAGCAGCCTTAACAGCATTCTTTGGGGCTTTATACATTAGTGGGCTAGTGACAGCTGCCAAATGGGATGTTTCAAGGGTGGGGTTCTGGCTTTTGGGGACTTAATCTTGTCTGATGAACAACTTCTATTGAGGCTCAGGCATTCCAAGGCTGATCAGAGAGGGGAGGGGGTGACTGTCAAGTTGGGGTTGTGTATACTGATCCCACACTGTGTCCAGTTTGTGCCCTGAAGCATTATACATAGCTTATGATGATCAGATCGGGGTTATTTTTTACAATGGTGACTTTCCGCTCCTTACCAGGTTCCAGTTTTAGGCTTTTGGAGTGTTAAATCTGGCATCTACTCCTTCTGGATTTGGGCTGCCTCTATGGGTTTTGCAGTGAGCTTAGGCCCACAAGCTATCCAGCTCATGAGGCACTGGAAGTCAGCTACTGCAAAGAGGTACGTGCATTCTCTTAAGTTCCAATGGCATTTCAACTCACTAATGTTATTGCTCTTTATGTTTCTGTCAGTTCCTGGATGCTGTGCGGTGAGGCAATGAGTCCTTATCTGCAGCCATAGTATGGTTTACTGGGCAGTGCATCAGGTTCAAAGTTGCCATTTTGGGGACGATGTTGCTACTGTGGAGCGGCTTGGGAGAAGAGGTCTTCAGTTGAGCAGTTTTTTGCCTCTTTTGTTTTAGCACACCAGATCTCTTCCTTTTGTGTTAGTCATTGCCATCAGTGGGAATGACCGGGCTTGATGATTTTATAGGCGCTGAGTGATTTTTGGCTTATTGGCCTGGAGTTTCCCTTGTTATTGTTGATTTTCAGACAGGTAGTGGGGAGGAGAATTTAAGGCTTCAGTGTATAGCTTTGGCACCCTTTTGGTGTACAGTAGGGCTCTGAAGCTTCCTCTTCAAGGGTGGTGTGGCCCAGAGGGTGTGGAAAGAAGCTATCCTTGAGGCTAATCTGGGATTCAGAGTCTCATTTGTAGAGTCCTGTGGCTTGGATGGAAATACCCTGAGTTAGCTTCCAATTTCAGCAGGCTGGGAAGCAACCCAAGTATTTGGATTGCTCTTGGGGCTACTGTGTTTCACCCAAGGGAAGACTGAGGAGGTTGTCAAAGGGTGATGCCTGGCTTCAGCTGGACCTGCATCAGGTTGCTCCCCACTCTTGCTCCATTTCCAGTCAATGCAACTTAAACAGATTAGGTCAAATACAGTGGCTTTTATTTAATCCACCTCTCTGCCTGGTCTTGTTATTCTAAGGTTGGTCATCAATCCAGTCTTCTTTTCCCTACTGCCTTCCACTTTGCCAATCATTATCATCTTTTCTCATATGTCATGTCATCTCATGAAATGTCTAACGTACAATAGTCTGTTTAATCAATTTGGCTTCTAGAGACAGTTCAGGCTCTTATCTTTTTTGAACCCAGCTTCAACAACTGGCATTTCTCACTCCATGTACAATAGAAGTCTTCTTTGTCAAATCTTGAGCATTACTCTAACAATAGCTCCTCCTAATTAGGGTGTTATATTTGACTGCATATTAAGTACAAGCCATATTTGCACATGCATATTCCTCAAGTGATATTACCTGATGTGATAATTTGTATATATAAATGCCTGCCCCCATACAACAGCACAGAAAGAACGCTCAAATAATCTTTGGAGAAAACACTTCTCAGCTGAGTGAACCAGGCCCAAATGTCAGGCATTTGAGCCTGGCTGATCTATTACTCCTAAGATCAGTTATAAATGCACAGTTAGGATCCAATACTTCCAAGACATTGACTTGTGAGAGGGTTATTTGTAAGTCTGGAATGGAAGACAAGTGCCACAAGCATGGAACTTGTCAGTGCTAAGCTACTTAAATCACAGGACTTCAGTTCCGATAAAGCCTCTGAAGTTTTGTCAGCTTTCTGAAGAATCTACTTGAAAGAGGGACTTCTTTCACTATTCACAAATTTCTAGGTATATGATTTTCCCAGTAAGAGTGAAAATGCTTAGGAAACTAAAAGTAGTGAGTAAAGCATCCTTTATTTACACATACATGTGCCAAGGTCTTAGATATAGGAAAAGGATTATGCTTTCATGACCTTATCCTGTAGCTCTTAATAATGGCTAATAAACTAGACTAGAAAAAAACTTGAAACTGGAGGACTACAAATGCCCATATTTGTCATATTTTAATCTCTATACTAATGTACTCCCTATGATACTTGGAGCATCTTGGAAGGATGAACTTCTAATAGAAACAAAGCAACGAGGTCTGTGGAGGTGGGAAAGAGCAACATGGGATAACAGATTCCAGGACAGAAATATTTGTATGCTTAAAAAATAATTAAGACAGATTGGTAATTGTGCATTCTTCTGGATGCTGTTGAACTCCAACTTTCATCATTCTTCATGTAAGGTTTTGGGTCTCTGACTAAGGTCTTGCATGATCCTGCCCACAAGGGGCTTACCTGGATGACGGTCCTTGCAACATTCTGCCTGCAGGGCTCAGTTTTGACTATAGTTCCTGCAGAATCCTTTTTTTTTTATTAATTTTTTTTTAATTATACAGAAAAGAAAAAAGAACACTGACACAAAAATAAAACACCATGTGATACAGCTAATAATAAACAAAAAAATTTCAACCAAAAACAAACTTACATTATTATTTCTCTCTTATATAATTACAGTCAAAAACTTATTTAAACCTACTCCCCAAAGCCGATTATATTTTAACTTATTTTTTTGCTTGTTTGTTTGTTTGTTTTAGTTTACAAAATTATGCAACTCAACTTCAATTTAAACAATACACTACATTATTATTACAAAAAAAGTAAATAACCCACCTCCCAGAGCCAACTTTTTATTTAATCCATTTTCCAAAATTGCCATTCTTCTTGTGAAAGGGTAGCTTTACCATCTCTTATCAAAGCTTTTTCCAAAAATATTTTCCAAATTTCTTCAAAATCATTTCCTTTTACTAAACCTTTCATAAATCTAATTCTACATGTTAATTTATCATTAATTGCAATTTTCCACACTTCTTTGTACCATTCCTCTATTTGAAATTCTTCATTTATTTTCCATTTTTTTGCTACTATTAACCTCGCTGCAGTTAACAAATTTGTTATTAACTCCTTCGTTTCCTGGGTACACTCAACCTTATTATATATAGACAGCAACCCTATATTTGGACATACTGGTACCTCAACTCCTATTATCTCTTTTATCTCTTTAAAGACCTTTATCCAAAATTCCATTATCTTATTACAATTCCACCACATATGCATATATGTACCAATTTCTTGACATCCTCTCCAGCATAATCTTGAATATTTCTGATCTATCTGGTTTAATTTTACTGGAGTCAAATACCATTTCCAAACTATTTTATAATAATTCTCTTTTATTCTTATAGATAATTTTTTTAAATGGCGTTGTTTCCAAATTTTTCTCCATTCTTGTACATCTATATTTTGTGCTGTCTCTTCCTCCCATATTTTTCTAAAATAATCCTCTTCTTGTTCTTTTACCAATATTTTGTATATTTCACTTGTAATACCCTTTAATATTTCATTTTCTTGCATATTTTCTCTTTGAATAATAATTTGTTCAAATTTAGTATATTCTTTGAAATCTTTGACATATCTTTTCATACTCTTTGTCCATTGCTCTAATTGTATATAATTTAACCAAGATATTTTGGTTTCCTGCAATCTCTCTTTCATTTTATCTTTATTAGTCATTATTTTCACCCAATCTTTTAATCTATATATTTTTTGTTTTTTTATTTCTTTTTCTATTATTTCTCTTAAATTTATTGGAAATTTTTCCATCATTACTATCGGAGTTAATATTGATATATTCGGTAATAATTTTCTTTTATTCTTCTTCCATATTTCTATTATATTTTTTATAAAGGGATTTTCTATCTTTTCTATTTCTTTCTTTGAAATATTCCTAAAAAATATATTTTCCAGTTTCATCTCAGTATTCCTATCTTCTATCTCTAACCATTCTAAATCACCTTTTCCTGAAACTCCTTCTATAATATACCTCAGTTGATTTGCGTAGTAATACCATTTTAGATTTGGAAATCCCAGGACACCTTCTTTTTGACTTTTGTACCAATATTTCTTATTAATCCTCGCTCTCTTATAGCCATTACAAAAATTGTTTAATAACCTTTGCAACTCTTTTAATTCTTCCTCTGATACTTTTATTGGTAACATTCTAAACAAAAAGTTAATTTTAGGTAGTATTTTCATTTTTACCACTGCTATTCTACCAAACCATGATAGTTTTATATTTTTATAATCCTCTAATTTTTGTTTAATTTCTGATTTTAATTTCTTATAATTTTTTTCCTGTAATCCTTGTACATTTTTTGTAATATCTATTCCTAAATATTTAATTGATTCTTTTACTTTAAGTATCATTCTTTTATAACTTACAAATTTTTGTACTTCTTCTTTAATATAGTTAAACAACATTATTTCTGATTTGGCCCAATTTATTACTAATCCTGTCTTCTCCCCAAACTCTTTTAAATGTTTATCTATCCTATCAATCTTTTTAATTGGATCTTTAATTGTTAACAATGTATCATCTGCAAATAAACTTATTTTATTTTTCTCCTTAATTCCAATTCCTTCCAAATTCTCATCATTTCTTATTACATTCGCTAATGTTTCTATAACTATTGCAAATAATATTGGAGATAATGGACATCCTTGTCTTGTTCCTCTTGATATTTGAATCTGATCTGTAATTCCATCATTTACCATCACTATTGATGTATTATGTGAATATAATTGATTTATTAACCCTTTGAATCTCTCCCCTAATCCTATTTTATTTAAAATTATTTTTAACGTCTGCCATTCCACACAATCAAAGGCTTTATATATATCTAGTGCTAAAATTCCTGCTTTTTGTTTATCTCTACCCATTATATTTATTTTATTTATTGTTTTCCCTATTAAATTTGCCATCTGCCTTCCTTGAATAAATCCACATTGATCTTTATGTATATACTTGTAAATAAATTTATTTAACCTCTTCGCCATTATTGCTGTCAATATTTTTGCATCTTGGTTTATTAAAGATATTGGTCTATAAGAACCTGGATCCATAGGATCCTTATTTGGTTTCAAAATTAATATTATTAATGATTGTTTCCATGATAATGGGATTTCATCACCCCTTAATATACTATTGTATAACACTTTTAATTTAGGAATTAAACATTTTTTAAATGTTTTATAATATTCTGGACCTAGTCCATCCAGACCTGGTGATTTTCCTCCTTTTAAGTTATTTATTACTTCTTCTATTTCCTCTTCTGATATCACCTCTTCCATCATCCCTTTATCTTGTTCTGTTGGCCTTACTTTCCAATTTTTATTAATATACTCCTCTATATTCTCTACAGATTTTTCTTCTGCTAAATACAATTCTGAAAAAATTCCTCAAATATTCTTAATTTCTCTTTTATCAGCCTTTTTTCTTTACCAAATTTATCTTTTACTACACCAATCATATTCCTGGTTTTTTTTTTATTGTACTGATTTAGCCAGCATTTTAGAATTTTTATTACTATATTCAAAAAATTCCCTTTTCAAATATATTAAATTTTTCTGAACTTCATCCATTTCTATCTTTTCTAATTCATCTCTTTTTGCTTGTAGTACTATAAATTTCTGTTTAGTCCTATCTATTATATAGTCATTCTCTAGATCCTTTATTTCTTTTTCTAATTTCCCTTTTTTTTCTCCTAGTTGTCTCTTTAATTTTCTTGATTCTTTAATACACAATCCTTACCACTGCCTTCATAGTATCCCATAATACATCTTGTGTTACTTCCTTCTTGTTTATATCCCAAACTTCTTGCCACTCCTTCTCTATTTTATTTACTATCTCTTTATAGTTAAGTAAATTAGTATCCAATCTCCATCTTTTTGCTTCTCTATAATTCCTTTTCATAATTATATCCAAATTCATCAAAGCATGATCTGTTACTTTTATTGTTTCAATTTCTGTATTTATCAATCTAGGTATCATGTTCTTTGAAACAAAAATATAATCTATTCTTGAATAATTTTTATGAACTGATGAATAATACGTATATTTCTTTTCTCCACCCTTTATTAACCTCCAAACATCTATCAGTTCATTTCTATTCACCAATTTATTTAAAATTGTTATATTATTATATCTGTCTCTAATTAATGGATCTGATTTATCTTTCCATCTATCCATCACCATATTAAAATCACCTGCCATTATTATATAATCTCCTTTCATATTTTTAATCTTGTTAAATATTTCTTCATAAAACTGTTTTTGCTTCTCATTAGGTGTATAAATATTCGCTATAACATATATATCTCCATCTATTTCACCTTGTATAATTACATATCTGCCTTTTTCATCTAACTCAACACTTATTACAATAAAATTACATCTTTTAGAAATTATAGTTGCTACTCCTCTTGATTTAGATGTACCAAATGCTTCCTCATAAGTGGCAGTCCAGTTCAATCTAAGTTCATTTTTTTTATCTTGTTTTCCATGAGTTTCCTGTAGAAAAATTATATCAGCCTTATCTTTCTTTAATATCGATTCTATCCTTTTTCTCTTTATTATTGACCCTAATCCCTTCACATTCAATGTTGATATTCTCAATCTATTCTCCATTTTCCATATTTCCAATCTCTTAATCCTACTCCCCATTGGCTCTTTAGTGTAGTGCTCCCCTTCCCCTTCCCTTCCCCCTTCCCACTCCCCTCCCCCTTCCCTCCCTCCCCATCCATCCCTCCCCTCCCCACACAAACATTTATCCCCCCTTTCCCTCCAAAGCGTTTCTGCCTTGCCAACGACCACCTATGGTCTTGGGGGGGGGGTAAAGGTATACCAACTCCTGGCATAGAAACCAAAGCCCTCTCCCGATTAATTTTCTTTCCCATATTTTTTCCCTCTCTTCCCCCTCCCTTCCCTCTCTCTACCCTTTTACTTTATATATACATTTATCAATCTCTATCCATATAAAATCTATAAAAATATATTCTAATCACTAGTCATCAACCCTTCTCCTACTCTATAAAGTTCTCTTTCTTCTTTTTCTGTTATATCATAATGTTTCTTCCGGTCCTCCTCAACCTCTGTCCTTTCTTTTCTCTCTCAAGGTCTTCTCTTCTTCTCCTCCAGCTCCTCCCACTGCTTCTTCTGCACCTCCTACCGCACCTTCTTCTTCCTTTTCATCTTGCTGGATCAATTTCAATTCTCTCAGAAGTTGCAATCCTTGTTCAAGAGAATTTATTCTGTAATATTTGCCAGCCCATTGGAATTTCAAAAAAATAGGATATCCCCAGCTATATCTTATGCCAGCCCTCTGTAGAATCCTGCAGAATCCTGCAGAATCCTGTCCAGCACCCCAGACCCAGCTGACTGCTCTGAGGCAGGACAGCTGGAGTGGTTAGGAGCCAGCTATATAAGGGCTGGGCTCTCTCTCTGCAGTCTTTGCCACAATAACATGGTCTTCAGTGCTGCTGGAAGCCTCTCCTAACTCTCCATTGTTCCTGACCCTGCAAACAGCTGACTCCTGGACTTGAACATCAGTCTGACTTCTGGACCTGCCTCTTGCCTCTGATCCTGTGGACTCTTGTTACCCAGTAGACTTCTTCCACCTTAAACCTGTGCTGTGCCCTGACCTTCTGCCTGTCTCTTGGACCTGTCTCCTGCCTCTGGCCCTGTGTATGCCAGTTTCCTGGAAGGATCCTGTTACCTTAGATGTTTGTATGTTCTGTCCTTCTGCCTGTCTCCTGATCCTGCTTCTTGCCTCTGGCCCCCTGGACTCTTGCCACCTGGAGGACTGCTGCCAGGGACTCTTGTTGTACCCTGCTGCTCGGCTTCTGGAACTAGTGCCTACCTCTGGCCCAGCCCCAGTGCCTGTACTGGACAGCCCTTGCTGCCCGTGCCTCAGACCACGACATTTCACCACTTCCTATGCTGGCTACGCTCCTATAGTTGGACAATTCCCACCTTAAAAATTTTAAAAATCCATTTTTTTTATTCTGTAGATTCACATGGTGGCTTTACAATCAAATAACAAGAATAAAAAAATAGGTGTAATGTATGCTACAGACAAAATGAGTAATGTACGCTACAGACAAAATAGAGAAACCACCCTTCTGTATTTTACTGAAAAGGGGCTTCTCAAGTTTTATTCTTAAAATCCTAGAGCTAGAATGAACTTCATGGGCCTTCAGGTCCAACCTCCTGCTCAACGCAGGCTCTCCAGCTAAAGCACCCCAGCAGGTATGCTGCCGAGGCTCTTTTTGAACACGTCCAGAGAAGGAAACCATCACCTAACAAGGGAACTGTTTTTGTTGCTGTACCACTTTAACTGTCAAGAAGTTCCTTCTAATATTCAATCACAATCTACCTTCCTGTAACTTCAAACTATTCGACCTGGTCCCATTTTCTAGGGCAGCAGAAATCAGGTCTGTTCCATCCTTTCTGTGACATTCTTTGAGGCATTTACAGGGGGCAATAATGTCACCCCTCAGTCTCCTCTTCACCAAGCTAAACATGCCCAGCTTCTTCAGCCTTTCCTTATATGTTTTGTTCTCTGTACCTCTTATCATCTTTGTTGCCCTTTTCTGAACCTGACCCAACTTGTCTATATTCTTAAAATGGGGTTCTCAGAACTGAGCACAATACTCCAGTACAAGGCCTGACCAGCACAAAAGTGGCCCATGAGGTCACTGAGGCTGGACCTCTTTACATTTCTGTGCACTTCAGTTATACTTGACTTGTGCGATTAAGAACAGCTGGCAACAGAATATTGAAGGGCATGAAAAATAAATCATTTGGACAGAAAGCAATGGCAAAATCAGATGCCAGAAAAAGAAAATAATTTCTGATTTTTTAAAAAAAAAATTAAAAGTAAAACAAGCATACACAGAGAGAAACAGATTGCTTAGCAGAAAAATAAACATGTGGGGGCTTTTTAAAACCTATTTTGAGGTACAACCAAGAAAAGTCAAGAATATAAATGAGCAAGAACAGACTTTCAACATCATGCTAACACCACATGTGGTTTTCAGCTTCTTCTGAGCATGAGAGAGGACTGGATGCTCTGTTTGTAAAAATTCTTCTAAAGAGACATGGAGTGGGGTGTTTATGTGAACTAGTGATCAGTTTAAATTGAATGGTCCCTGTGATGAATACACCATTATCCAGAGTAATTAGCATCTAGACGTACAAACTCAAAGCAATGACAATCAGAATCACATGTGCATAATTTTAAACATGATCTTTTAAAGAGATGGCCCATTTCAGAAAATCTTTTAGCTTTCAGAATCAAAAAGCAAAGGCCATCCAACTGGAAGGAGAGAGGCAGGAGAAAAGCAAGTTGGTGAAAAGCTATGAAGCAGCATTGAACATATTTAGCCACCAAGGGTCACTGTTGATTTACTCAGCAGCACAGCCCATGACTCCTGATGAATATAAAAAGCAATGGCCAGCCTGTCTGTTAGTATGATTGCTACTTTAAGAAGAAGAAACTGAAGGACAACGTGGAAGAGAAGGAAGGAGAAACGTTATACCCCAGACAGCAGGCAAATACCAAGGAAGGTAACAGGCAAACTTTGTAAGGACTGCTTATACAGATATAAGAGTGAGGGCTCTTCAGGAGCTGAATTTTATTTGCTGTTGTTGCTGTTAACTGCCAGCAACTTGACTTTGACTCATGTTGACCCTATGAAAGACAGACCTCCAAGTCACCCTATGAAAAGAGGGACCTCCAAGTCACCCTGTAGTTAGGGTGAATGCATAATCCACCCTGCTCAGGTCCTGCAGACTCAGGGATGCATCTTCCTTGATTGAGTCTATCCATCTGTAATGCAGTCTTCCTCTTTTCTTTTGGTTTTCTACCTTTCCAAGCATTATTGTCCTAGTGAGTCATGTCTTATGATCTGTCCAAAGTGCAACAATCTTGGTTTAGTCATACTGGCTCTATGATCCATTTGTCTTTTTAGTCATCCAGGGTATCCGCAGAACTCTTCTCCAACATCACATTTCAGTGAGTTGATTTTTTTTCTTACCAGCTTTCTTCACTGTCCAGATTTCAACACCATGCATAGAAATAGGAAATATGCTGAGAAGAACCACCCTAACTTTAGTATTCAATTATATATCTTTACACTTCAGGAGCTTGTCTAGTTCCTTCAGAGCTGCCCTTCCAAGTCCTTGTCTTCTTCTGATTTCTTGACTGCAGTCTCCACTCTGATTAATGACTAATAGCAATAGCATGTGTATTTCTATCCTGCTTATCAGCTAAGTGCTCTCTAAGCGGTTTACAATGTATTACCTAATTGCCCCCAACAAGCTGGGTACTCATTTTACTGACCTGTGGAAGGATGGAAGGCTAAGTCAACCTGAAGCCCAGCAGGATTGAACTCATAACCCTGTGGGTGCAGTACCACCATTTAACCGCTGCACCACCAGGGTTCCCTAAGCCAAAGTATGGGAAATCTTGAACTACTTCAAGTCTTAATTTATCTACTTTAATGTCATGTAAACCATCTGTGTCATTATTTTTGTTTTCTTAATGATCAACTACAAACCCCCCTTAGCACTTTCCTCCTTGATTTTTTTCAGTAATCATTCCAAGTCTTTGCTATTTTCTCCCAGGAGTATGATGTTATCTGCATATCTCAAATTGTTGATGTTCCTTCCTCCAGTTTCCACACCTCCCTCCTCTGAGTCTAATCCTGCTTTACATACATTTTGTTCAGTGCATAGGTTAAACAGGGTGATAAAATGTAACCTTGCCTTACCCCCTTGCCAATTGGAAACCATTCAATTTCTCCATATTCTCTCATTATGGTAGCCTCTTCTCCTGAGTACCAGTTACGCATCAGGGCTATCAAGTGCTGTGGCACATCTATTTGCTTAAGAGCAATCCACAGTTTCTCATGATCTACACAATCAAAAGCTTTGCTGTAATCTATAAAGTGCAGGGTGATTTTCTTCTGACATTCTTTGGTAACCTCTGTTGTCCAACATTAGTTTGCAATATGATCCCTCATGCCTCTTCTTCTGAACTCAACGTGGACATCTGACATTTCTTGCTTCATATACGGTAAAAATCATTGTAGAATTTTCAATATCACTTTGCTTGTTAATACACTGGTCCTGTGGTTACTGCAATCCATGGTATCCTCTTTCATGGGAATTAGAATGTATGTATTGAGCATCTCCAATCTGTGGGCCATTGTTTTGCTTTCCATATTTGTTGACATATTTTAGTTAGGACTAGAGTAAATTCACACAACCGTTATTGCTGGGCAGAACTTCTCCAATCCTTTCCTTATGGAAAGGCAACCCTGCTCTCTGGTTTGGAGTCCAGGCCCATTCAAACCACAAAGTTACACCAATGTGATTCTACTTTAACTGCCATGGTTTTTTCCTATGGAAACCTGGCATTGTGGGTGTGTTTAGAATTCTCAGCCAGAGAGATCACATGCTTCACCAGTTTACCAAACCCTGGTAGTTAAAGCAGAATAATACAACTATGAGTGTGTAGTGTGAATGGGTCCCGGGTCTTATTTAATTCTTTAGGTTGTTGTCACTTTTAATTAGAGTAGACCCACTAAATCACTGAGATTTACCTCTATGTTGACTCATCATTCAACTACTGATTCAGTGTGTGTATGTGCCTTCAGGTTGCCAGTTGACTTATGGTGACCCAACGAATTTCATATAGTTTTCTTGGCCAAGGAATTCTCAGAGCTGGTTCTGCCAGTTCTTTTCTCTGAAATATAGCCTGCAGCACCTGGCATTCATTGGTGATCTCTCACTCAAGTACTAACCAAGACTGACCCTGATTAGCTTCCAAGATCAGATGGGATCTGGTGCCTTTACTCTAACTGGAACTAATTAATAAGATTCTCACAGTGGCACTACCTTTCTGCAATGGTGGGATTGTGTGTTTTGTGTTTTTGTGACACAGGAGACTATGCTGATGGTAGCAGGCATACTAGCAGGGTCTCCCATGTCAGACAGGGTTTTGCTGAGGCAGATTAAATGTGCCAAACAGCTACTGGGTAGCACCAGTAGTGGGATGGTGACACTGGCAGAGGATTTCTCAGAAACAATGACCATGGTACCAGTATTGTTATTGCTCTATGCTTTCAGTGACCTTAAGACAAATCTATCATTGGGTTTTCTGGAGACTGAGAGTATGTGGCACCCAAAGTCACCAAGTGGGTTTCTGTGGCCAAGCAGGGAATCAAACCTTTATGTTCAGGTTCATACTCCAACACTCACATCACTACACCATTCTGGCTTTCAGTGACATCAGAGCAAACACTTGTTAGTACTGCATAGTACAGTAACCCCCTTTTGAATTTCTTCAGCCACAAGAATTGTATGTTGAGACAATCTGAAAACAAACAAGAGATAGAATTTCAAGATGAGACTCCCAGGTCTGAAGGCACTCAACAAGCTACTGGGGAAGAGTAGAGGACAAGTAGCACTTTGACTAATATATGGAGTAAGATGGTAATAACAACAAGGGGAGATGAGGAAGCAGATACAGTTTCAACCTACATGCAACACTAAGCATCTATTCACATTTGACATGCAGTTTTTAAAAGTAAAAAAATAACATTACCTAGAGGTGCAAGTGACTGATCATTATAGCGACTGTAGCTGGTAGAGGGAGAATTTAACCCTATCCTCCCCTATTGTGATTTTGAGATAAATCATTCCTTTGACAGAAGCATCCTATGGGAACTAATGCATAGCTTCTTGGATTCATTTCTGTCACTGGAGACCCAAGTTGCATCAATGATTAAAAAATCTCCTGTTACAAGCTGGCATGACAGCACAACCATTCCTGGCAATGGCAATTTGGCCACTCTGATTTATTGCATTAGCAACATAAAGACTGGCATGGGGTCCTCAAATTTCCATACCCAGAATCTAATCCAGTAGTTAATGCCATAGCCATATACTAATGGTTTCCCAACTGGTTGTTTTCCAATTGATCTGATAGGTACAACTGTACGATGCCAGATTAGCTTGTTGAATGTAAGTATCACATGATCATGTTATAAAGGAATGATTAGCTGGCCTGAATATCACAAGACTGCACTGCTAAATTGACAGTAGGGGTTGTATTGGTCTCATTCCACCAACATTTCCTTTGACCATGTCTGCTAAGCCCAGGTTTGGGTAATTTCCCAGGCTAATTTCAGGTGGGGCACCCATATCTCTCAGGCATTGAAACATAACATCTGTTTCAAATTTCAGTGCCATACCACAGAATGCATGGGTGAATTCAAAAATTATTCAGAATCAAGTGTTGTGTATTTTAAATTCCTTGCCTCTGGACCTAGTTATCTTACTCTTTGGCAAAACCAATACAGGGTTGTTGTTTTTCCTGCCAACCCTGGATTATTGATTTGAGAGCCCCATTCCATCTAACTAGAAGCACAGATGGCCAAAACACTACAGCATCCAAGTGCTTCACTTACATTAATTAATCCTCACAATACACCTGTTAAAAAAAGACATCACTGCCACTTCATTGATGGGAAAGTGAGACATTCAGCAATACTTGGCCTGATTCACAAACCAAAGGGGACAAAAATTAAAAAATAAAAACCAATGTGATTAAAGCCAACTTCAGAATAAATATATCCAGATTAACTGGTTTATGGAAAGTTGCCTCAAAGACTTCATTCAAGGTCATAAGAAAAATGAAACACAGAGAGTAAAATAGCCTTGCATTTATTTTTATACACTTTTTTTTACTAGTTTATATTAAAGTAGCTGTAAAATATGTGTCAAGCATATACAACCTACACATCATTTCCAGTTATTTAAAAGGCCAAGAATACAAACTCTGACCAAATTAGTGAGTGACAGGCAAACGGCAACATTCTTTATAGTGATGTTCGCAGTAAAATGTCTGCCACCATCACGAATAGACCATTCTAGAGATCACTAAGAACTTCTTGGAAAACTATAATCTTCTAGCAGCCCACAGCAAGCTTACTCCCAAAGCTCTAAGAGTCCTACCAAAGTAACTTCAAGGAGAAATGACAGAATTAGAATTTATGAGGACATTTAATTTATTCACTTGAGGATCAATAAAAACTATTTTCCTATTCCACTACAAATGTCAATTAGTTCAGCAAAGTGAAGATGACTCTGTTATCATCAAAAATTGTTGTGAATTGCCATAGTGCTTATTTTCAAAACATTTACATTTTACCAGAGCAGTCACAACTGTACTTTTTGTTTTTTTATGATGTTTGACCTCACTGTTTACTTCTGCTCCAAGTCTGCCTTCCACCCATGTGTACAGAAATACACCTACTAGCTGAGGACAGGACTTAATGCAGCTAATTAAACAGACTCTAGTCCAAAAACATGTGTTCTGCAATAAATGTTTGGTCTTTCAGGTGCTATAGACTCTACTGTTAAATTTTTCTTACTATCATTTCAGATCACCATTCTACATACTTTACTAGATTTGGAACTGGATAAATAAAAAGTGCAGAAAATGACCACCAAATTTGGCAGGGAAAAGAGCATACACTGATTGCACAAAAGAAGGTAATGTAGAGTAAAGAATGTGGGAATTGAATGTATACTCTGAAGAGTTTTAAAAAGTGAAGTTCACAACTAAATTGTAATGTTCATGCTATGGGATTAAAATCAGTAACAAATATGTATAATACATTCCAGAATGGGAATAAAAGGCGGCAAGAACTTTCCTTAATATAAACATCACCTGATTTGAAATTCACATTGAAATCACAGCCTACGTTATCTCTGCTTGATTCAGTGAGGAAGGTAATCAGACAGATAGAAATTTGAGGCATCAAGCAAAAAAAGATGATATAAATAGGCAAGTACCTTCTTAAATAAAAATGATATAAGTAAAAAGAACAGCATCAAATGTAATTTCTGATAAAGTTTCGGGCATGTTCTAACTTAAAATGTTTTACTTTGTGATGTCTTTCAAAGCCTTCCTTTGTACTCTCTTTAATCCTTGTATGAAACAGCATTGACACTTAGTATTATTTTTTGTTTATTACTAAGCTCTGGTTTCCATGTTGAACCAGTATTTAGTCATTTTCATGAAGTGGCTGGTGATTAATGGGTTGGGGGGGAATTAAACAGGATGGAAGGAATAGCAGTTGGAGACCCCTGTGGTGCAGGGAACCTGGATTATCTAATGAGAGGTTTCTCAACCTCTGGTAAAACACCTTTGGAGTATCAGATACTCCCAGAAACACAGGTAGCACAGATATACGCATGCCTCCTCTTAATTACATCTTGTCACTAACCAATGCCCTCTCTGACTATCTTATTAATAAACACCTATGTTTTTGTACAGTGAAGAAAATTGTCAGGAAAAGAATTTGACATGTGGTGGAGGAGAGTTCTGCAAATACCATGGACAGCCAAAATGACTAATAAATGAATCCTCAAGTAAATCAAGCCTGAACTCTCCCTAGCTGTGAAAATGACCAGCTGAGGCTATTGTACTTTGCGCAAATCATGAGACTATATGACTAGTTTAAAAAGATGATAATGTTTGGTAAAGTGGGAGGAAGTAGACAAAGAAGACTGCATTACAGGTGAATAGACTCAATCAAGGATACCAAAGCTCTCAATTTGCAGTACCTGACAAAGGATGTTGATGACCAGAGCTCTTGGAGATCTGTGATGCACAAGGTCACCATAAGTGTAAGCTGATTAATAGAAACTAACAAAAAATGTTTCTGTCAACCTTACGACAATGTGTCCTACCTGTTCTGGACAATCCCTTCACGATAGCATAATTAGAAGCAGAGGAGGGTGCAGCATATGGAACCTCACTTTCGCACAGGACTGAAGTGAAATATTTTATCCATGGTACACTACTTACACAAGCTGAACACTAGTGAATGTCTGGCCCCGGCTGAGGGTCCTCGTGCCCACCCACCTCTAGTGGTTTACAAATACATCCGTGCATAGTGTCTAATATATACATCACACATAGCAAGGCCTTCCTAGGGATGGTCTCAGTTCTTTTGCATTCTTTGCTGAAGGAGCTTCCAAAGTTCACTAACTCTGAATATTCAATTTAAAAATTAGATCAGGGCTATTACTGTTTTACCTGAACAATGGTGCACTTTCCTAATTAATGCAAGAGACAGTGAAATGGCAGTAACAACTGAATGCATACATTGTACTATTCCCTTGCTATTTATAAGGTAATATGTGTAAGCAACAGCAGTTACAAACCATTTCTGTCATGACTTGGTGGTATTCCCATCTGGCAGTATTTCAAACCAGTGCAGATAAATGAACCGTTACAAAGACAGTCAGCAATGCTCTGGAAAAGTTTGTTTTCAGCATTTGCCAAGATACAGCAAATCAGATATCCTGGGCAGCCTCCTAGTGAGCACTCTTATTCATGGGATGCATTGATAAAAATGCAACCTGTCATTTAATAGAAATAGAAATAATAGAAATAAAGCCACCTTGGTAACAACACTTCCACAGGCTCAACATACTCAATATGATATAAAAGCTTTGAGGATTTATTACAACCTTTATCTACCAACAGGGAAATTATCTCTCAGTGATGCTCTATTTCACTTCAGCTTATTTTGATTTAATATATCCTCTTCCCCAAGAATTTAGCATATCTGGTCACCTATAGACTTTTCCTCATGAGTTAAGCCAAGATGTCTTCTGAAGGTATAATTTTTAAAAGCTTAAGGGAAAGGCTGATCCATAAACTGGACCATCAGTTGAAGGGTAGAGATAACATTCTCTTATATGTGACTTTTGGGTTGTTGTTGTTTTTTCAGTGTGAGTGTGTTGTTGTGATTGCTGCTGCTGTTCTTATCACCTGTTGAGCACCACAGTGGTAGAATGCAAAAGTACCACTAGAAAAAACGAGAGAACTAACTGAATGTACTGTGTTCCTCTGATGATGTGTTAGAGTAGTGTCAACAATCAGGTATATAATGAAAACATCAAAGTCTATGTGGACTCATTTAAAATATGATTAATGAATGACTTCTCTTCTACAAAAACACTAATTTTCATTTAGCTTATTATTTTTCTTTATTTCCCAACTACAACACAATATAATGTGACGTGAAGAAATTCCATGTTCTCCATGTACAACTCCCATGAGCAGGGCTACACATTCAAATGTTCAGTTAGCTATTTCTGCTTTTATACCTTCAGATAGCTTTGAAAACATGTTATCAATATCATGGCAAGGTCTCATACCCAAACCTCCTAAGATCAGGGAATGTGACCCATGCCAACTAGACTTCCTTCTACTATTCTCTGACTTCCATTCCCTACATGTAATATACAGCCAGTTTCATTGTGGCCCTGCCTGCCTTTTAATTCTTGCCCACCAATTCTATAGACTTTGCCAGAAATTTATTGTCATTCCCCATCTGAAACCTGAAAACAACACTAGATATATTTAATTGGCTAAGAAATCAAGCTTAAAATGGGAAATCATCAATTAAAATGTTGTGTTTGCCATTGATAGTTTAGACAAGAGAATTAACTCTCAAGCTCAGCACCATATCCCACAGCTGTGATATGGGTACTAGAATCATGGGTTATTGCAGAAATTGCATGCATACATATATATGTAGGTAGGCAGGCATAAGCGGCATGATTTCCAGACACAAGAAGGTTGCTAAGAAAAACATTTCCATGTAATAGGTTAAAGATTGTGTTTAGCATTCCCATTTCAACTGCAGGATTATGAAGTATTCACTTAAGGAGCAAAAAGTAAATAAAAGAAAGGTCATTTTTTCTTACTGGTGGCTTGTCAAGAATGTTGGCAGTGCCTTCTCACATTTACGTTAAGCAAAGCCTTGAGCCTTGTAGAGAAAATTACATATTTATTCAAAATATTAATTAATCCCTTCTTGACACCTAGTGTACCTGAGACATCTGGCATCCCTCTCTTAATCAACACAGTCCCCAAAGGCCTGATGTTTTAAACACAGTTACTTTAAATAACTCTACTGATAGACTCCAAATAATTTCCTATGCCTTCAGATGGTTGCAAACATAATTATGAGACACAATCAATCAATTGCCAATTCCTAGGGGTAAATGTTGAGTCACATAGCATTTACTGGAACTTGAGGAGAAACTATGCACTGTTTAAGAGAGTTCCTTAAAATGTTTGAAAAGAAAACCAAATTTATGGGAGAAGGAAAGATCACGAAATATACTGGCAAAGAGATCCCTAAGTAAAAACTGTAATATTTTGCCAAAAGTTCTTTTTTCCCTAAATTGCCAGTATTGTCAGAATGATTGCTTATCAATCTGCTTGTTCCACTAGGTTCATTGTCCTCATCCTGGTACTCTTCAGATAGTCTGGATTTCAAAACTAATGAACCCTCACTATTGGTCATGCTGTCTGAGACTGTTCAAAACATCTGGAAGGCAGCAGACTGAGGACTACCGCCTTAACTCATCATCAGAGCTCTATCTCCAGATCTCCCTTTGCTTTTCCCAAAAGAAAGGCACTGCTGATGACTGAGAGGATGGCCTTCTCACTACCAGCACTATGCCATCTGAGTGCTCTGTCCAAGGAGACCCACTTATTGCCATGCAACTTTTCAGCAAAAAAAGTAGAATCTTTTGTGTCTCCAAGATTTAGCCTTGGGTACTGATTTTACATTTCTTTTGTGTGTGTATATACCTTCAAGTCACCTGATGACTTGCAGTGACCCCATGAATTTCATAGGGTTTTTCTTAAGCAAGGAATACTCAGAGGTGGTTCTGCCAGTCTCTTCCTCTGAAATATAGCCTATAGCACCTAGTATTCATTGGCAATCTCCCATCCAAATACTAAGCAGGGCTGATGCTGCTTAACTCCCAAGATCAAACAAGATCTGGTGCCTCTAGGGTATTTAGATCCCTGCTGTTTATAATTTTGGTTGGTACATTACTCTTAGATTTTATAGCATTTATGGTATTTTATCACAGATGAACTACCATGGTAAATTTATTTGAAAGGTAGGATAAACTTATGTTACAGTATTAAAAAAACAGGTAGATGTTTTAACCAGGAAGCCAGTTTGGACACAATATTACCACAGATTGAGCATCCTCCCCCTGCACTGACTCCTTGCCACTTCTCTGCACATTGGCTTCATCACTTCAGGCATCTATAAACTACAGTTTCATTCAACAACATCTGAAATGGAGAGCTGTGGATTAATGCCAGTTTACAAATGGGGATTTGAAATCAGAATCAAACAATGGTTTACTATTCTAATTAAGTAAAACATGATTTGCTTGTCAGCTCTAATTGGAAAAAGATAATTTCATGCAGAGCTAGGAAGTAACTCAATTCTAATGAGTTACTTTGACGGTTAGTTACTTTTACAGTAACCAGCTGTAACAGGCTAGTTGCCTGTGATAACCATATTTGTAATTCACTATTTTTCAATAGAAGATGAGCAGTTGTCCACCTAGTACTCATTACTGTTTGTGCATGCAGCAACTCAGTCAAACCAATGAAGAGGGAGAAATGTGTGAAGAATCACGTGTAGCTTCCTCCTGCTACAGCCAGGAATGAATGCTTTGTAATCTCTTTTGCATTTTTATTAGAATTCCCAAAGTGAAATATCTGAATACAACACCTGGAAGAACAAGAGAGTATTTTCTTGCATTTTACAATGGCAGAGTAGCAACAGTAATGGTAATTAGCTGAGAACATTCCAAGCCCTGGTTTAAAGGATGCCTAGTTTGAAGTGCCTAAAGCCAAGCATGAGATGATGTCATGAGGAAGAGGAAGGGGCAAAGAAGGAATACTATGGAATTACAGTTGGCCCTCCATATTCGCTAGGGTTATGGGCACAAGACCCTCGCAAAAGTGAAAAAATTGCAAATATAAAAATGTGTGTGTGGGGGGGAAGGGGGATGAGGCATAGTGGGGAGAATGGACACCCAGGGTCCAAACAAGGTCAGGGAAAGGAGAGGGAAAGTGGGTGGCTCCACATGATAGCTCTATACTTCCTCTCTCTCACCCATCTCCTTCCTTAGGTATGCGTTGGTATCAGGCAAGGTTTTGTGGTGCAGAGAAATCAGTCTGTCAGCCATCACTAGCTGACTAGGCAGTAGGTGGTGGTGGTGGTGGTGGTGATGGTGGAGGAGGAGGAGGAGGAGGAGGACTGGATGAGGGACTGTTAAAGGGCTACACAGCCATGTGGGAGCCATCAAGAGGAAAGGTTCCTCTGGAAAAGGCAGCCCCTGAGGTGGAGGGGACAAGGGTTGAAGAAACTTGCAAATAATCAAATCCATGAAAGTTAAACCCACAAATGTGGAGGGCTGACTATTTTTTTAATGGTTTATTCAGCTGGGAGCATTATCCTCAAGCAGGTAACATCGTTATCTGCTCAACCAATCTCAATATTGAGCACAAAGGCATTGTGCCCAATTCACTTCTTCAACCCAAACTTGTCTCTGTTCAGATTCTGCCTGCTCCCTCACTTCAAGCCTCTCTTTAGCCTCATATCCATTATATTAATTTCTACTTCCTCAGCACTTTGGTGTCCATTTCACCAAGACGTTACTTTTGCAATGTGACTGTTGTTCCCTTTACATTCACTCCCATACTACACTAGTTGCACTGGTATGGGACATCCAATGTTATCCTGATAGCCTGTGTGATGTCTAATGTTTATACATATCCAGTGTTAACTGAAAGTAATCGAGGGGATGCAGCAAACACAGCTCCAAAACACAAGGTCATTTATTCCCCCAGCTCAAAGCCCACACACTTCCTCAGGTTATGATAACTGTGGTGATGGTGACTCAGTGAATGGCACGTGAAGATATGGGGAGGGATAGATTTTTTTTTCTCTAATAAATGGCCCTTTTAGGACCCATTGCTTATTACATGTTCTTGGCAAATCTGTATAAGAATTCTTTCACTGAGTGATGGGACTTATCCTCACATATGGGAATAAAAAGGGCTATCAGTAAAGTAAAATATACTAGTATATACAAAGTACACTAGTATATACAAATATCAGATAACAGAAGAACAAGCATGTCTGTTTAATTTAAATTTGACTTCCTAAAAATAAAGGAAGCTGAGTTATGAAGCATTTCCCACGACAGCACCAGCAATTAGAGGCTAGTACAACCACTGGTGGGCCTAAACAACCTAAAAGGCACCAGATCCCATCTGATTTTTGAAGCTAAGTAGGGTCAGCTCTGGTTTGTACTTGAACGGGAGGCCACCAATGAACACTAGGTGCTGTAGGCTATATTTCAGAGGAAGGAACTGGTAAAAGCACCTCTGAGAATGCTTTGCCTAAGAAAACCCCATGAAATTCATTGGGTCACCATAAGAACAGGCAACTTGAAGGCGCGCACACACACAACACCACTAGCGCAAGAAAACGTTGCTGCTAACAACATTCACTTAACCAGTAAAAGTATTTTATTAGAGCTGTGGACACCATTTGCAGATCAAAATCCCTCATGGAACAAGTGCATGTGCGCGCATACACACACACGCACACACATATAGTGCTGAACATTTAAAGACAATTAAGAGTCAGAGCCTCTAGCTTTTTCTTTTCTTAAAAGTCATTTTCGTTTTTTATGTTCCCTTAATTTCCCATTGGGACTCTTCACTCTGATTTTCTCTGAAACTGCAAAAACAAAAACAGTGCTTGAGCAGTCAATGGCATGCAGTAAAAACTGCCATCTGAAAAAAGCAAACAAAGGAATACTGTGACAGATTTATGAGAGAAGAAGCATACTTTTAAACACAAAGCAAACCTTAAAAAGAGCAGAAGAAAACTCCCTTCTTATTGGGTTTTCAACTGAATGGCTGAAGTGCTTAGCTTTGCAAACACACATTTTTTTCACACCAATATGGAAAACAAGCTGTATGAACCATGATAAAGCCATCTGCCTTGGTGCACCTCCTTTCCACAGCTAAGCTGAGAAAATCGATGTATGTACAGCCAACCAAATAACTACTTAGAAAATATATTGTCCATAGATTCAGCCTTTAACTAGTGAAGGTAAAGTGTAAACCTCAACGCTGTTTTTTGTTGTTTTGTTTTTTGCAGCTATTGGCCCCCTCCAGACCTTCTGGGCTGTGCTTCTTCTCCCACCCCCATCAAAGGAGTGCCAGTGTCATTCAGTTTTTAAATAGCTTGCAAGAGATCTCCCACCAACCCACAACTATTAAACATTAACAACAACAGCAGCAGCAGCAGCAGCAACAACAAAAACTCAAAATTTGGGCAGTCCATATAATCCTTACAGGGTCCCAGTGGCAAACAAGTGATCCCTGGAACCACCCTTGTGGCTCACCACTTCTGGAGAAAAAATAACTTCTGGCCAATAAAAGGTCATATCTCCCTTTATAAAACCCATTAGAGCTTTAAAATCTTCAGGAGTGGTCCTTCTCTCTGCCCCACCATTTTCTCTGGCTCCTTGGGTGAGAACAAAGCAGAGGGCCTTCTTTGTGGATGCTCCCAGATTTTGGATGGGCTTTTAATGGTTTGCTGTGCTGTTTTCTTGGTTTGTATACAGTCTTTTGAGGAATTGTAATGTACAATTGTTTTGTTTAATAACTTCTATATTTATTCTTTTTAATGATGTTTTTGTATAGTTTTTCAGCTGTATTGTTTTTTAATAAGTTGTAAGCAGCCTTGAGTCCCATTACTGGGGAAAAGACAAGATATAAATGCATAAAACAAACAATAAAATTTGAAGACCATTAAATTCTGACTGACAATTAGTCATCAAATTTCCAAAGTTAAAGGATTTTCACATGACAGCAGAGTCTTTACTCGAGAAAGAGACAAGCCATTAAAAAGCTGCCACCCCCAGACCAGGGATGGGGAAAGTGTGGCCTGAGGACCATATGTAGACTACAGGATGCCAAATTGTGGCCCCTGAAGCCCTGTTATTGTTGTGTGCCTTCTTGTCATGAGTTATGGAGACCCTAAGGTGAACCTATCATGGGGTGTTCTCAGCAAGATTTGTTCAGAGGGGATTTATCTTTGCATCCCACTGAGGCTGAAAGAATATGACTTGCTCAAGGTCACCCAGTGGATTTCCATGGTAAAGGGGGTATTCAATCCCTGGTCTCCAACCCACAATAGTTCTTAATCAGGAAAACTTTTTGATGGATACCTTCTGTGTGGAGCACCATCAAAAAGCTCTTAGCAACCTTCAGCCAGTTAAAGGATATTTACTCTGTATGCCACAAAGCAAGATCCAGACACATAGGTGCTACACATATGACGGCCAGCAGATGCACTAAAAACTTTTTAAACATTATGACAGCTGTGTG
The DNA here is from genome assembly GCA_948474755.1 of Ctenosaura bakeri. Classification (NCBI taxonomy): domain Eukaryota; kingdom Metazoa; phylum Chordata; class Lepidosauria; order Squamata; family Iguanidae; genus Ctenosaura; species Ctenosaura bakeri. Next base: position 501,162 of record CAOLHI010000464.1, on the reverse strand, counting down.
GAGCACTGACATGGGTAAGAGCCTTCTGACAGCACTGCATGGCTACCTTACATCACATGCCCTGAGGAAAGGAACAAGATGCCAGGGGATACAATGCTAGGCAACTTCTTCTGCAAATCTCATTCTCTTTTAAGTGTATGGTTTTTATCATATCCATTGTATTTTATTTGCTATGAACCACTTCAAGATTGTCAATACGTTAAAAAGCAGGATACAAATATATTACATACCTATATACAGAAGTCACGTTTAAATTTGTCCTCAGCCTTCCTGCGGAAGCACAAAAGTACTATAGCCTGGTATATGTAGGAAGCCAGACTTCCAGAGCATGTCCATATGACAGATTCACTCAAATGGGCTTTATAATCTCCTTTTAGCCCTACAACCACTTGCTGTGTCAGCTGAGCTCTTTGAACTGATCAAAGCAATCACATTTCTATTTGTCTGGTTACTCCACATGCTTACGTTTTCCTCTTCTCTCTTTTACACACATATACTTTATCCACAACACCCACACAGCTCTTTCACTTCACATTATCTGTGTTCTGCTTCACTTTGTTTCTGCCTTGGACTAAGTTTTTGTATTTATTTGACCACCCGAAGTTCACCCAACATTGCCTAAGATCTGCACCTGAAACCCCAAAGGGATTTATGATACCCTGCCCCCTTTTTAAGCTCATGAATCTTTCCAGAAGTACCTCCTAGACTCCTCATTTTTCCTGGGCTTTTTTTAACATGAGGAATCTTACCAGCAATGATTTAGCCCTTTTGTGTTTTCCTGCCTTTTCCTGTATCACCTAACAGCAGTGCCTCAGAGAGCTATCTTCTTTTGTGCCCAGTACAAAAGTTAATATTGTAATACAAAAGCTAGTATTGTAGCTAATACTGAAAGAGAAGTCCATGGGATCTCCTGTTTTTCAAGATACCTCCCAACTCTCTCTTTTTGAGGCATCTGTCACAATATTCTGGGCCCATTCACACTATGTGGTTTTAGTGCAAGATTCCACTTTAATGGTCATGGCAATATCCTATGGAATCCTGCGGTTTGTAGTTGTAGAGCCAAGAGAACACTCTGGCTGAGATTTCCTACATGTTCCTCCCTAAACTCCAGATCTTGAGATTCCACAGGGCTTAGCCAGGCAGTTAAAGTGGGGTCACGGTACTATAAATGCGCAGTCTGAAGGGGTCACCCAATGGCAAGGCAGAGCAGGGGTATGTAAGAAGATTGAGTGACAGGTGTGAGTTATGTGGTGGAGAGAAAATCTGCATATGGGTGATGATTGGTTGAGGGAATGGGAAGAAGGAGGTGCTGTTGTGAATGTGATGGACAGAGATGGCAGTGTCCCATTTTTTCCCCCTTCTAGCCACTCCCCTCTCCAGTTCATCTTGAAACTCAGTTCCGCACCCTTGATGACAACTGGAATCACACTGTCAGATTTTGAGGCATCTGGCATGATGACTCATAGCCATTGCACAAATAGGTATACACATAGTGGTAGAATGCAAAGACATAGCTGTGTTAGCATGGATCAGTATACAAAAGGATATTGTGGCACCTTTGAGACTAACTGCGAGAAAGAAGTTGGTAGCATAAGCTTTTGTAGACTGAGGCTACTTCATCAGTTGCTATAACAGTATAGTGTGATACGGCGATTAGTCTCAAAGGTGCTACAATATCTGCTAGATATACACGCAGGCACTCTTTTTTATTATTATTATAGAGTTATTTTTTAAACTTGCTCTTCCTCTGAGGAACTTAGCCTGGTGTACATATTTTGCCACCTCATTCTCTCCTCATACCATACCTGTGAGGCATCTTATGCTAAGAGTTTATAACTGACAAAAGCGTTACCTGATAATTCACTGGAAATCTGAACAGTGGCTGAGTGGTGATCTGAAGGCCAAGTCTCCTTCATTCCAAGGCCAGTGCTCTGACCATTACACATTACCTTCATGTCATCTGTTAACTTATGGTGACCCCATAAATTATATGCAAATACCTTGTAACAACTCACCTCTTATTCAGAGTTTGGAAAGGTAAATTTTTGAATTTCATCTCTCAGAATCCTCCATTCAGAATGGCCACTGGGATTCTGGGAACTGTTGTCCACAAACATAACATTTCAAAACTCTGCTTTTGTTTCTGGCACTATCAAAGTGACATCTTTCATCTCTTAACTCTTGGTTCCATTTTTCCTTTCCTTATATGCCATGTCATCTTGTCTTTCAATTATAGGCTTAAGGACAGGACTTGTAACTCTTATGTGCTTTATACACAGTGACTTGATAATGTAAACATTCTAGAAATGTATAACACTAATAATAAATATCCAATGGAACAATCTGACAGTCACTTCCATTAACATACATCTTAAGGAATACATCAAGGCTAACTTTCCAAGCCAGATCCCTTGCCTAGACATGAATAGTTCTTCATTTCTGGGAAACCATTCAGCAGCTCTCATGACTGGCAGACTGCCCTAAGTCAGTACACACATCTCCAGCATACCAGAAACAAAGGCCGTGTGTGTTTGTGCTTCTGTAGTCTATTTGCATAGTTAATTTTTCAGATTGACCCCTCCTTAATGGATGTACGCCATCTAAGTGCAATCAGGGCATTGCTATTCAAATAGGTTTTAAGAACTCTTCAATACAAATGTTATTGCAAATGTTCAATATGAATGGTTAAAACATAGGCTACGGTGGGCAACTTTGGTGGGGCTGGGAGCCTATTTCCTGCCTCTGATCTTTGTGGGGCATTGCCACAAAAGCTTCCCCTGCTCCCACTGAAGTGGTCAACAATTCGTGTTCTTGAAAAACAAAGTTTTTAAAAAACAACAACAGTACAATCCCTCACCCATGCATTTAGAAGGTGAATCACTGCTACTGGAATTTTGCAGGAGAGACAATCTGCTTTTCTTAGCAAAAAAAACAACAGTCAGGGGCTTGGGAGCCACAAAGCTATACTTTGCCTATCCCTGATGTACACTTACATACCTTTCCTGAAGCAGCTGCTGAAATAAAACCCTTACAGAGCATTTTATACTCAGCATTTAAGTCAATGGTTTGAGTGTTCGACTACAGTCCTGAAGACCAGGACTTGATTCCCTGCTCAGTCATGGAAACCCACCTTGGGTATATCATATATTCTTGGCCCCCAGAAAAATCCATGATAGGTTTGCCTTGGGGTCACTTTAAATTGGAAATTACTTGAAGGCACACAGCAGCAGCAACATTTATAGTATTATGTTTTATTTTCCTCATCTTTGTATATGTTGATGTTCCATTCTTTGGTGAAAAGGGTATTATAAATAAATGTTGTTGTCATTCCAATGTTATGTTTTTTTACCAAGCTGAAAAAAATCCACTATAGTAGCTTGCTGGGTTCATACACTTTACATATAGCAGTTTGAGCAGCATCCTATTTATCTTAACACATTTACCATTTCAAATGTATTGCCTTTAGTCAAGCTTCCTTTCAAACACATCTCAAACCCATCTTCAAAAGTCCCACACTGTCTGTCTCTCTTCCATTGCTTAACCCTTTTATTTCACCACCATCCTTGTCCATTTCAATCATTCTCCATTTTATTTTTACAACATATCTATACCAATTCAAAATATATTTACAAAAATAATAAATAAAATAAAGATGCTGAACAATTTTGACCTTATCTATCAGAATTCGTGTCTAGATGCTCCTCAGACATCATATGTAATCAGGCTATCTCAATTAGCAAAAAGAGCAAGAGACTTTTCCACACATGCAGGTAAACCCCATTAACAAGTCAGTGGCAGCTGAAAGATTCTGGACACACATCTTTATAAATTCTGAACATGAAAAGCTTGTTGATGCTGACGGCAAGTGCAGCTGCCTGCACTCTTCCTCAAAGGTATTTCATCTTTTCAATGGTAGTTGAGCGACAACTAGTGGCAATTCCCATTCCTGCGTCTTGGTCTACTTCATATGAAGGCATAGTTGACCTACGGAGGAAAAATCTTGTATTTAAAAAAAAGAAAAAAAAAAGCAAGAGAAGAGGAAGAAACATACAAGTCCAAACCCAAACCATCTGCGTATTAGAAACATCTGACTAAATACAGTAAAGTTGTATAAGGAATTCCAGACAAAAGAATTTTCTGTTTGACAAGATTTTTCTTCTGATGCAGGAGCATACTGACCAGTCTTACATGGCCAATAATTTTTTAAAAAACTAGCAACCCCATGGTCCACTGATACGTTTTCAGTTTGCAAAATAAGATTGTATACTAGGGCATTCTTACCATTTAAAGTGTTAAGTTGTTGTTAATTGGTCCCACTTGGGCAACCTTGCTCATCTGCATCAGCTTTGTCAGAGCAAGGTCTGCCTAGTCCAACATTTGCAGCAAATATCCTCGCAACCAGCTGGGATAAGATATTCTAGCAGAAGGGGACAACTGGCTCACTATCAGACCATGTCCCATTGCATGCCTGCCCTATTCATTCTAAAATGAATAAACACATCCAAAAATACAGAGAATGAAAATACAATATTTTTATTGTCCAGGAAACAGACTGTAGACTGCACTATACCGAAAAAAGTAGCAAAAACTTGGAAAGTTCTCAACATCTAAAAATAAAAACTGTTGAAATAACTCAAATTTCTAAGAGGAGAACATTTCATATACTTAAATGTCCTGCTCTGAATGACTTCAGAGAGAACCTTAGGAGTACACAATACCACCAGGAAGGGCTCTGTTCTGATGACCTTGCAGGCATAATGGGCCCATAAGAAGGTGATCCCTTAAGCTAACCAGCTCCTAAATTTCTTATGGCTTATAAACTAACTAAATCCAGCCTAGTAGAAACAAGGCAGCATACCCTTCAACATTTCACAGATGAAAATTGGGACATCAGGGTGTAGTCAAACTGGAAAAAGTCACTAAAGGGAAAGAACAGATAAGCCAAGAGAGGCTACAGTAGTTTGCTTTGCCTACACCTATTGGGAAGGGTAAGATTCTGTTCCTCCTCTGCTTTACTTTTGCACTTTGAACTCACTTTGCAGCAATTGAAGGAAACTGACAACAAGGGAGGAAAGGGAGAGGAAGAGAAAGAAACTAGGACATTGTAAAAGCAGCTGAGAAAGTGGACCAACAGAAGATTAATCAGGACTGTCCCTAACAAACTGAGACAGTTGGAGGATATACATCACGGGGGGCCAGGTCAGCAGCACCCCAGGCATTGAAACTTCAAGGCTGAAACGTGAAATGTAGCATAACCCTCTGGGGGGATCATTAAGCATCAACAATTCTGCTCAGAGCATATCATTCAAAGAATGAACACAAACGTAGAAAATGAGAAAGTATTTCTCAGCTGGAAACTATTGCCGTTTCCACACTACGGCCCCATCCTGGCATGGGGACACATTGCAGATGGTCCATAACGTGTGCTACCACATGATGTCATCATGGTCTCGCTCCTGCCATGTCCCTAGCTGTGGCGATCGCACATTATACTATTACCAGAAAAAATCCAGTAACAGGCCCCTTTCACACGATGATCGCATTGGCTGGGGCCATGCAGAAAGGGAGGAAGTGCTATCCTGTTTCTTTTTGCCATAGATCCCTTCACTGGCTACCAGTTCAGGCCAGGGCCTGTTTCAAACTTTTGGTCCTGGTATTTAAAGATTTGAGTTCTAGCCTCCCTCAGTACCTTGCAACTCGGCTTGTGTGGTACATTCCATCCAGGAATTTGAGATCTGCAGGCAAAGGATTATTGTCTTCCTTTGGACCTCTGGCTCGAGGAGGATCTCACCCATTTCTGTAAATGGTTTAAGACCTTCCTCTTTGACTCTCCACCATAAGTCACTGAGATGTGTTTAAGGTGCTGAGATGGGAAGGGACTGCTGGGGTGTTGGGGATTCCATGCCATGTATTGTGCTGGTTTTCTGTTTTAATGCCTTTGTCCCTGATTGTATATGTCGTTGTTCCTCTCTTTGGTGTAAAGGGTGTTATAAATAAACATTGTTGTTGTTGTTGTTGTTGTTGTTGTTGTTATTCCTTCCTCAGTGCAGCACAGGAAGAGGCTGGCTGCACTGCAGAAAAAGGAGCATGTCCCGAGCACTACCATCTTCCAGCAGACAGCCAGGTGTGAAGGGGAACGTTCAGGACATGCTCCCATCCTGGCAAAGGCACAGCTGGGATGATGTTAGGATGTCACGGGAAGCAGCTAAGGTGTTGGAAGTGTGATAACTGAAGCCCCTGTCAGAGCAGCTGATGACGAGCAACAGCTGTTGGTCCCTGTCTCTCTGGTTGAAGATGAGTCCTGCAACTCAAGAGCTCCCCCTCCTGCCATGGACCAAGCAGGCTTGGACGTTCCTCTGCCTGCTTCTTTAGGGCGACAGGGATCAGATTCTGAAGATGGTTTGGAGCCTGTGCCAATCAGCCCACAAACAAGGCAGAGACTCAAGAGAGCTGAGCAAAGGGAGGCTTCCTTGATTAAGTTCAAGAAGCAGTGACTAGCCACACTTGTGTCTTGGGCTATATAACTGCCTGCCTGGAAGCTTTCCTTTGCTTGTGGCAAACTTCTTTTAAGCCCTCCTCTTGCCTGTTCCTTGCTCCCAGCACCCGGTTCCTGCTATCTTGAATTGATCTCTTGACCCTTGGCTTTTGGAACTCTGACTATGGCTTTCGCTTGACACTCTGGTAAATGAACTCCCTTGTGTAAAGTGCTTGCTTGTCTCCTCCTGGCTGGACTTTGCTGGCTCTCACACTCCCTTCTCTGGGCTGGCTCACCACCCAGGTCTCTGACCTTGACAGAAAGGGCCTCCGTTTTCCAAGCTCTCTACTGAACCAGGGAAAAAAATCCCATAATTTTCCCAGCTCTTGTCTTAACACCTTTGTGGGTGATGCTTTAAAGAACACATAAAGAGTTGTAGTCCAACCAGAGAAATTTTTGTAAACTCTGTTGTGAATAGAAAACTGTTTACAATAGCTATGGGGATCTAAGAATGTACATATATGTGTTTTTGTTTTTGCCTACATCTATGGGGAAGGACAGTATTCTGTCCCTCCTCTGCTTTGCGTTTGCACTTTGAACTCCCTTTGCAGCAAGTGAAGGAATATACATATGAAATAACTGCCTGACACCTGTTAGTTGGCCCCAGCTAGAACAGATCTATTGAATCACCTGTTGAATGTTACAGGTCACCAGGTAAATAAATTCCACTGATTCAACATATCTGCTCCAGTTGGGGCTTCTAACAGGATTCATGCCAAAACATACATACATACATACATACTTACATTTCCAGGGAATGTTTCTGCCCTGTGGACTGGAGAAGAAGGGCTAAGCCCTGCAACCTGGTAACCCTCACCAGTACAATTCCGTCAGAAGAGGATACTTCTGGGAGTTGTGCTACTCAAAAGCTTAGCCAAACTGTCCTGCACCAGCTGCAGCTTCCAAAACTGATTGAGGAACATCCCCACATAAAGTGCACTGCAGTATTCTAACTTGGAGGTTACCAGTGCCTGGTCTACTGAAGCCAAACTATCCTTGTCCAAAAACAGCTACAACTGTCATACCAGCAAAAGCTGATAACAGGTACTATGAGCTACTGATCTCACCTGGACTTCCAGTTATAAAGATGGAGCCAAATCTTTCAAGGCAGAGTAAAACCCCACCTAAAACAAGTAGTCAATATATATCCCAGAACATTCCACCCACATGTCTCTCTTTGGTCAAGATCCAGCCACCATTTACTAACCCTTATGCAGACCACCACCACCTCCAAGCACTGGTCTAGGCCTTTCGCAGCCACACCTGATTCACATGGGACAGAGAAGAAGAGTGGGTTGTCACCAGCGAAGTTATAATGCTGTGCTCCAGATCTCATGACGATCACTTCCAGTGTTTTCACATAGATATTAAACACCAATGGGGATGGTTTTATTCATTTATTTATTTTATTTAGATCCCACTTTCCTCCTCAATGGCACCCCAGGCAGCATACAACAAGGTACATGAATTAAAAATTAGTAATAAAAAAGGTAAAAACAATTAAACAACCATACATCAATACTTTAAAACAATACAAAATCATTTAAACCCCCAAAAAGAACAATAAAGAAATGCAGCACTTGCACCCCTTTCCATGTAGCTATTTAGGAGGATACTAGGCAGCATTAAATATTCTGCATATTCAATTCAAATTTCAGTATTTTTGTCAAAATATTTTTGACAATAAGAGTCAAAAATAAATATACCATCAGATTCTCTCTGTCTATCTCACACACCGCCTCTGCTGTCATATAAGAGAATACTAGCAAACTTAAGAACAGTTGTGTCATGGTTGCCTTTGAACTTCTAATTCAGACTTGTGAATGTCCACTTGCCTGGTCAAGTGATCTGAGAAAGCAGCTTCTAAAGCATTTTCTCTTTTCTGACAGCCATAAACCACTAACCGCATATTCAGGTTGGTAAGCCTCCAGAAGAAATCTGCACAGGCTGGGCAACATTTGCAGTTTTATGTATAAGGATGCTCTGCTCTCTTGAAAAACTGAACGCTGCTTCCAAAACCACAAGGAACCCCACAGGAAGGTGACCAGAGTAAAGAACTTTCAAATCAACTTACCATTAACACAACACATGTTCACAATTTCCAAGCCAGAAAAAAGCAGCAGCTGTGGCTGCTCATGCTGATTACTACTGCATTCATTCATACGGATCTCTCACAGTATCATCATAACTCTGGTTTTAACTAAGAAACTGAAGAAGATGACCGTTTCACATGTGGAAAATGTGTTATGAATCTGGAATATCTAAAGCTTGTTTATTCTGTGAGACATCAGCTACACTTCCCCCTTCACTCCAGTTTGGTCTTGCAGCATGCAGCAATTTGACTCATTCATCACAAGGAAGACAATCATCATTTGGCATCTCACTGGCTCAATGCACACATTACAAAGGCTTATGGCAACACACCAAATTGGAACATGAGTTTATGATGATTTAGGCAACATGTTTGTCACATGCAAAAATGATGGGACTGGAGGGGAAAAGGCTGTCTATGAATCATACTCATGAGGACCGATGCTGTTTTATCCCTGGGTAATCATTCTAAGAAAGACCTTTATGTTGTTTTGGGGAAAACTGTTTATTTCAAATACAGAGTTCAGATTTGTGAAACTGTCATTACTGTAAGAAGAGGCAGAAACCTTTCAGACTTAACTTTGAAGTTAGTGTTCAACAAAGGAAAAAAAAAACTAAAATAGTAGTAAACTGCCTAGGGAAAAAAACTAAAAGATGCAGGCTGCCAAGTATCAATTTTAAGCAATTAACCATTTAATCAATGGAAAAAGGTAGAGTCTTCATAATGCAATGCACTGGAAATTAAATATGTGCTGACATACCAAGTTCCCTTTGGTTCAAATGACACTATCAATTGGATTAGTCCCTGTACATCCAAAATCATCTGTAAGTGTCGGCGGTCCCATGGCAGATAAGATACTATAAGAAAGCTTCCTTCAAAATAGATTAAAAAGCACTGGTATACACAGTTATGATGCTACGGAAAACCATTACCTACTAGAACGCACAACACTGTCAGGAACAGCCAATCTTCTCCTCAAAACAGCTGTATGAATTTTGCTTTTTCAAATACATCCATAAATATGCTTAAAGTGCTAAGATGCGAAAATACAGGCATAATTACTATCCAGTTTTGCTATGTTTAAAAGGCAAAAAATTAAATGGAAATGCACCATGTTCCACGCAAGAAGAGATGGTTACCAGGAATTTAAATGTGTGCCCGATAAACCTAGAAATTTCACAGTGCACACACTGCCATAGCAAAAAGAATCCCTTAACAAGGTAAAGAAGTGGGAGAGACTTGGTCCAGACTGAAAGACAAATTAAGTAAATAGAGACATTCCCATTTCCTGGACTTTCTAGCCAGACCTGTGGTAAGTGTAGTTGAATATATTCACTAAAGGCATAATTTCCTACAGATATATAGCATTCCCAGAATGCATACCTTGCCAGAATGCATACTTTGCCTTTCTAGAAAGCCAAGTATGTAATATGTACAAGATGAGCAAAATAAATGACTTGTACTATCACACGATTAGATAAAAGAGACTGACAGATAATACCAAACAAACTCTGCATTTTTAATTCCTATAATTTTGCAGACTTACGTTTATCTCCTCTGACTTTCTCTGCCTTGGACATACAAATGTAGTTTTACACAGTGTTTACAATATTGCTTTTTAATGTTCATATCCAATAAATGCTTTGCTTCTCATATTCTCTGAAGGTATTACACATTTTTTTCACCAGCCACTCTGCTAAAGAAATTAAAGTTCAGCTGTATATATGAATATTTACAGACCTGAAGTCATTCTCCTCTGTCAAAAACACTAGATAAAAACTCCTCTTATCCTTCATCACGAGGTCCCTGAGAGAAATATGAAATGAGTAACATACATTTTGCAAAGAAAACTAGCTATGACTTATGTTGGGGGGTGTAGTTCTAATTTTAACACCACACTTGTAACACATGCATGCCTACAAAGTGAAGTAAGGACAACTAGCCATTGTAAGTGACATATTTTTATTAGAATTGTCATCTCTTGCCACGGATTGCTTAGCTGTGAGCAGTAGTGTCACTGCAATACAGTTACTCACTCTGAGTTTCAGGATAGGACAGCATTATCTTTCCTAGAAAAATCAGGACTATCTTCCCTAGAATATAATGCTTCTAACAACTGAAACACTAGAGGGCCTCAAACACCTATACAGCGTCTATAGTATAAGACACCTACAGATAATCATCTCTGGACCCAATTCAATTACTATTCATGTTAAGAGGAACCTTGTCAAAAATAATGAGAACTTGACAAAATGCTTTGTAAGCAAAATGTGGGGGGAAAAATGACCACACACTATTAATGTTGAAAAAGGAAATAGTTAACCAGAACAGTGAAACTGACCTCTGTCTCTCTTTCTCTCACCTTTAAAGACCATTTAAGTAGATGCAGCAGTGCAATATCACTTCCTCACCCACGACAGATTTAAGACTATCTACATATTACAACTGGATTCTCCGATAAAACTTACTAAGAAGAGAAGTGACTAGAAATACAGCTTAAGTCAGGCAATAAACTTACTCATTCCCTGCTAGGGAAATATTTAACAAAACAGTCTTTAAAATAGCTATAATGGAGATTTCAGTCAACAAAACAGATTCTAAGATCTCAGCTGTCCTTTGGTAAAGTGTGCAAAATCAAGCTGGACCTTTATTACTAAAGTATAATAAGGGTTTAAATGCATAATACAGGGGCCTAGTTTACAGTAGGTACTGCATGTCTCCGTCCTCGATAGCTATAAACAACCACTAATGTCCACAACCCCAATGATTCTTCATGAATGGAGCATTTTTCCATTGCCATTCCTCTGTAATGTCCAGTTCTGGATATACCCAGATTAGCATGCCCTGATCACACATTTCACAGAGTAAAGACACAATTCTGCCCCTTCCTGTCCTCCCCTCCTCCCTATTAAATTAAACTACTTTCACAATTTGAAGTCAGTTTGGAGCAACTGAAGTGAACTAAGGACAAAGGGGAGAGGATAGAGAGGAGGAGAAACTGGGACATTTTAAAAGCAGCTGAAAAGTGTGGGAGGGGATGACAGAGGATGAATTGGGACTGTCCCTGCCACAGGTGGGACGGCTGGAGGAGACGGAACAGCTCAGCCAGATCTGCAGGTCAGCTATCATTTGCAGATTCCAGAGTTGTTCTGTATACTAACACATATATTTGCTTTCCTGTAAGGGAAAGCAAGAGTAAATACTAGCTTTTCTCCTCTTCGCTAATCCATTGCCAGTCTTCCAGGACAAAATTGATTTTCTTGAGCTGCAGCACGTGGAAGGTGAAATATTAAACAGGTCACCTAACCCCTATTTGCCTGTTTGGTGTAGTGCCTCTAGTGGTAGCAAAGCTATCAGAACCATCTTAGCTCACGGTAGTTCAGAATACACTCTTTAGTGCCCCAGTGACCACGTTTTGGAACCCTGTACCAGTACAAGCCAGGCAGGCGCTTATTGAATACAGAGAAGTTGCAACAAGCTTCCCCAGAACAATGATTTTGTTAGTATATGAGACTTAGTTTTAAAATAAGTAATTCATATATATCAGGAAATAAATAAATACCTCAAAAATAACATTTCAGCTTAGGATTTTTTTTTAAAAAATAAAATAAAAGTGGTCTTTTATGATGCAAATATCACTGTCACGCTCGAAGTCCAGCCTCCAAAACTAAGAACCTATAAGAAAACATATATCTAACTGCAAGTGCAACCCTTAGACATGGAGGAAATGGCTTCATGCTGTCTGTGTGTGCGTGCACACACCTTGATGTTGTCTGTTGACTTATGGCAGCTCCATGAAATCCTTAAGATTTCCTTAGGCAAGGAATACTCAGAGGTAGTTTGCCACTGTCTTCCTCTGGAACAGAGACTACAAGGTATTCCTTGGTGATCCTCCATCCAAGCACTAACCAGGCCTGCTTAGCTTCCAAGATCACATGGGATCTGATGCCCTCTGGGTGTTTTGGCCCTCCTTCAGCCAAACTAATGTTGTTCCCCGCAAAAGAATAATGCATACCCTCCTCCAACATTTCACAGATGAAAACCAGGGCAGCTGTGGTCAGGTTACATCACTGTATGGTCAAGCTGGTAAAAGTTATTAATGAGGATGAACAGACAAGCTAGGAGAGGATGCAGAAGCTCGCTTTTGCCTGAGCCTACTGAGAAGGGCAAAATTCTGCCCCTCCTCTCCTCTTGCACTTTGTACTCAGTTTTCAGTTTTCAGCAACAATGGGAAACTGATGTCAAGGGCAGAAAGTGGGAGGAGGAAAGAGAAACTAGGACATTTTAAAAGCAATTGAAAAAGTGGGACAACAGAGAACTAAGCAGCTCTGTCGCTGCCAAATTTGGACAATTAGGGGGTCTGTGCTAGAACTGACCAAATCAGTAGCATCCTAGGCCCTGAGATTTCAAGACTGAAACCTGGGTTGAGTGCAAACTCCTCAGTCTGCAGCAACCAAAAAATGTAGAGGACAAAGTGGGAAGAGAGAGAAACTTGGACATGTTAATGCAGCTGAAAAAGTGGAATGACAGAGGATTAACTAGGACTGCCACAACCAAATTGAGACATTTGGAAGGTATGACACACAAACACACTGAAAAACATATGGCTGAATGACTGAACTCACTTTTCAGCAACTGAAGTAAGCTGAAGACAAAGAGGGAAGGTGAGAGGCAAAGAAAGAAACTAGAACATCTTAAAAGCTGTTGAAAAAGTGGGACAACAGAGGAGTAATTAGGAGTATCCCTGCCAAATAGGGACAGTTTGAGGGTGTATAACTAGGGTTGGCTAAGACAGCAGCTTCCCAGAATGAAACCTGAGATGTAGTAGGGTAAGCCCCTGGAGATGTCACAAGGGACAAGCCCTGGGGGTATCATTAAGAATTAATCATCAACCACTCTTGGTCAGAACATGTCATTCAAACAATAAACAAAAAATCTAGCAAACATAGAAATATTACTGCTAGTGAGCAGGGAGGTCACAGTGCATCATGTGTGCTATTCTTAATTTGCAAGTAGATTTCTGACATAAGGAACCAATCAGGTATAAGAGCAATAATCCTACACCCTTAACCTCAAGCTCCCTCTGCATTTGACACACCTCTGTGTATGCATTTTCCATCTCTTTTCAATCTCATGTTAATTTTCTCAATCTCACTTCCTAATTTTGAAAGCAGAAATAAAATGGAGATGTTCCCTCCCCCCATCCATCACCCAACGTCTTTCTCCACCCCCATCCAACTGAAGCCAGCCATTTCTTCATCCTGTCTATATTTTTGCGGAAGATGTGTAGGCTGGAAAGAGACAATGTTTTTCTCAGAAAGCTAAAGATAGCGTGAAAATGGCACTGCTATGAGAACAATTCCAAAAGTATAGCACATCAGATGGGGCATCTCAGGGCCTAGACAGAAGAAACAAAAAGGAGAGAAAGAAAGCTCAGAAGGAGGAGATGGATTAACATTAAAAAGGAGAGAGAAGTCTACTGGACTTGAGTGTCTCAGATTAAGAAGGGAAGGCGACAGGTTATGAACTACAAATTTATCACATGGAGTGTTAAGGTATTACTACATTGAAAAAAGAAAATTTAATATTTCACTATTTGAGGAAATTAAATGTAGATATTGTTTGTCTTCAGAAAATAATTAAAAAGAAATATGCCAACTTACTAACACAAAAATGCCTGGGGAAAAATATTTGCCTTTTTGGTTCTATTTAAGAAAAACAGGGGAATAGTCTATGGGAGAGCAAACTTTGCAACAAAATTATTCTGTTTAGATGAAAAGGGAAGATATGTAGATGTGGGAATTACTGTTAATTACTATATGATATTTGGAATTTATGTGACAGAAGTATAGGACATACATTTAATTGACAGATAAGAAAATAAACAAGTGTGTTTATTCATCCCACTATTGCCACATGTAAACAGGTGTTATTGAAGTCTGTAGAGGTCCAAAAATGTGTAAACCAATTTGACCAGAGATAGTTGAAGGGGTGTGAAATAAATGAGTTTATATACCATAGTAATTAGTCGTCTATTATATATTATTCACTTCTCCCCAAGAATAGCTAACAAACTTATGCAAAGGTCACAAGCTGGGGAAAATGTAGCTGGGGCCGGCTTTTCAGGAACATCTGAATAACCTCCATAACATTTCAGGTTTCCTTTCTCTTGAATGAGTATTTCAGTTATCTGCAGAGCTCTGCAGACATAGAGTGATTCAAATTTCTAAGGCTAGAGGCAAATAAATTTATAGACTATGCTTATACAACACAAAAATGTGAAAAGAAAGGCATAAACCCAACACACTTTATCTTCAGCAGGTCACCTTTAAGATTATAATCCATCTTGACACGGAGACACAGTTCACTTTCCAGTTTAAGGCAATTTATCATTTAGCTAAAAATCAGTGCTGCATGACGAGAATATACTCAGAAAATATTTATTTACAGCCTTTTGCATAATCATTTGGAATGTCAATGTGCCCTAAGAAAGCATAAAGCTTTTTCCCATTGGGCAGAAATTCCTTTTGCTTTCCAAATCCAGAAACTCCTGAACATCACAGAAGGACAGATTATGCAATGTACTAAATCTTAATGATAACTATACTGTTCAATTTATTGAACTGCAGTGTCTCTAAATTAGGCTTACTGTCACCAGCTGTACAAAGTTATCAGAGGGTTGACATTACCAATTCCTTCATTTATTTGAGCAACTGAAACACTCAAAGCACACAGCATCAGAACCAAAGCTTTGGGAGTATTTGCTGACCAACCCATGAAATGAAGAGACCACACACAGGGCTTGGGTCAAACTAGGGCAATTTATTAATATATGCTTAATTAACATGAACCTAGGTATGAACTTTGTGGCAGAACAGGATTTGCTAAGGCAAGGGGTCACCGCCCAACCTCTTCCCCAGCCTTCATTGGGTGAGATATCGGATCCCAAAGCGAACCCATGAGGCTGGGTTCTGACTTCACCCGATCCCTTTTCTGGAAGGCGAGCCCCCCATCAAGCCCCACTTGTCTCAAGACCCCCTAAGTGAGAGCCAACCGTGGGCCTGCCCCAAGGACAACTCTATTATTGTCCTCCCCACCATGTCTGGCGACAAGGTGAGAGGGCTCCAGAGGTTTATCCTACACGAAAGGATGCCATAGGTACTCACCAAAGCTTTAGGACCCCCTCCTTACCTGTCTTAGTCCTTATCCCCACAATACACTGACAGGAGTATTCAAATAAAAAATATGAGATTGTGCAAACTGAAGTAACTTTCCAATAGTTTGATTCAAATAATAATGTCAAGTCAAATTAAGCCTTTAATAAGTGCTTCAATATGTTTGAACGTCCAGGACAAAGAAGCACTACTAACTGTAGAATAACCACATTAATTGTTTTGGTACATCTTTGGGAATTTGTAATTGCAACAGTGAGGTGCTGTCAGCTTTGGGGATCTCAGTGAGATACAGAGAAGTAAGATGCCTTCAAGGAAATTAAGGTTCTTTGAATCAGCATAAAAAACAGAAGAAAACAGAAATGAAGCACTAATTCAGAGCAAACTGGGACAAATCATAAATCACCAGAAACCCCTTGTGCTGTAAGTCCTTAAAGAAGCCAAGCTGCAGGAGCCAGCCAAGCCAGGCCCTCACTGGAGGAACTCTGAGAGGCTGGATAGAAGTCTTCTTCTCGGTGGAAGATAGTGAGTTATCTGTGTGTGCGCACCTCTTTGTGAGCCAGGAAGTAGGGAAGACTGTGTGCATGAAACAGAGAGAGAAGAGAAGAGAAGAGAAGAGAAGAGAAGAGAAGAGAAGAGAAGTGGTAAGTGTGAGTTTATGTATAAGAGAGAGAAAGCGAAAAGCAAGAAGGATACGTCTGTGTGTATGCAAGATTCAGAGAGAGGGACTGAGAGAGAAATAGGGAGTGTTTCCGTGAGACTAAAAGTTGTGTGTCTGTGATGAGAGGAATTAGAGTCTGCCTCTACAAGAACAATTTTTTCATTTAATTTAATGGTTCAGTTACACACACACACACACACACACACACACACACAGAAGCAAGTTCAGCATGACTTCCTCCCAGGTAAATATGTATGCAGTTGTAGCCTAACGGAGACTTCCTAAAAGGTTCTTGGAAATATATTAAGTTCTTTTATAACAGTCTTGATTGTTGTTGTTTTCCCACAAACTATTTGCATTTTAACTAATTTCATTCCATTTATCTACTGGAGGATGTTTCATATTATTTTTCTCTCATTTCCACTTTTATCCTAACAACAATCCCATGGAGCAAGTAAAATAGAGAGGCTGCAATTGGCTGCTGGCGACCATACAAGTTCAAGGGGAAACTGGAATTTGAACTTGATGGTGTCATCATTGCAATCTATAGAATCCTAGAATTGTAGAGTTGGAAGGGATCTCAAGGGTCCTCTAATCCAAACCCCTGCCACAAGAGGAATCCAAAGCTATGATCTAGCTGAGAAGTTGCAGAAAGCATGAGAAAAAATTATTAGATGGTTTTTGTTTTAGAAGAGATTGCCATGCATGAACTGAGCCCTTCCCACAAAAAAACCAACGAAAGCTTGTCCTCCCCCTGCATTTCTGTGCTAAGCCATGCCTTTACAAGTTTACACATGTTTCTACCTTCATCTATGAAATGCTGGTATGATATGAGGCGGGGGAGGGGGGAAAGTAGAGACGAAAGAAGCTGTGAGAAAACATAGAGAGAGTCAGTAATGGGAAGACAACAATATTCCAACACTTTGTAAAATTCTAAGAAAAGTGCAGAGCAATTATACAACAACCATCCTTTCTAGAAGTGCCCACATTCAAAGAGAAGACAAAGTTACAGTCAGCCCTCCACATTTGTGGATTTCACTTTTTGCAAATTTGATTATTCATGGATTATTTGCTGTCACCTCTGCTGCTGCTCTATGCCATTTTTAATAGTGATTGCAAATTCCATGAGACTGAGACACTGTGAACGTGGCTAGTGAGCCCTATTAAAAATGGTGTGGGGCAGCAGTGGAGGTGGCAGTAAGCCCCATCGGCCACCCACTCTGCCTCATGAAGGAACCCTGATGCCTCAAAGGGATCCATGGTGGGTTGAATATGCTGATCATACTTTTTTTGTGTGTGTTAAATATGGTTTGGGAGGGCCTAGAGTTATTCATGGTTTTTCCACTTTCACGGGGGATCTGTGTCCCTAACCCTAGTGAATGTGGAGGGATGACTGTATAGACATGTGCTCTAGAAGCACTTGAGGATAAAGGTCCTTGTTATACCTGGAAGCTGACATTGAGAGAAAGGTGTGTTCTTCAGTGGTCAGTAAAATTTAAACCAGACCATATCAACAGTAGGTGCAGCATCCATAAATTCTTCAGTTTTCTCTGGATCTAACTTCAATCTTCATCCAATTTCCAGCTATTGCATAATAGAAGTGACTGCAAGACATCATCATTATAAAAGAGCACAAAGATGTACTAGAACATATCCAAGTGAATTATAAACTTCCCTGGCTTACTCTTCTAGAATTCTATGCATAGCTAGCACAGAGGGGAAATGATGTCAGGATGATTCACCAAGTCACTGAATACCTAGTATAGATATTTATTTGTGGAAACACTCAAATTTGTACTTCCAAATCAGAGGCCACTCTGGTAAAACAGAGATGAGCCGACATCAATGAGAACTTTAGCTTCCAGAGTTTCTTGAAACAAAGGAAGCATTTGAGGACCAAGGCATAAGGGAATTACTGCTGCGATAAAAGAGTCATTCAGCCTATGGTACTCTATCAAGCAATACCAAGAATTTTCAGAGCTATCTAATCAAAATCCTTTATCAGTTAAAGCATACTTAGGAACAGAATGATGAAAGGCAACAATAATTATTCCGTTGTATCACTGAGCTAAGACACTTAGTCTCAGCAAATGAAAGTTAAGGGGTTGTAAGAACAGCCAGCTATCTTTTAAAAAACATTAAAGACATAAAGAGACTTATCTTCTGGATAATCAAAATATCTTGAAAGTTTGATTATCGACAAGATGTGTCTCTTTATGTCTTTAGTATGCTTTGTAAGCTAACTTGGTGTTTTTACAACCCTTTAACTTTTATTTTGGTTTGTCATTTTGACCAGTTTGAGGACTATTCTTTCAGATTTATATTTAATATCATAAGTGTCTTCTTCATTAATTTCCAACTAGAGTAGCTGTGCTCGCCAGCTGCAATAAAAAAGAATGAGGGAAGTCTTTTGGCGCCACAGGCAACACACTCTTATAATTTTCTCAGGAGTAAGTCTCATCAAATCAGTGGGACCCCACTGAGTCTCAGGCCATTTCCACACGAGACTGTTATAGTGCTATTATTCCACTTTCAATATCCTATGGAATCCTGGGGTTAGTAGTTTAGGGAGAGATGTTGAAAGTGGAATAATAGCACTATAACAGTCTAGTGTGGAAATGGCCTTACTGGGGTATGTTCACCACCATACTTCTTGAACACATCTGATTTCATTTGATTTCAGAAGCTAAGCTGAGTCTGCCAGTTACTACTTGGATAAACACAACCAAGGAATACTATGGTCTCAAGGTAAAGCTAACAAACTAGCCTGCCTGAAACCATGGAGAGCTATTTGCTGCTGGTCAGAGTTGACATACTGGCTTAGATAACTGATGATCTGGCACGGCATAAGGCAACTTCCTTATACCACTGTTCCATGTTTTGCTTTACAGTAGACAACTATTGTTGTTGTTAACTGCCATTGAGTCAACTTTGACTTACAGTGACCCAAGGATGAGAGACCTCCAAGTCACACTATCATCAACAGTCCTGTATAGGTCTTGCAAGCTCAGGGCCATGGTTTCCTTGACTGAGTCTATCCATCTGTAATGTGGTCTTCCACTTCCTACTGCCTTCTACCTCACCAAACACTATTGTCTTTTCTAGTGAACTATGTCTTCTCATGATATGTTCAAAGTACAATAGTCTCAGTTTAGGCATCTTGGCTTCTAGCGATAGTTCAAGCTTAAATTGCTCTAGAACTCATGCATTTTTTTAAGCAGTGCAGGGTATCCACAGAACTCTCCACCAGCACCGTATTTCAAATAATTTGATTCTCGTCCTCTCAGCTTTCTTCACTGTCCAGCTTTCACAACCATAGATAGAAACTGGAAATACAGTCTTGACTTTAGTATTCAATGATATATATTTACACTTCAGGATCCTGTCTCATTCCTTCATAGCTGCCCTTTCAAGTCCTAGTCTTCTGATTTCTTGAGTCCTTATTTGATTAATGACTAAGCCAAGGTACAGGAAATCATTCACTATCTCAATGCCTTCACTGTACACTTTCAAGTTATGTAAATCATCTGTGGTCATTAGTTTTGTTCTCTTAATGCTCTTAAACCTGTCTTTGCACTTTCTTCTTTGATTTTCTTCAGTAATCATTCCAAGTCTTTCCTATTTTCTGCTAGTAGTATGCTGTAATTTGCATACTACTTAATCGTAAACAATTGAGGTTCCTTCCCCAAGTTTTCACACCTCTTTCTTCTAAGTCTAATTATGCTTTACATATGATATGATCAGTTAAACAAGCAGGGTGATAAAATGCAGCCTTGTCTGATGCTATTGACAATTAGAGACCATCCAATTTCTCCATATTCTGTCCTAACAATAGCATCTTGTCTGAGTACAAGTTTACACATTAGGACAATCAAATGTTGTGGCACAGACATTTCTTTAAGAACAATTCATGGTTTCTCAATATACACTCAAAGGCTTTGCTATAATCTATAAAGGCTGATTTTCTTCTGCAATTCTTTGGTGCACTCTATTATCCAACTTATGTTTGCAATGCGATCCCTCATGCCTCTTCTTCTTCTGAACTCTGAGTGGACATCTGGCATTTCTCACTCAATATATGGTAAAAATCATTGTTGTAGAATTTTGAGTATCACTTTGCTTGCATGGGAGATAAATCCCATGGTCCTGTGGCTATTTGCAATCCCTGGTGTCCCCTTTCTTGAAGACTGGAATATATATTGAGCATTTCCAATCTATGGGCCATTCTTTTGTTTTTCATATTTGTTGACAAATTTTAGCTAGAATTTGAGTAAATTCTGTCTCTGTTGCTTGAAACAGCTCTATTGGAATGCCATTTGTTCCTGGTGATTTATTTCTCTTAAGTGTGTTGAGTGCAATTTTCATTTCACTTTCTAAAATTGTGGGTTATCTTCAAATGTATCCTGCGCAAATGAATCTGTCATCCTTTCAACTTCTTTATATACTTCTTCAGTGTATTGTTTTTATCATCTTTCCATTTTTTCTTGATCATGCACTGTGTTCCCCCACCGGTCATAGAGCATTCACATCTTTGGTTTAAATTTCAAGTAAGACTAGAGACATTGTCTTTTTTTAAAAAAAAATCCTCACAATGTCCCTGGCTTCAGTCCAGAGTTCTTCTGACTCCCTGTCAATTAGGGTTAATACTGCAAATCTAATTTTTTTGCCTTCCGGTCACATGGCGGGTGCAAGTGGCAGCTCGGAATGAAGCTGCACAATAGCGCAGCTCTGGGCAGCCACCCACTGGATTCTAGCCGCTTCTTTTGGAATCCTAGAAACGGCTAAACACCGGGGTGCGGAAGAGGTCCGAAGGGGACCCCCGCAACTGGCGTCTGGCTCTTCCTGGCTGGGGGAGCGGAAAGCACCAGGGGGTCAAAGGACCATGACAGAGCCAGCAGGATCGTCGCCAGAGCGGCACAAGCACCGCCGTCGACTATTAATCAAGAAACAAATAAGAAACAAGTAAAAGAAAGCATGTAACCTGTTCTGGACTTTATTTTGGAAATATCACTTCGGATTTTGGCTTGCAACGGTGCGCAGGAGCGAAGGAATGGAAGGACCCAGAAGAAATGTAAGTGCATCATGGCTGAGAGTTCGTCTTAAAGGGGCGGCCGATTTTAAAGAAATGGATAAGAGGCTCTTCTGCTTTTCTCTCGAAGACTGAAGTTATCAATGGTTAAAGATTTCTGATCTGCTAATTGGATTTACAATTGGAATTGCTGAATAAACAAATGACTGGTATTGGATTAAGGAATAAGACTGGACTTTATAAGATGTAATAATCTCCATCTGGACATTGAACTTTCTTTATTTCTATATTTTACTATGTTGGTGGATCTGAGATGATTGGTGTTTTGGCTTTTTGACTCTGAATTTCTGACCTTAGAAGAATACTTGGGAAGGCAACAGTTACTGAGCAGTATTTTCCCTTTTTTTTTTTTTTTTGGCTCCTGCTGTATGAGACTTGTTTCCTGTCGTTGTTTTTTGGGGGTTGTTTTTATTTTCTTGAGTCTGGACTGTTGAGACTGTTGAGCATGTGCTGGAAGGTCATTCAAGCAAAACAATTTCACTCCCATGGACGGAGCTGCTTGGAATTTCAGCGAGTATGAGAATACAGAGAATCTTCAGAAATGAACTCCAGGCAGCAAGTCTGAGATGGGAGGGGGGAATAGGAGGTGGATTGAGGCACAGGGCTCTGAATTTGACAAGTGGTAATGTTCTTTGGCAATGTCAATTAAGCTTACGTGTTTAATCGATATACTGTCATTAATATAGACACTGTGATATTGTTAAACGGTTGATGGGGGTATTGTGATTGGGGAGCCTGTGATGGAAGTCATTTAAGCAAAATATCCTCACTCCCATGGACGGAATTTAAGCGGCCATGAGAATACAGTGAATCTTCTGAAATGAATCTCCAGGCTATAAATCCGAGATGGGAGGGGGGAATGAGAGGTGGATTTAGGCACAGGGCTCCGATTTAGATGAAGTAGCATATACTTTAACAATGTCAATTAAGCTTACGTTCTGATTGGTATATTGTCATCAATATAAACACTGTGATATTGTTAATGGGTTGATGGGGGTTGCACAGGACATTAAGTGGGAAACAAGATAATTTTAATACAATGGAATCCAGAGCAAGAAGATGAGTGAATGTAGCAATAATAATAGCTCAGACTGCCAGATATATACTGACAGATGTATTTTGGAGATTTTGAGAGTTCATGTTATAAATGATGGAGGACTTAAAAAAAAGAGAAGACAGCAAGAAGATTTTAGAGAGACAAGTATAGAAATAAGATTAGATTGAAATTTGAAGATTAGAGAAAAGCAGAATGGCTAAAAATGGGTAATAGCTGGGAACTGTCAAGTGGAAATGACTGTATTGTGATTGTGGAAATGACAGTGGGATAACAGTAACATAACATGGAATGGGAGAGGGAAAAGCATGTTCAAACATTGAGGTAAACATTGTACTGTGATACATAAATGTAATAAGTGGAGTGAATTTCAGGAAATGAAGACCAGATCAGAGTGGAAGATCAGAAATAATTCATGTAAAATTACATGTTAAAAAACCTTTTTATATTTTGTGAAACTTAATAAATTATTATAAAAAAAATACTGCAAATCTATTTTTTTACATTTATCTTTAAATTCTAAAGAGATGTTCTTCAGCTTGTATTTGTATATGATGGTTTCTTTAGTGTTCATTACTCTAATTTTTATAGATATATATTCACAGCTAATGCTCAGTGCCACAATCTGCTCCTGGTCTTGTTTTTGCAGAGCTTCTCCATCTTCTGTTTCTAATTATGTAGTCTTTCTGATTTCTATACTGGCCATCAGGTGATGTCCAGGTATACAGTCACTTCTTTGGTTGCCTGAAGAATGTGTTTGTGATGAACAAACTGTTGGCCTTGCAAAATTCAATCAGTCACTCTCCCACTTCATTTCTTGATCTTAGTCCAAATATTTCGTTCTTTTCTGTTTCCTACTTTTGTGATCCAATTGTCTATGGTTATCAATATGTGCTATTTTGATATGTTATCAATTTCTTCCTGCACTCCAGCATAGAATCTTTCTATTTTGTCTTCTTTTGCCTCTGTAGTGGTGGTATAAACTTGGATTGTGGTTATATTGATGGGTTTTCCCTGAAGTCTTACTGGCCTTATTCAATCAGACTTTTTATTGTCCATTCTCAGTCCAGGCAGTCAGCCAACAGGCAGCTGATAAGGCAGACAGCAAGCAAACAGTTCCAAAACATGTTTCCTTATTTTATCTAGTAAGCAAACAGATTCAGAGCAAATATGAAGCACAGCAACATCAACAGATCAAAGCACAGTCAGTACAGTTCTAAGTCAGAGTTCAGAGACAGGTCAGGACAAATAGTTAGTTAATCACCAAAAAGTTCTGGAGGGGAATGGCTAGGCTTTTATAGGTCCACAGCTTAACCTAGCTGCTGTCTAATTAACTGCTATCTCCTATAAATTCACTGAGATCCGTGTACTCTTTCCTTTTGATGTCTATGTTCAGCAAAGGTAGATTAAAGGTGAGTTGCCCTCCATGTAAGAGGGGGCAGGGCTCTCCGCTGGAGCTGGCACTGCCCCTCATTTTGTCACCAGGGTGTGTGGTACTGTCTCCTCCTGTTCAGCGGGTTCCCCTGTTTCAGTCTCTGAGTCAGAGTCTACATCTAGATCCTGAAAGCAGAGCATGACACTTACATCCCTTGACTGCTTTTGCTACATCTCTCTTCACCATTAATGCCACCCCATTTATTCTTAGATTTTCATTTACTGAGTAAAACACTGTAGTTATCTGATTGAAAATGTCCCATTTCTCTCCACTTTAACTCACACACACCCAGTACTGCAATGGTTATACATTCCATTTCTTGTTTTATAATGTCTAGCTTCATGTTCCATTTTCCTATAATACGTTTTGTGCACTTTCAGACTTTGCTTTCACCTCTGAGTATGCTAACAGTTGAATATCCTTTTGGCTTAAGTCCAGTTGCATCATTACTCACAGTGCTACTCATACACGTTCTCTGCTCTTCCTCAGTAGTTTATTGAGTGCCTTCTGACCAAGGAGTCTCATCTTCTGGCATTATCTCTTGTTCCATTTTGGATTGTCTCATCATAGAGTTTTCAAAATAGAAAGATTCAGGAGCAGTTTACCATTGTCTCCTCCTGTGCAGTACAAACAAGTGTCAGCTATGGTGCCACTACCATTGTCTCTGAGAGATCCTCTGACAGTATCAGGCCCCACTACCACTGCCACCCAGAAGCTGTTTGGCACATTTTGTCTGGCTCCTCAGCAAAAGTCTATCTGACATGGGAGACACTACCAGCAGCATTGCTTCCCTCAACATAGTCTCTTGCCTCACAGGAGCAAGCAGTCCCACCACTATGGAAAGGCAGTGCTGTGCAGAAACAACACTGCCCTATTAAATGCTAACACATTTATGAAGGAAGCTCTAGTCAACAAAATTTTATGCTATTATAAATGCTTAGTCTTTAGGTACCACAAGACTCTTTGTTATTGTTTTTAAGTAATTTGTGCTTAATATTCTTCACACTTCAGTGTACCTATGATCTGCCTTAAGGGAGGCTGCGCCATACCGCAATCATTCTTCTAATAAGAACATTAGTTATGATGGACAAATTTGGAAAACTACAGTGGGAACCTTTAAGAACTTCTATTTCTCAACTGATTGTTGTTTTAAAATTACTGGGGGTTCTTTTCTTAAAATAAACTAACTCATGTAATCTAAAAACACAGGTTTCAATTATTTTACTGATCACAGCGACACAGGAAATTGTCTTACAATGTTAGACTATTTGTTCACTGAGAACAATACTGTAAGCATTGCAACAGTTCCCCAGGGTTTCAGGGAAATGCTTTTCCAGTCCTACATGGAGATGCCAGGGACTGGACCTGAAACTTTCTGCATGTAGTGCATGTACCCTGTCAGTGGTCTGCAGCTACCCTCTTCAATAGCTCCCTCACAGCTCTCAACTAACATAAGATCTTTTTGCTCCCGAGTCAACACATACAAAAAACTGTATTTAGTCTCTGAAGTTTCCTTTCTCTTAATGAATGTTTAAAGATGCATAGCCAAAGTGAAAAATTTGCAGAGAACAAACAGTACACATCTTCACAAAGGGATTTCACCACAGATATGAAAAATTATTCTCTCCAACATCCCACCTAGAATAATGTCCTCCACCAAAATGGTGTCATTTAACAAAAGCCACAGAAAATCATTTAAATGTGCTAGGTGCCAGGTACTTTAATGAGTGAAGTATGTGAGTCAATAACTGGAGATGCAATTCCAACGAGAAAATTGAATCAATCAAGTAAAAATGAAATGAAAATTTAACAAGATGGTATTTGTTCACCTGAACTACATCAAGCTGTAAACTGAGTAAGGTCATGTTGCAGTTACACAGTTTCTCACAATAGGAAAAGAAAGGATCATACAATCACATGTCTGCTTTGATGCAACTTCCAGACACAACTATGTTAAGATAATTTCAAAATGCCAGCAAGACAAGGTGGCTGCAACCTCTAAGAAACTAACTGCAAAACAACTGGCTGGTTGCAGAATAAATTGGTTACACTTTAGTCAAGTTCAAATCAATGGGCCAAGTTAATAAGGACTAACCTAAGCCCCACTGACTTAAACCAGAACTAAAGGAAAGTTAATTCAGTCTGGATCCAACTTCATATATTTTAAAACTTAAAATCACAGCAACTAACAGCTTAAATTAGGTTTTAAAGCAACTAACAGGGAAGACTGAGTTTCTCTCTACACCGAGACCATCAAAAACTGTGTGAGTAAAATGCTACACATGAGGTGAGCAGCACTGAAATGAACCAGAATTGCACCCATTCACACAAACAGAATAAGTAACCAACTGTATCATTATTATCATTCGAAGCATGTAAAAATTGTTTTCTCCAATCTTCCCCTCACAGCTGTCTCCCTTTCCGTTACTCAATCTGAATGAAGTTCATTATATGTGTGCCTTTTACTGAAAATGAAATGCAAGAAATCTTATGCTTTTCTTTGTGTCCTGACACCTTTTTGTGATGTTTAAAGAACTGAGGGAGGTCACAGGGGATGAGAAGTGTTCCAAGCAGCTGGGTGCCCAATGAGAAAGCACATAGCACTGTCAATATGGTATATGCCAGTCATCAGAATTCTAATTGGCACCAACAGGGCTCCAGCAACGGAAGCACATATCTCAGCTGTCAGCACCTAGAGGCATTGCTGCAGGGAAGATCCTGGAGAAGTCCAGTGCAAAGATCTTCATAGTAGGCGGTAGGGAGCTGGGGAGACATTTTTAGCTGTGTGCAGATACCTGAATCACACATCTGAACAGAAGAAGGGAAATGATTCTGCTTTTCTAGGCAACACCTCCAGAAATCATCACTTTAAGTAATTTACATTTAAATAGGATTTGTTCATGGAGATTATTTTGCTAGTCATATTGAACACCATTCTCCTCCGAATGGCACTTCAAGAAGTTTTTAAAACTTCTGACTCAACTTCTTGTTTTTTTAAAAGTGCTTACTAAAATTAACATCAGGCATTCTTGAATGAAGCTGACTTTGTAGCTCCATTTCAAACTGATTTCAAACTTGGTTTTGGAGGAAAGACCACCTTGAGAATATAACTCTGTTGGCAATCTTCCATTTCTTAGCTGGTTTCAGTTCTATCAACTTCTAGATAGCTTAAGATACAATGTGAAAGCATTGGATTACACCAGTTCTGTTCCTATTTGCATGCCAGTCCTAGAAAGTGGTGCGACAGGATTATTTTTCTGTGGTAATTGTGCTATGGGAATCCTCAGGCCTCTGTCTCATCACACACACACACACACACACACACACACACACACACACACAAACATACCTCAACCCAAAGACAGAAATGATTCAGAGATAGGATGGAGGTATCATCAATATGCTGACAGCATCCTGCTTTGCCTCTTGTTTTAATCTAATACAGTTGAAGCAGTTAATATTCTGGACTAGTTTTGGGCAGAAGGAGGGTTAATAAACCAAGACCCAGTTCAGAAATGAGGGAGATCCTGTATGCAACTGGTTGACTTATTTCTGGGTTGCCCCTTCTTGAACAGAGAGATCTTTGCAACACTTATTCACACTCTAAATAATCTCCTATTTGGGTTACTATAATGCCTTATATATGGTTTTTCTTGCTGTTATGTGCCTTCAAGTTGTTGACTCTTATGGCAACCCTATCATACAGTTTTCTCCAATGTTACTAAGTAGAGCTGAGTGTCATCAGCATACTGATGACATGCAACCCCAAAACTCCTAATGACCTTTTCCAGCAGCCTCAAATAGATGATGAACAGCAAGGAAGACATGATTGAATCCTGTGGCACCCCAGAGCACAGTGGCCATGGGGCTGAGCAGGAGTCCCTCAATGCCATTCTCTGGAAGTGATCCAGCAGATAGGAGCAGAATAAACTGTAAAACAGTGCCAATATGTTACCATCTTCCAATGCCATATGCCAATACTAGCTATCAGCCTGTCCCTATGACAACTTTTACTTTTAAAGCCCTAAGCTGCTGGAAGAAGAAGCTCCATCTACAGGTATCAAGATTCTCAGGTCATTATCCATGTTGAATACCTTCCCAGAGAGAATCAACCAGCACTTACATTATGATCCTTACAGAGTCAAGTGAAGTCTTGTGTTTAAACAATCAATCCCAAGCATTTTAAGCACTGCTTTAGAGCTTTTAGATCTTCATATTGTTTTGTTATTGCTAGTGGTTTGGTTTTACGGGTGGCATACCTCTTGTTGCTGTTTTTATCTTGCTTTTATTGTGATCTGTTTTATCATCATTTCTGTTTTGTATTTGTGTTTTTAATTTACCTGGAGAAGTCTAGGTATTGGGAGTCTAAAATTTTGCCACTTTTTAAAATTAACCTAGAGAACTCTGGTTATTGGGTAGTTGAAAACGGGACCAAACAAGTAAACTTCTTCACATTTCCCCAGCTCTGCTTTCCCTCAGCACTTGCTTCTCACTTGGAGGATCAATACACTTGACAACCCTGAAGGAATCTGAATTCTGATCAATTGCAAGAGCTTCATTAAGGTCCACTGGCATGCACAACATATAAGCCCAATGTGATCACAGAAGTGGAATGTTGCTTTCTCAGGTACCTGACTAGACTGGGATATGCAAAATGCAACTGTCAATTTCTGTCTTCCTTTGAAGTTGACTCACTCCAAAACACTGGGCCAGGAGAAGGCAGCAGAGACTATGGGAATTTACCTAGGCCTTTTAGATCTTTGCACTGTTTTGTGGCTTTGGTAGTGGCTTTCCTTTGGCTTTTATGGGTCACATCATTCTTACTCCTTGCAGTTGATTTTATCCTGCTTTTATTACTCTCTGCTTCATCATTGTTTCAGTTTTGTATTTGTGTTTTTAAAGTTTAGTGAGCCAGGGAGGGCAAGAGGATATAGCACACATGTGGTTGCTCTCACTTCTCCAAGGATCTTGTCCTCATCCTCAGGCTGCATAAATGGACAGGTATCCAATAACACAAGACAAGCAGGAGCCAAAGTTACATCCACTGGAACTGTATCAACTACAGTATGATCTGACCACTATTATCTGCGAAGTGCCATGCAAATTCCACACAGCTAGCTGCCAAATGGTTGACCTTTCCTCATTATTTTTTCTGATTACCAGACACAGTATTTCCTCCCTACCTCCACCTCTGTCTTCTTACAGTTGTAGTTCTACAGTGGTATGGCATTCAATCTCTTTAGCACTATGACTATTACAGCCCCCCCCAAAAAAATGGGTGATACAGGGGGACGAGATGTGGAGAGAAACCATGCCCACACCACTTACCCACATCTCCAGCAGGAGGAAAGTTCAGTTGAAAAGAAATGTGCTGACTGGGAATAGTGATAAATACTCTTCTACCAGCAACAAGTCAGAGTGAATCCTTGTCCCCCATATATTTGGGGCATGACTGGATATGGTAGCGAAAACAACCATGGCAAGCCATTATTACGCACAGAATCCCAAAGTAGAATACCTCAGCATTTACCAGAACTACTGAGGAGTCTGGTGAAGCTCTTAGTGAAATAAAAATATGGTTTTCAGCTAAGTACACTTGTCTTTTCACATTGTAGGGGTTTCCTACAAGAAGGTTTGGTGAGTTTCATCTCTCCTCTCTTCTCACAACCATTAAATCTTCCTCTCTCAACAATACATGTAAAAGTACATAGAGCTTAGAACGTATATTCACAGTGCTTCTGCTTTAGAGCTGATTTGAAGCAATTTATAATTTTACTGCCATACCGGGTCGGGAGGTTGGATTTGTGGGATATCCTGCCTCAGCTGCCAAAATAACATGGCCAGCACTGAAAGGATGTAAAGAACTGCTGTTCTGCCTCAGGTAGCAAAATGTATTGACATACCCCAAGCTTTCTTTCATGAATTATACAAGATAGAGCAACATGGGGATAATGAAAATCTGAGTGAAACAACAAGAGTTAAAATCCCAGGACAGCAAGAGGCCTGTTTTGTTCTGCAAAGAGCTAGGTCCCAGAAACAAGGTCCAAATAAGATCTCATACGAAATATATAAATATCAGTAAGTTCTTTTGCTTGGTGTGCCTGTTTTGTAGAACTTTGTTTGCTTGGTCAAATAAAATCTATGGACCTCCCCTCATTTTGTGTGGACATTCAATGGCTGGTAGATACTGGGAAGAATTCAGTTTTCTGAGTATCATACAGAATTGGGTTTGGAGTTGAGCCTTGATTTCTCACCCTCTCCATGCAGTTAGCTTTGCACCTTTTCAGGAACAGGTTGCTTTTAAAGCAGATATTCCACTGCACAAACTCCCCTGTGGTTTAAAAGAAAAACAAACACAAACATGCTGCAGTCCTTGCTTACACCCTGTATCCATGGCAGATTTCCCCATAAAATCAGTAGTTCTTATCTCCTATTGAAGCAACAAATTCATTTATGTATCTGTCCATGTTTACTATCTAACTGGACAATGCAACGGCTAATGCACCAACATAAATTCCAATTCAGTGACACTTAAACCAGTGGAAGGGTCATTCCTGCTGCCTCATCAAATGTGTATGGCCAGAATTGGTTCCTCTCCAAAACTGTGCTTCTCTTATTTTGCTGGATAAGTACTGTCATTTAAATGCATAATAAACATATAATGTGTCCAGTTTTCCTGCCATTTTTTCAACTACATATTATTCATTTTCAAACTGCACAATTCTTATTTCCAGTTGCATATTTTGTGCCCAAATATATGTGTGCACGTACACACACACGTACACACACACAAACCCTGCTCATGATGACTCAACTTAGATTTTGTTGCAGTAATATAATACATGGAAACTTGTATAAGGCAGACATTCCAGAATGAGCTAGAAAGCCATGCTTCCCTTCTTACTGTTTCCTCTGTACAATTCCCTTTTTTAATTATTATTTTTAAAGTAAGCATAAGAGAAAGCTTTGTTATTGCATGCCTTCAAGTCTTTTCCAACTTATGGTGACCTAGGGCAACCTGTAACCCTATCATGAGATATTCTTGATTCATTTAGAGGGAGTTTACCATTGCCGTTCTTTTATGCTAAGACTGTATGATTTGCCCAAGTTCACCCAGGAGGTTCCCATGGCCAAGCAAGGACTCAACTCCTGGTCTCCCAGAGTCCTAGTCCAATAATCAAATTGCTACACAACGCTGGCTCTCAAGGGGAACATTACCTATAAACTATCGATTGCTGTTGTAAGATAGAAATAGTCTCCTTTTGTAGGGCATCTTGGGGTAAGGATCTGATAATAACAGAACAGAATGACAGCCAACATGGTGAAGTGGTTTGAGCATTGAACTATGACCCTGGAGAGTAGAGTTTGATGCCCTGCTCAACCATGGAAAACTGTGGGGCGACCCTGGGCATACAACACACTCTTAGCCCCAGAAAACACCATGATAGGTCACCTCAGGGTTACCATAAGTCCGTAATGACTTGAAGGCAAACAACAGCAACTTATTTTCTGATCAGGTACTTCCCAGGATATTTACTGTATTTAAAAAAAATGCACACAGTCTGACCAACATATTATGCACATATTCTTTATAAACCAGAGTATGGAGTTTTGAGCCAAAACAAAACAGAACAAAACCAGTGTTTCCATGTTATTTCCTTCTCTTGTTGCTAATAATACAAGTTTCTTTCTGTAGTCAGATTTTTTTGACTGAAATGTAAAGGGTGGGGAAGTGTACAACAATGATGAATAATCTTTCCATAAAATGCAAAATTAGGAGAAAATAGTTTGGAGAATGTTTATACATAAGGGGACCAAAAGAAAAGCCTATCCTGCTGCTTCAGTAAATGACAGAAAGAAAAATATTAATTAGTGAGTTTCAGAAAGGTTAACATTACAAAGCAGTACAAGACTACTGGCTATGACAAAGAGAAGTTTATTGAATATAAAAATTGCTTCAGCCAGCACAAGAGGGGGAGTTTGAATGGTTACTAAAATGAACTAAGTAATAGGGCAGGATTAAGAAGAAGAAAAAAATAATGGAAAGAAAGTGGCGAAGTAGTTTGGTTGTTTCAAAGCATTAGCTTTATATGGTTTTTTTTGGAAGTGCATTGCTTTAATGAGCACTCCATTCTTCTATTTTTCTTGGCTCCTAGGGAAATAGAATTCTGACGCACAGGACTCAGAACAGTACTAGACAATTCTAATAAACATTAGTATATACATTTTACAAGAAATTCACTCCTGGATACCACCTGAAATACCATTTCTACCATTGGAGGATAGTTACACTGGATGAACAAACAACTGCATGATCCTCTACTCCATGTGGTTTTTCTTTGCTCATTGCTGGGGTGTTTCAAGCCAGAGGCATTAAACCCCCCCCCCCAATATTTTTATAGTAATCACACTTTCAGTCATGCTGTCAATACCAAATCTCTGCTTCACATGCACTGAAGTGCCTTAACAATTTTGATATCCCAGATGGCCTTTGCACAAAATTCTGTTGTGGATTCTAAAATTTGCCCTATTCTCTGAAAGGCACAAGTAGTAGGCAAATTCTCAAGGTAAACTATAGAAAGTTTGGCAATGGTAGGAGCTCAGCTCATGGCATCAGGACATTAGCTACAGTACACAATGGGATGTATGCTATGTGCAACACAAAACATAAAAAAGATACCTGACTACTTTGCTTGCTACAATATGCCATTATCAATGTTTTCACTTGCAGCTTTGTATTAAA
Organism: Ctenosaura bakeri; assembly: GCA_948474755.1. Lineage (NCBI taxonomy): Eukaryota > Metazoa > Chordata > Lepidosauria > Squamata > Iguanidae > Ctenosaura > Ctenosaura bakeri. The sequence goes on along the minus strand of CAOLHI010000464.1, from coordinate 468,381 downwards.
TATTCTAACCATGGGCATGGGAATAGCTCGATCTTTAAACTGATTTTTCATTGTAATTTTATTTTAGAAAAAAATTGCCAAATCTCCATAATTGAAATGTGCGAGATTCTTTAAAAGCTTGCATGCAAAATACACTGAGAAAATACATTCAAGGCACTCCCTAAAGGTGCAAAGATTTATGGATGAGATCCTCATGTACATATAAATTAAACAAGCTGTGATCATAAGCCTTTACCCAGAGCAACTTAGGAAGGAGAGCACAGAATACTGAAAATGGTCTCCTGTGAATATAGATATAGGTGCTGCATCTACCAGGGACCAGCTCTGTAGATTATGGGATCAGGGAATCTCTGTAGCTTAAGGAATGACATTTCTGCAAAAAACAAAAAGAAGAGTGCAAGAAAGATTAATCAGAAAGGATGAAAAGCACGATTCACACAAGATTCCATACAGGCAGAGCCAACTAGAAGAGCACATGTAACAAAGGCTCCAACCTTTCTTTTTTGCTTTTTTTTCTGTCTGAAAAGACAGGTGCCTTTTCAGATTTCTTCTCAATCAAGGCAATTAATTTCTGTTCAATACATGCTCAAGGAAAGCACAACTGTCTGACTTTAAATGAAACAGAAAATGAGCCATCCATATTCTTTGGTTCTTTGTGTTTCGAGAAAGCTTTAAAATTTGGCATTCTGAGCTTTCTTGTCGGAGCATTTTAAAGGACCCTACCAGTAACAGAGCTACATTGATTTTGCCTGTTTCTTCATTAAAATATTGGTTTAAATCCTTTGAATGTCAAAAGAGATACAATGCTGCCTTCCTAAAATGTGTTTTGCTTCGTCTCTTAGTAATATCTTTTACATAGTTTCCTTATTCCAAATATGACTTGGAGTAATCAAAGTTGAATGTACACTTTGTAACTCTGGTCTTATTTGAAACCTTTTAACAGGAACTTAACATTCTATCCTTTGTCCCTTCGCTCCCATTTTAACGCCCTCTCTGTCCAACACAAAAGATGCAAATGTGGACAGAAGTATACATATTGTTCTCTTCAATAAGCAATCACAGTGCAACCTCCTGTGCCAGGTTGTACCCTACGCCCTTTGAATTACCATGGCAAGCATTGCTTTGCCAAGTATCCAACGTACAATACTCAGCAATGGCAAAGGAAAAGTGCAGTGCAATGTACACTTTATGCACAAACACATACACCACACCAACTACAACTAATCTGGCCAATAACCTCAGACAATGTTCTCCAGACACCATTATGCAGGCATACTCTTGAAGGTAAAAGAATAAGGGTCTATAAGCTGTAGGGAAAAGAAACAGACTGGAAAACTTAAACAATTGGCTCTTAAGTTCTTAAGATGAGGGGAGAAGGTCTAAATTAAGCAATCAACATGACTGTTATAGCCTATATACAAGTTGCTGTTAACTACAATTCTCCTTCCATATTCGCAGGTTTGACATTCACAAATTTGATTATTCGCAAGTGCACATGCCTCCCCCCTCAATTCTCCTCCTCTGGTTCCCATGCATTTTGCCCCAACGCAAAGAACTCACACCAAGACAAAACAGAAGGGAAAGGGGGATAGGGGAAAGCTTGCATGAACCTCCCCCTGCCATTCCTATGCATTTTGCCCCAGCATGGAGAACTCATACCAAGGCAAAACAGAAAAGAATGTGGGCGTAGAAAGGCTTGTACAAGTTCTCCATGTCAGGGCAAAATGCACAGGAATGGCATCTTGTGAGCCTTCCCTCACCCTGCCCCCATTCCCTTCCCCTTTTCATGGAAACAGGAAGGGGGGGCAGAAGGGAATGGGAGGGACAACTGCACTGTAAAGAAATGTTCACATAACAAAACCATTTTTATAACTATGGATGATTACATACCTTTCCATCACCGCTTTTTGTAACAGGCTTGGCTGATGAAGGGGCCTGGGGGTCTTGAAGTTTTGCACAGGTTTTTGTGGGTTTTTGCCTGATAAAGGTACTAATATGGATTTTGGAAGATGCCTTAGACCAATATGGGTACCTTTGCATTTTATATCACAAAAGGATGTTTTCTGTATTAGAGGTATAGCATCATACTCAAGAGAGGTTACCATTAGTGCCATACTACAATTAGACATAATTGGTATTAGCAGTTCTGTTGACAATTGTTGTCAGGACAGTATATAAGTATATAAATCATGGGCATTCCCCCACATAAATAAACATCCATAAATTGTCAAGGTGATGTACAGTCCATAGCCATGTGGGATTATTTATATAGGAACCATTGCACCACATAGTATCTAAACAACTGTCCAATGACAATTAACAAATGAAAAGCAGGTTATATAAATGATTTCAAAATGCTAAAAATGCAGAAAGAAAAATAAAATACCATAGTATTCTTGTTAGGTGGAAACAGACATATTAGTTATATGCCACTTCCTGTACTGATGAGCCCACAAGCATTTTCATATACCCACACAAACAACTGTGTCAAATGTTGTAGGTTAATACCACACCTAAAGTACCCATTTGGGCTTCACAGATTAATGTTCAGTTTCTTATTCCTCCAAAATTGATAGCTAATCTTACGATTTTGACATCCCATGGTTCTAATCCCAAAGATAAATGAAAATGGCCCAGCTTTTCCTTACAGGGAAGTTAGGAAGATGAATGTATAGTGAGGAGTTCAGATCCAAGAACATGATAACTCATATAAGTTTTTAAAACTGACCAAAAGATGGATGGGAATATAACACAGAGGACACTGAGGTGTGATGTGTATACTCGAGGAAAATATTGCTGTTAAACTGTATTTCAAAGGTTGAATACTTTACAATAGCTGTGTATGTTCCACTGATTTATTGGTTAGGAGAGATCAGAAGATTGACAGAGGTCAGAGAATGATTTTATAAGGGCTGGAGAAAGAACAAGTATTTCCTTAGCATTTTCAAAGGTGCTAAAGAAGATAAATCAGGCATCTAAACCCATGGACTCTTTAACAGCCTTTGAAAGGAGGCAGTATTGAAAGTGTTACATTTTTGAAGACAATTTCATAGAACAGGATGACAGACAGAAAAATCTGTTAAGTATCATTATACTAAGGTCATTGAAGAGCTACTCCCCTACTGTTTTGCTCTTTTCGTTTTGCCCGGTTCTGTTTTAACACTGACAACAGATGAGATTTCTCACAATGCAGATTTTGCTTCCACACCCCTTATTTCTTTCCCTATATTATGCAGATGAATAACAATCAAACATGGAGAATGACAGTAGCATCTCAGATTAAAGGTAGCATGGTGAACACAGGCTTTGTTCAAAGAAAGATCAAACATATCTATACATAAATGGTCTCAATTTAAAAGCCAAAAGAATAGACCACAACTAGGAGATTCAAGGCAGAAAACTGGATTTCCAGGACCAGTCCTTCCAGATGGTTTGATTAAAGCTTAAGTGGGTGGCTATTGGAGAACAAATAAGAAATGAGCAAAACTCTACTTTTAAAAATAATTCTGCTGCCATGCTGATTAAAAATATGCATAAACTTACTGAGGCAAGCGTGTTCGCTGATGTTGTTGGATACAGCTCTCAGGTGCCAAAAACAGTAATGGCTCCTTCTTCTGCAACTGTTTAAGATAGAGAGGGGTGAGATGGGGGGTGATGGAAAAGCAATTAAAAATTGCAATGTGACCATCTCTCTGATACAGCAGTTTAATGCATCCAGTATTTCAGACATCTCCCTACTTTTTCTTCCCTTCTGCATTTATGCCCTTATTAAAACTCCAACATATGCATTGGAAAAATTTTGCAAAGGAAGTGGGGGGACTGCACACATTACAGAGAATACATGCACATGTCATCTTTGCACCCACTTTAGGGACTTCTCTGTGACTTGTGGCTGAGAAATTAACAGGCTATACTCCCAAACAGAACAAAATGCAGACAAACTCATTGCTTTCATAGCTGTTTAATATATGAAACCACCCAAAACTACTCTAGTTTCCAAATACAACCGCATTCTGACTCCATCCTTCAGGATAAAAGACTCTTCATGAAAGAAAGTCGGTTCGTTACATATCAGTAGCGACAAACCTTTTGGTATTATTATGGTCTCAAAGAAAGGCTCTCCAATATATGACACACTGCAATCTCCCTGCCTGCCACCCTTACTGACTTCTAGTTTCCCTGTCTGTCAGCCTGTATTTCTGCTTGCCATTCCTCCAAATGGCTGTTGCAGTGCCCCTGGCGCTCCTGAGCTACGTTTATCCCTGCTTCTTCCTGTGGGATGTATGCCCAGCTCTTCATTCTAACTCAGAACTTAACCTTGCCAGCAATCATGCTTCCAACAGTCTGCATGCTTGGCTGTTTATGGCCTAGCACTGAAAATAACCTTCTGCTTTGGAATCACTCATGCTAGAAAACAAGCCAAATGATGCTTGCACATCATGGGTAATGGAGCCATAGCGCCATAGGCACAACCAAACATCTTGGTGTAATATCGCTTGTATCCAGTTATACAAAAGAATACAGATGCAACCCCTGGCTCACCAAGAGCTTCAACACCAGTCCCTAAAACAGCAACATTTCAAGGATGGTGAGAGAGTTGTATAAGGCTGCAGCAGTTCCAATTACTGCAGAAATCTGTTACTTAACAGTAGACACACTGGTTGGATCTTCTTTCAAATGTTCAGGAGGGTTTTTTGTTTGTTTGTTTTGCTTGTATGAATTCCACTAACAACATCACTTTCAGTGATATGCTTACATTTTGAAATTATCCTTTCAGAGTGGACCTACGGACTTTTTAAAAATTTCAGTGGTGCGACTTTACTCACTGGTCCTATTTTTAATTATTTATTGTTATTTTAATTATTTGGAATCCTAGCATGGAATTTGTCATGTTTGAAATTGCAATTCATTTTGCTAAACTGAGCTTCATTTTTAAAAAAATCTATTAAATAAATAAATAAAAATTTAAAATGCAATTTTGAAAAGCATCACAGATAACCCTACAGTCTAGTTGAGCCTCATTTTGGTAGTAGTGGTTTAAGGTATTAAAACTGTAGCTTTTCCAGGGCTGGGGGGCAGGGGGCAGAAAACCATGACAGGAATCAGGAAATAGATTTCCAGACCCTGATTACATGAATTTATAATTTTGCCACTCCATTAATCAGTCTAGTAATAAGTCAGTAAGATCCCATAAAGCCTCTTATTTTGGATAAAAAAAAATTAATGAAGTTAATGTGAAGTGTTTCCTGAGAAGATGTAGCTGTCTGACAAATTTTTAAGCCCCTTTGGGAAGAAAGGGCAATCTTATAGTCAAATATCATGAACAGAATCACCTTTGATGGCAGAAGTCCACAGAAACCAAACCTCAAGTTTTAAATACATGTGACTCATCATAACACAGAAGTAACATTGTGAAAACAAGCTGGCTGAAGGGAGGAGAAATATTCAGGTGATGGAAACACAAACAGATCTTTCTGCTGCCATCTCCACTCATGCCACCAACCACAGTTTGCTAGTGTAAATAGCATATTTGGATCAAAAGCAGACCAGACTGAACAAGCTCTGCCAGTGGAGGACTGAGAGGTGGTCTCACTCTGCCCTTTTAAAGCCCTGTTAGGCCCAAGAACAGATTATTCTTCTCATATAGTAATGTAAATTCTATAATAAACTCAAGCTGAAGCCAGCTGAACAGATGTTAAAGGCTTATTCATATAACGATTTCACATAGCCAGAGTGCCTGTGGGAAAAGGCGTTGGTCCATGCCAAGCCAGACTTGCTCATACTGCTGCTGCCACACACTAAAATCCCCTTTTCCAAGGAACATTACATGGACAGTGAAGAGTGAAGATGTTCATTGCCAAAAGGAGGTAAAAGCCACACAGATTAAAAAAAAAAAAAAACTGCAGCAGGACAAAAATGTCCACTTTCTTCTCAAACCTGCCTTCCCTGGTACTGAACAAGGCCCAATGTGAATATAGAGCAATGAACAGTGTGGTGCAAATACAAACAGAGAACAGGGATGAAGCTGAACAGCACAAGTCATTCCAACAATGACTATTAGAAGTTCCATAGTCTCCTTGTTCCATAAAAGCTTTTGATTTCCTCATTCCTAAAAGCTGCATAAAGGAAAAGAATTGGATGTAAAGTGCTAAGTAGCCTTTGATTTTTAAAAAAATCTATTGGGAGCCAGGAGACAAAACGACTGTTCATTTGGCTTCTGAGTATGCTCTGTAAGTGAATTTGCCTTCGCAGCTTTAATCTCTTCCATCTACCCAGAACATAAGATGCCACCTCCTGCTCCAGCTGAAGTTTCTCCTCCCACATCATAGGGCCATCCAGATCTAACATCAAGAATTCTGTGATGGCAAACCCAGGGGAGGGGGCAAACCAGCCAAAAGAACACAGCAGAACTTTTTCAAGTTCCCAATTTTACATGGTTTTTAATGTAAGCCATTTAAAGTAACCCATTGTATAAATGTTGTGAGCTGCTTTGAGGACTCCAGTTCAAAAGTAGGATGTGCATACAATTAATCAATCTTCCCACCACCACAATGGATAGAACACCATTTTCTTCCTGTTTCTTTAACCTAGGCACAGACAATAACCTTCTAGATGGAGTTGTAAAGATATCATTATTAACTGGAAGAGATTTATATTTTTATATTTTTTCTGTCCCACTGTAGTCTCTCATCAAAGCCAGTGCTGCAATAAATTTGTGTATGGCTGAGACAGGCAATGAATGGACTTGTGTCCAGAGTAAAGCCACTGGCATGACTTAGTAAATTACTTTGTTAAAGGGATCATTACTTGTTACTCACCCAATCTCATTATTCTTTACTTTTTCATTGATTCATTTGTTTGGGGGAAAAAATCCATTCTCACAAGTAAGAAAATGGCTTAAAAATTGGGCAGAGGAAGACCCAAAATGCCCCCCAAAATAACAGGAAAAAGAGACCAACAAACCGTAGTTTTTAATAGTCATTAGCTCTTTGCCCTCAAAAGCAACAGATCAGACATAACATCATTAGTTATAGTATGATAATTCCAAATGCTAGTCACTAGTTTCCCTCACTATGAAACTGTGCCTGAAACCATTGCCAAGATCATTTTACTTTGCAATGGTAATAGATATGGTCATATTCACTTACCCACAAAAACATTCACAGCTGGCATTTCAATAACAAATTTGATATATAAACCAATTTTTAAAACCAAGATTTGCTCCCCCTCCCCTGCAGTAACATTTTCTTATCATCATCGACAACAATAGATGCCTGTTTGTCCATTAGGCGGACAGCTCCAAGACCATGAAACTTAAACAATGAAAATTCACACTGCAAGCTAAGAGAATGAGAGCCAGTGTGGCAAAGCGGTTTGAGTGCTGCGCTATGACCCTGGAGACCGGGGTTCGATGTCCCACTCAGCCATGGAAACCCACTGGGTGACCTTGAGTGCATCTCATACCCTTAGCCCCAGAAAACCCAATGATAGATTCACTTTAGGATTGCCACAACTCAGAAACAACTTGAAGACGAACAACATGAACAACATACTATGGGAATCTGAAGTGTGTCCAGCATCTTAGGTTTATTTAGTTTTTTAATGTGTTCATGTGTTCAGTGGTCACAGATGATGATGATGATGGTGGTGGTGGTGGTGGTGGTGATGATGATGGTAATGATGATGATGATTCTTATTTCTATCCCACCATTTTCTCACATTGGAACTCAAAGTGGCTTACAACAATTAAAACAGATATTGTTAAAAATCCCACAAGATACAAAAGTTAAAACAAGATTAAACAATCAAAAAAATTAAACCCAGATTAAAACATACATCATTAAACATGCACATACAGAGCGGGGGGAGAAAGAGAGGAGGGGGAGAGAGAGAGAGAGAGAGCACAACAATTATCAATATCCAGTGCGTTGTGTAAAACAGGCCTTATCTAGTCACTCATAAGATTCCTGTCAGAAATCTCCCTAAAGACCATATAGTTTTTAAGCAATACTATTAGAATCTGCAGGAAAGAGACCCAGAGAAAGAGAAAAATGTGTGGGTGAGGAAGCTCCCCCTCTTAAAGTATGTAGACCCCTGCTTCTTCAGGAGGAACAAGGGTACGGGGCATTTCTAGGTCTGACAACTGCCGTGCCTTCACTTAAGGCAAGGTAAGTACAATGCATCAAATTCTAAACACTGTCCAGGGCTAGCCTACCATGAACTGAATGAGGGGGTCACCTCAGGCAACAGAATGCCAAATCCCTGCTCTGCCCACACTGACAGGCCTCCCGCTAATGTAAAGATGTGCACCTGATCACCGTTCCTGCCACACCAAAGGGCTCCCAATGCCTGCCCTCCCCACCACTCCAGCAAGAGAAAGAGGACATGGGCGGCAGCATTGATGGAGCAGCAGTGCCTGTGTCCCCCTCATCAGTGTAGGAAGTGTTCAGGAACCCCCAGAACTATTTTAAACTGGGAGTGAGGCTCAGCACTGGCAAGAAGGTTGTCATTAATTGCCTATGAGCAAGTTCTATATGCACTTAGAACCACCCTCCATGTGTTTAGTGGAACTTACTCCCAAGAACGTGTGAATGCCATAGACTGCAGGCAACCTTTACTATTCTTAGGAGGGTTCAACAACAGTAGCTGTCTTAATATTTCTTACTGCTTGGTCTTTTACACTTCTACTGATATTTCCTGAGGAGGCTCAACTACAGAGGAGATCTGATTTTGGTGGTTTAATCTTGCCAGATCATTTGAGGTGGGCTCAGCCCCCTGGCCTATTCTTAAAGGAGACTCAAGCCCCCCTCTATGCCCCACTTTATAGTCCATGAAAGTACCTTCTCCAAAGAGAGGAACACAACATTGGCTCCTCTGCACCTGCACCACACTGGAGGTTGGCTCTGCTACAGAGCCAACTATTTCATGAACACTTGGCTCTGAGTGGTTTCTCTAAGTCAGGTGTATGGGATGAGTACCCTGGAAGACAAGCTGCCTGGTGACAGGGCTAGCCTCTCATACAGATGGGGGAATAATATGGTCATGCCTGTCCCTTCTGTTGAGATTGCCTTCTTTTTCTTCACTGGTGGGACACCACCACTGATTCCGCCTCATTTTTCTATGGTGTAGAGGTCTGTGCTACTGCAGTCTTCCCCCTTTTCCTCTTTCTGTGGTGTTAGAAATACAGCTGCCACCACATCCTCCTCTTCCCTCTCCTTCTCCAATAAAATTATCTTTCTGACTTTTCTTTCTCCAGCATAATGAGGAAAACCTTTAGCCTCAACAATTCTGGGCGATTTATCTCACTATCTGGTGATGATTGTTATTTTAGCCGACAGACTAACATTGGCTAAATTTAATTTAATTTTAATGTTAATTAAAATTTCCTGGGGTCTCTTCAGGAAAACAACGTGGTGATTACAGCTTTGGCCCCAAAATTCTAGAGGTCTAATTACAGAGTTGTCACTGGCAACACAGATCTCACTGGATTAGGATAACTGAGAGAGAGTCAGAATAAGAAAAAGCTAACCCCTGCCTGTTTTCTTCCTCTGTAAAAATATTAGCATAGCTTCTTAGCACAGCCTCCTTTTACATTGCCTGCATTTGAGTCATTCCTTCTTCTCTCTCCAGTACAGCCTACAGTTTTCCCTCCCCCTACAATTTCATTGTCATTCTCACTAATTTTCTTACAGAAAAGGACAAAGCGAGTTATGAAAAATTGTCATGACTGACTTATGCAAGTTTCCTGCAATATGATTCCATTGCAAGATGTTGTCTCAAACCTTGGCAAGGAAATAATCTTGTGCTCCCCTTCCCTGGCTTGCGTATCACAGTCCACTACAAATACATATCCAACCATGCAGGTGAGAGCAGAACAGTCTGTAAGGTGCACAATTACATACACCATCATACTTACATATACACATTTGCAACTGGAGGAGGAGGAGAAAGAAATGCCAACATGCATTAGCCTATTGCCAACGCTTGGAAAAGCTACTCTTGGGGTCTATGCCTCCCAAAATTTGCCACTGTAAGTCACGTTGGAAGTCGTAGTTCCCAAAAGCAGATTTTCCAGACTCCATCTACTACTCCGTTATTGCATATGCCTCAGCAAAAGCAGCTGTGAAGGAAATCCCTCCCAGCAGTTGGAGAACACTCAAGTAAGGACTGAGAAATTCACACAAAACCATCTAACTAGGAAGTATCCATAAAAGACTCCCTGATCAGATCAGATCTAGAATTCAAAATGTCAAATTTGCCAGGTTGTCTTCCAGGAGTCCCCTTGAGACAGAGTCATGCAATCACACCCACCCAACATGCACACTCTCTCTACCTATCTAACTATCCAACTTTATTAAAGTAAGCTGCTATGAAGTGGCCATTCAATCAGTGCAAATACGTTCACTTCAGGCATTCTCCCCCATTCATCTTAGGGTAAAAGGTTAAAACATTCAGTATGTCTGGGAGTTTAATATGACCTATCAATATGTGCTGCATTATTGTGAACAGAGGAGACTTCATTATTGACTTTGACTGCAAATAAAGGACTCCATGTCTAAACTTACAGACAGCTGACTGTATTGATTCATAAATTATCTATGTGCTCTACCTTCTGTTTGTGATGCTGGCTATGGACTTGCCTTCTATGATTGGTCCCATCCAATACCCCTTTCCCTATTCATTTCACACTCTGCAGCAGGAACCAGGGTATCTTTCAATTCTATTTATCCCTTCACCAGCAGTGTTTCCAGGAGATTCTGTTCCAAGGATCCACTCACATTAGACTTAGTGCCTCAGAAATAAAATATTATAGTAGCAACACAGAGCAGTGACAGTCTCTATTGGCATGGTGAAATGACTACATGACACAAATGTGCATTTAAAATCTCAGTACACAGACCAATATATGACAGGCAATCTATGTATGTAAAATTTTAGGGCAGCATGGTAATTGCCCTGTAAGAGCAAATGCTGAAGATACAGAGACTCCCAACACCAGTTTAACAATGTAAGTTAAGGAAATGAATTTTATTTTAGTGTGAACTCTTCTGATGCTGCTCCAGTAAAGTCCAAAGCTCCAGATCACGTGATGGAATGAATAGCCAAATATTCAAAATTGTTCCAGATCCCGGGGGGGGGGCATGTATTTGCGGGAAAGATTCACTAGCTTCTGCCATGTGACTTCCAGTGTTGCCAGAGATGTGAGAAGCAAACTTTCAGAGTCCTAAGACTGTGGAAGAGCTAGATGAACAATGCAGAAAAGTGGGGGGGGGAATGAAGTATCTGTTGAAGCTGCCACCCCATCCTCCAATTCCGTTCAGGCTCCTCAGTCTGCTCATTATAAGATGACCTATGAGTCTGAATGCTTTAAATTTTACAAAGTCCTCTGCAGACAGAAAACAATATAGAAATCAGTTTAGGTTTTCTGTTCTTCTGCAACCAAGGTAGGACAAGATTTTATCATTACATACAGAAGACAGCCCCATGGAATCATTATCCAAGTACATTCCATCAACACACAATGAACGGAGTGAGTTAGTTCTAACTGGGAAGCCTCCATTCCCGGTTCATGTGAATCTGAAAAGGAGAGCCTTCCTCTACACATGGATGCTGTCCATGCAATTGGGAATCCTGGCTTGGTTTGTCAGGGCGAAGTTTCCCCCTTAGTCACATGGATAACATCTATAAGCAGGATGTTCACAAGAAGCTCTCCTGTTCAGACTCCACATGACTGTCCACATGTGGAGAGCAAGAAAACCAGAGACAGAGGGAGGCGGGACCTCTTTACACAATGACAGAACACACTTGGATAACACCTGCATACAGCAGATATATCACATCTCAATAAAAATATCTCAAGTAAAAGGAGCAAGATTTTTTTTAAGCAGTGCCCTTTTTTTCAGCACATGAAGTAACCAAAGGTGAGATGAGGACTGAAAATGCCAGAAAATATGGCAAAATGGTGAATCGCACCCATCCCCAGACTTGGGAGTGTGTTATTGACCATTTGGAGGCAAAAATGTCTTCAGCCCCTTCAACATGGGCAGTAGAGGACACAGAAAAAACATTATGGGCATAGCCTGCCCAGATCTTGCAAGGGGTAGTGTGGTCCCTGGCAATCGCTCACCTCTGTGTTAGTTCTAAGGGTTAAACTACAGATGGGGAACAGTTGTCTAATTCTTCTTCCTGTTGTTGTTTTAAAATGGAAGTTGGCATTGGAAGACTGAAACTGGTAGCACAGGAATGCTGGTATAGGTGGATCTGTTTAGCATTTTCTTTCCCTGTCATTCCATGCTAGAAAATGTCTGTGAACACCAAAGCTGCTTTTCTCCCCATATTTCTCAGCTTCTACCTTCAGGAACCCTTTTCCGCATGAACTTCCAGTCAAAAATACCCAGAACACCCGCTAATGAACTCCAGTGTGTTGCTGAAAACACTAGGGTCACATACATTCAGCTTATATGGCTTGTCGCCCAGGTCTGTTATGCCTCACTATGAGAACTGTGAGGACACATCAACATTTTATCAACAAATGATCAGAGAATATTGATAGCAGCATACTAGACAGGCCATCTTTCACTAGAAAAGCTTATCTGTCATTCTCAGTGTGGCCAGTAAAGAACTCCAAATGAGCATCAATGAAATCCCTGAAAAACAATCCAGGAACCATTTGAGTACACGATAGCACAAGAAAAAACTGAGACACACTGAAAATTCTTGGGTATACCAGTTCAGAAACTTCAGTTGAAAATTGGGTATACCAATCCAGAAACTTCTGTTGAATCCTAGTTTTTGGTACATATGTGTGTGTAAAGAAATCTGAATCTACCTCATAGCTTCAACTTGTACTAAGAGTAGCACAGAAAACCATTTTGTCACTCAAGATGTTATTTAGTCCTTTCTATACTGCCATTTATGAAGGCCCACATGGTGTAGTGGTTTGAGCATTGGATTAGGATTCTGGAGACCAGGCTTCAAATGCCTATTTGGTCATGGAAACCGACTGGGTAACCTTAGGCAAATCACACTCTCTCAGCCTGTGATGGAGGCAAAAGCACACACACCCCAAACAAATATTGCCAAGAAAACTCCATGATAGGTTCATCTTAGAGTTGCCATAAACTGGAAGTGACTTAAAGGCTGGGTGGCGGAGGTAACAACAAAAATGCTGCCATTTATGTTGAAAAATACATCCACACCACAGACTTGGAGGATGTGCATTTTACACACTGTTATTGTGTGATATTACCAAACAAAACCTTTAGCTTAGGAGAGGATATACTCAGGCCTGTGTTTAAACCAGTGCTCAGACCTGACATTTCCTTTGTCTTTGCTTAGTTCACATCTGTGCTCATGAAAATAAACCTAATGACAGCCAAAGCCTGTCAAGGGGATTGTGTCTGCAGGCAGATGTTCCCTCATTCTGTTAGAGCCAAGTACTAGGCCCTTATTAATTTCCAGCAAACTGCTGGCATTAGGACAGGACACAGGACAACAGTACATTTAAAAACATACTGCATAGCCACCAAGGTATGATAAGTATTTTCTGAGGGGAAGCCTCATGGGTCATGAGTGGTTTTACAGCAAGATTCACTCCAGCCTTCACAGGCATTCACATGCTTCTTCAGCAATTGCCTCGCTACCTAATTTCAGTTTCATCTCTATATGTCACATCTGCTTCTTACACTACCATAGAATGACCTCTTCAGTAGCCAACATACATGCCTACGATTTACCATAAAAGCTACTGTTGACACAGAACATCTATCTCTCCCCCACCCCCTGGTCTTTGATCAAGTCATGATTACAGAAGTGCTACATACCTTTGGAGTACCACTCTTTATTAAAGGCTAATCAGTAATTGCACAATTGGAAGAAAAAAAACTACTTCTCCCACTTTCTTCCTTTGGAACAGAGAAGGAGAGAGAGAAGGGGAAAAACTTTCCTCCTCCACCCACACCAACACCCATCCTCCTCTGCAGAAAGGAGGAAAAATCTGGACATTTTTTTTCAAATATAAATTGGGAACACAGTAGAGATCTTGAACAAAAAATCATCAGACAAAGGACACTGATTAATGGCAGCATGCCACACTGACAAGCTATGTTGAAGAAAGAATACACCTTGCAAATCAGGGAAGACATATTCAAAGGGAACCATGCATGTTCAGCACATACACACAGAGTTCAGAACAGCTTCATATCTCCTGATTTTATTCACTCTAAAAATGATGCTTTTGCAACTTCACATGCCCAACAGTCAATCACTTTCAACAGGACTTATCTAAAGCCCATTTGCTACAAGATATTTTTTTTTCTATTTGATTCTGTATGCTTTGCAGCAGACTGCAAGGATAAATAAGTAGATTACTTATACCAACTTGTACATTTTCATGGTGATTTTTCAAGGCTGATTTTACATCATGCTGCTGAGACTCTCACTTAAAACCCAATTTGATGTGTTCCCAGGCTTGTACTACACTGCAGTAGAACAGACTACTGGCCATCGTTAGACTGTGTTTTTTTCTGGGGAAAAATCTGAACAGCTACATTCTCAGACTACCAGTAGATATCAAAATCAATTCTGCAAGGATTGTTCAGCCAGGGCCTTCTCTGGACCTTTTGTCAACAATTCTGTAACAAGAAATGTCAAAGATGAAACCTCGGGACTGCACTGAACCACTGAGTTATGACCTTCTTGCTTGTCTTAAATCTTCTTGTTTGATTTAAGAGCACCATTTTGTACCTCTATCTTTCATCCATAAAATAACGAGCATAATTTTTATACTTAAAAGTTGTTTGTGAGGTGATGGACGTTATTGGAATTTTATTCCATGCCCCAGGGGGACAGCTTTTATCAAAATTTAGTTAGAAATGCAGAAATTCTATTTTTCCCTAGGAATTACCACTGTCAATCAAGAGCAAGCATCAGTCTTTATTTTTACTGAACCTGACCTTTAAAATCTCATGTTTTAGTATGCTTTGTTGAGAAAAGGCTAGATTTTCCCAGATTCGCTCTGCGACCTTCTAGCACTCAGACTGCTGTTACCTGCACTTCCAAAAAGAGACACCTGGTAGTTCCCCTGTCAGTGGTATAATGAATCCACTCAAGTGTTTAGTCTGAAGCTTAAGACAACTATCCAGGGTGCTAAATCCCTTTCTGAGATAGGGCTCAGCACCTTAGATAGCTCCTTTAAAATTCAGACCAAAATCCAGATGAGATTCATACATACATACCATGACATGGAAGCCAGCAGCTACTATGCACAGAGAAATTACTTTAGATCTACCTGATAGCAAGGAATTTATTTAAGATCTCAATCAAAATCCAGCTATTCAAAGCCTGTGTACTTACTAACACTCAGGAGATGGTAACCAATGCATTCATATCAACTGTGTCATTTACTTCTTATAAAACTTATACCAAAACACAAAACACCTTGTTTTCCAATGAGATTCAGTGTAATGTTGAGAGCATCTTCCTGGAAGCGCATTTACTTGACACATTTTTTCCCTCAAAATCCATCTACCTTTACTATCCTTGCCAGAGTTTTTGACTGCAGGCTGAAGTAGTGTCTCATACAGTAAACGACAGGTGAGAGGAAACAGAAGAAGCAAGCAATGGAAATTCATGGAACATGGTACAATATGCACACATAGAAGCAGAAGGGGGGGGGATGTGGAAGGAGGACAAAAAAACAAGAAGGTGAAAGATAAGAGAGTGAGAGAATGGATAGAGATCAAGGGATTAGGAGACAGAGGCATTTGTAAGACAGAGAGGAGGAGACATAAGGTTTTATAATAAATATATAATATAAATAAATAAATCCCCCTCCCCCCACAAGGAATAGAACTTCATGGACTATTAGTAAATTGTTCTAGGTTTTTAGGGAGGTTAAGGAGGATTTTAATGCAGTATTAATTATTCCACATACAGCCCATTCCATCCAAATGGAAGGAAGTCCCCAAGTAGCCAAGAGGGTCTCCTGTGCTGCTGCAGTTCTCTTGATAGAGGAAAGAGAAACAAGTAGATAAGAGTGACCTTGTTTCTTTTTATCTCTGTCACCAGGACTGCAATGGGAAGCAGTTCCCATTGCTCAGTCACCTCCGCCACCCAGCCATTCAACAGCCACAACAGCATTCCCCAGGAGTTTTAGGGCAAGGGATGTTTTGGATAATGCACAAAGGGCTAGTAAATAGCTCCTTCCATTCTGTTCAAAAGAAGATGTATGACTGTAAAGGTCATCAACAGGATTCCAGCCCTGATGATTTTAGTAAGTGCAACAGGGTAGAGAAATCTTTATGTTAGTATATAACTAGATTCTGATTGTTAGAAATAAATGGATTTTATATGAAAAAACTAATTGTCTCATCTGTCTTCTTCCAGGTGTTGTTCTTGATGCTGCAGTTTAGATACTGAGCAAGAAGATGCAAGACCACACTATGGATTGCATAGCATTGTATCGGAATACAAGTGAGAAACACCTGTAACATTTATAACCAAACAGGAGTAAGGGCTGCTGCCGAAGTACAGTTCTTGCCACCATTCAATATGGCAAACAGCCAGATACACGTAAGTTCCTCATCCACCATGGAGCAACATATTATGATGAAATTTGCTCAGTGTCGCAGTCTTCTACTAGGTTGCTTTTGGTTTCCGTATAGCAAAGAAGATTATATTTGGTGTTGCAAATGTGCTGTGAGTGTGAATCACCATTCTTTCACATTTCGCCTTTGGATTTCTTTATTTCTCTTTTGTCTTAAGAGATTACTCCTTGCAAATAGAAAGAAATCATGGATGTCTTGGAAGGAAGAAGTGGGCAGAGAAGACACAGCTGTTACTAGGCACTACAACTAATTGAATCTCTGCTTCTCCAAAACATTTCTGATGGAAAGTAAAAGAATTGTTATTGTTGGCTCAAATACAGTATTTATCAATCATATATGTAATGAGCTATTTTATATTTTGGGGAATTATGGACAGGGTGGAATGGCTCTGACTTTTAGTTTATATTTATAGAAAAATATTTTTGGTTTCTTGTACCTATGCTATGTGCATTTCTTTCCAAACTCACTCATTCCATTTCTATAGGTGGGTGGATGAGAAATGCAGTTTTCCAAATTCATCAAACTCTTCCCTTCTCTCCCAAACTGAAAACATAAACAGGGGGTGGAGGAGTGGAGGCTAAAATAATGAACAGGACTTTTAAATTTCACTAAGGTTTTAGCGCATTGATGTAACATAAGTTTAAATGTCAAGTTAGAAATGTAATAATCATCCCCTTTTCAATGTAAACATAATTAACAGAAGTTTTAAAAACTTCTTAGCCTAAATGCAGTGAAGTGGCACTTTTCCTTCTAACTTCCCTATCTCTTTTAAGACTAAAGAAGAACCGCTCACACTCAGCATCCCAGTTGTGATGGGCAGCTGTACAAATGTTGAAATAGCTCCTGCCACAGGAAATTACTATGTCAGTATCTCACATTCCAGCTGAAAGCTGAAACTCTAGGCACCTCAATCACTCAGCTGCCAAATAACTCTCAGTCTCTTCTTGAACCTTGGAGCTGCAGAGGGAGTGTGGATAATCCCAGCTGCCTAGAGGGGCAATGGCAAACCACCATGACAAGCATGGAGAATGAAAATGTAGAAACATGGACACACAGTGGCTCTTTAAATCACTTTTTCTCTTTTTTGAAGTTCACAAAAATATATTCTTTTTCTTCCAAATTACCATTACAATAGTTAACTGAATTCACAAGGCCCTTACTGTAAATTTTATATGGTCAAAATGATTAAAAGTACATTTGCTGATCCAAAGAATTCCTTCAAATATAGTATTAAAGGGCTGCCTGCAAAATGGTATGCTTGCAGACATTACTGTTGCCACCTCTGAAGCGTGTGTGTGTGTGCATGTGCATACGCCTTCAAATCACCTGTCGACTTATGGCGACTCCATGAATTTCATGGGGTTTTCTTAGGTAAGAATGCTCAGAGGTGGTTTTGCCAATTCTCTCTTCTGAAATATAGCCTATGGCACCTGGTATTCACTGGCAGATAATTGAATGGCTAACCAGGGCTGAACCTGCTTAGCTTCCACAGTCTGAAGGGATCTGGTGCCTCTAAGGTATTTAGGTCCTCACTCTTGAAATACTCTTTGCAAAGTAAGTAAGAACAACATATTTTATCTTTAACTACTGAATCCTAGTTAAGAGCAAACAAATCACTACTCTCTGTTCTTATGAATACGAGGATGTTCACAAACTAAGAGAAAGAGCTTGCTTTTTAGGCTACTTGTAACGAGGACTGTCATGTTATCTCTCCAAGCAAAAGGTATTGTGATTTTATCTGTCACATTCTATTACTATTACAGTAATTAAAAAGTTAGTAATGCTAGGGAAGAGGGGGAAGAATCTTCTCTGTTTTAAGTGCATATGTTGACAAGAAGGGTGCTTCTTGTGGAATTTTTTAAGTGCAAGAAAGACAGCCTGAGAGAATAATGAAAGCAAAGTGCCTGTTGGAAGGAAAGCAGCCTTTGCCTTTCAAATATTTCAGTTTAACAGATAAATAATATGTTGAGTTTCTTTTTCCATTTGCTTTTTCATTTCCCAAGCTTGCCTAACACACGTTACAACTACACAAAGCCCAAGTAAAAGAGAAGAGATGCCAAGAGCAAAAAAGAGATCACATTACAAAGATTAACAAGCAAAAATATTTAATATACTCAGCCACAATTTAGCAAATGATCTAGTCATTTGCGTATGTGCTATAGGCATTACTAATTTTTACCCTTCCAGGAGTATTTACAAAGCAAACTACTACAGTATTTTTTACCTGTAGTTAACAAATGAATATGGTACTGTAATATGGTAAGTAATATGCTGTTGCTTTAATACATTATTTGTGGGGAGGAGGAGGCCTAACAAGGGCATAATGAGATCCTTTTAACAAAAATAACAAAATTGATAGTAATAGCATTACTATTAAAATAATGTTTACTCAATGTGACTTTTTAAAAATTGCTTCTTGGGGGATTATTTTGGGGGGGGGAGTGCCCTTTTAAACTGTAGTTTTGAGGAAAATCAAAATAACTAGAAATTAATGTATTAATCTGTTGCTCTTTTGAAAATAACAAACTAGTCCCCCCTCAATGGTCACTTTGGGAAAGTAACGAGAAACAAGTAAGAAATTAGGGTTACAAAAAAAAATCCATATTCCAAGCTCTGGCCACCCATGGCCTAGGAAAGAATGTTTGCATAAACCCAAAGTGATCAAATCACATAACTACTTCTGGTGTCATTATTTTATAAATTAATGAACAGTTTATGAGTAAAATAAACATAGTAAGGTCCTTGTTCCGAGAGGCGCACAATCTAATCTTTTGTAATGGGGAAAACAACAGAGGGAATGGAGTAAAGACACAGTCAAGAGCAGCAATGGTAGAGACATCACACTACTCCACTAAGGGCTCACTTCTACAGAAACATCCTACTTTTTTAATCTAATCTTTTCTAATCCAGTCTAGGCAACCTAGCATCATGGCAGATCCCTGTAAGAATAAGTATGGTATCACGTTTAGGTGAGATTCCTCGTAACACCATAACACAACCTCTCAACCTCATCAAGATGACCTAAATCCAACTGTTAGTCCCAAGCAGAATGAATTCACTGAATGATTGGATATTACATAAGCCATAATTTATCAGCTTCCCACTGATTTAATGGGTCTATACTCTAGTTGGGAGTAGCAATTGGATTTAGGTTGCTTCTGCTGCTGCTGCCACAAAGTTTTGAGAAAATATTCTGGATTTTGGATGAGGAAAGTGGCTCAGGAAATTACTAATTTGCCTCAGCCACAGGCACAAAAAATGGAATGGAATGCCAAGCAGAAAGAAAATGGAAATAATTTGTTGTAAATAATGAAGAATTAGAAAATGGGAAGGAAGGGAGGAAGAAATGGGAGTATTGATTCTTTAGGGGAGACAAAAAACATTTTATAATGGGCCTGAAAGGAAATTCTGGTAATGATCTGCTGTTGCTCAAGGGTAAAAAAAAAACTTATTTAAAACACACTGGGCTGAAAACATATCATTCATAGTCATAAGTTTGGGTCAATAGATGTTGCATAAGGAAAAACAGATATTGGCCAGGATCCTAGAAGTGTGTGGCTCCACACACACAGTTCTGTTTCCTCCTATTAGCCGGCAGTCATCAAGCCCTGGGAAGAGACACTATTACTGTGTAGAAAAGGAGGAGGGAAGAGTCCCCTTCTACCAATGCAGAAAGGGAGGAGGCCATTCTAAGAAGTCATCCCTCCACATTCACTACAGTTAGGAACACAGGACCCCCGTGAAAGTGGAAAAACCGTGAATAACTCTAGGCCCTCTCAAACCATATTTAACACAGAAAAGAAGTATGATCACCATATTCAACCCACCATGAATTCCTTGAGGCATCAGGGTTCCTTCACAAGGCAGAATTGGGTGGCTCGTGGGGCTTACTGCCACCTCCACTGCTGCCCCACACCATTTTTAATAGGGACTTATAAGCCTCGTTCACAGTTTGTCAGTCTCACGAGGCTTGCAGTCCCTATTAAAAATGGCATAGGGAGGCAGCAGAGGTGACAGCAAATAATCTGTGAATAATCAAATCCACAAAAGTGAAACCTACAAATGTGGAGGGCTGACTATATATAGAAGCTGTTGGTTTCAGCTGGGTCAAAGGAGAAGAAACAAGGGTGCACTTTCAATTGAGTACCCCTGCCTTTTCTTCCCCTAGCAGCTAAGTGTGGCTAGCTCTTCAAGGACAGAATCTCATCCCCTATCCTTCCACTTCCCTCTGGTAAGATGGAGCAGCCCCTTCCACCTTTTCTTACAAGCACCCACTTTCC
Organism: Ctenosaura bakeri; assembly: GCA_948474755.1. Classification (NCBI taxonomy): domain Eukaryota; kingdom Metazoa; phylum Chordata; class Lepidosauria; order Squamata; family Iguanidae; genus Ctenosaura; species Ctenosaura bakeri. The sequence goes on along the minus strand of CAOLHI010000464.1, from coordinate 447,494 downwards.
TTATTCTGTCATAGACACTTTTTTCCTCCTTTTCACACTGAAAAATCTTAAAAGATATTTTGGACAACTGATGCTTTTAAATGTGCACTTCAACCAGCCTGCTGCAATTCCAACCTCTCTACAAATTGCCTGGTTAATACTTGCCTGTTAAAACCTACTCACACAAGGCTAATGAAAACAAAATTCCATCGAACATTTTACAAGGACAGGGTGTGCTTTCAAAATGGCCATAAAATGCATAATATCATGTAGTTTTGCATTGCTCAGTATCTGCCACAAAATCTAGAGAGAAAAATTTAGCATATAATTAAACTGCAGAACACACAAAATCATCTTTATGTAGGGCAATTCCACTTAAAGAATCAAAAGGTTGCGATTTTACTTATGTCACTCTGAACTAGTATAACTCAATATTAAGTCTATTCTGAATTTCCACTAATTTTGAAGTAAGAATAAATTTAAGTATTTTTCCATGCTGGGGTGTTAATATAGTAAAATGGAAGTATTGCTAGGAAACAGTAAAAGATACAAAATTTATTCAATACTTAGCAAAACAAATTATAAAACAGAAAAATAATCACAAAGATTACAAGCAACAAATTGCAAATAATTAATTATTTTAAATTAATTATTATAGCAACAAAGGTATAATTACATTCCCTGAGAATGGTACCTAATGAAGAATACCTTACCTCCTTTTGCAGTAAAACTATTAAAGCTCCACGGATGAATTACATTTTATTAACTGTTTATTCACCTTTCTGCTGTATACAGTGGAAATGGTTGTCAGATAGAAGAATATGCTTCTGAACAAGTTTTTTGGGGGGTGGGGGGGTGCATGTTACCCAGTTTTATACTCTTGATCTTAACTGTTCCAAACCTCTGGAGGGCATCATGTTGCTCACCTCTAGGTTAGATCACTCAGAATTTGGAAAGTTACATTTAAAAAATAAGTTGGAAAAGTAGTTACTTACAGTTCCAAAATGCTTCCCCGTCATATGCTCTCTCACGACCTTATCTGAGGCCTACAATTCTAAGCCCCCCCGCCACAACCCTACACAAAAAAATCTTACCCAGATGATGTTAATCCTGAGGACTTTAAAGGATGACAGTTGAGCAATTTCACAATTCCTAATCACCTCCAAATTTCCAGAATGCTTATTTAAAAAAGGAAACCAGGCAGGAACTAGAGATCACTTCTGTTTTCTATTCCTTAAAATAAAAAAAGTCTGAAATAAGGAATGCTTGGATCTCAGGCTTCAATCAGGCATATGCATCCTCATACCCAGCCACTCAATGCCTCTCTCTAAATATCATGAACAGTGTTACTTTTAAAAACTTGATTTTTCAAGATCTGACCCCCAAAAAATCAATTCACTAGCCTTCTGAATTACACCTATCATATGTCAAACTTACATTTAGGTATACATTTCTGTGGGCACCAGTGTGATGTAGAGGTTTGGACTAAGAATCTGGGAGACCAAGGTTTGAATCCCCACTCAGCCATCGAATCCCAGTTGATGACTTTGGGCAAGTCACACTCTCTCAGCCTAAGAGGATGGCAATGGAAACCACCCTCTGAACAAATCTTGCCAAGAATACCCTAGGATAGCATCAACTAAGGCACAAAGCAATAACAAAAATACCTCTGTGTTTGTAAGCAAATTAGCATGTGAGAAACTAATGTGGGGAATGGTCTATGATCAGCTCCTCATAAAATACTCATGAAACAGTGTGGAAAATGTTTTTTTATGAAGCACTTTTTGTAAAAGAAAATGAAAGAAAAAATTCTAGTTTCACTCTGTAATTAGCGCTAACACAGTTCTTAGTTAATCCACAGAACAGGGGCCGTTTCACTTCCCACAATTATAGCACTATGGTTCTATTTTAACCACCATGGTTGCATCCTATGGAATCCTGGGGCTTGTAGTTTGGTCAGAGGAATGAAAGTTCCCTGGCTGAGAATTCTTAATGCCCCTCATTAAACTGACAATCCCAGGATTCCAAAGGAGGCAGCCATAGTACCGTAGCTAAATGGGAACATTACCACTACAGTTTTGCAGTGTGAAAAGGCCCACAGTTCTCAAAGAGAGGACCTTAAAAAAAAAAAAACAAGTTACAGTCTAAACTGGCAAGCTGCACAGCACTGTTGTTGTTATTGTTGTGTGGCTTCAAGGAAACACTGAATTATGGCAAGATTACCATAGGGTTTTCTTGGCAAGATTTATTCAGAAGAGATTGGTCATTGTCTTCCCCTGAGGCTGAGAGGGTGTGACTTGCTCACAGTCACCCAGTGAGTTTCTATGGCCAAGTTGGAATTTGAACACTGTTCTCCCAGAGTATTAAGTCCGACACTCAAACTACTGCACCACATTGGCTGTGCAGTCCGCTCTGCACAGCACTATAGGTTTAGACAAGTCTAGGAAGAAATGGAGCTCATGGCAGTCTGTAATGGTATCTTGGCATGCATTTTCTACCATTAACTTTTCCTTCATTTACCAAGTACCACTTTCACCACTACTACTATCACCACCAGCTGAACAGCTCTGGCCATCCTGATGATGGATCTGGGGAGGGGTGTGCAAACAAAAGAATACAAGCAACCCAGAGAGACCAGGAGAACCTGCAACAAAATGTTGCACCATGGAGTAATCCTGTTTAGGGCTCCAGCCAGAAAACCAGCTCCTCTTCTAGGATAATTCTTCCCATTCCATCCTTCCATTTTTCTTCACAAAAGACTTTCAGCATTCAGTTCCTCAGTCTTCAGTGGGCTTTTTCTATGGGGGAGGCAGTTGCCCCTGTAGTGATTCTTCCCGCCTACAAATTCACATAGCATTTCTGCAAATGGAGTTTCCCCCTAGCATGTTGATAGCTCCTTCTTGCTTCTCAGTTTTGGCTTCCTCTTTGCTACAGTCCTGTCCACATTCAGCAAATTGTTCTCTAGTATCAGGAGAAACAGATCAGAGCAAGCCTAGGGATGATGGTATTTCTCAGCAATGAAGTAGATCAGTAGTTCCCAGTCATCAGTTCTTCAGATGTTTTGGAGTTCAGCCCTCAGGATTCAGTCCCATTGGCCCTCACTGGCTGGAGGTTCTGTCAACTGAAGTCCAAAAATCTGAAGGTCCAAAAGTTGGGAACCATTAAAGTAGATTATGGTGATCATTGCCACATTTCTGGCTGGAAACAGCTTGTTACATCAAGCATGGAAACACAAGTCTACAATTTTTACCTCAGGCATCTTCTAGCAAAGGAACTTGAGAGATATTGTTAAGATGGATAGCTCCCTTTATCTTTTAAAATGACATTGAACTGCTATTTGCATTTCTACATTCTCTAATGAGATTGACTGTGATGTTGCTTTCACAATCACTCTTTTTTGCTTTCCAGTCTGAACAAAGAAAGCAACGCAGGGAGGTGGCTCAAAGACACTTTTAAAAGTGTGTCACACATGCAAACAGCAAGGTAGAAACATTAAGCGTGCTATTGAGACCCGGTGAATTCTGAAATTTAATTCTTGGTAAACAGGAGCCAGATCCAATGTATGATCCACTGCAAAAAGAATCAAAAATTGCAGTAGTATTGTGTGCTACTACACAGGGATATTGGCAATTTTGTGCTTCTGTCACTACACAAATTCAAGTATTGCAATGAGAAGAGAGGAATAATGCCTTGTAGCTATTCCTCTCTCTGAAAATCTGCTTACACTGTAAGGCGCAAAATGTAATCACCAAATTGTCAACAAACAGTGGAGAAAAACAATAAAGAAAATAATAAAGAAAAACTTGACTCAGGTTACCTTGAGGTAGTACATATACTCACGTTCCTCAGATATATTACCGTAATGGAGTAAGGAAGGTAAAAGCCAAAACAGAGCACTCAGAAGAACAAGAATTTCAAAGGATCATAAAATGGGATGGATTGTAGACTGTAAACTCTAGTGCAGACTGATTTAATATGAGTGCTGCTGCAAAAAACTTGTATCATGCTTTCAGTCCAGCAAAACCCTACCAGGAAAACCCTATTTCTATCAATCTCGTTGTAGAATGAACACAAACCTCTTCCCATGATGTAAGGGAGAACAGACTTCAATGGCAAAGCACATTTTTAAATAGAAGAAGGTGCCACTTTCCATACTTGATATCAACCAACCTCCAGGATGCTCAGAGACCAGTTTTCTGTATGTGACAACTGAAGATTATTCTGGTTTATGGTCCTTTCAGTAGTACATTGTGACTGATAAACTCGATCAGCTCATTTTATGTGGGAACTACATCTCTCTCTCTCTCCACATTCAAGAACTTCACACAGAAAGGAGAGCATCTCTGTCAATCCACAACTTGAGCTAACCTCCCAGTCAAGTAAATCAGAAAGGAGGCACTATGGGACTGCAACAGATATCATTCTGAATGGTTTGGAGGCTGCAGGGGTCAAAGGTACCCTATGACCCAAAAAGTTGTTTTGCTTGGGTTTCCCACTGGAGCAGACCTGGTTTTGCTGCCAGTCAAGCTCCGTCCATTAAAAAACTAGCTCTGGATTATAAAACCTAAGCCACTCAAACTCTTACCACTATTTTGCTATTTCAGACCACATAAAAGGAGACGGAAAGCCACTGCTGAAACACAAGTTGCCCACATTTGTTTTACACTATTTTAACACTGCCATCCAAATGCTTTGTGACCTGCAAAAGTCTAAAACCTGAAGTGTTGAAAGGTTTAAAAATGAACTGCACATTCCTCCCACCCACCAACCACTGGCTGCTGCCTCTGTCTCTTTCTCACACATATACACAGAATTAGTATCCAGCTTTTTCATTTCTTTGGAACCATTCTGAGGCTTGTTCCACAAAACAGAGGGAACATCCCCTTTCTCAGATTAATCTCTCTCTTCTGTTAACACCTCCTGTGTAAGATCAATACATGAGGTCCCAGTCAAGTCAAAATTGCCTTTCTTCCTCTGGAGACCAAAATGGCCTTTCAAGAGGCATAATAGATTTTATCTTCAGAGCCATTTTAGCAGCACAGGTGGTTCTCAGATTTCTACTGTATTACAATATAAATCTGTTGGTCATCAACAGGAAAATGTGTAGAAAAGCCAGGAGTCTCTATTTTCCAAGGAGACGTTCAAATGGGTTGCAGAGAAAAGATATGTCTTCTGTGGCTTTTGTTAATTTGTAGCCTGTTGGCTAAATATTTAGGGCATGGTGTTACATAGTATTTAGGACTTTATATACTATACTTACATATATTCATATTTACACAATTAAGATTCTGGAATACTTTTCAAAACTTTGGGAAACTCCTGAGAAACATTTTAACAGATCTGTGTCCCTAATATTTCATTCCACTGACCTTATCCTGTTAGAAGGAGTGAAACAAAGGAGCACCAATGACACATGCCACCACGCACAGTGAATACAAATGGTGTTAAGTGGCAAAATTTAAGGTGGCACTGACTCAGGGCCCCCAGTTTTCTAGAACCAGCTATATGCTGAGAAGAGAAGCAAATGCTGAGAAATCTGGTAGGATTATAATCTCAGTTGCAGCTGTTGTTTTAACCAGAACAAAACCAGGAGGAATTTGCATTTCAATTTGTCTTTGGGCAGAATGGCTATACCCCATGTTCTGTTTTAACTGCCTCCCAAATGTTCTCACACAATTTTTTAATTAATTTCAGAAACTACACAAGTACCCTATACTTTTGTTGTAGCCTGCTATCCTAGTCATTTCTATAATGAGATAATGCCCTACAACATCATACTTTTTTTTTTTAACAGTATGTGCAAAATTGTGTCTGGCTTCCTTTACGACATTTGAATGCGCATGGATATTGGCTACCCACACTACTCACAAAGATCTGTATTCATCCATAGCTTGAAACTCTCCCACCTTCTTGGATTAAGACTTTGAATTATGGTCTGAAATTATGCATATTTAGGAAAGAACCAGCGTTCTTTGACAGGTAATCTTGTGTCCACCTCTTAAAAGAGTTATCAATTGTCATATAAGAAAGTGGAGGTTAATACAGTAGTCTGAATAAATTCACGATGCTTAAATAAGCAGGTGGTATTCTGACGTTTCACTCAAATTAGCACTCTGCTCTTTATCAGCAGCAGTAACTTGTTTATGTTCAGTGATCATTATAAAATGGCAGTTTAATCATGATTAATTCTTCACGCCCATATCATAATAGCGTTGAGTCTTGGATATCCCATGGGACATTAATATTGATGTCATTCATTAAATCGTGTATAAGATTTCCCTATGGAACTAAGCATTAATGTACCAATTAATAACTATTGAGAGATGTGTTACAAACCTCTGGAGATGAATATACTAGTATTGATTACCACCCCTCAAGGCCATAAAATGAATGTTTGACAAAGAAAAACACTCATTAAACAAAATGTCTTATCTCTGTTTTAAAAGGTGGGAAGTATTCAGAGAAGGGGAATTCCAAACCCCTTCTGAATAAACCAAGCCAGTCAGCATGAGTCAAGAGTCGATATGAAGGAGCATACCAACGTCAAGAACAGGTAACAAATCTTCTGTCCCCTTAAGAATCTCTTTTCCATCAGAGAGAAACCTACATGTAGGCCTAAACTACTAAAGCCAGCCCTTTACATTTGTGGGTTTAAATTTCACAGATTTGATTATTTGCAAGTTTCTCCAGCCCCTGCCCCATCCACCTCAGGTGCTTCTTTTCCAGTGGAACCTTCCTTCTCCACCACTCTGATCAGGTTATGCAGCTCTTTAAAAAGCTGCCTCTAGTCCTCCTTCACCACCACTAGCCACTACCTGGCCATCTGAAGACAGCTCACACCCCAATTTCTCAGTACAACAAACCCTCTCCCGATACCCCCAGTACACCCAAAGGAGGAGACAGGAGAGAGAGAGGAAGTACAGAGCCACCATGTTGGTCCACCCCTTTTCTCTCTCTTTTCTCTGACCTGGACTGGGTCCTGGGTGCCTGCTCTTCCCAGCATGCTTTGGCCCCCTTTCTACAGACACATGCACACATTTTGATATTTGTGGGTTTTCCACTTTTGCAAGGGTCTTGGACTCCTAAACCTAATCAGTGTGGAGGGCTGACTATATATAGAACATCAGCTGTCCCATCTAGCTATGATCAAAGCAAAGTTCTTGCCTTCTCTTCTCTTTCCTCCAAATGTTCAGCACCAACCTCTGAGATGTTCAGCTTAGCAAACAAGCACCTTTTATCAACTTTTGACTGGATATCTGGTCTCCCCTTGTAAATCGTAGCCACTCCTATAACACAAACAGCATTTCTAGTTTCCTTTGCCTTCATCTTCCTTTGCTTGACATCTCCATTTGAAGAATCTCTGCTGTGCTCTTATCTAAAACAAGTCATGTCCCTCGGTATGATGCTGTGCTTTCTCCACTGCAAAGAACTTCACTCTCAACATGCCCACCATGAAACATGCACTATGTTTATGCCAGAACCTCTGAAAGTATCTTTATGTATCTGAAAGGAGTAAGCTATAGCCCACAAAAGAAAGCTCATGTCAAAAAGAAGCTGTAACTTCTCAAGGTGTCACAAGTGTCTTTGTTGTTCTTCCTTCCTTTATGTAAAGTTGAAACCAACTGAGGAACTCTGCCAGCATAATAATTAGCTAGAAATTACTGTTTTTCCTTTTTATGCAAGTTCTGATCTCTTTTACTTTTTAAAATTTAATCATTTAATAAATGCCTTTAATTAGAAAGCTGAAGTTGATTAAAGCATTTTGCTCACACATAATCTCACCTACAGGCTGCCTACATAGTCTAAATTAAACTATCTGGTAAACAGAAGGGAGTTGCTCCATGTCCATCTCTTCCTGTTAAAGATGCTGCAGCCATGAATGAATCTATGTTCAGACTAAAGGCAACAAGGGGTGGTGGAAGCAGTTCTACTCCAAAGTAAATATGAAAGGCATCTCTTCTTCCATACTGCCTTGCAAAGAAGATAGAAGTCACTTCCGCACTAGACTGTTACAGTGCTATTATTCCACTTTCAACATCCTATGGAATCATGGGGTCTCAAAGGCTCCTCCTTAAACCCCAGGATTCTATAGGATGTTGAAAGTGGAATAACAGCAGTATAACAGTAAAGTGTGGAAATGGCCCAAAATACTGGTCCCTTCATCACAAACCCTCTTTGCACATTGGTCCAAGAAACATAGTTTCTGACATACTTCTGGTCCCTGACAGAATATGTCAAGAGATTTGAGCTGCATTTTTGTTTTTTCAAAGTCTTCCCAAGTTTACATCAAGCAAGTCAAAATCTGTCTGTGTGACATGTTAATACTTTTGTTGTGTGACTCAGCCATACCAATTTTATGTATTCCCTCAGATGGAGACAGTTGATGTTGTTTCTTTTCACAGAGGGTAAAAATATTGGATCAAGCCCCAGTATATGAGATAATTATCAGAGTAAATCTATGAAGACCTTAATAGCCTCACCCACACTGAAAACAAACTACTGATGCCAATGGGACTGGGAAAGCTTAACTCACTTTAAGGTGAACTGAATTTGAGCAATATTATGAGTACTTATCCCTTCAACATGATGACAGCACTGCCAAATTTTCTTCATAAACTGAGCTGAGCTTTACAAGTAATACCTGTTTGTTTATTTATACAGAAATGTATAACTTATCTTTCTATTACACAGCTTACCTCAATTAAAATCATGGTGGAGGAAAAAAAATTGTCAGAGCACATGCAAATGCAAACACACCTTGCAAATTGCTCAGAGCAAGAGTCTCAATCAGCACTACATGTATCACCAGTAGGGTATAGGAGCAGTGCAGGCAGGAAACAGGTGGCTTAGAAAAAGTGTTCCTAATAATATTACTGCATTTTTATTTATTTTGTATTTTACAGTCATCACAGTAATAAAATTAATACTCACAAGTAATTATCACAATTTTCCACTGCCAATATATTAGTACTGTTTTTGTGTTGACTCCAAACAATACTACTGCCATTTTTGTATGTCCTTAAATTATAAATATACTAACAGAATGCCTGAAATCTAAGATGTCCTTCTTAGAAACAAAAAGCCCACTTTTTCTGGCATGTTCTTTGACAGAATAATTGGTAGTACTTAAAATATGAACATTTGAGAATCACTGGCTTACAGAATAATGTTATTACTCTTTTGCTCTTGGAACTGGGAAGACAAAAGAAAACACATGTCAGATAGCTCCTAATGAGCAACTTGCCCCACTTAAAGCCAGAAGTGAACAGTGCCTTTTTCCTCCAAGCCCACACATAAAGATGGATGCCCACCCCCCGCTATCTTGTAGAGTAGAGATTCTTAAAGGACCAGTCTTCTGTAATCTGATGGTAACAGGTGTTTCTTCTCTGTCCACTGTGGCCTTCCACGTGACATCCTCCTAGAGCCTTTGCAGCAGCATCGCATCGCAAGAGTGTGCTTTTAAGACTCAGAGGAAGGTCCTCCTGGCTCCAGTTGTGTGGTTACCTGCTCACCACTCCATTTTCAGTGGACTCCTAACCATGAGCCCCAAGATTTATGGTGGGAGCCCAGCACAGTACCATTGCCAGCAACATAGCAACCTTAGAGCCCAACTCTGACTCCCCTTCCAAGAAACAGCTTAAGACTGGGGCCATGGCAATTTTCCAAACCACGTGCCTCTCTGATACTTTCAGAAATTGTTAGACATTTGATCTTTCTGAAATTTCAGAATTCTTCATACCAATTCTATTCTTCACACAAATGTTGGTGCTTGTGAAATCTACACCCTTTTCCCTTCCTGTTTCTTCTTACCTCCATCACATAGACATCAATTTCTCTCATCTTCCACCTAATATGTTTGGCTCCGAACCTGGTGATCTTAGCCATGTCTAATCTGCTTGTGACATTTTAGTTCTTCAGACATTTCCTTACCTACCCACTCTTCCACATTTGCCAAGCCACTGCTGGAAGTACTTTGAGAAAGGAGCATATCTGAGATTCAACATGCATAACAAAGTGAAATAAACACCATGAACCAGACTTTTAAAACATTTTGCTACACAATTATTACATCCCATTTGGTTGTGGAAAATTCAAAGGCTTTATTCATTAAACCACTATAAAAATCCTTTTAAAGGCACTGAGTGTTCTTTCCATTAAAAAAGAGGGGGGAAAAACAAGACACAGTTCAGAGGTGGCCAACTCCCGTGCTGCCAGCTGTTCAGTTCTGGCAGCCATCTTGACGTATTCCCTATCCTTGAGAACCTCTCATGGAGCTGACCTATTGAGAAATCTTTAATAAGCACCACATGTTTCTCAATTGTTTTGGAGATCTAACAGCTCAGAAGAAAAGGTAAATGCAACTGTTCAGCAGACCTAATAAAGCATGATTTGGGCTTTATGTATTCAGCTGTATCTTACAGTAAACAAGAACAAAACCACACATACAGGGAGGTAAAACTGGGGAAGTAGAATTATTTAATGCTTTTACATAGGGACTTGAGGATTAATATAAAGTTTTATAGTAGTTCAAGAACACAGCTGAAACTTGTTATTGGGTCTTGTCCTTTCTTCCAGTTTATAGATAAGATAGTTTTATTTGAGAATACTACCCCAGGATAAAACTGGCAATCTCTGCTTTCCTGAATTGTGCTTACACAGTTAGCTTATCACTATTCGTTATCTGCATTACAGCAATAACTAAGGTTTTGTCCAGACAAGAATTATTATAATATTTAATTTAATTTCACTTTTGTTCCTTAGTGCCTGGTTATTAAGTTTTGCACATCTATTCAAAAGGCCCTCTTCTTCTAGCATTTAAGATTCCCTCCTCACCCCAAAAGCACTAAATTAGCACCTTTAGCACATTCAAAGTATGCAAAAGGAAATATATGAGATGAGACTGTGGTGTACCCAGTCTTGGGTGGGCGGGCGGTGAGGGCAGAAAGTGGTGTGTAGTGTTTTGTTTTGTTTTTTTAATTTCAGCTACCAAGAATAAACAGATCTTGTGAACAGTTTTAGTAAACACTAGTAGAAATTTGTCATATTCCCCCCTTGCAAAAAGGAGGTAAAACACAGGCAAAAAAAGTAGGATGATACTGATTTAAACCAATTGCTGATTCAGATACAAAGGTTCAGTGAGTAATTTCTGAATCCATCAATTCAGTCCTTCTCTATACAGCAGACAGTTAAATTACAGACCACACCTACCATAAGATGTATTGATAGCCACCACGTTCAACAACTGTAGAAGGGTATTTGACAAGTTCATTGAGGATAATGCTATCAATTGATCCTAGTAAAGAGGGCTATTTATTACCTCCAAGAATGCAGCAACACACCTCTCAGTACCAGCTTGCTAAGGAATACAAGGGAAAAGCATTATTGTTATCTATCTGGCTTATAGGCTTCTCGCAGGCATCTATGGAGATGGCAAATGTGGGAAGAAAATGCCAGACTAGATAGATGCTCAGTCTGGTACAGCAGGACTCTTACGTTTTATCTACAGTCCCCTGAAAAAAATGATGCCTTTAAATACAAAACCTCACAAAAGAAAACCTGAAAGAGAACATTATTTTTTTAAAAAAAAAATGGCAGTGGGATGCTGTACTTTTGCTTGAATGTCAGTAGCAGATGTCACCTGTCTGAATGATGTTTATCCAAGTTTAGTCCTCCAAGAATGTATTCTAGAAAGAACAAGGCCCTTTTCCAAAATGCAAAATGGCCAAGCACACAAAGATTCACTTTCCGTAACTCATCCTGCACATCCTTCATAGAACAAGATTCCCCTGACTTGGAAGTATGCAGCACCAGATGTGAAGTCTAACTGAGTCACACATAATTGACGTGCATTGGCAGAGAAAGTAGCCTTGACTGCTTAAGCCTAATTCTTCTACATGGCAGTGAATTCTGGCAGTATATACATGTTCCAATGCCAGTAATGGTTTTGCAGTCACCAGAGTGAGTACAAACTTTAGCAAAGCATTTACATATCCTTAATGTCAGATTTAATACTTAACCGATGCACACACATCACTGAACTTGGTGTAATGTCACTCAGCTGCAGGTTTTGTTCAGGTTTTAGAGCTATTAGCACATTCTGTAAATCACAAAAATGGTCACTATATTGGAGAAATGACCATTCTTATACTTTACAGAACCTTCCGATATTTCTAAACCCTGGGGGGGGGCTACTGCTGAGCTTGATTCAGTGATCATCAGGTCCTATCATCTTCAGTTTAAATGCCTATGAATAGCATGGATGTCTCTAAAGCAGGAGTGATCAATCTTTGTGGCAAATCTGACTTAAATGGAGCACAGAATGTTTGACAGTAGCATGCCCTATGGTATATATATGCAATCTACCACTAGTCTTACCATAGTTTGATTTTGGTCTACATCCTGCAGAGAAGATAGCAGCACAGTACAGAAGAGGCTAGGGGTGAAGAGAGCACTTTTTCTCATAGCCAAGCATGTACCCTCTCAAATCCTTGCTCCTATCCCAGAGCATCGCATAATTCTGCTGTTAAGTGACATTTTATGGGCCTGTATCTGCAGGTTAGCTATCTGTAGGCTAAAAAAGTCACTTTTACACTATAATTTACTTTTCAAATTAGGGACACATTGTACCTCCTCAGATAACAAAACACAGTGTGAACAACACTAATTTGTCCTTTATAAAGGACAGATAGTAATCTGTAAGAAATGCTGTAGCCTTCAATAAATGGTCATCACATTTTGTTCCAGGACAAAAAGAAAACTGTAATAACACAAACAGAACACATTGCTTATCAATGAGGAATCAAATTATGGAACATATGCAGGGGAGGAATACAAGACCAACCAAGAAAGGTCCAAGATAGCTGCCTGTTGCAAAGTTAGAGCCTCTTTCTCATCCTCTATTCCAGTGATGGAAAAGCAGTTTAGCAGTTAAACTGATACAGTTCTGTCCCTTCAGTTCAGAGCATTCCTGAGGAGAGGCTGCAACCAGCAAGCAAGTTGCCTGCCTAGGCCTAGCCATTCCTTACCCACCACTCATTCCTACCTGCCAGCCGTGGAACACTCTGTTGTTCTTTATGGTCTAATGTAAAGTGAGCCTATAAGAGGGATTTGTAAGCAAGGTTGATTCAGAGGAGGTCTGTCACTGCCTTCTTCTGAGGGTGAGAGAGTTTGCTTTGCCCAATGTCACCCAGTGGGTGTCCATGGAACTCTAGCACACACCGAATACTTTGAAGTAGGTTTACTTGTCCACATGAAGAAATAGCACTAATGGAGTCAAATTGAGAGGGCTTGGGACAGAAAGACTGCTAAAAACTGAGAGACTGATGATGCCAGGAAAATTCAGACACCCAGAGCAGAGCTCTGATTACTGTCATTGATAACTGACCCCAACACACACACGCACACACACCACAGCCTTGCAACAACAGAGGACCATCTTACCAATTAGACTAAGAAGACTTGAAGTAGTGCTCAAACTCCAGCAATGTCAGCTTTATTACACAAGGACTGATCCTGACATATTCATTTTTGCCTCAGCCACACATTGTGGAAAAATTACTCTCTTTGACTGCAACTCCCAGCAAGAAGCATGGCCACCAAGCTGACTATATGATTCTGGGAGCTTTAGTCCAAGGAACAATTTCTCCCCCCTTTTTTTTTTAAGGCTTTGGTATGATAAGAAGGTAGTCTTCAGCTATCACTGGGCCTAGCTCAGTGCCAGCTGGTAGTTTCCACGGCTAATGCATTTAAAGGAAACTCAAACAGGTTCAGCACTTTAGATAGCTCCCTAAAGTTTGAGGCTAAAATCTTGAATTGTCTTCAGGGCCTCACTGATCTGGATGGTACCAATCACCAGTGAGCCAGGTTGTTATTTCAATGGATAGAACTGGTCAGAAAACCCTTATTTTAAAAGGCAATTCTCTCAGGAAACCTACAACCTGGCTACAAAATACAAAATCCTCTTCTGAAGTTCCTGTTGAGTTGTTGTGATGAAATGATCTTTCTACTGAAAAGAACACCAAAAAGGTTACCAAATTTCAGTGACAGCGGACCAGACTAGGAATTAAACCCAAAGTTTATACCCAGCTACAGTCACTAGGTTGAGGAATATCAGGCCTGTGGCTTAATACAAAGTTGGTTGGAGGCTGTACTGGGCAGACCTTGACTCCCACTGGTTCGGTGTTAATTTTTAAAAAGTGTACTGTATAGGGATTTTGTTTTCTCCTATCTACATTGTCCCCACAGTAGACACTGAGCTCAGAAGGTCTAGCAAATCATAAGTTAGAAGGGTACCAGCATGTGAATAGCCTTAACAGTTCAGCTCAAGTGAATTAGTGAGATATGTGTATATATGTGCGCACACATATATATAATTTATTACATTCCTGTCCCATTTTATGGTTGAAAAGTTCTAAGAGACCGAAAGGGAGCTCAGGTAGTCCCCTATCCATACAACCACTGACCAAGCAAGTATTGTCTTGGCTTTTTAAGAGTAACAGCATTCAAACAACTTCCTGAGTCAAATAAGATATCTCTGGGACTATCCTGGATCAGATTCTCTCCACCTATCTTCATTATGGCTAAAGGATGGCCTTAAACATCCATACCCCTGTAGGACTCTACCAGAAAGATAGAGAAAGATATCACTGTGTTGGTCTACCACTGGCAGAACTGTAAGCCTAAGAGGATGCTGGGCCTTGCTAAAAATTGTGTAAGTAAGAAATAAAAGTGAATACAAATGAAAATACCCCCCTCCATACAAACAAAGATTAGAACGTCACTGAATTCAGCTCCCATAAAAGTCTCTTCTTCCTTTAATTATGTGATGCATACTCTGGACAAGACAAACACTCATTTTTAGTTGTTGGCAGAAAGATTTTAATTTCACTCTGACAAGAACGATACGAGAGAGAAAATGTCAGGAACAATATCACTAACTAATGGTACAAATTTCAACGGAAATTATTTCCTTTCAGACACTTTATCTTTTGCAAAGTCTCAATGGACAGGTCCAATAACTATTTTCTTTGTATACAGCCATCAAGCTTGTAAGTACCAAAATGAGTTTTTTAAGAGATATTGTCAAAGCTACGCTAAAACCCAAAAGACAGCAACTGGTGTGTTATCTTCTTCAGCCAATTAATTTAACTGCAGTATCTGTGGCTTCTAATAATACCATTTCAAATGAACAATCCAATGTAATTTTTTACATCCACAGTTCACTACGTATATTCTATTAATTAATAAAGTTGATGATGTTGTTGTTATTATTATTCACATTGGCTAACAACAACCCATTCACTTAGTTGAAGGAAACAGTGCTGTACTGCTTCTCCTCCATCCCACAAGCATAAATTCTTTTATGGTAGCTTATTGATCAAGGATTTCTCAGACATTATCAACACAATCCAGTGTACCCTACTGGCCATTCCACACGCAACATTTCTACCTTCACAGCTTCTTATGCCACACTGTATAGCATGTGTAGAAACAGTGGGGGAGGGAGTAGGATGTATTAACATATCATGCAAAAAAGACTGCAGAGTTGAACAGTGATAAACCAAAGTTTCCTCCTATATCATATACAGAACAAGTCAAACGCTTGCCATGCATCTGTGGCCAGAGGTCATGTAACCCAATCGAAATGTTTCTTTGGCTCCAGAGCACACACACCCTCCAAAAGTCCCTGAGTCTCTCTGTGAAGGAGGCTGACTGGCATGCAGACAGCTAATCATGGCTCGGAGTGGCTGTGAAGGGCAGTTGCAGAGTAGTAGAAGGTATCAAAAGGCAGGGACTTGCTTCTGAAAGATCCAGACAGGGTGTGGGAGTGAGACTCTGAAGGAGATGAGTGTGGGGGCAGACAGGATGCTGAACTGGCACTGACAAGGTGAAGTTGACAGAGAGGCCTGTGAGCTGATAAGAGACAGGACTGTGGATTTGAGGAAGAAAGGAGAAATGCTTATGGTTCTGGGTGTGTGTGTAAAGATTATTACATTCCTCTACTGTGTTCAATAAACATATTCTCATTGTTGTTTTAAATCTGGTTCTGGCTCTCTAATTAGGCTGAATTGGAGTCAAGCCATGTGTACCAAAACTATCAAACCCCAAACAAGAACACAACCACAAGTCCACATTTTAAGGAGTCACCCTGAGCCCAGCAACCCAATCCAGCAAGGAAATAATGGGGAACACAAGGGCAAGGTGAGTGGCAGGATTCCCAGGGGCTCGAGTCTTAAGACCAGCCTAGGTAAAGGGATCTGCCACACAAAATACACATTTTAACAAATCAATAGAGTTATGCCTACAAAAGCCACCAGAAACACAATTCACAGGAGGAGGGAGCTACGTCTGTAAAATCACCAGCATCTTTCATCCTAGACATTTACAGCACTGATTCTACTTCAGCTGCCATAGTTATTGGCATTTGTAGTTTGGAGAGGCACTAGAACTCTCCAGATGAGAATTCTAAATATTAGGAGCATCCAGATAGGTGGCACAGTCAAAAAGGATTATCACACCTAGTCTTATTCCATTTCCTTGTACTATGATTCCAGTTTAACTGCCAAGCGGCACAGCCAAGGATGAAGCAAGTTACCCTATTAATTGGTTCTTGTGGGTTTTTCGGGCTATGAGACCATGTTCTGGTTGTATTACAACAAGAACATGGTCTCAAAGCCCGAAAATCCCACAAGAACCAATGGATTCTGGCCGTGAAAGCCTTCAACTCTTTACCCTATTATTGCTTATTAATTAAAGGAACAAGTCCTGTCCCAGTGACACAGTCATCTTTAGGTACACTATAACCTAGGACTAACAATAAGCATTGCTTTTGCTTTACCAAATAATTGCCCTTAAGTCTTTTAAGGTGCATCTGCTGCACACAAACCTGATACCAGCAATTAATGAAATTAACTCAGTTTCACCAATACACAACATAATCCTATAAGAATGCAAAGTTCAAAGAGGGTAAGTCTCAGGTAAGCAGGCATAGGAGTACAACCACCATTATTCAGGGCTTTCAAATTAACTTGTGTCTTGAAGGAGAGCATGCTTGCCAACTGAAACCAGAAATAGCCATGCTTAGTTCAAACGATACTCCCTGAAAGCATAGCTATTTAATCAGAAGGACACAATAGTTACATGTTTCCTTATTCATAAGAGTGAACTTGGGCCTTAATGATCAATAGCACAGGCCAGTTTTTAACACAGAGAAAGCCATTTCCAGAGCCTCCAGCTGAGGGCTTGGCTTCACACACACTAAAATTTAATGCTATACAACATCTAAGAGCACTAAAACACTGACATTTTAAATGCATAATACAGGCGATCATTATGCAAGTTTGGGAATTACACAATGAAAAACCAGTTTAAAGGGGAGCTCATAAAAGCAAGCTTAGTGTATTCACTCATTTGCAGTTCCCTCTGAAAACACAACTTCTTACTTGCTTTTCTGTGATCTCCTTTTAAAAACGGGGATATACTTTCAGCAAATGCCTGAGAACCAAAGTGAGCCTATTCAGAGATTATGTTCTAAGAGGGGTGAGGAGGAGAGATGTCACAGGTGTTGCTCCTTTTGACCTAATATTGCAATAAGAAAAGCTGCACCTGCTCAACACTTTCCTTGTTTTAAATCTTGTAAAAGTAGGAATGGGAATCTGGTAGCCTACAACATCAGCAGTTCTTAGACTTTTGTCCTTCAGATACTAGCAACTTCAGCTCCCAGAATTCCTGAACTTTGATCATCCTGGCTAGGAAGCAGGGAAACTGAAGTACAAAGCATTTGCAGGATCTGAAATGGAGAACTACTGCTCTGGAGATGTTGGGAGTGAAACTCCTGCCACAGCCCCAAAACAACTTGGTTAGTGGTTAGGAATATTGGGTGTTGCTGTCCATCACTTAGAGAGCCACACAATTCCCACCCCAGTTTTAAAGGACAGAAGATTTCCCTCTACTGGTTAGATGGCTTCTCCAACTGAATCATAGTTATATACTGTGACCACCAGGAGAAATGAGTTCCTCCAACCTTTATCTTACACCATGTGGTTTTGGCTGCCATGAAAGAAAGAAATAATGAGGCAGGTAGGCAGGCAGCACTGGCCAACTCCTCCTCAAACAGGAAAATATAGCTAGCTCACTGCCCGCCAATGGTAATATTTATTTTCAGATAATACATGCAGTTATAGTCTTCTTCCTCTGAGGAAAAAAAAATGCATGGCCTCTTGCTAAACCAAAAAATAGGAAAAAAATGCTTTGATTCTGTTTTAACACTGTCATGATTTGGTCCTGCGGTATTTTTATTTTGTACACTCTCTGAATGGGTGCTTTTTCAGGCTAAAAGGTGGTACAGAAATGCTTTTACAAATGAATAAAATTACCAAACAAACCTAAATGTGTTAGTGTTTAGTACCTACTTGTCAGAGCACAACTGAGATCTGTTTAACCATGCTACAAAACCAAGGATACAACATATCTGTTCAGATCAGTTCTTCAAACCACTCTTTGAAAAAAGGGTGGCTTTTTATTTTAGATGTCACTAAAACAGAGTGCTCAATTGGGTAATTACCCATCCACCATTTTCATCTGAAAGGATGACCTTTAAGAATGCCAAGTGCACAATACTTCAAACCATGGTACATGCATCTTGAGCAAAACAATGAACACTGAAAACATTATTTCTTGGTATTTTATGTTACTTTGTGAACTTGGGACCTAGTAGCTGTAGAAACTGAACAGAGAGTAGGTTACATATGGTCAGTGCATTATGTGGTACTCTGTTCTTCACTCTTTAAAAGGACCTCAGAGGCTTTCACTGAATTTATAACAGAGTCTGCAAAGTTACATTTTGGACTATAACCTTTGGAATCCCCCAGCCAACATGACTGATCATGCTGGATAGGAGATTCTAGGAACTATCATCCAGAAAAGGAACTTTTCCAAGATCTGTTTTTAAAACATACAGCAACAAACATTCACTGGCTACTGGTTCATTTCCCAGCACAATTCAAAGCCCTGGTTATGATGCATAAAGCTCTATAATATGGTTTAAGTTTAGTGCCCTATCATGCTACACTCTTATAGTGCTATTATTCTACTTTCAACATCCTGTGGAATCCTGGGGTTTGCAGTTTAGGGAGGGCCATTTAGAATTCTCAGCCAGAGAACTCTTTGGCCTTAGTAAACTGCAAACCCCAGAATTCCACAGGATGTTGAACGTAGAAGAATGGCACCATAAACAGTGTAGTGTAATAGAGCCTCCTAGACTATCTGAAGGATCCTATCTCCCTATATCAACATGTTGAAGTCTTAAGATTCTCAGGAGGGAGGTCTTTCTCTTGCTCCCATCACCATTTCAGTCCTGTGAGGACATGGGAGAAAGCCTTCTCAGTGGCTGCTTCCAGCCTGTGGAATTCCTTTCTACAAGAAGCTAGGCTGGCCCCCTCTCTGCTTTCTTTTCCCCTGGCAGGCAAAGATATTTTTATTCAAAAAGGCATTTAATGATTAATTGGTTAGGGTTAGACAGAGTATTTCTTGTATGCCTGTGGTTTTGAACATACCCTCTGTTTGCACTGGTCCCCCAGAAGAGAAAATACAGTCCTCAAGCTAAAAATAGCTTCCCAATATTTGTGGTGTAGGAATATAACCTCATCCAAAACAAGCTAAAGAGATGGGATCATGATCCGACCCAACTGCAAATCTCCTCCTCCTGAACTGAATACACTGCAGACAAAGACTCCAGTTTTGTTTTTTAATTTCTCACTCTCAAAGTCCCTTCTGCCAAGGCAATATTGAAGAAGACAAGAACTCCACAAGTTTTCCACCAGTGTTTCTCTTCTAAGGAAGCTCTTTACAGGTCTCTCTACAGAGCTCTCAGGCCCTTCAGACTTCCAGATGTAGAGAATACACACCTTTGTAATATTTGAAATAGGTTCAGGGATGAGAATGCCTTATCCCACACTTGTTTAAAAAAAAATTAGCATTCTTTATTTTGAGGGGGGGAAATGAAAAAATGGGGGGTGTGAATCTCTACCTTACACTCAGAAAAAAGAGAGTTTGTATGTGGAATTTTGTGGAGCTTTTTGAAAACATCTGTAACATCATACACCACTGGTGATATCTGCATCTTCATGCAGATATCATGGAGGTCAAAGATGAGGATGTGGAAGACATTATATAGAATTTCTATAGCATATTATAGATAGATACAGGTAGAGATGACATATATAGATATATAAGGATAAATAGG
This sequence comes from Ctenosaura bakeri, assembly GCA_948474755.1. Taxonomy (NCBI): domain Eukaryota; kingdom Metazoa; phylum Chordata; class Lepidosauria; order Squamata; family Iguanidae; genus Ctenosaura; species Ctenosaura bakeri. Next base: position 427,273 of record CAOLHI010000464.1, on the reverse strand, counting down.
TAGAAATGCAGATAGATATGTTACTGAAGATCATTATATACTGAAAGCGAGAATGTGGAGAAACTCTGAATTTTCCAGAGAGACAATGCTTCCTTAGTGAACAAGATGTCCAGATCAATTTTATCCAGCTAGAAGAATGAAATAAATATATGAAAGAAGTTGGATAAAGCAAGGCACCCAAGTGTGAAAGAAGGCAGAATGACAGCTCAGTAGGGAAACATTAACTGATAATCATAATGTGCTGTCAAGCAGTCTTTCAAAGACACTACAGAGACAATCTTACCGAACTTGCACTCTCAGGATGGAAGAAAAAAAGTAACCACTCACTCACTCAGGAATACAGTAGAGAGGAACCATTCAATTAAATAAAAATCACCAAAACATAAGAAAGGATTGGAAATGGGAGGACAGGGAATGAGGGCAGTAATGACCAAAACAGCAGCTACAGTATTGAGCCTATGGAGAAGTCAATGAGCACTGTGGAGCTCCCATCTGCATGACGTGTCACTGAGAAAAGATACAGTACCCATGACACTGAATATGCAATCTGGTGATGTGAGCTTGTTTTTAAGACCTTACATAGCATTCATAGTAGTGGCCACTCCAAATAGGGCAGTATTAAGTAGCTGAAGAAGCAACAGTAGTGCGGTGCAGAGATAGGTCATTTGTACTAGTGCAGGCAGATCTGGAAGAAGGAATGGATTTCCAAGATGTTACTCTTGTACAAAAGATAAACAAACAGGCAGTTCGTGTTTTTTGTCACAACCTTTTCCATACCCCTTTTAGGCCATATAGTTTTCCTTATGTTGAGTGTCAAATGTTGTGCGTAAATTCCCCTAAAGGAGTGGATGAATTGTTTTGTCCCATACGCCATGTTCACACTCAATTCAAAGTTGCAGAAGTGACTTTGTGCACATTTCACCACTACACATTTAGATGTGCATTCTCAACCAAAGGATATCCATCTGTCCCTGATGAACCTAGCTGCAGTACTCCATTAGCTGTGCATTCACAGTTGTGTAGTGTTGCCATTCAACACAAGTGGGATGGAACCTGTCTCCATACTGGCCCCACAGTTCCAATCCTTGGGCTCCTCCCACCCATTCTTGCCCTTTTAATTTTGGGATCTCTCCTTGGATCTAGTCCTTGGGCCTGAAGGTGACCACTATCCTGGACAAGCGGCTGTGGGCCCAGTATTGTAAAATGTGACCAGTTTGTCCTTGCTAATTATCAAATTAAATCATTCAAACAGACGTAGAACATAAAACAGTAAAGATTTCTTATATAACAAATAAAGATCTAGCTCTAGATTGGTTCCACACAGAGAACACAGCAACACCTCAGTTTCAGAGCAAGTAGTACTTCTCTTTCCATGCTCTCAGCTCCCCAAACTCTTTTCAGATCTTAGCAATCCCTTTCTTCCTAACAATCCTAACTCTTCTCCCAGTCGCGTAGAGATGTGGGAAGCAATTCGCCCCAGGTGGCAATGTTTTTGGGGCATCCCCGCCCATAGCCATGCCCTTGCATGCCCTGGTCAGGCCCCTGTATGTCCTGGCCACACCCTCATGCACCACAGCCACACCCACACACACAGCGGCCATGCCCTTCATGCCACAGCCACGCCCCATCCAATCCACCCACCGCCACTGTCTTCTCCTGGCTGGCCCTAACTATTTAATGGACAAGCCTCTAGGTTTCCCCCGCAGGATCCCCCTCGCAGCATTCCAAAGGCTGTGATTGGTTGGCTCTCCGTAGGCTTGCCCAGCTACTCATTTCATAGCAAGGGTTGTGTAGAACAATCAATGCATAACTCGACATGCAGAGTTTCATGGTACGTCACCAAAGAAGGAAAGGGATACAGTACCTGACTCACAAAAGCAAACAAACCATCAGGAAATAAATAAATATATATATTGTAAACAAATAATAGACAGTCTTAATAATCAGAACAAGCATACTTCAGTTAACAGAGCCTCTAACAAAGAACTTCCTAATTACAAAGGAACTTTTCAGGACTGCTCAGGCCCCTTGCCCTTTTTTTCCTCAACCTCTGTCTAATTTAAAGGTTTTTAGCAACATTGGCATTGGCAGCATGGTAACAGAACACTGGAGTAACAAACAATTTCATTATCAGGCTGCAGGATGTAAACAATGCAATGAAGCTTAAGGTGGACGGGGAAGGGATATTATTCTAGCCAATTCTACTATAGCTGTGTGTGCCTTTCTACAACAGGGAAGGTAAACAGAAGCACTCTCAAGAATCTCTTACTGAGCATGCCTGAAGTGCAAAGGGGGAAAACAGATAAGCTTGCTTTATCACTTTTCCTCAATATGTTTAAAAAAGAAAGCACAGATCTATTAAGTTTTTGATTTATTGATTTTAGGGAAACACGATTTGTTCGGTTATAATTTGTAAGTTATACGAGAAATAACGGAAACAACAAGGAATGAAGTAAAAGAGATTTTTGAGTATAAGATAATAAGATAATTTAATTTCACTGTAAGAGAATAATAGGTAGATGATACTGTAAGCAAAACGCATAGATTAGAGTACAGAAATTGCTATAAAGATCGGGGGAAATTATGTTCAAATAGCGGGATGATAAGAAATAGATATGTGATTTACCTAATGGTGAAAAGGAAAGAAGTCAATATGTATGTGAGGAGAATGTAAGAGGATGTATGAAGAGGATGAGTTAGTAAGAAAGTAAGTATGAATTAAAAATTGTTGGAATGTCTATTGTTTATTATCTAATGTTTGTCAATTTGTTTTGTCTGTTGTTAAATTGTTAAATGTTTTGATATGTAAATATAGAAGCAAGGAAAAAGGGTTATAGACATCGAGAAACTGCATAAATAGTAATATAAAATAGTATAAGGTACAAGCTATGACAAGTAAAGGATTTAACGGAATGCTAATGATTCGTATTAGTTGATATTAATAGGTATAAGTTTAAAGTAACAAAGATAATAGATAATAATGGATATGTAGATATACAGAAAATATATATTGGATATATTTTTTGTTTATATAGTTTATAGCCAAATTGAACAATATATGTAGGTTGTTGCTGTTGTTATGGTTTGCTGTTGTTGTATGTAAATGTTTTAAATAAGAATTTAATAAAATTTATTTTTAATAAAATATATATATATAAAAGGTGGAGGCTAATGAAAGAAAAAAAAGTTCCTTGATGCATTTTGGAAGAACATTTTAAATGGTGTCTAGAAGGATCAAAATGTTTTTGTTTACATATGAGAGTCTTACTTGACCTGGTTGTTTCATTACATACATTCATAGAGTTAGTTTTAGATAGTAGGTTTGCCAAGACTTATTAAGCTGTTCTTTTTTGATGGTATAGGAACCTATCGCTATCCTTTCCATGTTATTTCTGCCTCTGATACAAAAGGTTCTTTGAAAGAAATAATTCTCAGGAACGCACCTACTTTGTTAACTGAGGAATACCTGTAATCCTTAACTAATATATATATGCACACACACACGCACACAGACACACACACACACACAGAGGCCTCTCCACTTTTCTGAAGGTTTGAGGTGCAGAAGTGGAAACACTGCAAATAATTCCCCCTTCCCCAATTCCCCTCCCATTCCCTTCCAGGACTCCCTCTCCTTTGCCTTTTGCTTGCATGAGTCATCCCTTGCCTTTTGCCTCAGCACAAGTTCTCAGTGCCAGGGCCAGAAGCAAGAGAATGGGAGGAGGAGCTCTGGAGAGAGAAGGCAAGCTCAGATTAGCCTTTCCCCCACATCCCCCACACACACACCAAAATTCCCTTGCCTATTGCCTCTGTGCAAGTTTTCAGTGCCAGGGCAAGAGAATAGAAGGGGAGAGCTCTGGAGGGGAGAAGAAAGTCTCATGCAAGTCTTCCCCCATTCCCTTGCCTTTTGCCTCCGCACAAGTTCTCAGTGCTAGGGCCAGAGGTAAAAGAATGGGAGGGGGCTCCAGAGAGGAGATAGAAGGCTCACACGAGCCTTCCCCCATCATTCCCTTCCCTTTTGCCTCAGCATGAATTTTCGGAGCAGCGGCCAGAGACAAGGGAATGAGGGGGGGAAATCCGGTAGGAGGGAGGAAGGCACGTGCATGCCTCCCTGGTCGCCACCATTTCCCTTGCCTTTTGTCTGGGCAATTGCCTTCCTTCTCTGCATCTGGCAAAATGCAAGGGAATGGGAGAAGAAGAATAGCAGTGAAGGCACGCATATGCCCTGCAAATAATCAAATCTGTGAAGGTCAAACCCACTAATGTGGAGGGAGGACTGCAGTGTAAACAGTTTAATTGCAATAAACGTGAAGGTTGGTTGGGCATGAATCTGTAACTGGAGGAAGATAGATGATCACGGGTCTTAGCAAGCCTTCAATAAATCAAGAGCCAAACCATTCCAACCTTTGTTGTCCTCTTCAGTGGTCAATATTATAGTTCTTTAAAAATTCCAGCTCTTCCGTCCTGACCAAGCCAAGCACACTGGTGTAAAATTCATCACAAAATAAGAATAAAAATGCTTCTTGCCTTCCCTATCCACAGTTCTCCACATGTGCTCCCACTGAAATTCCCAACAGCCTTAGCCAGCAGAGCCAATGATGAGAAATGCTGGAAGATACAGTCCAACACCATCTAAAGGGCCACATGATCAGGTCTACTACAATTATCAGAATGAGCATATAGGCTTTGATTTTATGGTTAATAAATTAAAGAAGGTTTATGGTAGGGAAACAGGTCACTATCACCACTCTCATTTTTGAAGGGGTGGCAACTGGTCCTCTGAAGAACCTTTTCAGAGGCACAGCAGGCTTTGTGGCAGGATGAGGAGATGATCAACATTCTATACAGGAATTTCTTTAACTTACTTTAGGAATCAATCCACAGGACTTTTCAATTTTATATTTAACACTAATCCTGCCAGACAGAACATTTTCTCACCATAGAGCCACTTGGTTGCAGAATTCACACACATATAGATCTGCAATGTAGGCACTTTTTTGACATATTCACCTAAAGAGTTTTAAACAGCGTCCCAAACTTTCAGCAACCTATCAAAGTCTTTTGTTGTAGTTTTAAACAAAAAAGCAAACAACCAAAAAACCAGTTGGCTCAAAAACTACCCCAAGAAATCTACTGCATTTTGCTATTGAGGGTACTTTTTGTCCCAGAGAATGTAACGTATTACTAACAGAAGTAGCAGGCCTTTGGTAATGAACCAATTCTATTAAGAAATATACTAAAACACTACAATTCACTATAATGTATTTATTTTATGCTTCAAAAATGTTAATAGAAATAATAATATCTTTTTCCTATTCCAGAACCTGTAGGTAATTCAATTGAAAGAAAACCAAGGATTCGGGTTTACAAAAAAAAATCAATATTTCATTATTATTTCATAGAAGTTAATAATTCTGTATCATAAGCCAATAGCACAGCTACTTAAAGGAAAATAACAATCTCAAATATTGAGGGAAGGATACACTAAGAAAGGGAGAAACTTCCGTAGCTTCTTATGTTTCATTTCCACAGTTCCTGTTACTTTATACAAGCTGATTATTATAAGCTCAGGTTCACAGCACAGTTTTAAACACAGAATCTCCTATGGCAAGAAAGCACAGATGAATGCTGTAAATTGTAGGAGACAGGGAGTGGTGGGGAAATTACTCTTGCTTGCAGCTATGTTATTTAATTCTATTCTGGTTTCCATATGCTTGAAAAAATAATATCAGTTTACAATGAAAGCGTTATTTAGATGGGGCACATTAAATGTTTTTTTGAAGGAGGAGGGAGCCACCCACATCACGTAAGCTCTTGTCTGTTGGTTGCTCTTTGAAAGCCAAATTGCAAAAGAATTATTTACAGTATCATATAGTATATTCTGAGGCCTATTTAAACGGGGGGAGAAAACTCTTGTAAATTGTTCCCACAATGATTTAGGCCGTTTCCGCACTACATTCTTATAGCATGATTATTCCACTTTCAACATCCTATGGAATCCTGGGGTTTACAGTTTAGGGAGGGGCCGCTTGCAAACCCCAGGATTCCATAGGATGTTGAAAGTGGAATAATCACGCTATAAGAGTGTAGTGTGGAAATGGCCTTAGCCTGGAACATCAGAATAGGAGACCTGGTTCCCTCCAGATATTCTGGGATACATTAACTACAATTTGACCACTGGTCATGCTGGCTAAGGCTTATAGAAACTGATGGTTACAATGGCTGAAGGGCACAGAGTGCCTGCCCTGATGTTTTTAAGACAATAGAAAGTGTGAGTATGTTTCAAAAGCCACGCAGTCCATTCCAATCATGTGATGTGAAAGCTCTGCACACTGTAGGAGCAGTCAAAGGACACTGGCTACCATGTCCTTCAGGTAATGTTTAAATCAAACAAAATCAATACAGGACAGAACCTAAAGGTCCCAGAACTTGCACTGCAGCTGCACTGCCACTATGGCAGTATCTATCAATATTATACTTATCTGGACTGGGCCAGCAAATGGTGCTGCAGGTTAAGGTAGGACTTTGATACCCTCCATGAGAGAGACCAGGGTGCTTTGCATCTGACACTCGGTGGCAGAATGCTGTATGTGATAGAGACAGAGTCAGAGGCTATTTAAAATCTGGCCGCCCCCTCACAGGCCTCTTTGGATCTGAGAAGTGCCACCCACCCTCCCGCACTCAATCCAGTATGAGATTTGTCTGGTCACTTTGGAGTCTAGTAAGAATTTTCCCCCTTTTTACCTAGCTTTTTTTTTTAACTTACCCCATACTGAATTTGTGGGGCTTTCGGTGGTGTCATTAAATAGGCTTTCACCTGGCAGGGAGCAAGGAGAGGTGAATAAGTCTTTGGCATCCTTTTGGTGTAGGGTAAGATTCTGAAACTTCCCCTTAAAGGGTTCTGGGGCCTGAAGTACTGGGGAAGGAGACTACACTTGAGGTTAACCTGGGATCCAGGCTCTCACTTATATAGTTCTGGGGCTTGGGTGGGAACCCCTGGGTTACCTTCCAAGTATGGCTGGCTATAGAGCAACCCTCATATTTGGTTTGGCTTTGGGGCTGAGGTGTTTTGCCCAGGGGAAAGCTGAGGAAGTTGTCAAGAGGTTGATCTCTGATTTCAGCCATCATGTGGCTTCCTCCTCTTGCTTCATTTCCAGGCCAATGCAATTTAAATAGTTTAGGTCAAATAAAGTGGCCCTTATTTAACCCAATCTTCTGTGTCTGTTCTCATTATTCCATGGCTGGTTATCAATGGCATCTCTGCCTTCTGCCCATGATGTGGCACATGAACCGCCACAAGACTAATACCACTGTAAGACCACACTGTAGAAAAATCCCTTTAGTGGCCCTTGAAAGTGTGAGTCAGTCTCAAGAGACATGGGTGGTGTCATTCTCTTGTAGCTAGTTTTTAAATAAATACAGTTCACTCCATCTTCTCTTTTACCATGGAAGTTTTAAATTTCGTAAAGGCTGTAAGAAAATGGGATTCTTAACTTATCCTGGTAAAGTTATGGTTTTGGACTACAGTTCCCAGATTCAGCCAGGCAGGGGGATTCTGGGAGTTTCAGTCCAAAAATAACTTTTCCAACTTCTGATTCACTCCTAGGGACTGCAGCCCTTATAGGGTGGCATGGGAATCTGTACCTGCTCTACCAACCCAATAGCATGGCACAGAAATCACTGCCTCCCCTGGCACCTGACCATTAGTCCGTGTAGTCCATTGCTTTCCATGCTGACTTGCAACAACTCACCAGTGCTTCAGACAGGTGCATTTCCCAGCCTTATTTGGAGATGCCAGTGACTGAACTCAGAGCCTTCTGCATGCAAAGCATGTGCTGCCTGTACCACAGAGTCACTCCCCTTAATGCCTTCAAACTCCAGGTCAGTGTACATGCACTTAAAGTTCATTTCCCTGAGCTCAATGAAGGATCAACATTCTAAAGACAATCCCCAGTCGAGTCTAAAGAAAAAACAGGAGACTTACGTGGCAGCCTTTTGAAAACATGGCATGCACTTAGCTAAAACATCTACAGTCTTAAATGCAGCAGCAGCACCCCGAAGAGGAATGGAGAACAATGAGGTAGCAAAGCCAGCAGGATCGGGCCAAAGAAAGCGAGCAATGCAAATTCATTAATGTTTTTATGGCCTGTTCTACGCGAGCTTTGGTGGTTTATAACAAAGTTAACAACCCGGTTCAATATAAAAACATACCTATACTATAAAAGACCATAACACCAGTCAAATGGTTCATAAAAATCAATTAAATGTCAACCAGCTGGGTAAGCAGAAATGCTTGCAGCATTTCCTAAATGTCAATATACTTGGGCTATGGCATAAAACCTTTCACAGTTAGTAGCATCTGGCAACTTCTATACACCATGACTTTTTCCCAGGCCTGGCAACAGAAGTCAGCATGATTGGGCAACTGCTGTGGGCCCAATGGTTCAAAATGGCCCATCAAAACCCCGCAGCCCCTTAGTCACCACTGGATCTCTCCTGCTTGGTCTTCATTGAGCACTCCTTTGTCTGGTTCTCCTCCCTACTCTCACCCATCACTCATCTCCCCACCTCAAGATGTAGCTTCCCTGTAACACCATTTCTCAATGAAAGCCAAGTGAGTGCTCAACTCCCAACATGTTACATTAGCTAAAATGAAGCACCAGGATTATGTCACCTATCATCCATGAACATGTCTGTCTGGAGTAAGCTTTCTGCTGCCAGTCACTCGCTGCTTCCACAACCAACACTAGATGTGGTTATTCTGGGTGCGAAGCATTTATTTAGTTTCATGGTAGTTGGCTACCACATTAGTTTCTCCAAGACACAGCACAGTCTTATCACTGGGTATTACACCTGGAAAAATCTAACCTCTGGAGCTGTAGCACTCTCCCTCAGAAGGCCCAACTAGCATCAGCACTGGTTCCATTCTGGCACCAGCTTAAAACACTGTTTTAGATATAAGCTGACCTCAATGCAGAACTGAGACTCCAAACCCATAACTTGGGGTCAGCCTTAGATATAGCTGGAAAACTGACAAGAGCACTTCTCTCTGTATACCGCTGTCCAATCATTATGACCTGCCAAGAAAGGTGACCTTTGAGCTGAGCTTTGAGCTGAACTCTTGTGTCCCACTGTTAGGATGGAAAGGACATCATGTAGAGAGGTGGGTCTTCTTGGTTGTAGGAATCCCTGCAGAGAGATTTCCCCTTTGCAAGCCTGACTGGCATTACCACTGGCTTCATTTAAACACCAAGTTAAAATCCTTCTTCAGGCAGACAGAAGTACTATTAATTACATAAACACATCCAATGCCTAGGAACATGAGAGACTAGCAATGGCAAGCACAAGCAGAAGCCATCACAGCTTTGGGGATACCTGTCTGGACCTCACTGAGCACTGCCTCTCCCTCTCCAGTTCTCCTACCTACTTTCTCAGTACTCCTCCCTACTTTGTCTCAGCAAGATTAGCAGCGCATACCCTACAACTGTCCTGATTTGGCAGGAACAGTTCCAATTACTCCTCTGTCCTTCCACTGTTTCAGCTGCTTTAAAATGTCCCAGACTCTCTCTCCTCCTCCCACTTTTTTCTCTTTGTCTTCAGCTTACTTCAGTTGCTGCAAACAGAGTTCACAGCGTACAAGTAGTCTGCAATCAATTAATTCAGCAAGAGGATTGGACAGGGCAGAATCTTTCCCTTCCCTGTAGAGTCAGGCAAAAACAAACTGCTGCAGTCTCTCCAATCTTGCATGTGTTACCACGGTTATGATATGTCTGGTGAGAGCACTAGATATCTTTTAATATCAGATAATTTGGCCTTTATTTGACCCTTCTCTGCCACCCTACTCCACATGTTTGCAAGGGCCACCGGACAAGCACGTAATAGGCGCGGCCATTAATGGTTGTACATTCCAAACCCCATTTAGGCAGGCAACTTAATGCCTCTTTGATGCTTAAGGGACCACTCCTTCTTGCAAACCGCCTTGCTCAGCACGACTTTACACATAGACGCCCGGCCGAGTGCCGAGCCATTCCTTTATGTTGGGCCATTTGCATACTGGCCATACTATTGTCATCCAGCACTAAGCTCATCATGTAAAACCTGACCTTTTCCAATGCCTTTGTCCCGCTCTAAAATTCCTTTGTTCTCACCGAGCATGGCATGGCCTGTAGGTAAAATCCACCCTATAAAAACCCCCTGATTCCGATCCTTCCTCGGATCGCTCCTGAATTCCATCCAGCCTTGCTGCCACTGTGTTTGGCGAGCTGTCCCCTCAGTTTCCAATAACTGAGTCTGCCTCCCTTCTTGGAACACTCCGGACTACTTTGGACTTCCATCCTGCCTTGCTGTCAGTTTGTCCAGTGAGCTCCCCTCAGCAAACCGTGCTGAGTTTCTTCCCCTGCGACCTCCGTTTCTCTCCAGGACTACGAGACCAGGTGTCGTATTACCCATTCCCCCACAACTCTCCATTTCTATTTCTCAGTTAGTTAGTGTATGTCGTGTCTTTCGTGTTGTTTGTTCTCAATAAAATATTATTTGTTGCTTTAGAACCTGTCTAACCGCTCTCTGACCTGACGCTGTAGACATAGGGTAAAAGATCCCAGCTAAAGTTACCTTGCCTCTCGTTAGCTTAAGAGAGTGCTCAAGTCTAATTTCCCCCATCTTGTGTTTTTATTTGGTAATTTGGGCGCCCCTCCCAGGACCCCCAGCATACAGAGTGACACATGTTCTTCCTCATGAATAACTTTCCCCATCCTGACCACACTCAAGCGTTGTTTGGCCATGGGTGTCCCACTTTTCATCTGCAAAATGTTGGAGTATATGGCAGCAGGCCATTCTGAGCATCTGAGCTCCCAGCATGCCAACTTCCGATTCCAGTCCTGGGGAGAGCTTTCTATGCAGGACACCAACACTTGTCATTTTGACTGAACTGTGAACCTGTCCCACAGAAGGGCAACCACAGATGTTCTGCATGGGTCTTCCCAGATTGCTGTTCTGCTCCAATACCCCCAAGCATGCTCATTAAGTTCTTCTAGCACCAGCTAAATGGATACCGCTTCCTAGCAACCCCAAGACCAAACTGCTTAAAAACCTTCTGTCCATGTGTGAAGATTGGACTGGGAAGCACTTCAATCCACTGGCAATATCACATTGGAGCAAACGCCAGCTTACAACTTCCTCTGCCCCTATCTCTTGTTGTCATGACAACCAGAGAGACTTTCCAAGGAGTAGTAGACAAAGACAGAGTGATAAACAGATTCGCAGCAGTGAACTGCACCAGCACTTTGCAGAAGAAGCCAATGAGTGCATTATTTCAGGCCACACATTAAAAATCATGGTGAATAAAAACCTTCCCAGAACAAAGGCAATGCAATAATCTTTGCCATACTTTGAATGTGGCAACTCAATACTCACCAGGATAGGCCCTTATGAATACTGAGTTGGGAATAGCCTTCAAACTTAGGTGAACCAGATTCTTTTCACAAGTGTAAACATGTTCAGCTTGAAGAACTTAGTTTGCCACTCCAATATTGAGAATTAGGATGGATTTCTTTTTTTATTGGTATTGGCAGAATGTTTTCTTAACATTTATGAGGTCAGAAAATATAAAACAGACCACATTTTCCACATAAAATAAAATGCAATTTAGAAAGACCATAGGAATTCTTGTTGTTATACCAGAACTAACAACCAGGATTTCTTCACTGTTTTCTAGGTGCAGTTACAACCAAGCCCCCAAGAAAGACCAAAAGCTTGGCTTCAAATCAAACAAAGACTCTTTTCCAGACAATGGGTATGTTATTGTTACTTCTTGTTGTTGTTGTTGCTGCTGCTGCCAGGGATGCAACTCTTTCCCTGTCACTCAGAGCTGTGGTTTCCTTCATTGGCTACTGGCAATGGAAGAATGCAGGGCAGGGCATTTCTCACAAAAATGATCGGATAGAAGAATACTGTTTGCACGTTCTCCCACCTATCTCTATTTCCGTAGGTTATGGATTTTATTAACAAACAAACAAACAAAAAAAACAATGCTGGCAATTCAATTTAAATACAATTTTTTAAAAATGCTGGTATATATCCAAATACCCCATAGCTAATCTGTTTACAACTTTGCAAATCAAAAGCACCAAGAGAATTGCATGTCATAACAACTATGCTAATATAAGGTGAGAATAAGTGTTCACTGTATTCCAAATGTTAAATTTATTTAACAGCATCATGATCCTTGCCAGCTTAGTATACACTGAGGGTCAGTGAATGAAGTGTTCTACACCACCCCCATGCCACCCCTCACCATCTCTCATAGCCCCTTTTCCCCCAACCACTCAATAGTTCTCACTTCATTTCCCTCATGGGTTCGAAGGGTAGTATTAGAAAGCATATAACTTATTATTTCCCATGCAGGCCTTTGAGAAAAAAAGGTTCATGAGTGTTATTAATCAAACTGAAGGAGGCTTGAAAACAAACACACATTAGTAACAAGTCCCCTGAGGAAAAAAACCAAGCGACAGTTGACTACAGCTGTAGTACAATTTGCTGCCCACAAGAGAATGGAGATAAGCTTTCCAACAATTGGTAAGCATGGTAAGTGGACAGACCTTGACATCTATTGACCTAAATCTTCATCAGACATAAACACAAAGACCCAGCTTTTTCTTAGGTTATTTGGAAAAGCAATAGCAAAATAGATACAGATTCTTTGCAAAACCCCAAGTTCCTCTCACACTGCCAGGGCAACTGAATGTCAACAGGGAACATAAAAATATCTGAATATTCATATGGGTATAAAAAGGAATCTTATTTATAGAAGGTCATCAACAACATAGTGTGCTATAAGAGATAATGCATTTGGATAAATGGATATTCTGGAATATTTGGCTGACTTTGTGTTTTATCACCTATCACACATTTCCCAAAATGATAAGCAGGGAAAGTAAGGAAGATGGGTGTCACATCTGATGATCCTCGGGGCCTGCATTATTCAGGCCAGTAAGCTGGACACATAAATAGGGTCACTTTTCCATATCAAAACAGCAAGGTACTATGAGCAGAAGGCTATAGAAAAAGATGTCCTTGAAACTCCTGATACAGAGAAAGAGGGTTAGTAATATACAAACAGTCATTCCACCTCTATTCAACTGGTTTAAAGAAGATTCACAGTCCTATCTGAAAACATCTCACCGTTGATCACACAGTCTCAGGACAGAAATGTAGGGACAAACTACACATTATATAAGATACCCATGATCAGATCTACAAACACTTTTTAACTGAAATACAAGGGCAGTGGGGCACAGATCAATGACAATTTCTACAAAGAAGTGATGGGGAAAGGGGATCTTTTAAGCTTTTTCCTGTGCTATTTTCTCATCAGCATCATGTGAACACTGACACATTCCATATGCTGCTTGCTTTGGAAGTAGGAAAATACATGTATAAGTAGTTTCCCACCTGGGACCAAACAGCAACCAGGAGGTATACACATACATAACTTAGAATGTAAAACCCACATATGGCTGAAGATTCCCCTTCCTCCAGCCATTTTACAAAGAAAATGGCAAGTATCCCACAGGTGCATTCGGTTTTCAATACCCACAAACACACACACATACACACACATGGATATTGAGCACCTAAGCCAAGGAGTGGTAATACTGCCAACAAGAATGCCTGTGCTTATACAGTATTGGCTAACTGGAATTTGGATTGTGCTTTAGCCTGTTCAGGATATTAGCATGATTATCTCGGAGGCTGATTAATCAGCTAGGATTTCAATTCCAATTCTGAATGCTGAATCATTTTTCAGGAAGAGGGGGAGGAAGTTTGTTATTTTGATTCCATCTGACCATCTCTGTTCACCTAGGAAAGCGACTGCACTAGTGTATCAAAAACCAAGATGAAGAAACTAGAGAATATAACATACTCTCTTAGCCCTGTCAGAACAGAATGCTGGATTGAAAAGGCCTGGAATCTAATTCAGCACAGCTCTTATGCTCTTATGGCATCTCCAGATTCACATTCTAAAATATAACCTCAAATAAGTTTGATCAAGTGAAATAACCTGAGGGTAGAGGTCACTCAATTATAAAATGTATACTTTTGGCAAACCCATACATAGTCCAAGAATTGTTTGTTCTTTTTAAAAATCTGCTTGCACTTCTCACTTCTATTGTAAATATCAATGGGAACAAAAATCATATTTTAAAAAGAACTTATTGCATTTATTCTAGGTCTTTGCAAGCACAAAGCTGGCAAAGAGGCCATGTTATATGTGAGGGGGATATCCACAATGCCATAAGCAATGGCTGTGAAAACAATATTACCAGTGATAGAATTTAGCTCGTCAGTGCAGCAAAGATTCTCTGGAAAGCTATGGTTGATAGATATCCCAAACTGGATGTGTTTGTTACCCAGAAAGACGCAATTATGCAAATTTACTCACAAGATGAGTGTTATAGTCTCTATTTGAAGGAGGGGGTAAAATGGAAAAGTTTGCTAACAAGAAGATCATCATTCAAATGCAAGCAGGTTTGGATATCAGTTTATCTTCGTTTTTCTTCAGCTGGAGTAGACAATCTACAGTTCCTAAACATACACATGCTGCCAAACCCACCCCATTTCTCTCAGGCTGCTAGTAGTGAGAAAATTGCTATCCTATCAAGCTTGCTAGAGTCTGTGAGAAAGAATGGAGAAGATGAGGTTCTCCATTCTTTCTCACAGAGATCTTCATACAAATTGCTCTTTTCCTGCTGGGGGGGGTGCTGAAGGTGTTATCACGGTTATGATATGTCTGGTGAGAGTACTAGATATCCTTTTTGATATCAAATAATTTGGTCTTGCTGGACCTCTCTTTGCTATCTCACTCCACGTGTTTGCAGAGGTCCCCTGGACGAGCACATATGAGCGCGGCCGTTAATGACTGTACTTTCCAAAACCCCATTCAGGCTAGCAATTTAAGCCTCTCCGTCGCTTTAGGGAAAAACCTTCCTGCAAACCAGCTTTGCTCGGCTCGGAGTTACACAAAGCCTCGCAGCCAAAAGCCAAGTCATTCCTTTGTGTTGGGCCATCAACGTACCGGCCACGCTATTGTCATCAAGAGCTAAACCAATCATGCTAAACTTGACCTTTTCCAAATCCTTTGTCCAACTCCAAATTTCCTTTGTTCTCACCGAGCATAGCATAGCCTGTAGGTAAACTCCACTCTATAAAAGGTCCCCACTTTTGGGACCTCCTCGGACTACTTTAGACTTCCATCCCGCCTTGCTGCCGGTAGTCTAAGGGAACTCCCCTCAGCGAGCCCCGCTGAGCTTTCTTCCCTGGAACCCCACTTCTCTCCAGGACTGCGAGACCAGGTGTTGTATTGCCTTTCCCGAAAAAGCTCTCCGTTTCTATTTCTCAGTTAGTTAGTTTACGTCTTGTCTTTCGTGTTTCTGGTCTTTAATAAAATATTGTTTGTTACCTTGAGAACCTTGTCTAGCCACTCTCTGACCCACTGCTGTATACATAGGGTTAAAGATCCTTGCTAAAGTTACCCTGCCTCTCGTTTAGCCAAGAGAGTGCTCCAGCTAAATTCCCCCAATTTGTGTTTTTATTTGGTAATTTGGGTGCCCCTCCCGGGAACCCCAACATACAGGGTAACAAAGGCTCTTTGCTTCCTCCCAGTAGAAAAGGTCACTATTGTGATTCTGTGTGTGTCTGAGTGTGTACGTCTGTGTTAGGGACTTTAAAAACATTCACAAAGTTTCTCATCCCCGACAAGAAAGTCCTGCAAAAAAAAAAAAAACCCTGGCTGTACACCACTGATGTTGAGAAACAGGAATCACAAGGTAAGGAAGGAAACTATTAACCATGATACAAAAAGAGCACAAAGAATGCATTTTGCATCACAGAAGAAAAAAGGCAGTTTTTATCACTGTTGTTGTGTGCATTCAAGTTGTTTCCAACAAATGATGTGCATTCAAGTTGTTTCCGACAAATGATGAGCCTAAGGTAACCTATCACAAGGGTTGCTTGGCAAGATTTGTTCAGAGGGTCGTTGCCTTTGCCTTCCTTTTGCCCAAAGTCACCCGGTGGGTTTCCATGGTTGAGCAGGGAACTGAACCCTGGTCTCTAGAGTCACAGTCCAATGCTGAAATTACTATCCCACGCTGGCTCTTGTTTTTGACACAACCTTCCTCAAACTTTGACTTCTCATAGGGTTTTCCTTTGTTTTGTCAGTATGCCATCTACACGTCTGTAAGCAAAGGCTCTCCTGCTCTATCACTCTGCTAACGTTCCATCTCCTGATGGTCCCATTTAACTTATTAGGAAATTACTACAGCTTCTGGTATAACAGCTCCAGTAAAACAAAGTCATATGTTGCTTGCACAGCAAAAAGAGGAAGATGATAGATCTGACTTGTGAAGCAAAAGGACAAGGTCTGCCTTAGAGGAAATAATAGCATGAAAGATGACCTGCACAGATAATGCTCATGTACATTTTCCTTTTATATTGCTTCCAAACATATTTAGCATCATGAGCAGGGGGAACAATAAAACCTCATCCATATTAAGACCAATGAATATTCACGAAGTGCTATGCAAGCTTTCAAGTCATACTAAAAGCTCTTTCTCAGACTAAATTACTATATATAGGATAAAAGATAGAGTTCATTTTGCCCGTCTAGTCATTTCAAACCAAGGGGGAGAAATAGAAAGGCAGGTAGCTAGGAATCAACTCTATTATACAACTCCTACTATCACTAAGTAACTGCCAAGACTTGTTAACACTGAGTTTAACTTCATTATGCATTATTTTAAGTTAATAATTTTTCCAGCACTGTATGTTAATCTAAACATGAACAGCCAAACAGCAAGGAAAGCAAACAGAAGAATATTACAGCTTACAGCACAGTGGCAGCTAGGACATATTGAGCTGCACACTAGCCTTATTGCAAAAACAAGAGCATTCTTTCATCAATGACTGCTTCCAATAATTCAAGCAGTCTTTAAAAGAAAACAAAAGACAGCCAGCCAATAGATTTCAGAAACTGTAATGAAGCCTGTTGATCAATATGGATGCATACTGAGACTATGCTCAGAGCGAAGAACTGAGTAGGAAGAAAGACCTGTTGAACACTGAGAAGCAAGACACGTTTAACAATGAGGGGATACTACAAGATCCTTGTGTAGGTGGTGCCTCCCCCCCACACACACACAATAAAACAGATGCTAATGGAGTCAGGACAACATGACCTGACCTTACCTGAACCTGGACAACTTCCACCCTTCAGTTCTTAAGTGACACACTTAACCACAAGTATAGTACATGTTTCTTCAGATAAACAGCACAATAACAATGTCCTGAGTGGTTAGGAGCCTTCTATACTCTGCCCCACAAGAGCAGAAAGTGAACACTCCACTGTGAAGAATTTGCACAACACTTTGCAGGTAAAATCTCTTGGATCCACTCTGACCTTTGTGCTCTAGTTCAGCCATTGTCAACATTTGCTTTTCTAGCTGTTTGGGACTTCAGGTCCTAGAATCTTTCATCACTTTCATCACTGGCCAGTCTGGTGAAGGCTTGTGGGAGCTGAAGTCCAAAACAGCTGGAGGATCAAAGGCTAAGAATGGCTGCTCTAGTTCATTTAGGTTCAACAGAGGTAATCTTGGCTATCATCTGTTCTGGACACATTTCAGCTGTGCAACCTGAGTAGGTGGACATAATTCTTTGAGTGGCAATAGCCACAATAAGCTTACTGGACCCAGGCCTTTCCTGGCTTACAAAAGCAGCCGGAAGGGGACTGGCCTAATGGGTAAAAGGAGTGGCTAATGCCTCACTATGACAGCTTCCAATCCTGTCTAAAGGAGACTAAGGTGAAGCTGTTACTGTAAACCCACCATACTAGAGTATTACTGGCCAGTCTCCATCATGTTACTGTGATTGGAGTCTTGGAACATGACCCTGGAGGCCAGGGTTCAATTCCCCCCTTGGCCATGGAAACCCACTAGGTGACCTTGGCTGTGCCATACATGCTCAGGCCCCATAAAACCCCATAATATGTTCATCTCAGGGTCTCCATAAGTTGGAAATGACTTGGACACATACAACAACAACAACTCCAATATCCCATTTTTGAGCAAAGTTCTAGAGTTTGTGTTAGCCTCCCAGCTCAAGGGATTTGTGGATGAACTATCTAAATCCATTTCACTCAGGATTTGGGCCTGCTTGTAGACTAGAGACAGCTTTGGTTGCCTTGATGGATGATCCAGACTAGAAACTCAACAGAGTAACTGTTTCCGTGTTGGTTCTGCTGGACCTCTGAGTGACTTTCAGTATCACTGTCCATAGTGTCCTTCTGCACTTCCTCTCTGGGATAGGACTTGGGGACACTGTTCGACATCCTGGCAGTTGGCCTGTATGTCCCTCAGTTCTCTCCTGCATGCTTTTCAACTTACAGATTAAACCAATGGGAGAACCTATACAGAACTTGGGGGTTCAATGTCATGGTATGCTGATGGCACCCAACTCTTATCTCTCCTTATCCCAAGGAGGCTGCTTAGGGACTAAACCAGTGACTGCTAGTAATCGATTGGCTGCAGATGAACAAATTGAAGCTTAACTCAGAAACGACAGATATGCTTCTGGTCAATCAAAGGCAAATCAGGGAACAGGGATTTAACCTGTACTGGATAGGTCCACGCTCCCCCTGAAATTGCAGATTCAGAGCTTGGGCATTCTCCTAGGTGCCCAGATTTCAGCAGTGGCCATGAGTGCATTTGAACAGTTAAAAATAGTGTGTCAGCCGCACCTGTTCTTGGAGATGTCAGGCATAGTTATGGTGACACATGCCTTTATTACATCCTGATTTGATTACTGTAATGCACCCTAAATAGGACTCCCCTTGGAAACTTTAGAAATTTCAGGCGATCTCAAATTCTAGCTATGGCTAGAATGCTGACAACGGTTTGTTACAGACAACATATAACTCCCTTGTTGAAACAGCTTCATTGACTACTGGCTTGTTTGGGGGCACAATTCAAAGTGCTGGTTATGACATATAAAGTCCTATACAGCTTGGGTCTGGACTAACTGGAAGACCATTCCTCCCTGTATGAGCCTAGTCAACTCTTAACATGCTCAAGGGAACGCATTTTCATGATCCATCCACTGTGACAGACCAACCTATTGAAGACATGTGAGAGAGACTTCTCACTAACTGCTCTCAGGAGGTAGAATTCTCTCCAAGAGGAGGCTGAGCTGAGACCCATCTGGTCTCCTTTCACTAACAGCCAAAAATCTTTTTATTTAAACTGGTATTTAATTTAACGGATTCTGCAGAAGGTTTTCTTTAAACTGAGGGAATGTGCTACATTTTAATCTTGATTGTTACGTCTTTTAAATGGTTTTATATTGTTTTAAATTATGGGTGGTTTTACATTATAACTGATTTAATTTTTTTTACTTTTATAACAGCAATGTTTTACTACTTTGTGTCAGGAAAAAGTCAGTATATCAATTAAATAAATAATAAGCACAAGCTTCATCTGAATAAACTTAATAATATAATATAGCCAAATATACCAATGTCTTAAATCCAGGACTTCAGAGGCCAAATTTACACTAAATATATAACTGATATGTGACACATATGCTCAGATTTGTTCATCTACAGGGTGAAGCAGGGATAAGGGACAATTTCATTTCAGTTTATTTTTTTAAAGGAATTTTCTAAAATTTATAAAGTTCTTCAAATTAAGAATGGAAAAAAAACTGAAAGTGAAAAAAAACACAGTGTAAAAAAAAACCTATCATCCAGTTCTGGGGCTTTGAGATTTTTCGATCCTAAAAGTCTAGATTTCAATCCCTGTAAATCACACTCAGCCTCAGAGGAAGGGAAGGGCAAACCCCTCTGAACAAATTCTGCCAAGAAAAACCCACAATAGGTTCACCTTAGGGCCACCGTAAGTCAGATATGAGGGCACACAACAACAGTGTTCAGCCACACTGAAAACCAGCATGATGTAGAGGTCTGGGTGTTGGATTATGACCCTGAAAAACTAGGGTTCAAATTCCTTCTTGGCTGAGTTTGCAAGACCTGAGCAAGTCTGCTTTGCTTAGGACTCCTGAGGTCTCTCATTCCTTGGGTTGCCATAAGGAAAGCCAATTTGATACTAAATAACAAAAAAGTGTCTTGAAGTCATTGCATTGTGCTTCTCCCTCTTCCCACACTGTACAGTTGACTGCCCTTGGCAGAGAAAGACAGAGCAAAATGCATAAGGACAGGATACTGGAAGTCTTTCTATATCTGGTATGTATGAAAGAAAACACAGCACCCAACTACTGTTTTTGACAGAGGATCACGCTATTTTGTAAAGTATTTATGCTCACATAACCTCAGAAAGCACAGAAGAGCCTACAGCACCAGAGCAAGCCACCATTACTCCTGCAAGTAACAGCCTTGCTCTAGCCTTGGCAAAGACTAGCTTGAATATTTCCAAGGTCCCAGATTAAAAGCAAGCTGCCCCTTTCTTGCATTTCTGCTGCATAAGGTAAAACTGTGTGGATGCCACATATGACAGCATTGTTTTTCCATCTCCCTATCTAATACTTTCAGTTAAATAAATAGCTTTAGTCCTTAAAAATATATCCACAAGCGTCGGCCACTTGGAAACAGATTTTACATCCTAAATTGCCTTCTTTGATTAGAGATCATGAAGATTTTCAAATACCACCTTCTGCTTGAACAATAAGACACACAATATCAGTATAAACAACATCCCTGACTGTTCATTCTCCTGGTGACTAAGATTAGATGCCAATTTAGATAGGAACTCAGGAAGACTGACACTGTAATTTTGGCTGGCTGTGATATTTTACTAGGTTATAAGGGATTATGTACGCTGCACTTCTCAATTCATTTTTAAGAAGATAACTATGTCTTTGCCCTGTTTAAGTCCCATCAACTATGTATCATCTTGCACCTATTTGTCAGTTTCACAGTGGAAGAAGTTGTCTGTCTTAGAAATCCAGGCCGCAAGTACCTTCTCAAAGTCAATCACCATCAAAAGAAACAAGAGTGGGGAGAGGGCTACTAGGAAGAATGGCACACATATTTCAAAATAAAACTTTAAAAAGAAACAGATTATTTATATTAAGCATTGAAGACAGATCCACTCATCCAAATATATTTATTTCAATGTATTTTTTCAATGTTTTCCATAACTGTTGTCTTTGATATTTTCGTCTTTGCTATTTGAAATAGTATTTGTGGTTGCCTTTTATCATAATGACTTTTTTATTGATTTTACTGCACTTTTGTGTAATTATGTATCTTATTCTCGAAAGTTTTGGTTAGAGGGAAACTCACAAGCTGCATAAATAAATAACAGGAATTTTTGTAGGGAAGAATTGTCCATTTACACCATAATGCTCTCCACTTCTTCTCAAAAGTAAAACTACTTGAGGTTTGTGATATTTAGTCCTGTGTAAATGTGTACAAAATTGCAGCCTCAGTTCCTAAGCACGTAACATCCCCTCTTTAGAGAGACAACCCTCTTTATTTTCCTGCTATGTTACATTTTTAAAAAGTTCTTTATTTATATCTTTTGGAAAGTCTGGGGATGTTTTCAACATCATGGCTAGGTGTTCTACATTTATGGAGTACATGTGACCTCAAATGTAGATTGATAAAGTAAACTTTGCCATTGGGCCAAGGTTTAAGTCTTTCTGGGTTTTTTTAACATGTACTAGAATGGCCAATTTTCAGATTTCATGTATCTCCTGCTCGTTTCTCCCGTATGGGGATCCACACACGACTTATAAATATTAATGCAAATTGACTTGCATGAATCCTTCATCCTCTGTTGCACATCTATACCTGCTTCACATGCTGAAACTAGGAAAAATTGTTTTTAATTCCAGGTATGACAACATATCACAGAAAGTTAAGGAAGTTGGTTGGGCCATGAGAAAAAAGTCCAAAATTACAGTAGGGCAATACTTTTACTAGGGCCAACCAAAATGCTGCAAAAGAATTAGCTTTCCTAGTTTCTCATGGTTCCAGTAATTCTGGAATATCTATCTCCAAAAGAATCACAGTTTCCTTGTTTTTTAGATCATGTGATCAAGCCCAGAGCATGGCTATTGATTTTTCTGTACTGTCTAAATACAAGGTGTTAGTACAACCATGTACTTATACAGCTCCCCATAATAAAATGGTCTGTCCAGAAAGTACATATTTTGAGTGCCAAGTGGGAAGAGTAGAGACGTGTGAATGCCATCTTGAGCTTATTGGAGCAAAGGTGCGAAATAATGGTTAAAATGAAACTGTGGCATTAAACAAACTCTTCAACAGTTGCTTTAAGAGGTACAACTATTCTATGCTATATATAGACACAGTTATAGGAGGAATATACATTCTGTTAAGAGAATACATATGGTCAGTTTTTTAACAGAAAAATAACACAGTACAAGCTACTGCAAAGTAAAAGTTATGTACAAAACTATCCATTTCCACTTTTCATCACAGATTTTGCAGATCCACATGCCAGAACTTGTTTCTCAAGAAGGACTGATGGAAACAGCAATGTAGCATTCTTTTGATGTTGGGACTCCAGGCCAATAAACACCTACAGAACACATCAGTTTTTAATCTGAATTTCTGTTCTTTTTCTCCTCCTTTACAGGTTAATACTACTTTTGACAAACCACTACAATCTGACATTCCTCAAGCATGTCCCTTAGACTAACTTTTAACTAGGTACCCTGTGACAGCCTGAAGAAGCCCACATGTTGTGCTTTGTCTTTGAATACACATCACAACCAAGGTTACTTATCACCCCTCCGGTTTCAACTTAACAGCTCCTTGGAGATGCAAATTTAGGGTCATAAAAGAAGGTGGGGCCAGCCATTAACAAATTTTCTGGTTTGCTGACTAAACCATGTATGGGTGTGGGGCAACTTTATTATTGATTGATTGGATTTATATTCCGCCTTTTCCCCAAGATTCAAGGCAGCTTACAATAATATAAAAAAACTGAAATATTCATTGATAGAAGTTAAAGAATTAAATCACAATTTTTTCTAAAAAAAAAAAAAGTGGTTAAAACTGTTAAAAACATAATTACTAGTAAAAAGCTTACCAAATGTCCCTATTTGTAAACTTCAAACTTAAGCATTCCACAGGCTCATTGTTCTGCCTGGGATTCTCCAGGGGTCATTCTGACTGCCAAAAATTTAAAAAAAAATTAAATTTACAGAAACAAACCTGGAGGTGGCCTTTATTCAAATTTATCTCAGCAGGGATAGACCCCTTAATGGTATATCTTCCACAGGTTCTGTCCCTATTAGTCATGGCTACTAAGGCAAAAAAACAAAAACAAATCCTGCTCTTGCATCATCTCCTCCCTTCACCAAGCCAAATCTGAGAATGGAGCAGGCAGAAATACATTGATGAACCGGTCAGAGTTGTTCAGGCCAAACAGCTATTCCTGCAGGCTTGGTGAGAATTGGAAGCTTCAAAGAAGAGGGAAGGCTTAGCCAACTTGCTCTCCTTCCTTGTCAATGTCAGCATCAGTTCTGATTCTCTTGGTCTTGGCAGTGAAATAATGAGCAACTCCACTCCCTTCCACAAAGGGTCCTCTGGACCAGGGCCAGAAGAGGAGAAGATGACAACGTACTGGTTAGGCAGACGAGACTGCACCTGCTATCCAGTTTCCCCCACTAGGCATGTGTGGATTTCAAGCAAGTTACACAGCAAAAAGTGTTCCTACTCTTATCTGTAAAATGTTGGAGAGTATATTAATATCGACTGACTGGCAACACATGAAATATCACCGACAGAACTGTACAGTATGATTAATTGCAATCAGACTTTCTCTTGCAATCTCATGCCAACACAAAGCACGACAGAACAGAAACACTTACTCAACTTTGCCAGATCGCTTAAGAACATCCTCCCACACTGTACTCTGGATTCATGTTTTTGAAACTGCACATATAATACTATTTTACGGTAAAGCGCAAAAACTGACCAGTAGTTTCTAGACTCCCCACAGACACACACACACACCTACTGCTACTGTTCTTTTTCTTGTTACTATTACAACTCCTGCCCCTGTGCCTTTAAACAGCAGGCAGGCACATAGAATTGAAGGTGGCAGGTTCCCCCTCCCAACACTTTATTTCCATGCCAGAAAAAGCTTCACTTACATGACAGAAGCAAGACCAGTTTTTAAAAAAAACCACTTGCAATTCTGCCCACAGGTTTTACCTACCTGCCTCTATCACAGGGATGCAAATCTGGCAAACTGCTTGACCAGAAGCAATAATTCCTCATCTTGAGCATTTTTATTGACTGCAAGGCTGGACAAAGAGCAGGGTATCCTTTGGATTCTCACTTTTGTACATTCTCTTAAGATACCTAATTTGGTCAATACACAATTAAGACCTTTTTTTAAAAAGTATTCTTGTAACAGTAAACATAGATATTTTTCTTGATCCCAAATCTCCATACACACATTTAGAAAAAAAAATCCAACTTTGCTTCAAGACTCCATGTCTCATCATTCTTACCTTTGCAGCCATGCTTTGAGTCAGATGAGATACAATAAATCTTTAGAGTTTGATGAAATTTTAGATCATATCTTCATGTAATAGATTTTCCATGTAAGCCAGGATTTTCAGCTGATCTTTCAAGTGAAAATCCTTAAGCCAGGCAGTTTTAAAATGTTATTAAAATGAGAAATGTGCCACTGCAAGAGTAGAATGTAAAGGAAATAAAATTCATATTTTTTTTTGTAGTGCATGTAGATCCATCCATTTTAAGAACTGCAGTATAAAGAAACAAGAGTGGCAAGCACTAAATGTTAACAGTGGCTGATAATGTACTTGTTGAATGAGACAAAGCCCTTCCTTCCTAAAGTTTCTGATTGACGTATGAAATGAGTGACTGATAAGCTGATAATAAATAATAATTCCTTTTCTATTTTTATTTTATACTTTGTAATAGTAACTCTGAGAAGTTGGCTAATTGACACATGCTGCAATCCTGTGCATATTTATTACATCTCATTGTGTTCATTGAGGTTTACTGATGCAGGACAGCATGTATATCATTCAGCTACCTGCCGGGCAAATCACCACCCCATGAAGTTGTCGCCAAAATCCTTCAGGATATCTTTGCTTCCATAAGACTGCTGGATGCCCATCAGAAATCTTTTCTTGCTAACAGACGCACTGAGGTCATAGAATTTTGAACTGCTATAATATAAAATGTGGCCTTAAAGCAGGGTTGGGAATCATGCAGCCCAACAGATGTTGCTGGACTGCAACTTCCAGCACTCCTAGGGCTTTATTATATGAGGCAAATGAATCGCAAGGACAGCATGATAGTAGCATTTTTGGCTGGGGTTTATCGCATTACTTTTTTCCTCTTCTGTTGTTCTCCCAGTGGGAGACCACTGGAAGAACACTTAGAAACACTTGGAAAGTGTTTCTTTTACAAAGGAGGAAATTGATAGAAGAAACTTTTAAAACAGTCTTCCACTGGGAGCACAACAGAAGAGAAATGATGTCATGTTGTAAGTCCCAGCCAAAGACACTATTATCTTGCTGTAATTTACCTGCCTAATATGAAAAAGCTTGTAGCCAACACCACCAATGACTTAGAATACTGGGAGCTGCTGTCCTACCTGATTAACATCCCTGCCCTAAAGGCACAAACCTGACCATCATCCTTTTTAATAATAAGGAACATGTTTTTAGGCATGGAACCACAGAAAATTAGTAGGAAATCCCACACAGTTTTTGGTACAGGTTTCAAACCCAGAGAGATTCAAAACGAGCCTCCATGAGGCCAAGACTAAGCTATAATTCTGCAGAAGTTTTAGGCTGCCCCTCTGTCTTCTGAATTAAACTCCCACCCCCCAGTGGCTTCAGTCCTAAGCTTGCTCTTGCTTCCCTGTGGCTTTTAGCATGGCCAAAAAAAGAATTAAAAGAGAAAGCATTAAGTGCATTTATAACCCCTCTATGTTGATGGTTTGGCTCAGTGAGTGGGAAAAGGGCTGCATTTGCTTGTTGAGTTCAGAAAGGGAAGGACTGCTGGAGATGGAGAGGGGCTGCAGTTGCCAGGGAGGCAGGGGAGTAGGCCGTTTTCACCTTGAATAAGGTAATGGCATTTTCAGTGATGTATTTAGAAGGGTGCAACTTCTATATTGCCTTTGCACTTCTTTTGTAGTCTTTATTTAAAGCTTTAAGATTGCATCCAGATGTTCCATTACTACTGAGTAGCTCAAGCAGAAAAGTCCTGCAATCAAGTCCTGCACTGAGACCTCATTGGATGCATGGAACTTTGGAGACAGCACACATACATCCAATTTTAATGCACAGTTTGTCGTATTGTCATTCTATATATTAAATAGTGGTTGTGTTTGCAGTATTTCATCACAGTTGGCTCCACAGAATACAGAAAGAGGTACACATGTATGCAATTAAGATCACTTTAGCCCAAGGGTGGAAATCATGCCTTTCAGATGCTGTTGGGCATTCCTCACCACTGGCTATACTGGCTAGGGCTAATGAGAACTGCAGTCCAAAAAACATGTGGAGGGCCATATGAATCTCACCCCTGGGCTAAAGTGATTTTTGGAGCCACTACCCAACTGGGTCCTTCTGCTGACAGAAAAAGCCCAACAGAAGATATCTTCTGAATACATGTTCCATGGACATTATGAATATTTCACAAACATCTAAGATGGAGCCAGGGACTGAACATGGAAGCTCAGAAGATGAAAGGTAACCCAGTAGGCAATAGCACTTCTTCTTTTTCTTTTGAAAAAGGTAGGGAGATGGAGACACACACAGAGTTGAAAGAATACATATTCCTGAAATTTGAAAGGGACAGTAAAGGTTATATAGGAAATGTTATACAGCAAATGTTGCAATACTTCTGTAAAGCCTTTTCACTTCATCCCCAATTTGCTTCTGCATGCCTCAAGCCAGGAGGAGTTTGTGACAATCCACTCCCCCCCCGCCCCACCCAAGCAGCACAGGCTCTTCAGAAGTCCCTGTGCTGCTTGTGGGACTCAAGCAAACTCCTCTCAGCTTGAAGCACACAGAGGCCAGCCTCCCAGCTTGGGGGAGAAATGAAAAGGTCCTAGAGTCTTAGAGCAACTCAAGCCAAGAGGAGTTTGCAATGATCCGCTCCCCTGAGTCCCACAAGCAGCATGGGCTCTGTGGAGGTCTGGGTGGTTTTCCAGGGACCTCCTGAAACTCCTTTTCAATAAGTTCAACTCCTATGGAGCAGCACTGACTCGTGGATAAGTCAAGCCAGGTCTTTAAACTTGATCTTTTTGACTAACATTTTCCAATATTGATGGAGTATATGTAATAGTGGTAAATTTGTCTCAGGCCCTTTTCGCACAGGCCTTCTCTCGTGCGACAGCCCCGTGAGCCTCGCGGGAGTGGGAGCGTCGCTCCGCACGACGCACTCCCACTTCCGCGGCGCTCACGGGGCTGAAGCGGCGCGGGTTTTTTGATTTTCGCTTCCAAGTGAAAATCACCCGCGCTCGCGCAATGCTCCCGGCGCCCACGCGCACTTACCTCTTGTGCGGAGCGTCGGGGAGCCGGCCGGGTCGCGCTTCCTTCCCTCCGCCCCTGCGGAAGGAAGTGACGGGGCGGGGCGCTAGCGCGACGGACGCGACACGTCCTGCTTCGCACGCACGCGCGGTGGGGCGGACGCGACAAGCTCCTTTCTCGCGCGCGTTGGGGGATGGACGGACGCGCGAGCTGCTGCCGCCTCCGGGAGGCTGCCGCTTCCCCGCTCGTTCCTTCGCCTGCGGAAGGAAGGAGGGGGAAGCGGCAGCCTCCCGGAGAAGGCTTCTTGCACGAGCTGCCCTCCTCCGTCGCGCAAGCGCCGGCGCTGCGAAAAGGGCCTCAGCATACATTTTCTAAAGTAAAATTGAACTATTTTAATTAATTACTTAACTATTTAAATTATTTAACTATTTTAGAGAGAATCACTTCTATCAACTCTATTAAAATATCTCTTTCCAAATGAATACTGAATTAAAACAGTTTTAGACTTGTTGTTTTAAGGTGGAAATATGGTGGCCAGGCACAGACTCAGTGTAGTGGGTCTGCAGAGACCATCTTTAAGTGATCAGATTCATGCCCCATTCAGCCATGGAAATCCACTGGGTCACCTTGAGCAAGTCACACTGTCTCAGCCTCAGAGGCAGGCAACAGCAAACCTCCTCTGAATAAATCTGGCTGAGAAAACCCAGGAGAGAGTTACCATAAATTAAGAGTTGACCTGAAGACACTTACCAGTACCAAGAGCAATGCTGCCCAGGACAGGAGTTAGATTGTTTCAGCCTGAAATTGTATTTAATCACCCCTCTGTCAACCCAACTGTTAAAGGTTTTCCAAAAATTGACCACCGAAGAGGTTCAGAAACTGCAGCAGGATAGCTTATGAGTTTGATAAAATTTAAGAACCCTGGACAATTGGATATTGAATACTGTGAGGCTAAGGAAGGAAGTTAGATAAGGGTGGGGCACTCATTATACAAGATAGGATGGAATGTATACTTGATATTAGCAACTATGCCCTTCAGACTTTACATTAGGTACTTTTAAAAGAGATCAAACAGGTTATAGGGTATGGATTGGTAGACATCCCTAAACCTCTTTAGACCTTCTAACATAAACAGATGAAAAGGTTCTGCAATTTTATGTCCCTCTCAAAATGCAAATGGAAATTGCCCTGTATAAAGTCAACCAAATATTGCTGGATGTGGATCTGTTTAGAAGCCACTGTCTGTTTATCTGTTTCTTTTCTTAAACACTTGACCTCTAATTATAGCTCTTACTTGAAGGACACTAAAGGTTTTTGAAAAATATTTTAGGAGTCTAGATGGATTTTCAGGGTAACTGGTAAGAGACCACGAATGGGGATATCATTGTATATATCACAGACTGAGTCTATGGATATGATTCAGGAGGTTTTAGATCAACATATTGCCCCTGATTCATATGAGTTAACATTAAAGAATTAGACTTTTTCCCCCTCCAATTTTCAAGGTTAATTCTTTTGGAGAATTTCAGAAAGAGCTATGAGAGGCAGATTCACTTTGAAGGCGGCCAACATTTTTATGGATACATTTAAACATATACTTCTACTATGTGCTATAACCCATTTAGAGGGGAAAAGTAGATTTTGTAAGAGATATTTGGATGTATATTTTTGATTTGGAATAAAGCTCCCTCAGCCTTTCTGCATTTCTAAACGAGAGATCTGAAACTCTTAAGTCTGAGTACAATAAAAACAGCATATACTTCTCAAATGAAAAGGTTAGACACATCAACAGTGAGCGGACTGCAGACTTGTACAGGAAGTCTATAGATGTTAATTATTTTTACATTATGAAAGCTTCCATTCTGTACACTCAGTTTTTGAGAGTATACAGGAACTGTAGCAAAATGTCCGACTTTCCAAAACATGGTGCTATAGTCACTCAACAATTTTAAAAAAGAAGTTATTGTATAAAGGTACTGAAACAATAGCCATTTCCGCACTAGCCTGTTATAGCGCTATGATTCCACTTTCAATACCCGTTCCACTTTCAACATCAATAGGGAGGCCAGCCCCTCCCTAAACAGCAAACCCCACGATTCCATAGGATGTTGACAGTGGAATCATAGTGCTATAACAGGCTAGCGCAGAAATGGCCAATATTAGAACCTAAGGTGTTAAACAAGCAATGTAATAATATAATTATTCCAGTCACCTATGTATTAAAAACATGCTGAAAACACTACATGTAAATATTGATATTTTGTAGAAGACATCCATGTGTGCTGGGAGGACCCCATGTTCACATATAAATGGCAGCAAGAATGGTAAGGATCTGCCAGTGAATAAAGCTGAAGGAAAATATGAATATCTTGGATTACTCAATAGAGGTGTCAGGAAAACAGAGCAGTTTCCTTGTGGTCAAGGCAACATTTGTGCTAATTATTCGAAGGCTCAAAATAAAATTATACAAGTTCAGATGAGATGGTATCTTGTGATCTTAAGCAGCTCTTTACCAGTAATAGGGCAGGTATCAAATGTGACAGGAAATCCAAGCTAGTTACTGTACTATATGCGGGAATTACAAGAAGAAAAGTAAAAAATGAAGGTTTGCAAACACAAAAGTTATATCAAGGAGAGTTCAGTGCCCCCGAGAAAGTGCTAAACTTTTTGGACCCAGAACATACTGAGCAACATCTGAGGTTTGGGGAGGACATTTAAATAGTGCATGCAAATAGAAAGGAATTACATACTATATTTAATAGGAGGAAGTCTGTTAGATTCATAGTCTGAAATCTTTGACGTTCTGCAGACTCAATGAAGATACTGATTTAGTGGTAATATACAAATTAAAAAGTATAAAGAGGTTGTAATAAAGAGGCTGTGATAAGCATAATTCCTTGTTATTGCTCTTAGTTATTGTGTTTGGTTCATTGTATTAACCTGAGTGAACAAAATACTTTCTACTGTGGCAAGTCTGACAGAGTTCAACTTTTATTATGCTGTATTTGGCATTACTTCTTTAAGAGACTGAAAGAACTATCCACCAGCCTTGCATTAAATGCTTACATGAAGTGGTGAGCATGGACCTGGGTCAGAAAAGGCAATGGAGGCAAGACTACCCAGGAGGAGCACTGAGATTCAGAGGCTTTTTATAAATATTATAGAATCACAGAAACATAGAATAATAGAGTTGGATGAGACCACAATGGCCATCGAGTCCAACCCTCTGACTTGTAGGAACACACACTCCAAGTACCCCCAGTAAATGGCCATCCAGCCTATTTAAAAATATCCAAAGAAGGTGACTCCACCACACTCCCAGGCAGCATATTCCACTGTCAGAATGGCTCTTACCATCAGGAAGTTCTTATGTACCATTTTTGTTTTGTTCTCTAGTGGAGAAGATACAATGGTTGGTTTGATAGTATCTTTCGAACACATTTTTTTTTAAATTTCCAAGCAAGACCTTATTGTTCGAAACAGTGCTGAATGAAGAAGACCAGCCAACATATATGTTTACTGACCTAGTGTTGTTGAACTACTTTGTTACAGCTGCTATTACAGACAATGAAAAAGACCTTAGGGTCAAAACGTGTATGGCTTGCTGAATAGTAACTCAGAGGCTCTGTGTCTACTTTAGCTATTATCTCTTGACTGGCACTGGTCATGTTGAAATCATTAAAGATATTGTGTTTATCATATTATAAAGATACTGTCCTTATCATATTATAATAGTTGGTGTTCCCTTTGAACTTTAAACAATTAGGAGGAGGAGGAGGAGGAGGAGGAGGAGGAGGAGGAGGAGGAGGATTTGTCTGTTAAGGTCTTCTTGTTTAAGAACTCTAAGTCTTACCTAGATATTTTTAATATTTCTAAACTGTTCCTTATTTATTTGCCCTGTTGGTTTTTTGCTGTTTAAACTGGTTTACTGGGAGACCAGGTTTCTCTAGGTTTCTCTTGCTTTCTTGTATTCACCCATGAATAGAAGAAAGCCATCAGCAGATCTTGGAAGAGGCAATTTCTTCTCCTTCCAGGCCACCACACCATCTGAAAACTCTGCTCTGGAGAATTTACAACAGGAGTGGTCATTTCCCCATCACCACCACACTGCCACATTTTGGCACATTAGAAGTGATATCATGTCAATTCTGGCTGCCATTTTAGACAATTTTTTGCTGTTTTGTTTTTATTCTAGTGGTTGTGTGAAGTAAACTGCCACATTTGTGGCTCGTTTGGGGTGAGAAATTAGCCAGTAATTGGAGTAATTTTTTAAAAATGGGTCTGGTGGCTTGCACTCCCTGGGGCACACTTTGCCTACCTCTGGTTTAGCAGCCCTCCAGAACAGATATGGAGGGCTCACCACCTATGTGAGGGAAAGGATGGACTCTTTGTCAGTGGAGAGCTGCTGTTGAGCTTCTCCCCCTTGCTTTAGGAACGTACTGTTTTCTAACATTGCATTTAAAGATGCCCTTCATTTCAGAACTGGACTGTGATTGTTTTGGACTCTGTTCTGGACTCTGTTTCCCCCAGACTCTTCCTTCTCTTCCACTCCTACTCCAGCTTTACTCTAGTTGTATTATCCATGCTGAACTGGCCACCACTGGTTTAACTGCTATACATGCCTGAGTAAGCCAAGTTCAGAAAATGCCCTCAATATCTCCATTTGTACATCGCAGGAGGCTTACTTGTCTTTATCTTAACTTAAAAGCATAAAAACTTTTTAAAATATCAAACATAGCTCTTCTTTTCATGCAGCTCTTTATGACTAAGCAGATTAACATGACATGAGGCCCGGGGGAAAAAAAACCTTAAGTTTTATTATGCAGTTTTTAAAATACCACTCTAATGTTGACTGTAGGAAAAGAGCCTTGGCAGGCCATGGGGTAATGATGGAATGAACAGCCTTGTAGCTTGCAGATATCTTACCTTTAAGGCAGGGTGGTATGTTGCTGGAATTAAGCCACACAAGCAAGTAACTTGGCACCTTGAGATTCTCAGTCTACATTTGAAAAAAAGAAATGTTTCTGGCACTTGCACTTATCAAGGAACTCTGAAAGCATATTTGAATGATGATGCCATCTCTACAAGGAAGCCAAAAGAAGATGAAGGAGACAACAGTAGGATTTCCTGTGCCAACAGGCAGGGCTTTCTTGCCCCTATTCAGAATCAGCAACCCAGCAGAAATATATGCAAGTTTCTGCTGACTGTCCCTCTCACATCCAGGTAAACAAACCAAGCTCTTCCTGGGCCACAGTTCTGAGTCATCTTGAAGTACACTTCTCATTCATTCATTCATTCATTCATTCATCCATTTAGAGTATCTATACCTCATCCTTCAACCACAAAGTTCCCAAAGCACCTTACAATTAGTTCCTTGCCTCAGTTTTACAATCTAAATAAGACATGACTCATAAGGAAAAGGGGCTGGTGGGGGTGGGAGCTAAGTTCAGCATTTCCCAGCTGCTCTCCTTCCTTTCTCAGAGGCAACAGTATGACCACTGGAACATAGAGGGAGTTGATCTCACCAGCCACTGGGACCCAGGCAGGATGGAGCTCCAATAGGCTGCTCTTCTTTCCCTCAGAGCCCACAGCACTGGCAGTTCAAACATGGATGGAGGGTCTCTCACTGGCTGCTTCTGACTACTGTTTTTTTTTTTAAGTCCAATTGCACAGACTGGACTTGAATCCCTGATGGATTGGAAATGTAGCAGCTTTTCTGTAGAACTCATCTGGTCCTATTCTTTGCCACACAAAAACCAATGCAAATATCACCCACTGGACTAAACTTAATATACCAGACAGCCCTACTGTGCACAGCCACATGCTAGTGACACGTTTTTCTATTTTTAAGCGACAAGCATCATGTACATGATGTATTCATGGGTCATTTTGTCAGCAGCCTGTCCGGATAGATCACAGCTATTAAGCCAGTACTATAAACTTTTGATCTCCCAGTCTCAGGTCCTCTACCAGCGATAAAACGACAATAAAACAATGACCTTTCAGAGAAACTACCTTATTGCCGTCTGCATGGGATGGAAAGAGAATGAGAAAGAAAAAGAAAGGATTGAGAAGGGGGAAATATATTAGTGCTCTCTGTCAAGACAGTTCATAGCAAAGGATGTGGCACTGGTGACAAAGGTTGGGAAAAGGGAAAGAAAAATAATACAAGGAGGAAAGAAACATTATTTTTCTGGACAATTTCCCCCCTCCCCCAAGATAGCAGCACCTATGGTGAACCCCAGGCTTGTAGTATGTATTTGGATGGCAGGCCATGCAAGCAATTTCTTCCAAAGCAGCTTTTTGATCAAATGCTGATAAGACACACTCCTCTCTAGCAGAAACTGCCATTTGTGTCCAACTCACAAACTGTGCCAGCTTCCATCACCAGTGGTCTACAAGAGAATGAAGTGGTCGGCGCCATCTTCAGGGAAATAAACCAAAGTGGCAGACCACACAGTTGAGGATCTCCGAAATGTGAGCTAGTCTTTAATAAGCAACTTACCAGAACACTAAATTATATGCTTTGATAACAACCATCTCTGGCTCAAAATAACATCTCACCAAAAAAAAATTGGTCCCAGCAATTTTGCACATATGTGAGCAGGGCATATATTTTACGTTCCGAAGCAGAACAGCAAATCACGGGGAGGGTGAAAGAGATTGAGAGCTATCAAGATACACAGTACCCAAAGCTAGTAGGCAAGTTATTGTGGAACAGGAGCCAGAAAATCCCTCACGTTCCTCACATCACTGGCAGTAATAACAGAGGAGATAAGCAAAAATTTGTTTCCTTTTGGTCACACCCAAAAACTACTGCCCAGGGCAGCCACCCTTCTCTGCCTAATGGTAGGGATAGCCTTGTAGTTAAAAGTTCTGCTATAATCACTGTGGGTTGCTTGTAAATCAATACACACATACACACTTTCCAAAATAGCAGCAGGTTCAACTGTCTTCTTTTCCTTGGCTGCACTTGACCAAGCGGGATCCATCAGCAGCTGGGGAAAACTGAAGACAACCCTTCAGTATAGCAACATGCAGAAACCAACTGTTTTTAACTACTCAGCCAACACTATGCATCTTCATGCTCCCCCCAGAAAGCTCATATTCCCAAAGCCATACTATATCACCTCCACAGTGGCATCAGCCTGACAGGCCATACACCTCTTTTGTCACCCTTAAGGGAGAAGCGACATCTGCACCAACTTGCCTCCTGAATGCTGAGAAGCTGCATCTATTTCTGGCTGCCCTCGCTCCCTTCTGGCTCCAGGAGCAACAGCGCAGGGCCCAGTATACAAGCACAATGTTTCCTAGCTAGCCGATGATCAAATTCAGCACTGGAAATCCTGAGCATTCTGGTACAGAACTAAGAGTGCTGCTTCTAGCTGTTATGGGTAAAGAGAAAATCTTTGAAGTATGGGGGCAGGACCTGGCAATTTCTTTTAGAAATAGAGAGAGAAAAACTGTAGTTTGTTTTAGTCAGGATGTTTCTTTCTGCTGACCCCCAGAGATCCTCAACCCACCTCATGGCAGCCTATTCCTTGCTCTGGCCCCTACACTATACTTGTCTCTATAACCAGAGACAGCTGGTGGCTTCCATGTCAGTGGGACAGTGATTCCATTCTGGGTGTTTGTTGAACTTTAACTGCGTTTAACTTTAATGGTGCTGTCCAAGTGCTGAACTTATTTGGGGGTTAAGTTTCAGCACCCTGGATAGGTCCATTAAAGTCTGGACTAAAACCCAGACCTAACTTACCACCATACTGATATGGAGACCATCGGCCACCACTGTCTGTGATTGACCTATTTTCCAGCTGTTCCCCCAACCAAATCATCCCAAAATCAAGAAGACAAACTTTGCAGAGCAAGCAGGTACATGCGACTGTATTCAAATTATTCAGATGAAGGGTATGCACTTCCAATATTTACACACACTCCTGAAATGCACCTTCTACACCCTGTATAACTACAAAGACCTTTTAAATCCCCTGGGGGCAAAAGGGAACCTATCCCAAGGAAGCCATCTTTTAATGTTTCTGCAAAGGCTTTCCTTTCTTTGGGGACTTCCTCTGAGGCAAGAACTACCCCACAAAACTGATGCCTTGAGAGACAAGATCTGAGGTAACGAAGTCAGTTCCAGAACTCACTTAACATCTCACTGGAGCACAATGCAAAACAACCTTACTATAGGAGATGCAGAAAGAAAAACAAAGCTACTCAGTTTTTGGCTTTGCAGTGATCGTAAGAGCAGCACAGACTGAGAAAATAACAGCAACAACATATTTAGGAGATGGCCAAAAGTTGTCAAGAGATGGACTAAATTCTAGACAGAACTCAGAAATGATAACAATGTGCTATCTCCTTCATGTGCATTTTGTGCTGGTGAGAAGTCTGAACAGTGCCTAAAAGAGTATCTACATTACACAGCTATATCCGTTTGTTGGATGTCCACTCTACTCTGCTTTGGTTAGACCCCATCTTGAATACTGTGTCCAGTTCTGGGCACCCCAATTCAAGAAGGATATTGACAAGCTGGAGCAAGTCCAGAGGAAGGCGACCAAAATGGTGAGAGGCCTGGAAGCCATGCCCTATGAGGATAGACTTAGAGAGCTGGGTATGTTTAGTCTGCAGAAGAAAAGGTTAAGAGGGGACATGATAGCCATGTTTAAATATTTGAAGGGATGCCATGTAGAGGAAGAAGAGGGCTTGTTTTCTGCTGCTCCAGAGACCAGGACAAGGAGCAATGGATTCAAGCTGCAGGAAAGGAGATTCCACCTGAACCTCAGGAAGAACTTCCTGACAGTCAGGGCTGTCCGGCAGTGGAATCTGCTGCCTCGGAGTGTAGTGGAGTCTCCTTCCTTGGAGGTTTTTAAGCAGAGGCTGGATGGTCATCTGTCGGGAGTGCTTTGAGGGTGTTCCTGCATGGCAGGGGGTTGGACTGGATGGCCCCTGGGGTCTCTTCCAACTCTACATTTCTATGATTCTATGATTCTATGATGTCCATCCTTTGAAACCCTGGGATTTGTAATTTAGTGAGGTTCTTAGAATTTCCTGCTAGAGAGCTCTCCTGTTGTAGTTCAGTGGGTTGGGCTACACAGATCTCTACTGTGGCCATTTATTAAACCAATATTTTTCAGTGGGGGAGGCATAACTATACATCAAGCTAAACAGTTCAAAGCTCCTGGGGAGGGCAAGAGACAGGAGTTGCTTTAAAAGGAAAATGTTACCATCTACTTTATGAAGACTCTGGTTGTGATCCTGCAATCCTGATTGTGAGAGGCTGAACATAAGCAAACAGATGTAAAGGAGTTTTTAAAAGTTGTAAATGGAGAAAAAACAGAAAATGCCCCTTTCCTCCCCCCTCCTCTACTACTATTCTGTCATAACTTCCACATTTGTGAAAATCCACCTAGGAAGCAAAGCATTCCAAGCAAACAGCCTGGAAGAGAATTTTCCACAGCCACTATGGAATGAAATAAAAGTCTTCAGAAACTGCAATTGATCCAGAATGCAGCAGTGAGAATGCAGGTGAGCACTTACTTAGAGGACCACGTTACAGCATTCCATAGGGCTGACACTGGTTATCAAGGTGTTTCTAAACACAGTTCAGGCAGACGTTTGAGAATTAATTTTTTAGGGGAAACAGGAAGAATGCACTGGGCTTTTATTTGTTGCTTGTTTTTAACAATTTGTGTTTTTTTAACTGGTTGCTGTTTTTGATGGCTTAATTGGTTTTTAACTTTTGTACACTGTGAGTCTTCAACTACGTCTGTTTTAACTGTTGTAAGCTGCACTGAATCCCAAACTGGGGGAAAAAATGGAATCTATATCTATATCTATCTATCTATCTATCTATCTATCTATCTATCTATCTACACATACATACATATACAGATATCAATTCATTATCCTCAGGATATTTCAAATCAGATATAAAAACAAAGTTAGCCTTCTCCAGCTTGTACCAGTATTTGTACCACAATATACAGTGGACCCTCTATATATCCTCATATATATCCCCTATACTCTATACCTTTAGAAAAAATGGTAACAACATGAATGAAGATACACTGAAGCATCCATGTGCAGGTTGCCACCATTTAATAATATGGGACCTGAGCATTCTCTTTTTCACCATTCATGGGGGATCCTGGAACAGAACCCCTGCAGATACAGAGGGTCCACTGTACTCCTAATCTGTTAGGTTATATATAGGTGGCTACATGTCCAATAGAGGCAGTTCTCCATATCTATTGGTTTCTTTAACAGAGACATCTCTGCCCTTCTAGTGCCTATGTACTTCCATGGCAACTTACACTCATTTGTGTAATGTCATGAAACAATACTTTCAGGGGAAACAGATAAAAAACAGCCTTGAGAGAAACCTTCAGGTCTTTTGCAAACTAAATGCCTTCTAGAATAAAAAGAGATTAACCAATCAGCATAAGAAAGGCAGAAAAGGGACATCCATGGTTCAGAGGACAAGATGTTCCACAGTGTTGTCAAATGAACCTTTTTCTCTCTTTGCTCCACAACCTGCAATTACTTTTATAGTCATGTGGGTGTGGCATCACTAAATGCAGGAGGAGTTCAAGAGCTGGCTCATCCTGTGCCTTGTGGTGCATCTTTGTGTTCTGTTGTGGGTCTTGAAAGAGTAAAGCAGATGGGGAGGGAGCAAGTTTTGTGCCACTAGCTAGTAGCTAAAAGAATTTAAATGGGAGGGGTGGTTGTAACTAAAAATGAACTATTTTAGTTATTTTTAAGAAACAGGGAAATGAAAGGGTTTTTTTTAAAAAAAAACTATAGCAGTAACTACTATGGGGGCTTCAAACAATAATGATATTAATTGGTTTTGAAAGTGATTTTCTAAGCTCTGACAATGTAAGTTCTGCAGGCTGAGTTTGGCATAGAGCTCATTCACACTGTGCAATTTATAGCACTACGATTCCACTTTAACAGTGATGGCCCCATCCTATGGAATCTTGGGATTTGCAATTTGAAGAGGCACCAGAGGATTCTCTGGCTGAGAATTCTATATGCCTCTCTCTCTACACTGCAAATCCTAGAATCCCATAGGATGAAGCCATCACATTTAAAATCAAATAATAGCGCTACAATTGCAACATGTGAAAGGGACCAGAGTTCCATGAATGCATATTCAGCAACACCCCTGCTGTTGCATTCTGGACCAAGTGCAGCTTCAGAACTCTCTGCTGCTGTAATCCAAGCTTGATTTTACTAAAGTATGTATACCATAACTAAATCTGACTTCATAGATGTCTCACATAGCTAGGGTATTTTACACATTACAACTGTCACAAGCACACTGCTCTCTCATACATTCCACACTGTCATCCCCTGGGGGGAAGGAAGCAGAACACATGCTCTGCATGCAAAAACTCCTAAATTCAATCCCCAGCATCTCAAAGCAGTGCTGTGGGGTGAGGGTGGGGGGCTCAGTTTGAAACTCAGTTATTACCAGTCAGTGCAGACAGTACCAACCTAAATGGATCAGCAGTCCAATTCTGCAGAAGACAGTTCCTTCTGTTCTTAGCCTTTCAGGGACACTGGTTTCCATTTGAATTAGGCAATGTTCTCCAAACACCATAGTTAGTTAGTTAGTTTGTTTGTTTCTTTGTTTGTTTGTTTTAATTTGGGGTTGTTAGTGTTGACACTGAGAGAATGGCCCTATCGGTATGGTGAACCACTAAGAAATGAGTGAGCTTCCTGTGTGCTCCCAGCTGCCATATGGAACAATGGAAAGATCTGCGCGCGCACACACACACACACACACACAGTGGTTATAAGATAGGTGTTATTCTGGAAGGCCAAGGAAGAAAGATCTCTTCAACCACTGCTGGAAAAGACCAGTTTAAAGAAAATGGACTACCAGAAAAGTATTCAGCCACCAGGGTTAAATCAAAACAAGCCATTGTCATTTATCAAAGTACCCTTTAAACACAATACATTAGGACAAGACAGCTTCACTTGGGAGTTTATTTAAAACAAAGAATATTTTGTTCTCTCTGCATACATTAAAGAAGACAGATTTACTTGGGAGTTCATTTAGAACAAGGAACATTTTCTTTTCTCTAGCCTGCGGTACTGCATTAACTCCACCCCCCTCTCTCTCTGAAAGTATTTTTCCTTTATCAAGGCAGCCACCATCTCAACTTAAATGAAAATGTCATTTCCAGGCCGGCAACTTAGAAAAACCAGGGAATTAGAGATGTCCACTTCCAGGTCTTTCAGCTGCTGTCCGAGAGATGAAGGAGCCAACATTTTGCAGCTGAATCTGCCCGTGCAAGAACTTGGGTTAGCAAAATGACGGTCTCCCCCACTGGGCACAAAGGAGGCTCCCTCCAGTGACAACAGCCAAGGGTATTCACCTTTATCAAGAGCCTAGAAGATAGGTAGGCAGTAGGAGTGCATCTGGCAGAACCACATCTCAGAAGCGAAGCAAGTTTGAGTCTGCTTTGGGCTCAGCTGAGAGAATGGATGGAAATCCTTTGTTCAGAAGTCATAAAGCAAGGATGGAGGCCACAAATGTAGCATGTAAATAACCAGTGGCAACTAGTGGTTCTCACATTGCTGGGGAGGTATCTGCTCTGGGTTTTAGTCTGAACTTTAAAGGAGTTATCCAAACTGATAGCTCTATTTGGGGAAATTGGGACCAGCACCTTCAATAGGTTATTTAAAGTTCAGACAAAAACCCAAAGCTCATTCCTCACCCCAATGATATGGAAACCACTGGCTGGCATGGTGAATAACACAATCGTTATGGACTTTCTAAGGGAAGTGGTAAAGTTGGCTGTAAGGTAAAAAAAATAAACAGAGAAATGTTAATGCAGAAAAATGTATTATCCCAAATACAATAGCCACAGATTTTGCCCAGAAAGAGAATAAAGGATCTCCAGAGAATTGTTAAACTTGTATTTGTGCAGCCCCGCCACCTGCCAAAAGTGCACTAAAATAAATTGCCCAATTGGTGGCTGAATGTTGTGGCAGACCATTAAAATCCATTCAAGAAAGCAGGAAATGTTTACTTTAAAAGGGCAGGTTTGCAACTGGGCATCAATAAACCAGGGAAACCCAATTAAAGCAAATATTTCCACCTTGCTTTCACAGATTTTTCTGATTTGCCACCCAAATTCAACACTGCAAGTGCTGCCAAAATGTTGACATTGCAGTGGCATCAGGAAATACAGCCCCCAATTGGGGGGGGGGTGTAAATTAGCCCTGGACTCATGGAAGTCAATCATTCCATTATAGACTAATGAACAGCCACCATTAAAAATGTATCTTAGGAGATAAACATCCTTACATTGATCAGTTTATGCACACACAATAAAAAGCATTTGTTCCTGTTCAAACCACAGAAATTAGACTTTTACTTTTTGATTAATTCTTATTCAGCTTCTTTTCATTGTCACTAGATTTTTCCCCCTCCTTTTCCTTAAGGCCAGTTGATAGTGAGACACTCTTCCTCCACTTTAAAAAAAATGTTATTTCTGATGTCAACTTTGTGTCTATTTATTCTTCTGAGTAGAGGCTGATCTATTTGCTCTGTGCAGAATACACAAAAACACTTCTGGCAAATGATGAGATATGTCTTACTCTTTGTATTGGTCAAGTACAGTTTCTGCTGACCCCTGGGAATGTCTGACATTGTTGTAGCCCCTGGGAAAAAATCCAAGAGTCACACAAGAACCAATGGAGCATGTCCTCATGACCTCACCACCCAGAGAAGGGTGCCACCCTTGCTATGGCCACCAGCCTAGGCATTCAATGTAATTTAAAATGAAAGGGGTTGGGAACTGGTGAGTTGGGAATCATTTTCAATCCAGATTAAAATCAAAGCTGGCACAGGCTTTGGGAGAAGTCTTATAACACTTGCCTCCTCTATGAGGTCCCCAGCTTTCAAATCCAGGCCCAAACCCACAGAGTTCATCTGAGTTTGGTTGATTCTCTTTTAAAAATAATTTCTCCCCTTCCAAATTTCAAGTGGAAGCACAAGAAATGTGGAGCTGGCAGCAAAGCGCATACGCTTTCAGTTAGTTTCCAAAGCTCTTCAAAAGAGCCATGCTAGGGAATTGACATGGCTTTTGCCCATACTAAGCTTCTACTATGAAATTAGAAGTCGTTGTCTCTTAAGGAATGTCAATCTAATTGCATTCAAAGACTCAATTCATTTACAATTTAGAAAAACAAAAATGAAATAATGGACCAGTGAAATTTCAGAATAAAGCTGGTACCTTGCCATTAAAAAAAATAATAAGTGGGATAGACGGTAAACAGCCCAACAATGAAAACAGAGAGAAAATCTGTCATACCTGCAACTCCCAAATGACATCTTTGGAGATCACAGACAATAAATATTATTTTTTCTATCTGTTTCAACAAAAGGCATCAAACTAAATTGAAATAACCTGGCACAGAAGCTTCCTAATGCTTGTCTTTTCTAAAAAAAAAAATTATAAGCTTTTGGAAACACCAACATTCCCTAGTCATTCAAATATATAAATAAAAAAATAAGAAAAGCACTGGTTCTCATATATGTTATTGGAGGGGATCTTTCTTTAAGTAAATGGATGTGTAGTGATCACATGGAGCTGGAACCTCAACCCAAAGGAATTCAGTGCAGTTCAAGCTTAGCCTTAGTTCTAGTGTAACAACAAAGCATGGTTTGTTGCCTTTAGAAGAGCAAGAAGCAGCAAGTCTCCAACTCACATGCTGTCTCCTTCCTTCACATCAGGCAGAAGTGATAGAACACTTCCATTGCTAATTTGAAGGAAATAATACTTTGGCATCAAGCCACCATTCCAAACCTTAGCTGAGAATCCTGGTTTGGGGTAAACAATGATTTGTGTAAACAATAGTTTGTCACTTTTAGACAAAGTTGGAGAGCTATGCATGTATCTGTCTGCACTCTGTGAGGGTTAGAAATAAGAAGAGTGCACGACAGAATGCAAAAGTCCTGCTCTCAATGTATCAATGCATTCAGCTGCTCTTAAGGGATCTTTGGAGGGGGGTTGTAAGCACTTTTGTTTGAACGAATTCATACATCTCCCTACATTTAGAGAGCACTACATCATTTTCACAGGCAGGCTTGCACGAACATTCAGTCGAACAAGTAGAGTCTTCAAACGTGCATACACATACAACCCCTTGGCAAATATCTCTAAGAGAGAGAGAATATCAAACTTAAAATCTCTGCTTGGGGTGAAGTTCATTGAGCAGTCTTGGGAGACTGACATTCACTAGAAGTTTCTCAAAGACTGTTTGGTTTTTACTTTTCAGCCTAGAACCCTAACATCTGGTACAAATCCAGCCCAGAATACTAATTACCCTGTAATTTCCTCATTTTTTGGGAGGGAAGTTGGAAGAAGAGATAAAGAGAGATCTATCCAGTTAGTAACATCAGGAAACCATATTGTAGTTGGGTTAGTATTTGATATTAGAAGCCAGTACCCCAGCACACAGCACCCCAAGAACACATACGACATTGTAGCTATATGCCCCCATCGATATCAAGATTTAAAGCAGGGGTGGGAACCATACAGTCCTCCAGATGTTGTTAGACTGCAACCTCCAGGATTCCTGACCATTGGTTAGACTGGCTAAGGCTGCTGATATTTGTAGTTTAACATCATCTGGAAGGCCACATGATCCTCATTCCAAATGTAGGAGCATGCACAGAATCCCAACCAGACATATACCAAATGGGGCAGAGCTAGACTGTGCATTCGTGCATTCAGTCAGAGAGCTCCATTGGCTCCTCAGATGCCTGGAAAAAAAATTCCAGAGTCACCAGGAACATGTAACTACTCTTGCAGATACAGTCTACAATATATACAGCAACTCTGAGCCTCAGCTCAACACCTGAGCCACTTTGTTTCTCTGAGCCTCTGTGCCATTGACGCAATGCAGATAACGACATCCATCTTTTCATCCCTAATAGACTTTTAAGGTCATTAAAAATGTTTAAACATAACATTATGGCCTACTATAAAAATCTTGTGGCAACAGCAGCAACTACTCCTGTAAAGAATTAATCATCTTGCAAGAGAAAAGCTGCTATTATTGAGCAAGCTGTTTTCTTATAATAGCCAAGTACTACAGGAGTAAGTCACACAATAGGCTTGCTCCAACAGATCCTTGTATAGTTTAATAGAAAGTTTAAAGAGCATGGACGAGAATCATGATGGATCTTCAGAAACATTCATTATTCACCTAAGCCATCAACTCTTGTTCCAAAGACTGAAGTGATTACTCCTGTACCCATACCATCAAGAGTAATGGTCAAAACTACCTCAGATCCCAGAAAGCCATCCAGATGTTTGGGACTATGATTTTTGTAACTTCTGATGACTGGCTGTGCTGGCTAGAGTTCAAGGGATTATATCACAAGGGACCATAGAATCATGGA
This sequence comes from Ctenosaura bakeri, assembly GCA_948474755.1. Taxonomy (NCBI): domain Eukaryota; kingdom Metazoa; phylum Chordata; class Lepidosauria; order Squamata; family Iguanidae; genus Ctenosaura; species Ctenosaura bakeri. The sequence goes on along the minus strand of CAOLHI010000464.1, from coordinate 383,289 downwards.
GTTGGAAAAGACCACAAGGGCCATCCACTCCAACCCCCTGCCATGCACTCCCATCAGATGGCCATCCAGCTTCTCTTTAAAAACCTCAAAGTCCACCACACTCCCAGGCAACATATTCTACTGTCAAACTGCTCTTACTGTCAGGAAGTTCTTCCTAATGTTTAGGTAGAATCTCTTTTCCTGTAGCTGGAAGTCATTGCTCTGTGTCCTAGTTTCTGAAGCAGCAGAAAGCAAACTTGCTCCATCCTCCATATCACATCCTTTCAAATATTTAAACCTGGCTATCATGTCATCTTCTAACCTCCTCTTCTCCCAGCTAAATATACTCAGCTTCCTAAACTGTTCCTCAAAGGGCATGGTTTCCAGGCCTTCTACCATTTTGGTCATCCTCATCTGGACACATTCCAGTTTGTCAATATCCTTCCTGAACTGTGGTGCCCAGAACTAGACACACTATTCCAGGTGGGGTCTGACCAAAGCAGAATACAGTGGCACTATCACTTCCCTTGACCTAGACATTATACTCCTGTTGATGTAGCCAAGAATCACATTGGCTTTCTTGGCTTTCTTAGCTGCTGCATCACATTGCTGACTCATATGGTCTACTAAGGCCATTTCCACACTAGAGTGGAGGAGCGTTTCACCGCATTTTATGAGCGGTGTTTTTTAATCCAACTTACCCTGATTCTTACCTGCACGCTCTCCAGTTTCTGTCAAAGTAAAGTGAAGAAAATCATTTGTAGCTTCCACATCATCAGTTCTCCAGGAACTCCTATTCCCCTTCTTCCTCCCTCTGCCACTGCTGATTGGTCAATTTAACACCCACCTCTGTGGTATGAATAGATGCAATGCTTCCGCATGTAGGGGAAAACACAGCGGCACCATTGTGGTTGGTTTGCATCAGAGTTTTTCCATTTTTATATTGCATTGGTTTCCCAACGATGTGAACCACGCTAAGAGCTGAACACGTGCAGAACGAACTACGACAAAACGATGTCAAACCGGTTTGACTTGCAGATGTATTCGTGACACAATGATGCTACAGTGATGTATCTCCCTTGTGTGGAAAGGGCCTAAGACTCCTAGATCCTTTTTGCATATACTGCGGTCATCAAGTGTCACCCATCTCATATCTGTGCATTTCACTTTTTCTGTCTAAGTGCCTTAAATTTCTTCCTGTTGAAATTTATTTGGCTTGTTTTGGCCCAGCTCTCTAATTTGTTAAGCTCATTTTGAATTCTGTTCCTATGCTGTGGGATATTAGCTGTCCCTCCTAATTTGGTGTCATATAATAGTATGCCCTCTATTCCATCATCCAAGTAATTGATAAAGATGTTGAACAGCACTAAGCCCAGGACAGAACACTGCAGCACACCGCTAGTCACTTCTCTCCAAGATGAAGAAAAGCCATTGGTGAGCACCCTTTGGGTTCACTCAGTCAACCAGTTGCAAATCCACCTAACAGTAGCATTGTCTACCCTGCATTTTACTAGCTTGTTTGCAAGAATATTATGGGGAACCTTGTCAAAGCCTGATTGAAATCAAGATACGCTACATCTACAACATTCCCTTCATCTACCAAGTTAGAGTTACTAAGAAAAAAAGGAAAGAAAGAAAGAAAGAAAGAAAGAAAGAAAGAAAGAAGATTAGCCTACTATGACTTGTTTTTCAGAAACCCATGTTGACTTTTAGTGATCAAGACATTCCTTTCTAAGTGGTTACAGACAGTCTGTTTAATGATCAGCTCTATAATCCTTCCTTGTGTTGATGTCAAGCTGACTAGGCGGTAATTGTCTGGGTCCTTCCCCCCCCCTTTTGAAGATGGGGACAATATTTGCCTTCCTCCAGTCTGCTAGGTCTTCTCCCATTCTCCAGGAATTCTCAAAGATTATTGTCAGTGGTTCTGAAAATACTTCTGCCAGTTCTTTTAATACCCTTGGATGTAGTTCATCTGACCCTGGAGACATGAATTCATTTAGAGTAGTCAAGTATTCCTGTAATTCTTCTTTACCTATTCTATTCTTTATCTCCTCTACAGCATCATCTACTCCATTTCCCCCAGGTCGAGCACTGTTTTCCTTTTGAGAAGACCGAAGCAACGAAGTTCTGCCTTTTCTCTGTCCTCTGTTAACATTTCACTCTTGTTCTTCCTTTTGCTACAGACAATACCAAAAAAGTCCTTTTTATTGTTTTTAACTCAGTGTATTGGGATGAGCACTGATGTTTTCTCCACCATTTTCAGCACCTTTGGTTTCAGAGCCAAGAACCCACAACAAGTCCCTTGCACGCACATATACAACACAATAATAAGTTCATTACTATAATGCAACTACAGTAAGTTTCACAGTATGTATGGAAGACAGCAATCTGTAAATATTGGCTGTTTGTAGTAGACGGTTAATATTTGTAGTCAGTACTGACCATAACCCAGTCTTGAATTCTTTCAGATGAACAAAGGACTTGGAAGAAATTAGGAGAGACACCCACATACTTCTTTTGTGATAAGGAGGAAAATGAAGAGAAGGGACTAGTCTTGAATTTTCTGTTGAGCATGCAAAGGTTGGGTGCCAGAAATAAATTCACAGTAGCCATCGCCCACCACTTTTATGGATCCTTGATGAAAATGATACAGAACTATCCCCAGATGAGATATTTCTAGATTCAAGTATCTCTGATATTCAGGTGCAACATTTTATACTTTGGTCATTTCGCATCACCATTGAGGAGGACAAAAAAAAGATACAGAATTGCATCTACTAATGTATATATAGACATACAAACCCAGCAGTAATTGGTTCAGTTTAAGTAGAGATACAGTAATTCTCATCATAACAGAAAAGGTTGTGATCAAAGGCTCTTTCACACTACTCAATTACAGCACAGTGATGCTACCTTAACCACAATCACAATATCCTGTGGAACCCTGGGGTTTGTAATTTAGGGAGAGGTAGTTAGAATCCTCAGCCAGAGGGCAACTCTGGTGTCTCTGAGTAAACAACAAACCCCAGGATTTCATAGGATGCAGCCATGACAGTTCAGGTGGAATGTATTATTATGAAAGGCCCTGGGTGTTTTGCCATCTAGGTGATCTATTATTCGATAGACAACTTCAAGGGCCTTCTCTCCTTTATTGTACTTTATGTTTTACCTGGACTTGGACTCAACAGCTCTCCAAAACAGAGATGCTTTCATACAAACAACTCTCCTCTGCAAAAAGTAGAAGACATGGCCATCCAAAGAAAATTGACACACAAATTTACAGTATTAGCACAAACAAACCTGTTCCTACCCTTGTCTTTCTCCTTGACATTTTGCCTTGTGCATGGAGATTTTAATGAGGGGGAGCATTGAATACAATTTCAAACAATCTTTTGTGTGTATACCTAAGACAGTACCAAATTTAGAAAGCTCCTTTTGGACACTATAGCTTCCACAATCTCCAGCCAGTATGGCCAGGCTGCTACGGGGAGGGGTTGGGACTTGTAGGCCAAAAAAAGCAGCCAGTATGGTAGAGTGGCTTGAGCATTGGACTGTGACCCTGGAGACCAGAGTTCCCCATTATTCCCGTTCAGCCATGGAAGCCCACTGGGTGACCTTGGGCATCTCACACACTCTCAGTCCCAGAAAACCCCAAGAAAAGTTCACCTTAGAATTGTCATTAAGCCAGAAATAGCACACAACAATAACACTGCATTAAGAGAGCCACTGTTGTGTAGTGGTTTAAGTGCTGGACTATAACTCTGGAGACCAGAGTTCAAATTCCTGCCTAGCCATGGGTGCTGTGTGACCTTGGGCAAGTCAAGAGACTGTGTATCTCTGCCCCAGACAATCCTGTGACAGGTTCACCTCAGGGTCGCCATAAGTCAGAAATGACTTGAAGGCACACAAGAAGGCCAAAAAAGTATTTCTAAGGTATGGGTAGCACACTCTAATGACTTTGCCCTCTTGAACAGCTTTGAGAACAACCCTAATTTAAATGAGAGCCTGGGTGACATAGTTGTTTTGAGTGCTGGACTGGGATTGCAGGAGCCCAGGGTTTCAATCTCACTCAGCCACAGAAAACCACTGGGTGACCCTGGGGAAGTCACACTCTCCTAGCCTTGGAAGAAGTCAATGGCAAACCCCCTCTGGATAAATTTTGCCAAGAAAAACCCAGGTTTGTCTTAGAGTCAATGTAAGTCAGAGTTGACTTGAAGACATATAACAACCCAATGACAACAGTGCTTTAAATAAAAGCAATGAAACAACATCCGTTTCATTTGAAACGGATGAAGGTTTTCATTATCTCAACAGTTTCATTTTTGCCATCTTCAGAATCACTGTGGGAACAAAAACGATTGAAAAACACACGTTTTTTAATCCAATATTGCAGAACCTGAAATATTGTTTTAAAAGGAGCTTAAGCCCCAGTGAGGCTATCCCATTGCAGGACATTCTAAAGACAAATAGTTGCTGATCATCTTTCCTTCAAGCTTTTTATCTGCCAGCTGTGAGATACCAAATTTCTCATTTTAGCACCCTTGAAAGCTGCTTTAAAAAAAAGTACAGGGCACACAAAACTCAAGCACCAGCTGAGGCCAACAAGCTAAGAGTTTCAAGGCAAACTGTCAGGAAGACAGAAACAGAAGGACAGGTTTGAAATCTCTGCAGTCTGATCAGTGCTTTAGAAAAAGAGCCTTTTAATCCACTCTTGTAGTTTGTAGGGAACAGAAAGTGTGAGAGTGGGGGAAGAGATGTAGAGGGCCTGGCAGCACCATGAAAAATTGACTTCCATGTCCTGCAAGGTTAGGGCTGTTTTTAAAAAGCCAGATGAGAGAACAGAGGGCAAGGACATGGTACCTGCATTAAGAAGAGGGAAAGACGTATGCTGTTTTTGCAAGATTTAGCTGACCCCTCCCCACGCACATCAGAAAGCAGTTCACTTAATCAAGGAGTAGCTCCATTGCTACAGGCTGATTTGGGCTGTAACAATAAGGCCACAGATTCAAAAAAAAAAAAAAGCATTTGGCAGAAAGAACAAATCAGCTGGTAATTTGCCACAGATTGTAATTGGCAGAAAGGGAGCCGCGTCAGTTTGTTGCAGCAAAAACAGTAGGCCCTTGTGGCACCTGACTGATTAACAAATTAGCTGGGGAGAAAACCAGCAGAAAAAAAATGAAATATAGGTGTAGACACAAGACCAAAAAATTTTAATATAATATATACAAGTACATTGTTGAAGAGGAGCTCCCACTTCCATGTCTCAGGCTATAACTGCACGCAGTTATGCACATGAGGTCCATTGCACATTTGCACAACCATAACTAGATTGTAATTATTCAACAAGGACCAGGGAAAATTGACACAATAGGCTCACTACCCAAGAATTGAACATGATGATGATGATGCATTTACTACAGATTGGTTTCTATTCATTTACTGTATTTTATTAAAAGAAACAGAGATAATTTTGATCCACCTAGTTCTCATATCATCTTTAGAACAATATCTAAACTTGAAGGCTAGGAAAACAAGTGTCCGTAGGGGCATATTACATATTTTGCTACAGAATGCTATCAAGTTGTAAATTACATCCTGTTAACTCAAATTTGGTAAAGTTCTATAACTTTCAATAAAAAGAGAAAGAGGAGGAAGGGAAGAAGGATGATGGTCACTGGTGAAATGGAGGAGGAGTATGACAAGTACTACCCAAAGTGGCAAGAATGTTGTAAAAACATGCTCTGCAAAGTTTAACAGCATAAATAAAATAAGCAATAATTCCTTTCCTTCCTTATAATGCACAGAAAGGATGCCAACTCCCTGCTTTCTTGCTACTGAAATTCCCTAGGTGAGCCAGTCATGATTCCAGTGAGTAGCATACACCATTGATTTTCTACCAGCCTTAAGGGCAGGCAGTTTAATGCATGACGAAAATTTTAAGCATCCTCAGTTCCTTCTCTGCATGTCACCATCTTCTTAAGTTTCAAAGGGGAATAGGTTTGCCTTATCATCTTCCTGCTCAGGAACTCAAAACAATGCCAGACAGAACTAGATCAAGATGTAGGGGGGCAGGGGGTCATTGACCACACTCTTCCACACAAATGGAAAGTTCACAGGCATCATGGAAGATGAGGCTTTTTTCTCGTTTGCTGCATTTGTGTGTGTATCTTTGTGTGTGTGTGTGTGTGTATCTTGCTTTGTACAAAATCCAAACGCCACTGGCAGAAGGGCTATAAGGTTTGGTCTTGCTGTCCTGGTGGTAGGCAGGGTATTTTTGTCAATGTGGCAAATAGCTGTGGGAAGACCCCTCAGAAAACACGCCAACAGAATGGTTAAAGTAGGGAAGGGCCTAGGCAAGATGGAGATAGCATACTTATACTATATTAGACACACATAAACTGCTGCCACCTTTCACTTGGTGAAAGAGAATCCCTTCTACTGACTTCAGAAGAAGTGGAAATAATTAAAAAAAAACAGCCAACTCCTGTGCCGATGGCAGCCCCAAATACATCACCACAGCAGGTTACAGAGTAACCACTGGTACAGCAGAACAAGATATGGGGAAATGGAGCTCCACCACTTTTAAAAGTTTGTCCCTAATATACTGGGTATTCATACTATAGACTGCTGTTCTTGGAGAGAGAGAGAGATGCATACAAACAGTAGGATCAGTAAAGTTGCTGATTTTTGAACTGTACTTGGGAGTGTCAGAATGAACTCTTCCATTTCAAAATGTATCACTATTCAGCTCCCACTTCCTAAGAGCACTAGATCTCATCTGATCTTGGAAGTTAGGCAGGTTTAGTTCTCGTAAGTATTTGGATAGGAGACTGCCAATGAATACCAGGTGCTGTAGGCTATATTTCAGAGGAAGGAACTGGCAAAACCGTCTCTTGAGTATTCCTTGCCTAAGAAAGCCTATGAAATTTATGGGGTCACCGTAAGTGGACAGACAACTGGAAGGTGTGCACTTGCCCGTGCACACATACATAAACACAGAGTGCAGCTCCAGTGTATAAACCAGAGACAAAGAGACCAGATGACCAATACCTGAGTGCATGGCTTGGGTCTCTCTCTCTCTCTCCCTCTCTCTCTCTCCCTTGCTCCCCTCCCCATGCCATGGTGATGTATAAGTGATAAGAAGTAAGTACACTGTCCAAAATGGGAACACTTCCAGCTGTTTCCTGTTTCTATAACACAGTTTCCTGTTTCAAGAAGAAACCTTACATGTCCCAGGCTGAAACCTCAATAGGTACCTTAGCTTCTTGGTAAGGGGGCACTGCTGGCTTCTCCTTCTCTTCAGTGGGAAGAGAGACTGGGCAACATATGAGCACTGGCTCACTTAAGCACCTGGGTGGTACCACTCCGTCTTCTTTTCTGCTCTCTCTTGACATGTTCTATGCATCCAAAGGTGTGGGTTGTCAGGAAAGAAAGAAGAGGGATGTCACGACCTGTAAAGATGCTAAGTGACTAGAAGTGGGCTTTGGCACTATTTCCCAAAGTACCTGGAGCACATCTGCCATTTGGTTATGATTATTTGTGTTGTGTATTTTTCCTTCCTGGGTTGATCATGGATTTCATTTTCTTTTCTTTTCTTTTTTTTCTTTTTCTTTTTTTTTGTTTTTTTGTTTTTTTTGTTTTCTGTTTTTAATCAATGCTACTTTTGCTAATTCGGTTCATGAAAATCCCCTGAACAAAACCAAGAGCTGATTCACGTGTGTCCATGCATCACTTAACATTCCCCATTGTTCCATCAAGTCAGATGTCTGCACCACTCTCACTATAAATATTCTTTTTGAAGTAGTGCAAATTCTGTAGCATTTGATTTCTGATGGCTGATTTACACACGTTCATGTCCCAGAGGAGTACGCATCCATTTGTGATGTCACCCTGAGCTTCATGCATGAGCCAGGAATAGCAAATTAGTAAGTTTGACACAATTGGCTGCAACTCAAATGATATATTTGCAATTTTGTTCAGTTTTTTCTTTTCAGAACAGCAGCCATTACAGTTGGTTAACTTTCAAAGGCATACCCAAAGGCACAGGTTTATTTTGTGTCTCTAAAAAAACCAGAACACATCATATCCTTTTAAATGTTTGCCTTTCCAGTGAGCAAAAGAACAGAGATTCCTTTTTCTTCATGCAGCTCCTGCAGCCATAAAAACTCGGAATTCCAGTGACGTTCCCCTAATAGTGAACACACTCATCCTTCTGGTGCCATAGACTTTCCACCATAGTAATACTTGTTCTTCTCCACCCAAGGACCAGGCAGAAAGGACCAGTGAAACAGTTGTCTGTTGTCACTGAACTTAATTAATGTCACTGAAAATTGTTAAGCTGCATTTTTCTTTTGGAAATGGAGTGCTATCCTGGCCCCAAGTCCAGATAAAAGGTAATAAAGATTAGAGGTCTGGGGGAAGAGGGGGAGATCTGCTTCCTAAGCAAGTCTGTTCCTAATTCCCATTTTTAAATAGCTATTCGCATGGTCATTGGTGGTTTGAACTGCTTCTAAAACAATCAAGACAAGTAGAAAGAGGGAGCAAGCACACACGCTTTTGCATCTAGATCAGTGGGGGTGGGGGTCATGTGATCCTCCAGATGTTATTTGACAGCAACTCCCAGAATGCCTCATCCTTGGCCATGCAGGCTAGGGATGCTGGGAAGTGTCAGTTCAACAATATCTGGAGGGCTACATGATTTCCACTTCCCAAACATACCAAAGATGACCCATATAAATATAATGTGATAGTATGGACAGGTGGGGGTAATGAGATTGCTAATGAGTAGTGACTTTAATGAACTGTTTCTAAGGCGGTTCAAAACAAACAATTGTTCTTTCACAACTTACCACCCCCAACAAGTTAAGAGACATCTCTTTAAAAATAATTATGAAGAGTCTTCAGAATTTTCCCTCTGTCACACTACACAATTATAGCATTTTGATGCCAGTTTAACTGCCATGGCTCCATCCTGTGGAATCCTGGTATCTGTAGTTTTCATGAAACATTTGTAATTCTCTGCCAGAGAGCTTTAGTGCTTCACCAAAAAGCAAATCCAAGGGTTCCACAGGGTGTAGCCATGGCAGTTAAAGTGGTATCCAAGTGCTACAATCATGTAGAGTGAAAACAACCTTAGACAGTCCAAAGGAGTGTATCTCCCTATATAAGCCTCCTTGAGTTTTAATATCCTCAGGATAGGGCTTTCTCTTGATCTCACCACCACCATCACAGAGATTTGGTGAGGACATGTGAGAAGCTGCTCCTTGGCTGTAGCATTCTCTCCCATGGGAGATTACCCTGGCCTTCTCTGTAATTTCCTTTCATTGGCAAGTAAAGACCTTTCCATCTGACTTTTGGTGACTCAATGGCTATGCAGAAACATCTTTTAACGGGAACAGTGGTGTACTTTTCTTGTTATTGCCATGCTTTTAAAGGATTTCACACTGTTACAGGGTTGTTGTTTTTAATATGGTAGTTTATTTAAGTTTTTTATCATTTTATCAATTAATTTAATCATTAATTAATGCTTTTAGATGCCTTGGGTCTCATGTCAAAAAAGTGAGACATAAGCAAATTAAATTAAAATTAAATAGTGTTTTGCTTTGAAGTCAGGTGTCATTCTGACCCATCCTCTAATCTGCTATCTTTCATCCTGACCATTTGGCAGATAGTTTGGTGGGTGGCATATGGTTATGTTTTGTTATGCTTACGTAATACAGGAATAAAACTAGAGTCCAAAAGCATACATTTTAAAACCCGCAGGCATTACTTATAAAATCAAGATATTAAGTTTTACTGCATTTACAGGGCAGCTTCCCGCGCTTGAAAGCCATAACAATTCATAGCATCTCAACATGTTTACATTCCATGAAATGCAGATGATGACAGTGTACTTGCGGATTTCATATCCTTCTCTACAGTGAAATGTGGAGTAGCATCCTGTTTACTCTCACACATACGTGCATTGACGTGCCTGGTGACTGTTTTTTAACCACCAAGGAAAAAAAAAATTCCAAATGGAGTTTTGTTTTCTAGCTCGCAGGGTGGGCTTTAGCTATACATTGTAAGTGGGGGGAAAAAACCAGAGAATTGTAAAAGCTTTTTACAATCATATCATTCCAAAGCCAGTTAGCACATACCTGAAATTTCTTCCAATTAGTGGCACTTGCAATGTCTCCTCCTCCTCAAAACACAAATGTCTTATTGACTTAACAGTGCCCATCTGTCTCCCTCTTTTCTTTAGCATCCAGAAACACAGATGAATAAATATTCTAAGGCAGCCTTCCTCATCTTTGTACCAATGGCCATGCTGACTAGGGACAATGGGAGCTACAGTCTAACACAATGAGAGGTATCAAACTGAAAAGGGCCTAAGTGACAAGTCATCAATAAGACACTGCGTTTTAAAAAGCCAGATTTCTGTTTTTTTAATATATTATCTAATCAGTTCTGAAATGAAGCCACCTAGCCAGGAGCAAAGCTCTCGCAAAACTTAGTCCTTTTCTAAAAAGGGAAGAAGAGCTTTATTGTTTCTACCTGACTAAATCCCAAAGTTTCATCTAAAACCTCTACTTGACTCAAGAATTCACCTGAATATGCATCAGTTTCTCATCAAGAAAGCATGAAAACAATCTCAGGAAATGGCCTCTTGCAACAAGAAACCTTTACCTGGCTCAAAACAGCACAGATGAGGAATTCTATCTCCAGATGGCATTGTCTGGTTACACATCCCTGCAGCTGAAAGAGAGCTTCCCTCTGAGAGACTTTGTCAGTATGAGGAAAGTCTAAGTGATGCAAAGGCACTGCTTCTAAAAATTTTACAAGAACAAAAAAAGGTCACAAATTCCCTCCAAACTCCATTTTATCACATGTGGATTTTACAACGCCATGCAGCCAAAAATAGCACAAGCAGTGCTTAGGATGTCAGAGCACAGCATCCTTTCTTCAATTATATGGATTTATTTTTCAAACCACATATTGAAAGCTAGATGATGATGAATTTGGGTCACAATCTATTCATAAAACTAAATCTTGCAGGGAGCTAGACTACATGAAAAACTCATATGTTATACCAATGGTCAAACTGGAAAGGCAGCTCAATGCATGACACATTTGAGTCCATTATTTTTCAGAGGAAATTACTTTAACTAAACAAATGAGAAAAAAGTCTTTGTAGATGTATCCTGTTTTCTCTAACTTTGGGTGGATATACAATTTCATTCAGATTTTTAAAATATAAATGGAAAAAATAAGAAGAAAAAGAATAAAATAAAGAGAAAATGGGGTAAAGAGAAATAGGGTATGTGGGCTAGAATATATATATGAATACATGTTGACCACCATTTTCTCCATCTAATTAAGGTGTGAGCTAACATCCACATACTCTTTCAAGAGTCAAGATTAACAAGCCCCCACAATGCATGAAAAATAAGGCTACAAAGACCTCCTTAAACTTCAACCAGTCTTACAGTCTTCTGTTGTTCAGGACATTTCCACAGGACCCTTTGTAAACACTGTTCTTCCCAGCCTTGCTCACATGGAATGTCAACAAGCTTGATGGATGAAATCCCAGATTATGAAAAAGCAAGCAAAGAATAGTTTATGGTCTTATTTATTTTTACTCTGTCATACATCATCGCAGATCATAAATTCTCTGACATTTTCATGTAATCTGCTATGCAAACAGAGCCTCACAACTGGCCAAGGATTATCCACGACTAGCAGGCTAACTAGCCGGTCATTCCACAAGACAAGAAGAGCTGTGCCTTCTACCATTATCCCTCTTACCACAACTGTACATGCCTTTCTGGAACGCTGTACAAACCAGAGGATAAAGAACAGATCTAGGAACTGTCAGTCAGAGTTCTATCCTGATTTTACCTTATCCAGCCAGATACCATGGTCAAAATCCACCCTTTATTTTTTTTAACTGTCTAACCTCTTCTTGGATACAGAGATTGCTGAAAGCACCAACCACACACCTAACTACCAGAGACAACCCAAACAGAACTCAAAATACTAAAAAGAGAGATGAATCTCTCCTTTTTTGTTAGATCTTCATATAAAAGATGAAAACAAAAGGCTTCACTGTCCAAATAAGATGGGAACTCTATGACAGGGAGCACCTTTTAATACACACACACACACACACATATACGTATATACACATATATACACACATACACACCCATACATACATATACAAGAATTCCTTTCTATTTGAGGAATTATCCAGATTGGGCAAAAGCCTTGAGATCTCACGGAAGTACTGGCATGTCTTCAGAGTTCTTCCAATATCCTAACGATACACATTTTGTCCCAGTATATTTCTTGTGAATTTCTGGAACATACCATGACTTTTTAAATTCCAGGGCAAGAGATGGTTTTCCCCTGTCCAAGAGTTGTGGTAAATTACCACATCAGGATCCATTGTCTTGGTTCTTTCTGCACTTCTGTATGTCCCAGTGATGACATGTTGAATAGAGAGGACTTAGAGGGACAGAAACCCTGTCCACACCATGTTCAGATATACTTTCAGCAGAAAAATGAACACAACACAATCTCAGTATACTCAGGATGTGACTGAGTGTAGAAGCAAGAATGGCTGCTACAAGGTGTTACATGGAAACCAGGAATTGAACAGCTTGATGTTATTGGTTCATTTGGTAGAGCCCTAAGGTATCCCTTTTGGAGATTCTCCCTGCTCATGTAGCATATAATGTTGAAATATGCAGTTTTTGACTTCAGGGTGGCATCTGTTAACACCATCCAATTAAGCTAAAACACCAGAATGGCTCCATTCTGTTCTGCAGTGTTCTATTTGCTAACCACTACCAGAGTACTTCCTTCAACTGCTATAGATGGTTTCAACAAGAAAGGCCAGCCCCCTGGGAGCTTTAAAGAGCAGATGCCTTGTGCCTGATCCAAGCTTTGTTGATTCAATAGTCTTCAAGTCAAGGGGTCTAGGTCCAAAATCAGCAGTGTACTTTACGTACACATGTACTTGAAAGCTGCCAGTTTTATTTCAGTGCTATTTGGACAACGGCTCAATGTAAAGCCATTGTCTTTATTCTAGCATTGACGTACTGACTGTAGAGGATGACACTCGGTCAGTTAAAACTATTTGCATCATATGAGCGTGATCACCAGTGTATTTGGCAAGGATGTGCAAACCTCCTCCCGAACCTGCTACTTCTGTGCTGTGGAACCTCCTCCCACAGGAGTCCAGGCTGGCCGCCTCTTTATTTCACTTCTGCCAACCAAAAAAGAGCTTTAACTGGTGGCTGTGAAAGGGTCTTTTAACAGGAGGTCCTGTGTATCTACGTATGTTATTATGCTTTCAAATTATTTTAAATTGCTGCTACTCTTTAATGCCTCATTCACACAGTGGTTTTTAAACTATTTGTTACTCTCATAATTGGCTTTGGTGTTGATTTTAGTCTCTATTGAGAGCCATCTCAATAGTCTATAATAGTCTATATTGAGAGCCATATTGGGAAAAGGGCAAGATATAAATATAACAAAATAATTTGCTGTTGTTATCTGCTGCTAATTTCTGAATGAGACACCTTCAAGATCCCCCTCCTCTCATCAACCCAGGTCTTGCAAACTCAGGGCCATGGCTTCGTTGATTGAATCAATCCACCTATAGTGTGGTCTCCCTCTTTTCCTACTGCCTTCCACTTTGCCAATGTGGCTGGACTGCATTATTTTTTTTCCCACAATACAACAGCCTCAATTTAGTCTCTTTGCTCCTAGCAAGAATTAAGGCTTGGTTTGCTCTGAGACCATTCATTAGTCTTTTTAACAGCCCATGGTATCTGCAGAACTCTCTCCCGGTATCACATTTCAAATAGGTTGATTTGCTCCCTGTCAGCTTTCTTTGCTGTCCATCTTTCACACTCATGCACAGCAATTGGAAACACTATGGCCAATAAAATAATACGCATATGTCTTGCAATCCTGGTTTAGGGGGCAATGCAGAACATGCTTTGCTAGTGTTAATGAAACACCACCGAACAGGAACTCTTTGATGCTGTTCACTCATGAGGAAAAGAGAAGCAGGAAAAGCAGTGGTGGTAGGTGTCTACTATCTCAGTGGAGTAGTGGATCTGCTCTGGCATTGACGTAGCTATCTGAGATGAGGAATCTATTTGGCAAGACACAGTAGGCACTTTGGATAACTCCTTTAAAGTTTAGACTAAAACCCAGAATAAATCCAATACCCATCTGTTACGGCAGCAACCAACTGCAACTGCCTCAAAGGTTGTCCTTGTAATACCATATTTCATATGAACTGGCAATACTGTTTCATCCCCCTCAAGATGCACTGAGTACAAGCTAGATGATCACCATGAAGCAAAAGTTGGCCACATCATGCTGTACTTAAAGGAACAGAACAGACACAGCACCATATGCTTAAGAAGCACAATACCTTCTTGCATAAAACCTCATCCTTCTGGCTGCTTCCAGCTTTTTCCAGAAGCGTGCACATGGATGCATCTAACATTAAAAGTTTTGAAATCCATCACAAACTCAATTTTTAAACAAACCTAGGTAGTGAAATCAGAATTCAAAATTTGATATCAGCTATCAAAATGTGAGTGTTTGGGGGCACATTTCCTACTGAATCGTGTCAGATACTAAACACATAATTATTTGCCAACTATCAAATACTGGATATTCACTATAAAACAAAACACTCTTGTCCATCAAATACTGAATACTGAAATACAAATACTGAAATCAAATACTGAATACTCTGACCGGCCACTTGTCACGTATTCTAACAAATCCATTCTGAAACAAAGTGTAGAAGCCAGAGATGGGCATGAAATATTGTTTAGTAGAAGTCAGACATTATGTTGAATGTAGAATGCCCAGTGAAGATTTTACAAAAAAAATTAATTGTAAAGACCTCGCACTAATTCTGCACGGTGAAGACTATTGTGAGTGCAGCAATAAGAGTGTGAGGAGCCACCAAGTTATCTGTAGAAGCTCTTTGCTGAGCACTTGAGCTGTGTTTTCACCTGAAAAGAAAGTACTATTGCTACTTATTTTTGTTGAGTGCCTTCAAGTCATTTTGGACTTACGATGACCCTAAGACAAACCTGTCACAGGATTTCCTTGGCAACATTTGTTCAGAGGGGGTTTGTTCTTGCCTTTGTCTGAGGCTGAGAGAGTATGACTTGCCCAAGGTCACTCACTGTGCTTCCATGGCCAACTAAGGATTTGAACCCTGGTCTCCAGAGTTATATTCTAATGCACAAACCACTACACTACACTGGCTCCATTCTTATTAAAGTTACCTATAAAAAAACACTACATATCCCTAAATTTATAATCACTTGCCTTCTTTCTTCTACATCCTGCAGGCTGTGCAGCAAAATAACGTTTGCATAGGTTTTCATGCACGCAGTCACCTGAACTACTCTGCCATCTCCACAAGGCCGTGGCAGAATAACAGGTAGAAACAGATTGCTGAGAGTCTACTTTAAAGTGTTACCATCTAGTAGGCTAACATTTTAATGAGCTTGTCCTCATGCTTTTGTATGAACAAATAATGCTATTAGTCAGGGAAAGGTTTGTCTAACGAGACATGCTGGCTCAACTTCAACGAACATAACACTAGTCAAAATAAAGTGTTTCACCAAGGGGTAGGAAATAAGAAGTACAAATTGAGAATGAAGAGTGGAAGTAATCTCGAGTGCTGATACTGAATGGGAAAAGGTTGCTGCTGCTGCTGCTGCTTGTATTAGTCCTCTATGCAATTGCATGGCATGAGCTCCTATAAAAGGAAGTAAACAGATGAATCTGAAATACATCTTCATCTAAAATGGTCTGTTGGGGGAATAAAGTTGAAAAACAACTGGAAGTGTTTATGACGTGTTTACACCATATTCATTGGCTTCTTCCTTGCAAGAACAATGCACCGATACCAGAGTTGCATTTCAGCCGTATGACAGTCCTGCAGTATTATTGATCTCGTAAGGACAAATAATGAATAAGCTTCTTCCAGATTTTCTAGCTCCAAGATGGCAATGTTGGCAAACACCTGACAGATATATGGCTGGTCACTGCAAGAGCAATTAAAAAAAAACAACACCTCTTTTTCCTTGACTTACTTCAGTTGCTGCAAACTGAATTTAAAATCCAAAAGTAGTTTGCACTCTATTACAGGTGAGAGGAGAGGTGGGATGGGATCTTGCTCTTCTCTGTAGACTCAGGCAAAAGCAAACTGCTGTACCCACTTCAAGCTTGAGTGTTCTTCCGCGTTAATAGCTTTTGCTACCTTGAGCACATTCTGACATTCCTTGGCCCCGCTTGTCTGTTTTCATCTGTGAAATTTTGGAAGGTATGAAAATAGGCTTCAGTGAGAACAACTTTCTTCCTAAATCACCTCTCCAAAGTTTGACCTGTAATTGTAATTCCACCTTCTCACATGGCTAATAGCAATAGCAGGCCTCTAGAAATCTGTTCAAGTGCATTGAAAGCTACACTTCGTCCTTTGCACAGTCTTATCAGTAATAAGAGAGAGGCTGAAAAATACTTCAGATGGCAGTTTGAAATCCTTTTAATATTCAAGTCATTAGCCTCCATTCAGAGACCTGTATGGGGAAGATGATCATTATACTTGTTTGTTAGTATTCCTAATGAACTATTTTAAAGAAGTACGGTAACTCTTTGTCTTCTTTATAACAAGGAACTCAAGATCTACCTGTGCTTATTTTTATACTCAAACCTCCTTCTGAAAAACATGTATGTGTGTGTGTGTGTGAGAGTGAGAGAGAGAGTGTGTGAGTGTGAAACCAGGAGAGGAGAGTTGCAAATACTACTTTCTCATTTTTAACTAGATATGAGATGAATGGGAGAACGCAGTAGAATACAAGATATCTATTTATCTGGTATGCTTGCATAAACTTTCATTCCAGCTAAAAATTGATGTTCTTTAAAGCCTACACTGTCATGTTTCAGACTATCTTTCACAATTTGGGGCAACAGGAAGAAAGGACATGAGGTATGGTGTTGGTTCTTGCTTCAGAATCTGTCACACAAGATCTGATGAAGTGGGATGGAATCCACAAGGGCTTGTGCCCAGTAAGAACTGCTTAATCTTTAAAGGTGCCACAAGAGTCTTTGTTGTTTGTCACTTAAGATTTTTCAGTGTAAATCCTGATCTTGCAAAAAGCCTTCAACTTTAAAAAAAGAAAGAAGGAAAGAGACTTTTGCAATATTAGAGTGGGGGGGGACTTTCTTATTGTCCATTTTGCCAGGTGGGAGTCTGATCTGGCAGAGTTCTCTTCCACTGGGAAATTACTTCTCTTGTTAGGAAGTACAGTGTTGGAAAAATAGACTCTACAGCATTCAAAAACTAAAAAGAAGCAGAAGTCTACAAAAAGGTGGAGTCAGTGTCACAAACATAATGGGTAACTTTACCTCTTCTTGTAAAAAGTTTGGAAACCCTTCAAAAAAAAACTTGAAAAGGAGGTGTTTAGCTTCTAAAACGGGGATGGGCAAACTGCCACACACACCCATGTTACTAGACTGCAATTCCTAGCATTCCTTTCTACTGGCTATGGTGCTTAGTGTTGGTGGAATTACAGTCCAATCGCATCTGGAGTGCTGGCCTTGATGATCCCTGCTATATGGTGTATCATTGTCCTTAAAAGAACATGAAGAGCAGCTGGAACTGCACATGCTGAAGCCTTTTCAGAACTGTTAAAATACCTTCTGACCAACTATGTAGTGGCAGGGGTGATGGATGAATGATGTCAGCATCATAACCACCTGCATAGCATTTTAATCTTTTTGAAAAAGCTCTATGCAAAAAGCTTGTGGTTATTGGATTATAGAAGGGGACTATGGCCCTTTCTGCACCATACCCCATTATCACTTTCTTCTATTACAATCTCAGCATTGCCATTCGTGCGATGGTAGCAGGTCAGAAATGCTCTCTTCCGCACCCTTCTGCCTTAAGCAGATGGGTAGCGGTATTGCCACCAGTGTTCCTTCTACACTACAGTATCATTGGCCACTCCCTTTTCCTGCCTTCAACCTGTCCCACCTTTCCTGGTTGGTCGGAAGGGGTTGGAGGTTCCTTTTTGGAAGCCGTACCAGCACAGCAATGTTGTAATGGCATGCCATACCAGTACACTATTGCACTTTTGTGCTATAATGCCTAAAAATGTATTTTTTTAAAAAAAGTTTTAACTCAAAGGAGAAATTTAAGATAAACATAGATAGGTGACAGATTTCAAACATATCACATGATGGGAGTAGCTGAAAGAGGGACAAGCTGGGCATGTCCACACTCTGCCCCCTACTGGATCTGGGAGGACAGAAAGCACTATCAAATGCTATTATGGTATTGCACTGAGCCGGCTGATGGAATTGAAGTACTAAGGGAGGCTCTTAACCAATTTTTTCTAGAAATGGTATAAGGCAGTTTTGCAACACTTGAGGACAGAGTGACTACATGATGTGGTAGCACAACTCTTGGACCGGAAACCTGCTGGTGTTGTGGGATAGCAACGTTGTGCAGAAATGGCCTATGACTTGAATCCAATAGTTACTTCCTACTAGAGTAGGAATCAAGATTTGCCTACACAGTGACTCACCAGTCAACAATGGATTTGGTGGGTCTTCCCTAGCTCAGACTAACAAATATTATTAAGATTTAAATATGCATGATTTAAGTCTGTGTACACATTCACCTTTGAGTCATTTCTGACTTATGGTAAGCTCAAGGCAAGCCTATTGCACGTTTTCTTGGCAAGATATGTTCAGAGGGGGTTTGCCATTTCCGCCTTCTCAGCATGAGAGTGACTTGTCCAAAGCCACCCAGTGGGTTTCCCTGGCCTAGCAACAATCTGAAGCCTGATCTTCCAGTCTCAATCCAGCACTCAAACAACCACAGCACTCAAGCTCCATCTACTATATATACTTGTGTATAAGTAGACCTCGTGTATAAGTTGAGGGCAGGTTTGGGGTCAAATTTATGGATTTTGATATGACCTCTGGATAAGTCAAACATCATTCCATGGCAGAGCACTAGCGCCACCTCAGGGGGCCAGCCACCCCCCAACCACCATCACTGCCATCCTCCCATCCAGGCATTCGGAAAGGCCTTTCATCGCTCTACTCAGAGAAGAGGAAGGTTTTTTATAAAAGTAAAAGTACAATATTTACACTTGCCAAAAAAGGAACCATCCCCTTCTTTGAGCAGAGTGGCAAAAGGTAAGAGCTTAGTCTGTTCTGAGCAAACCTGAAAGAAGCGCCAGCCCCCTCTACTCTCTCTGTGATCCTTTGGAGGAAGCACCAAAGAGCTGCCATTGCTATTTTCCTGTCCAAGCACCACAGCAGAAAGAGTAAAGGACGGTGGTGCTTTTTTTACTTCCTTCCAAGACAGACTAAGCTCTCACCTTTTGCCATTCTGCTCAGAGAAGAGAATGGTTCCTTAAAGTGCAGTAATTATACTGACCTGTGAATAAGTCAATCCAAGTTTTATGGGTCAATTTTTTGACTAAAATTTCTAGGTTTAGACGAGTATATACAGTAAACAGAAAGCGTATTTATTTATTCATTCATTCATTCATTCATTCAAGGCGTCACAAGTATGCCAAAGGACTTCCTAAAGTTTGCTCCCTGCATCATCCACCAAAAGATGGATTGCGTGTGCATGGTAGAAGCTGGTTGGTTCCTTCTGGCATGGGGCTGCTAGAAGGGTGGAAAGAAAAGAGGCATGGAAGCGTGAAGCACAGAATTTGGGATTTTTCTTTAACTGAAGAGAGACAAAGGGAAGAATCAATTTTGACAGACATTAGGTGGAACAGACAGGGATCTAGAGGGCAGGAATGTGTTTTTGAAATGAGAAATGAATAAAAGGGAGAGGCCAGGAAGAGAAATTAATCTGGAAAGAGGGGAAATGTTTTCAGTAGGCAATGGTTTGTTTAAAGCTTTCCTGCACTGCCTTTCTGTCCTAAAAAGTGTTCCCCCAAGGTGACTTTCAATGTATGTATATGCTTAAAAATTATATAGTCAACCATTTCAAACAAATAAAAAGTAGAAAGCATTAAATAAAACCAATTAAAAGAGCAGCAAGCAGAGAACATAAAACTGGGTCAGTTACACAAAATCAACCAATAGGAAGAGGATAAACACTCGGGGCAAATTAAAAGCTTGGCAAAATAAAATATGTTTTTGTAACCTGTCCACAACATAGAAGAGAGAAGGCGCCTGCAGAATCTCTTGTATCAAGAGAGAGGAATGGTAATTAGGTTTAGTGGATGTGTAAGAAGATTCCAGTTGGGTCAGCATGCGGGACCCCTAGTCTAGCATTTTGGAACCACCCAGAAACAAACCTGTAGAAGCTCATGTGAAGATAGCAGCCTAGAACAAAGGCGGGGAAACATGTGGCCTTCTGATGTCTTAGATTGCAACTCCCATCATCCCACACTACTAGCTATACCAGCTGGATCTGATGGGAGCTGCAGCCCAATGACATCTATACTACCATACATGTTCCCCAATCCTGGCCCAGCATATGATACTTTAGAGGCAATGCATTGTCCATTTCACTCTTAAGATTGATAGATTTGCCACCAGAGCGTAAGAGGCTGCCTTATACAAACTTATGTCATTGGTCCGTCCAACTCAGTACTAACTACTCCACCCTTTGACAACCTGGGTCCCTCTTGATGTTTTGTCCTACAAATTCCATCAGCCCCATCCAGCATGGCCAGTGGTCAAGAATGATGAGAGCGGTACGTCAAAATATCTGGAAGTATCCAGGTTGGGGAAGGTAAGTCTGTGTTGGCTGGCAGCAGATCTCCAGGGTTTCAGACAGAAATCTTCCTTAGTCCTCCCTGGAGATGCAAGAGTTTGAACTTGGGACCTGTTGCACTTAGAATCTGGCTCTACCCTCATGTGTCTGACTGTCCTTTTGGGGAGCAAAATCTAGGCAGAAGGCTTTCATGCCTTCCTGCAATAAATTCCATAAATATATTACATGCTATGTGAAGAAATATTGTGTGCAGTGTTGTAGGGATGGCCCAGCTCTGGTTTTCTTTTCATCTTGGCAGACTCAAGAGGTACAGTGACGGAAAGCTGTTAAGAGCATAGTATTTGCAAAAGCAAAAAAAAAAAAGGTTTGTTGAAAGAAGTACCAACTGGGGGTTTTCAACAGACTTTCTGTGTACTTTTTTTCCTGTCTTGGGATAAGTCACTGGTTTATCAACCTGGCATTACTTTCTCTTAAAGGGATATTGCAGCAGGAATTAAGGAGGCAAAGGGGTGCTTTGATATTTGGGATGTGGACCCATTCTTTGCCTTTATTGAATTTTTGATTTTTGGCACATATCTTGTCATTTATCTCCATTTTAGAGTTTAACAGTGACTAAGAGAAGGGGTGGGCAAAGGATGGCCAGTGGGCCACATGCAGCCTTGGGATCCCAAAATATAGCCCTAGAAGAGCCCCAAAGGCCCCATAACTTCAACATTCTAAAATATGATTTTGGGGCAATTTTCAGGTGATTTTTTAACGACCTGTAAACCAGCCCAAAGTATCTCCAAGTACCTTCAAAGTGGTGAATTCTTTTCCCCAAGTCCAAAATTTAAAAAAAAAACAAACAGCCAAAAGTCAGGTCAAATGACACTGGAGGTTATGTTGAATCATTTCCAGTACACTGAAATCTCCTGGTGTGGATTCCTGGTCAGACGGTGGGGGGATGGCTCCCTCCCCCGCCACAGCTACCCACTGAGAGGGTAGTCTTTGGAAGCTAACAAGCAAAACAAGTGGTACACCCCCTCCCCATTGTTCATTGTCAGCAAAGCTTGGAAAAATTACTTGTTTGCATGACAGCTCTCAAAATCTCCCATCAAGGATGGCCAGTTAAAGCTATGTTGCACCTGAACATGGGTGTTCCATTTAGCTGTAGTGGCTGAAAATTGGTGAGGCACGTGTGAGAAGATCTAGGTAAGTGGGCAGCTTTGAGTAATCTTTTAAACCTCACTTCTGCATTTTAGACATGCTTTCTGTTGTGTATGTGTGTGTGTTTTTTCAGTGCATTTGCTCACTTTTACAGGAATAAGTTAATTGATCTTGGCACACAGTTCTGAAATCATTGGCTAGATGGGCATTTCTTAAAAACTTAAGCATGCTTAATTAAGGACATGGAAAAGTTCTTGCCCATTCAGTTCTTTGTTCTTTTAAACTGGAACTGAACTAACTGTGCTATGGATGTGACATAGTGATTTGAGGTTTACTGCATTGCTCAGTTTAACATAAGAGGAACATAAATCGAAGAACCCATATCAAGGGACTACAACATGACCACATTTTTACAAGCTTGACCTCTTTTGCTTGTTTGATTTGTTTATCCAGATGTTTGTCATTTGCTGGTCTGTAGTTGTGGTTTCTAGAACGGCTCTTTCCTTGGGGAACTGATGCTCTCTTGCCAAGAAATGCTGACCTGCTTGGTTTCAGGTTTGTCTGCTTTTGCCTCTGGGTACATGGCATTATTTTAAATCTGTAGAGAAGTGTCATGGAAGCTTTCAAATTTGAGAACTAACACACATCCCATTGCTGTACCTGATGAACCTTCCTTTTGTCTGAAAAATTTGTCTGTATGTGTTTGGGCACGTAACTGGAAAGCTTGCATGCTTTATAAAACACGAACTGGCCCTTTTAATGAAATGCATTTTTGGACATATAATCAGCTTATATTAATGTATATGGCAAATCCATATTCATTTACCTCTTCTCTTCTTTTCTTCTTTTTTCTCCTGTGTATTTTCTTCATAATCATATTTTAAAAAGCCATTTAAAAAGAACACGCTACTAGTTGGCCCAGTACAATAGGTCTTTTCACTGTTTGGACATCTCTGTGTGTGTTTTATTTTCCATATAGAACTAGATGTGCATGAAGAAGACAGAAAAGTTGAACTTACTGTGTTTGGATGTTAGCACTTTCATGTTCCCAAATATGTTTTATTCTTGACTGTGTGTGCCGTGATGGGCTGACATTTGAAACATAAAAAAGAGACATGTGTAAACTAAGTAATCATATTTCATTTGCATAATTAAGCTTTAATCTTTCGGAATGAGCTTGTGTGGAAATGATAGAGGAACGAGAAAACACACAACGAAAAAACAACAAGACACACAGAAACAGAAGACAGACTCATAAGAGCAGCACAGAACTAACAGCATTAGGGGACTGAAACCTTCCTTCCTTAGTGCTGGAGATCTCAAACAGAGCCCAGCTCTGAACATTCATGTTCTGAACTTTCACCAGCTACTGTCTGTACATTTCCTCTTTAAAAAAAAAAAAAATGAAGGAAGGAAGGAAGGAAAACAATACCTGGCTTCTTAGAAAGGATGGCTTCAGATGCTAAATCTTGTGTGCCAGATACTTTAGTCATGCGACGCACAGGACTGTAAAGACTGCTGACGACCTCTATTTTGTTCCTAAATCATCTGCTTTTTCTGTAGTCTCTGCAACCTGTGAAACTCTTTCTAAAATTAAAGCTTGGATCAGAGATTTTCATCCACAACAGATGATGCTTTAAAGGTTGATAGCTACAGAGAGAGACTTGTGGAGAGCGCTCCTTTGGCACAGGACTGGTTCCTTCCATTAGGCAGAGTGAGGTGGTGAACACTGATGGCAAATGTTCAGAGAGCGGTGTCTGGCAGCAAGGATGGGTCTCTCTCTCTCTCTCTCTGGGTGACACAACCTGCCCTGTGCACCCTGAGCTAGCTTGCTACTTTAATGTGTGTTGGAGCTTTCCATCCACTTGGCAGTACTGAAATAAAATTCAGTTGCTGGCTGATTGTGGAAGGTGGGGGGAGATTCCATTTTGTCCTTTGTCTCAGGCAGCAGAATGTATTGGCTGGCCCTGCTTTAGACTCACGGGAGCTTCTCAGGAAATGTTGTGAACAGTGTATTATATTCCTGCTGCCTGATGTTTGCACTTTCTTAGGAAAAAAACATCACCACCCATGCCTATTCTCCTGAGCAGCTCCAGACTGAGAAGGACAGTTTTAGGGATATATTCTGACGCATGGTTTGGCTGACTGCATTGGTTTTTCTTGATCCTTGGAAAGAAAAAGTAGTCAGTTCATTTTACGACTAGTGGAAGGTGGCCTGGTGTGCAGGCGTCTTATCCTCTTCCTTTTAAAAGCATCATAGGGGAGGATAATGCTTTCATTTGACAATGCCTCACTGAGTTTTGTGCATTTAAGGCCAAACCTCCCATGTACTGGACTGTGTCTAATGTCTAATTAAAGAAGGGAAGGGAAAGAACGAATGGACAAAATGCAGAGGGTAGACGTTCCTGTTTCTAACCTGTTTTATATCTCCCGAAATGTTTCCACAAGGAGGCGTGTCCCTGTGACACCTAGTGAGACGCTCATTTGGAGACAGGTGTTCACTTTGGCATTATATGCTCATAGAGGGAGTGCTGTGATTTCTATTAGTTGTTTGTACAATGGCTCTTTCTGCCCAAGAGAAACAGTTCCCCAGGGCTGTGCTAGTAAATTGTGTATTTCCATACTGCAGGTGCTGCTTGAATAGAGTTGCCACACAGGTACCATGTATGCATGGGTGTGGGTGGGTAGGCATACAAATTATGTAAGGGAATGTGAAAAACAACAATGAAGAGAGTTGGAGTAGGCACTTGAAAGACTTAACATTTATTAAGATTTATTGTGGCACAGGTTTTGTGGGCTAATTTATTGAGGGCATGGAAGAAGTATGTTTTTTGATAGGAAATAAACTCATAGATGCCATTTCAGCCAGCCTTGTAAGTACTCTGAAAAGTTACTTTTTGGACTACAACTCCAAGAATTCTCTAGCCATGGATATGCTACCTAAGGTGATTTGGGGACTTTTAGTCTGCAAAGAAACATTATCAAGCTCTGTACATCAGTTTTTTAAAAAATCATTCCCACCTCTACATTTACTAACTACAGAGAAGGGACAAAGTACTTTGTCCCCATTCCTCTGCTAGCCTGCTCACTAGGCCATGTGGAAATCTAAGCAGTGGAGGGCATACGTTCCCGTAGCGCTCATAGGCTAGCAAGCTACTGCTCAAATTCAAGGCTGAGTTTAATATTTTCAGAACTATGACATGCAGTAAGGCACAAGCAGTTGGACAGACAGCCACATACTTGACTCAGGTTATGCCTTTGTTGTTGTTGTTGTTGTCTGCCCTGGAATCATTTCCAACTTATGACAACTCTTAGGCAAACCTATCACAGCACTTTCTGGGGCTGAGAATATGTGACATGCCCATGATCACTCAATGGTAGAGCGTGGAATTGAATCCTGGTCTCCAGGGTTGTAGTGCACTGCTCAAACCGCTATACCATGTTGGTTCTCTATGCCATACCCTCCAACATTTCACAGCTGAAAAATGGGACACGTGGCCAAGTAGCATCAGAATGCAGTCAAGTTGTCAATAGTTACTAAAGAGGAACATCAGGCAAATCAGAAGAGACTGCAGCAGTTTGCTTTTGTCTGAGTCTACAGGGAACTGTAAGATTCTCCCCTTCCTATCCTTTCTCCCTGCTGAGTTGATTGGGTGCAAATTATTATTGCACTTTGATTTCAGTTTGCATCAATTGGAGTAAGACATAAGCAGAGGGGGACAGTGGAAGGTGGAGAGAGTGGGGCAACAGAGGATTAATCAGGACTGTCTTTGTCAAATTGTTATAGCTGGAGAGTATGCATTTTCAAGCTTCTGCCTAAAACTTTTCCAGAGAATAGTGTCCCACTGTATTGAATCAGGGAAAGACAGCACTGTAAACACACACACTCATTCATTTCCTCCATCCACAGGGTACAGAAATGGGGTGGTCTCCTCTTTGCTTCCTGAGACCCTTTAGAAAGTAGGGATTACATCAGTCAGTGCCAGCACAATCCCAGCATTCAAAGTAATTTTTTTCCTTTTCCACATTTTAACTTCTCTTGTTTGCACAGAAATGGAAGAACGCCTGAGCCATTCCAGCGATTCAGCTTCTCTTCGTTTTCTCCCTCCCTGCTCCCTCGTAAAAATCAAAACGACCAGGGACTAACATGACTAATCCACTCCTTTCCTTCCCCCTGCTGCTACAGCCATTTCTGCTTCTGAAAGAGTGGAGAAAAAGAGAAAAACTGACAAAAGGTTTTCTTCAGCCTGGAAAGTAAGATGATGTGAAAAAACATGGCAGCAAGGCAAGCTGGACTGATAGTGTGGGACTTCAGGTTATTTACAACAAGGAAGCAGAAGCCAGCATTTTAAGCAACCCTTAGGAAAGTTAGTTTTTTACACTGCAGCTTCCACACATATACCCCAACCAGCATGAACACAAATATCACAAAAAAGTAACTGTTTCACGCTTTGCATTTAGGGTAGGCAGGTACCTACTTTTGCACTAGCTAGAGAGGATATGTGAAGAAAGTAGTGACAAGCAGGAAAGTATTACTTCTAAACAGTGTGAGAATGCATGCTAAATGAAATGGAGGAAAAATTTCCTCAATGATAATTAAACATTTCAGAATGACAGTTTCAGCCTACCTCTTTCACAGGGCATCTTAAGATATCCTGCATGGCTTTGGTTCATGCTGTGGTATCTGCTTGTTTGAAATATGACCCACTATCACCTTTAAAGCCTTTTTCTAGAAGTTGTGCACATTAATTAAGAGATTTACTGTTCACTGCTCTTTTCCATGACTGTTCATACAGTTCAACAGAAACAGGAAAAGCGTATGCAGGGGCAAGGCTGCTTTCAACATCACGTTTGCAAACCAGTTTTTAAAATATGTATGCATTTGGCAGAGCAACCTTTTTAAAAAAAACTTTTAAAATTATTTAAAGTTATTTTTAAAATTCCTAGCTAAGTCAGAGAAATAGATATTTTCAAAGTGAACAAAAACAGATTTGAAGAGAAAGAGTTGGCAGGATTGAAAATGTCTCTGGGCCAGGGTAGCATATGTGTAGCATTTCTCATCATTTGCCATTAATAGTACTGGAAAACAACAGTACCTTCTTTAACTGAAGGCAACTGTGATCCTGTCATGCTGCATAGATCAAAAGAAACTCACTAGAACAGACGGTAGTGGCCAGGATTTTTGTCCCTCTCCTAATGATCAATTATTTTCCTTTGGGCCTGTCCAAACCATTCCAAAAGAGGAAGATTTTTTTTGCAACAGAAAGACTCATTTATTACTAGTTGGGACTTCCTGGATGGTGTTTTTGAGTCCACACAGACCTCTCCAGACTTCGAGGTGGGGAGGGAGAATACAGGAAACTGGGTAAGAAATTCAGCCAATAAACATTCAGATGTCATAAGGCCAGAGACTGTTGGCCAGTCATGGATCTCTTCCATGTCTATGCTCATTACTGGCTATGAAAACTCAGAGTGGCATGCTTTAAAAAAAAAAAAAAGCACAATATTCCAAAAATCTTACTGTTCTAGCATAAACTGCACCTGACTAACTTTGACAGTTGGATGTTAACTGGCATTGGTGGCAGTGACTAGTGATCTGACACAGAGCTGAAGCCTCTTTGGCCCATGGGCTGAATTCTTATTTGAGAAGGTCCCTGGGGCAGCACTCCAGCTGCACATGGAGCATGAGGTTGTGGGGAAGAGCCAAAGAAGGGGGCTGAGGCCAGTCGTAATTCTTATCAATTGGGGCATTTTTCCAGGGAGCATATAGAGCACAACAATTTTATTCTTGGGGGCTGCAAGGAGTAAGCTCTCATATGAAACCTTTTAGGCCCACAGAGCAGAACTAAGTTCCATGTAAAACCTTTCCAAGTTTTAACAGCCTTTTAATTGTTATCTCCCATCACTGATTAGAGATAATGCCAGATGTTTACCTACTGGACTGCCCTCCGGTATAGAACTAAAGTTCTCCACCTCTTCTAGAGCAGGATTCTCCATCTCAGCGCCCTTCAGTTCTGCTGGATTTATAGAAAATGGTCTTGACTTTCCCATATGTTCAAGAGTTAGGAGTAGCCTGATTTAAAATCAAGGCAATTTAAATAATCAAGAAAAGAGACAGATTTAAATAATTGATTGAAAACGTGTCAGTTTTTCCCCAGTTCTAAATGCATATATTTCCCGAAGAAGCATGACTGCCAACTGGTTGTTAAGAATTAAAGCACAACAATTTGCAACTAAATAGAGAATTTATCCAACCAAAGAGAATAATTCAAAACCTTCAGCCACTCTTTTGCATTGCAAGTTTATACCCATTCGGAGTCAACTAGATTCAACATCAAATATCTTTTCCCTGCCTACTACAGTCCTAAGAAAATTCCCTCATTGGCTTCCTGCTTCTGGGGAAGACTGGAGTTGCAGTCAAACAGATCTGGAATCCTCCCACACATCTAAGGGAAGGCCAGTGTACTGGATAACCTTAATGAGGTACCCAAAAATATCTCCTGGATTCTAGCACCTATGATGATTTACTAGTCCCTGAGTATAGCAGGTATTTCAATAATACTACAGAGCATGACCTGTAGTATGATTTATTATGCTTAATCTCAGAAATCAAATCACTCTCCCCAAAGTGCTCTCTCTTATATAAAGAGCTCAGTATTTGATACATAGATGAGGTGTCATTTTAAGAATTTTTAAATCTGAATTTAATACAAAGAATATAAAGCATATAAAAGCCATATTAAAAGCATATTCTCCTTCCTTGCTTTTCAATTCTCAATTCCCAATCTCAAATCTATTCCAGAGCTATGCCCCCAGGGAAAAAAAAAGCACAGGAGATGACACTGAAAGTTTTAGGAGGATGGGAGAATACAGTGATAATCACCATCAGCTTTCCCACTGGCTAGAAGTTGATCTCTGTTTTGAGAGTGCTGCTATGAGTAGGAGGCAGGGAATGCTTTCTGTATCTAACACTAGCTGTTTCTCTATAGACAGATCCTGGCATTATCCATCAAAATATACTGTGTAACAACCTCACCTTTCCCTTCCCAGTAGATCACAGGAGAATTAACAAATAACATATGACTATATCTGGTCTACCCCTTTATAATGCCTGAGAGAGCCAAAGTGGTACTTAATCTAGACCTACCCCCAATGCAGAGGTACTCCCTCCAATGAGGTTTGCTTTAAATACTCAGAAAACAAACTGTCCCTGTCAACCAAAGATCTACTGGGAAAGATGCTATTCAAAAGGTTCACAAACAGGAACCCAATGGGCATATATTGTGCAATAGGCTGAAAGCACAGCAAGGTACCTGGCCAGTGTTCCATAATGTTTCTAAGCACAGCAAGGCATGGATTGGGTGATGCATCTATTCCACAGGGTGACAAGATATTTTTCCTCTTAATGTTCCCTCTAGCTATTGCCAAGCGCAGTCAGTCCCATGTCCTGCCACCCCTCTCTCCTATGGATGACATCTAAAGTCCCAAGTATAACCCATCAAGAACTTGAAATAGCTATAAACAGCCCCAGCATTTCCTAATTTACAAAGATTTGTTTTAATTAAAACAACTCTTTAAACATAACACACAGGACACAATACTGCTGCTAAATGAAATGCTTACATAACTCAGAAAACAAGGGGTTGCACAGGAATGCCTTGAACGTTATTACAGCAGTGAGGGCCCATATGTACATCTCTTGGTAAAGCTGTGTGCCTCTCCCAGATCAGTGGTGTACTTTAGGCTAAATGTGACAAGTGTATTTTCTGTATCCTGAATCAGATAGGAGCTGTAATCTAAAAGATACAAAGAATGTGTGCGTTGAAGAAAGTGAATCTAGATTTTTAGATCGCACTTTTGTTTGCTGTTAAACTGCAGCAAGCTATTAATTTCTCCCCCGCTGCACTGCATGAATGTTGTACAATTAAGACCTTTTCATTGTATAAGGTACAAAGCCCTAGACAAAATAATTTGATCATTACAAGATGTTGAAAAGGAAGGAGGAGGAAGCATCTTGATACATGGAATGTTTCTTTTCCTTATGCAGATTAAATTTGCCACTTAATGTTCAAAATTTAGTATCTTGAGTTCCTTGAGATAAAAGAGGCTCCTTATCAGCAAACATGCGATTCCAGCAGCTGCTCCCTTCACTTTCTGAAATTTTCTGCAACCAGGCATGGGGGGTTTGGATGGTCAGGAGAGGGCTAGAGACTCTCCACTAGTTCCACTGAGAAGCAAGGGAAGAAAACAAGCGTTCTGAGTGCACACTACAAGGATTCATCAAAAAATATCTTCCTTCTACCTCAACACCTTCAACCAGTGCACTCAGTCAAAACCAGAGCTTGGGAAAATTAACTTTTTGGACTACAACTCTCAAAATCAGCCACTGTGCTAGATGAAGGGGTTCCCCAAAAAAAAAGTTTTCTTGAGTTCTGGCCAACAACCTTTTCTATAAGAGTACAAGGGCTCTGTCTTGGGTTGTCATTTGGTCTGGCCAGTGTCCATCAGTATCCTGCCCATGTAACAGTATACATGCAAATAGCTATGGAGAACCTCAAAGTCACCCACCCCCTGAAAAAATTCAAGAGCCTCAGAGTATAGATTGTGTGGGCAAAGTGTGGCTTACAGACCACATACAGGGCCATTTTGTGGCCCTTGGTGTCAAAAAAGTGAAAAAATGCTCTAAAATTCCTAAAAATTGAAGCAGTGCAAGGACAGTGCCCATCCAAACTTTCTGAGAGGAAAGTTCCACTGAAAAGGCCCCCCTCCCATGTTTCTACCAGAGGCACCTGTAAGGATGGTAGGACAGAAAGAAGGGGCTCCTCAGAAGATGTAAAAACAAGGGCAGGGTTCATATGAAAGAACACAGGCCTTGAAATAAACTGGACCCGAGACAGTTATGTTCAGTTGTGTAGTAAAGCCAGGGTTCACAGGGTATTAGTCCCAGGCTCTTTTGATTAGCAGAGATGCCAACTTCACTTGCCAGCCAATCCAGACTCCCTGGTTCCTTCAGAGTTGACCTGCAGTCCTCACTGTAGCTGGTGGGGAAATGGATATTCTCAGCAAGAATGTATTGTTATCAGCTATCCTTATTACAATCCAAACTGAGGAGTGGCTTGATCCTGAATGGCCCATGAAGACTCATTAGCTTTATAAACAACCCAAATTTGGCAGAGAAGAAAACTGTTAGAACTAGTTTGTTGAGAGGGTTCAACCCAGCTGCTTATATGTTTGCTCCCTCCTTTACAATGGCATTATAGGAACAGTCATGATGAGAGCCTGCACTTCACATGTTACTACTACTACACCATTAACTATGGTTACCAGTCATTTTCTGCAGCTGATTCAAAGTATCACCATTGATGTTTAAAGCCCTAAACTGCTTAAGACCAATCTACCTGCTGGAGCATCTTGTCCCATATGTTTCTGTCCTCTAGTTCAGATAACCATTGGTGGTCCCTTTCTGTTGCCCCTGCCCACAAAAGCGACTACCAGGAAAAGTGCTTTCTCCATAGTATCCAGCTCCTGCTGGAACAGTTTCCCTAGGGATATTCGCTTGGCATACTCATTATATAGTTTTAGACATTAAGGGAAGATCTTCCTCTTCTGAGAAGCATTCATCTTTTATACACTTTTATTATCAGATCTATTTCTATGAGGTTTTAAAATAACATTTTAATTTTCTAATATTGCAACTCACTGTCTTATTGTTTTGGTTATTTTGCTGACTTTATAGGTTCTGATATCAATAAATTATACTAGTTGCCAGTTGTGATGTATGTACATGGATATGCGCATACAATTGGCCTCCACATCTGCGGGAGATTCGATTATTTGTGAGTTTCTTCAACCCCTACCCCCCTACTCTCTGGTGCTTCTTTTCCTTCCCTCTTGGCAGTTTGATCAAGAGAGAGGAAGTGTAAAGCCACCATACCAAACCCACCCACTCCTTCCCTCTCCTTTCCCTGGGTGCCTGCCATGCCTTGGCCCCACCCCACAGACAGACACACACATTTTGATATTTGCAATTTTTCCACTTTTACAAGAGTCCTGTAATTCTAACCCTCTCAAATGTGGAGGACCAACTGTATATGTGTGTACCGGTATGTATGTACAAACGCACATACGTACACATGAGAGAGCCAGTGTGGTATAGTAGTTTAACTGTTGGACAAGGGTTCAAATTCCCACTCAGCCATTGTAACCTGGTGGATAATCTTGAACAAGCCACACTCTCTCAATCTCACAGGAAGGTCCCTCTGAACCAATCTTGCCAAGAAAACCCCATGATAGCTTTGCTTTAAGGTCATCATAGGTAGAAAACAACTTGAAAGCATGCAACAACAACAAGTGTGTTTGTGTAACAAAATTAAATAAAATAATGCTAGCTCAGACAGTTTATTAAATTGGTATCTGGCTACTGACTCCAAATGGCCAATAAATGGAACTGATTACAGTTGCCAAGTTCCCCTTACTATAATCATAGAATCATAGAAATGTAGAGTTGGAAGAGACCACAGGGGCCATCCAGTTCAACCCCCTGCCATGCAGGAACACCCTCAAAGCACTCCTGACAGATGGCCATCCAGCCTCTGCTTAAAAACCTCCAAAGAAGGAGACTCCACTACACTCCGAGGCAGCAGATTCCACTGCCGGACAGCCCTGACTGTCAGGAAGTTCTTCCTGAGGTTCAGGTGGAATCTCCTTTCCTGCAGCTTGAATCCATTGCTCCTTGTCCTGGTCTCTGGAGCAGCAGAAAACAAGTCCCCTCCTTCCTCTACATGACATCCCTCTAAATGGTGGTCTCTTATTTGGAGGTTGGAAAATTTGTTCCTTAGAGGACTGGCAGATGTCCCATATTATAAAGGATGTCTTCTATTTAAGAGCTGGAAAGCTTTCCCTTTTATACAGAACAAGATGCCTCAAAATTTTGAGGTATGGGCCTGTCACAAAGATAGAAGTGTGTGCATCATGTAATTAATGAACATGGACAATATGTTAATTTTACAGAGAAATGTATGACTAAGTTAACTGAAACTAATACTTTAATTTGGTGACTTCATGATTGTCAACCCTGTATAGCATGAAATTTCGATTGCCCCTTATTGCTGCTTTGAAAACCTGGCAATACATGAACTGACAGTCAATAAAAACATGACAGGACTTTACCATAGCAGAACCCTGATGGTGGAAGTTCCACCTGGAAGAGATTAGGTGGGCTCCATCCCTTCTGAGTTTCCAAAGGGCAGCTAAGACAGTTCTCTTTCATTTGGCCTTTGGGTCTTAAAATCAGGCATAACTGTTCAGGCTACTTTTAACCATCTGTGATTGTCAAACTATTTTAAAGAGGAGGTTTCACTCTGTTTTTCATTTATTTTAATGTACTAGGTGTTTTAAATGTTTTTACCAGATGCACATCACCTCAGATGTCCTTGTGGGTTGAGAGGCAGTGAAAAAAATGGCATCAAGAAATAGGCTGGAATCTTGTTGAGGGTGTAACTAAACCAGCGTAGGCAGCAGCGGGAGGAAGAAAAAAGTTGCATGTGCAGCCACACAAAGCAAGGTAGGCATTAGAGAAAAAGTCTTCTCTGAACCGATACATTTTGTCTCGGGAAAGTACAATTACCATTAGCATAGCACACAAAAAAGATCCAACCATAGGAATTCTCCTCTAGAGGGGAGAGTGTGGATAAAGGACTCCTTGCTCTACCCAACTAAGGAAGGTGGAAGCAAGATCTCTGCCAGAACAGAAGAAAAGTATGGGTTTTTAAAAATTGACCTCTGAGTCATGCATGGACCATGGCGGGGGGGTCCGCTACAGTCCACAAACCCCAATGAACCCTTCCCCTTAGTGTTAAACAGTCAAACATATTTAATTTATTAAAGTTAAAATGTGAGGAAAATAACATGTTCATTACCTCGGTATTTCATTAAATAGGGAAAAACTCTGAAATGATTCAAATTGGCAAATAACAAATTAAAGTGATGAGAATAATTAATCATTACCTTTTTTTAAAAAAAGCAACGCTGTTGGAGTTTAATGATCAAAATAACAGGTTTATTATTATTGAACTTTTAAAAACAAATTAGGGTTGGTGAATTAATGTTTAACAAATTATTTCCAAACTCTGAGGAAATAATGTTTAACAAATTATTTCCAAACTTCCTTGGAAATACTAGGCTGTCTCTCTGGAGAATCACAGACTCATAGAATCATAGGCCATTTCCGCACTAGCCTGTTATAGTGTGATGATTCCACTCTCAACATCCTCTGGAATCCTGGGGTTTGCAGTTTCGGGAGGGGCCGGTCGGCCCCTCCCGAAACTGCAAACCCCAGGATTCCAGAGGATGTTGAAAGTGGAATCATCACGCTATAACAGGCTAGCGCGGAAATAGCCGTAGAGTTGGAAGAGACTGCAAGGGCTATCCAGTCCAACCTCCTGCCATGCAGGAATACACCATCAAAGCACCCCTGACAGATGGTGTCCTGTTGAACTGCTATTATCATCAGGAAGTTCTTCCTACTGTTTAGGTGAATCTCTTCCAACTAACTGTGGAGCACTAGTCAGAAGCACTGGGCTGATGGCCTCCTGGCAGTTCATATATTTGTAAATACATCCCTTTCCTCCCCAAAGCATCATAAGTACCTGGTGATCCCTCTGTACAAAAGAAACTAGTCTGCTGCTCCAGAGACTAGGACATGGAGCAGTGGCTTCAAACTTCAGGAAGAGAGATTCCATCTGAACATTAGGAAGAACTTTCTGAGGGTAAGAGCAGTTCAACAGTGGAATATGGCCACCTGTCAGGTGGCAGAGGGTTGGACAAGATGGCCCTTGTGCTCTCTTCCAGCTCTACAGTTCTATGATTTTGATGGGCCCACATCATCCTGAAACCTCCCAAGGCTCAAAAAGAGAGGCAGGCATGCAACATTCTAGGACAGAATGACCACAGCTTCAAAGTCCTACTCTCTACCATCCCACAGCACTGTCCCACATTGTCTCCAGCAGGGACTCAAAGCTGATTCAAAGGATTTTGCTGCCTGAAACAGAGCAGTGAATGACTCCTCCTCTTCCTCCACCATCACAACTACCACCTCCTCCTCCTTCCCACCTCAGCCAAGTATCCTGTGCCTACCAAGTCTATGCAGCTGCTGAGGCAGAAAAGCTCGGAAATGTCTCTATCCCTTCTTGGAAATAAAAATACAACTATAACCAATTAAATAACTACAGGGTAGAACCAACATGATGTAGTGATTTGAGTGTTGAACTAGGATTCTGGGAGAGTAAGAATTGGATTGCCATTTAGCCATGGAAACCCACTGGGTGACCTCGGGCAAGTCACACTGTCTCAGCCTCAGAAGAAGGCAATCACAAACCACCTCTGAACAAATCTTACCAAGAAGATCCCATAATAGAGTCACCCTAGGGACACTACGAGTCAGAAATCACATGAAAGCACACAACATCAGCAACAAAAACAACAACAACCCTTTCAGAATACCCTGAATCTACTACCTGAAGTGACTGTGTCTAATGGCAAAGCCAGGCAACAGCTCTTGATATGAGACCCACCATAAGATCCATAGAATTCACAGGGAGGAAGAACAATTTGCAAGCTGTAGCTAACGACAAGGCTCACTCTGCACAAAACTGACAAAATTGACACAGACTCCCACTGACAAGGTGAGGATGAAGCCCCGTCAGCTGCAATGACAACTCTGACCACTCACCAGTTAAGAAAAGGAAGTAGGAGATTGAAAGAGAAGTTATAAGGACTGCAAGGGGTGAGCATCACACGATGTCCTGATCTGCCATGTCACCAAAACCATCTGCAGAATGATGTGAAAAGGAAGGTAAAGGCATCACTCAACAACCTCTCTCAGCCTTCCCATGTCCCCTCAACGCCACCTGTAGCCTCACTCCTCCTTGGACACGGCTCCAGTGACAGACTTAGCACAGGATGACTGATGCTACCAATTTCACTAGTCCAGGTTATTAAATGATAACAGCAATCGACATGCAAATAACCCAGAGGAGATGAATAAATTTGTGAGACATTTTGGAAGTTCTGGGAACCTTTAAAAGTGCTACTTTTGTGCCAACGTAAAACTGGAAGAAATTTTCCATCTCATATGCACACCCCTAAAGGAAGGGGAAGGTATTTGTGGTGGCAGAGAGGGTACCAATCCAAACAGGCCATGACAAGGAAAAGCAGGCATGCGTAACTCAGATTCTGATCAAAGGGACATTTACTCAGAACTCCATATACACATCTTTCATGGCCACACAAAACAGAAAAAGCAACAACTGCAAAATAATCATTTTACTCTGCTTAGCTTTTCATAACCATCATAACCAGCTATCAAAAGGGTTCTCCATCATTACAAAGCATTTTATCATGTGACCTCCAGATCAGAACATTATTTTTATTATTTCCACTCTCTACAGGAAAGCCTCACCACAGCTGCCTATCAGATCAGAAAAAGGAGTCGCTGCCCTTCAGAACAAACTCTTAAATAATTATTCCCTAATGTGTCAGGTGACATGATTTAATCATACACCCCCAGGAGCATCACCATTCTAACATGCTGCACATACCACTATTTTACTGTGCTTAGAGAGATGCCACACCCTGTCAACAGAGAAGAAATCAGATGTTAAACGTACTAGCACTAGGCAAAGCAAAGAGCTTCAAAACATGCTACTCCTAAGTATGTTCACTCAGAACAAGATTTACTAAGTTCCATGAAATACAGGTCTAAGCAAGCAAACGCAGCAGTGCAGCCTTCATGATCTTGTTCACCCAATGCCCAGGGTTACCATCCCTGCAAGGTTCCATACACAGCTCTCTTGACTTCTTACCCTTCCTCCCCAGTGTATTAAACTGAAAGTCTCTTAGATTTAGTTGCCAGCTATTAGACAACCTGCTGCACTACACAGAGCAAACCAGAATCCTTTAAGTAAATCTTGCCCTGTTTCCTAGCTGTCAACAACTCAGTGAACTTGAGATATATTGGGATCAGGGCTGGTCTCGTCATTAACCAAACTGAGGCAGCTGCTTCAGGCAGCAGATTTGGAGTTTCATAAACAGACAGCAAATTGCTAATTATTACTGTATTATTTTTGTGTTTCTTATATCAGGATGGGAAAGATGTCTATAGAATTTTCTGTCTCATGAATGAAATAATCTGACTTTGGAGTTACTTTGCACCTTCTTCCTCAAGCAGCAAAATGTCTTGGATGCCACATGCTGTGCTTACAACTCTTGTGGGTGATGGGATTTATAGTCCAGAACCCCTGGAGGGTATTGGTTTGGGAGTGGTGGGCAACCTTGACCCTCCAGATGTTATTCAACCACAGCTCCCACAACCCCTCACTACTAGCTAGGGCTGACGGGCATTGTAAGGCAAAATTATCTAGAAGGCCACTATTATCCATCCCTGGCTTTTAAGATTTGCCATTTGATTTGTCCTCTCAGGCCTCCCCCACATACAGAGACACCCTCCTCCACTTTTTGTGAGACAAATAAGGGAAGTGTGACACAGACAGCAGTGGGATGGGATTAAGTGACAAAGCCATACTGGAGTCTATAATCTTGCAAAATTCCCAATACAATCAACTTCTAAATGTTAGTGTCTGTAGTGCTTGTCTGAAGTTTTCTCCATGGTCAAAAGCTTTACAAAACCCTTGCCAATGACTGTCACTCCTTGATAAAATATACCCATGTCCCAAACACCCTGATATTTCTGGATAATGTACCTCACATAACTGTTTCCCTAACAGCTTCAGAGTACATGTGCATGACACAACACCAATCATCCCAGTGCGCCTCCTTTCTCACCTGCACGTATCCTCTCATTCAGTGCAGCATCAATAAATTACAGTAGTGGCGCATTCATGAAATGTGTATGCAAAAAACACAAAAGAACTGAAATCCATATTTATAAAGGCAACGGACAGGCTTAAGGGCTTCCCTCCTATTTGCCCATCAGAGCATAATCGTTTCTACTCACGCCTAAACACTGTAATAAACAGCACAGTAACACGGCAGTTACCATGCATGCATAGCAGCTGCTTTAAGACCTAAAGAGTCCATCTTGAATAGAACACAACGAAAAGCAATTTGCTATTCAATAGACTGCAAAAAAGAGGTGGGAGGTGCAAGTGAGAAATGGTAATTTTAAGAGTAGTGCTATAAGCACAGGACCCCTATGGTTACAGGATTTGCAGAGCAATAGCTTCACTATCGCTTGCGAGGCTGAGCATGTCATCCTAATGCGCGCTTAAGGTGAGAGAACCACCATGCTGAGCAGTGCCTCTCACCCTAAGGGCACGCAAAGTGACATAGTTAATTTGTCAAGAGAAGCCAACACCATGGCCATTAATATTGCATGAAGCATTTAGGCTTTTGTATTTTGTTTATTAGTTCTCAAATTAAAATAAAAACCAAAAACAGCTTTTAAGAGGGATATTCAAGCACATTTTCCATCTGTATCCAGACCAAGGCTAAGTTCAAGCCAAACTCTCTCAGTTCAACTGTTTATACCCTCCTCTCACGCAAAATCTGAACCAGGCAGGCTTCATCTGAATGGTGGCCCAGTTCACACATTGGAGGGGGGTAAGAGAATAAAACTCTTTCTCCAGGAGTGGGGGGGGACCAGTAATGTTGCAACATATGAGTGGGATGCTTAGTACATCTCCAACAATACAAAATAATTTTATAGGAGGGAAGGGAGAGACCTTCTTCCTGCTTGTAAAGTCTTTTAAGAAAGGGCAAAACTGCTTACCGCAGCCATCACTCTTCACATCCAAACTAGCTCTGCAATTTTTCTGGAAATGGTGGGCAGCCATGGGGCAGCCATTTTTTCTTTCCCCATAAAATGCCTCCAAATGACAGTCTGGTTAGGGTTACCAGCCTGAAAACTGGAAAGGGCTCCTCATCTTTAATGGATGGGTAGAAGAGGAAATTTGAGCAGGTTTTGCCTATTACCTGGTTGCAGCACAGGCAATAACTGCTGAAACTCTCTTCTATACACAACCATTAAAACCACAGGAGCCCTCTCTAGTTTTCAGGCTGGTAACCCTTTATAGCACCACCATGTACAGGCGTAAGACAATTTTCATGGTGAAGGGGCAAAAGGATTTGGGCATCAGTTACTATAAAGAGGTTTCTGTGGGGAAAAATGTTCATAAGTAATGACAAAAATTAAGCCCTATTAATGCATTTTAGTTAGAAAGTAAGTTTTGAAGCTTCCAAAAAAAACAAATCAATTTAAAATACAGCATTTTCCACATGGAAAATGACTGTGTAAACAAAATAACAAAGGCTATAGAGTAAATGAATACTGCACAAGTCATCCTATTGTAATGATATGAGTTGTTAGTGAAGGTCTAATGGACCATGATTTCTTTGCTAACTTACAGAGAAACTTTCTACTTGAGATTTGTTCAAATATGCTACTTTCAGAAACCAAGATTACTAGATTTGCTCTGATGAAGTGATGAATGTCTGTATGGTGTCAGCACATGTGTCAAAGAATGAATTTTCACCCTCAGCTGTTGATGCACCAAAGGTGATTCCTGCAGCATATCAATTATACATGGAAAGGCTTCTTTGTCCATATACAATGTTTAAGTAAGTTCATGAAGTGTTTGTGTTGGGGTTTTACAGGGTTCTACCATGTCCCTCTCTTTGGATGCCTGAACTCTATTCCTAAATGATCAAGTGCAATGCTAAAAATATGGGGCCTGAAGGAAAATTTCACTGGTGGACGCAGACTTCTAATTTGGGAGATGGATGCCTTCATTCCCCACCCCTACTACACCCTTAATCACCTTGCATCAATTCCAGGATCATTCTGCCTCCACTTTGAAGGCAAGTAGTCACACCGCCTAGCCAGTCAGATTGGATTTTACCTCTGGGAGAAAAAACACCAAAAAATACAAGGAAAATGGATAAAGTACCTTCAGACTACCTTGCAGCTGTACATTCCTTAGTATCACCTAAAGGAGGAAAATGACTTTCTCCCACTGCCCACGCAGATATCACTTAATTTCGTCTCTCTGCTCCCAGACTGCCACCTTCGTTGGAAAGAAAGGTCTGACAAACCAGAGGGAAAGAGCTCTCATTTCTGGCTCAGCTTGCAAAGGTTGTCATATCAGAGACTGCTTGTCATTTGAGAGGATATATCAAATCCATCACACCAGCACATGACAGCAGCTGGGCACCTGTGATGGAAACAAAGTGTAATGCCACATCAGCTCTCCTGCAGGATGAAGCCCAGGCTCACACTGAACCGTTTCTGCAACCAAGCAAACAGGTCAGATTTACAACAGATAGCCTCCTTTTGTAAACATGGTTTGGTGTTATTCTGTCTATATAAGCAATACCATTTGTGGTATAAAGATCCAAATTAGGGGATTTCAAAATTATTTATTCAAACAGTCAAAGAAACAGAGGATTCAACCTGCAGGGGAATGTACTGTTTAATTATTACATTGTCAACCTCCAACGAGTGCGATCATGTACATGGTTCTCCTTGCAAGGATTCCAAGAGGTAGCTCTGCAAAGCTGAAACACCGCAACTGGTCCAAGGTCTCCAAAAGAGTTTTATGGCTCAGTGGGGAACAAACCTTTTCTTTCCCAAAATCTCACCTAATACTAAGGAAAGCAGAAAATATAACTTGCAGATCAGAAATGGCCAACACATTTGCCAAAAAAGAAACCAGGAAATCTGGTTCCTTTGGAAGTCTTGATGTTGTCACAGCAGTGATGTATTCAAGTCTTTTAGTCCAAGTTTCAAGTCAAGTCTCAAGTCTCTATCTTCAAGGCTCAAGTTGAGTCTCAAGTCCTTGCCAAATACTCTCAAGTGAAGTCACAAGTCAACTTTGGGAGCCAAATTTATACCCCAACCTATATTCTAGAATTTCTAGACAGAGTTGAATAAAGTGAGTTTTAACAATTTAAGCAGAGTCAGCTCCCCACATTTGCAACTTTGTCATCTGCAGCTTCAGAAGTACGGAATATGATCCTTCTTACTCTCCATTCCTGAAGCTGGAGGCTTTGATGTCAATGGGCATAAAAGAGTCTGCAGCTTTAGAAGTGGGAAATAGGATTCTTCTTACTTCCCATTCACCAAACTGGAGGCTTTTTTGGAAGTGGAGATGGAGGTTTTACACCCCATTACTGAATCTCCAAAAGCTTTAAAAGGAAAGATCCTACCTCCTCAAGCCCAATGCCTAACACATTTGCTGTTCCCCTCTGAGAAATACATCCTGCACTTTGGGGGCAAGTTTTTTCTTCTGCTCTTAGGAAAAGTTTTAGAAAGCTCCTCCTACATGCAGTGGTGACAGGCTGCTGAGCAGACCTCAACCCTGCCTCAAACCCATTGGCTAACCCATTTGCTGTTGCCCTCTGAGAAATGGGTCCTCACTTTGGGCTTGAGACAGAGATCATCATGTGACTGGTAGGCAAAAAGGGATAGGAGCCTTGTTGTAAGTTGTAAGGTATAAGGTTTCTGGGTGAATGTGCTATGTTACTGAATCAAGGGCAGCAAGTCAATGACTAAAAATATAGTCATAAGCCGAGTCAAGCCAGTGCGTAATTTACTGCTGAGTCAAGTCCACATCAAGTCACTGAAACAACATAAGTCTGACTTGAGTCCAAGCCAATAAACTCAAGTCTACATCACTGTGTTACAGTGGCTTGCCAAAGGATCAAGTACCACCTGCCCTGGCATTACCAAGACACAGCTCACTCTAGAAAATGGCTCAGAACAAAAGCTCCACCCACCACCTCTCTTGTTCTGAGGAATGGCAGCAGGAAAGAGATGGTCAGGAGAGGGAAGGTGATCCATGAAAGGACTGGGATCAATGTTAACTATCTTCTACTCTTGCCCATTGACCTTTTACTTCCACTCTAAACACAGCTGGAGAACTTGTGGGTTGACTGCAACTCTTTATCATCCACATTCTGGCTAGCGATTGTGGCAACAGTCCAACAGTATCTCAAGGGCAACACATTCCTCAGCCTTATACTCTTGACTGAAAACTTTAGGACGTTGCAGCTCTGCAAGGTGCAGCTAGCAGCTATTCCTTTTCTTAATTACTAACTCGAGAATACACAGGGACCCAATTCAGACTAGAACCCTAGTAAGAAAGATGGGGGGAGTCTATGGCCATGATTCAGGCTGAATGTGCTGTGCCTGCTGTTTATATTGACACCAGAGATCCATCCAGGGCACTGTTTTACAATATAATTTTTAACCACAATCGGCTCAAAGAATCATATTAACCCCCCTCCTTACTGGTAGGATCCCAAGCCAGGCCATGCAACTTGCAGTTATCTTAGCACAGAGTGGGATTCATGTGGCCCCCTCACATGATGTTAGATTGCAACTCCCACTAACAGTGATGTGAACAGTAACTTTAACAGTGATGAATGCTGGGAGCTAAAGTCCAAAAACACAAGAGAGAGGCAAGAGTCCCTTCCCTTGTTCTAGTGTAAAAGATGGTGGGGAAAGGACTGAGATCCTCACCATATTTTCAGTATCTACTTTGACCCTGAAAAGGGAGCA
The DNA here is from genome assembly GCA_948474755.1 of Ctenosaura bakeri. Taxonomy (NCBI): domain Eukaryota; kingdom Metazoa; phylum Chordata; class Lepidosauria; order Squamata; family Iguanidae; genus Ctenosaura; species Ctenosaura bakeri. The sequence continues at coordinate 340,807 of CAOLHI010000464.1, read as the reverse complement.
TTTTGCTCCCACAGCATTAACAAAGTGTTCTCTCCATTTCTCTGTCCATTTTCTAGGCACAAATATATACAACTGTTTACAAGTTTAACTGTCATTCTCTCCCTCTTGGGAGCTGTTGCCTGGGGAGGGCACTGGAAAAAATCTCTGCTAGAGAGCCTTATCACTGAACAACAGATTTTGGGGAGGGGAACTTGGGCTTGGGGCAGAATGATTTGTAACCCAGTATGTTTAAGAAATTCAGAGAAGGCATGTCTGCAAGAATTCCTATAGACAGATTTGGCTGTAACCTCCCCACACCACATTTTCTCCCATTTAATGAATGCTTTTCTATCCACACTGCAGCTAAGGAGCTGTACATTCACTGCACAACAGGAAAGATGAGAGACCTTCATGAGCACCTCCATCCTCCTTTGCATGGAACAGTACTGTATGGAGGTTTAGCTATCTTTTTAGCTGACCCCAAAGAGGGTCTAGCAAGAGGAGACAACATAAGGTAAGAAAGGAAAGAGGCAGAGCTCCAGGTCTCTTGATGCTCATTGATTCAAAGGGTGCCTCAGAGGAGCTTCTTCTTCATCATCATCATAAAATTCGTGTGTACTCACACCGTGGTTACAGTTAGCCTGCAACATATTAGCATAATAGAAGGCTTCCTGTTACAAAGGGCATGTCAGACAGCGCGGTATTATTCAGCCAAAGACAAGTCAAAATGGCAGTTTTGATTTAAAACAAAGACCAAATTTATCAGGAAAAGCTGTCATTAGGCAGTCTTCAGAGCTCTCGCGAAGATTATATCTTCTTCCCCACATCAGAACGAATCAAGCTGTACAACTGCCAACAAAATTCCAAAATGTGCATGTTGACACATACCCTTAAGCTTCTGGGCTGACAGCCTCTCTGAGCTCGTAAATTATCACTAGATTAAATCACAGGATGGGCTCCATTTCACAAATTCCCTCTTTTTTTCCCCTCTAAGCAGCCAAAGAGGGACACAGGGACAGATTAGGTGCTGGCATTGCCATTTCACCAGGGACCACCATAAGTTCCCATGTGAGGGGTGTTGTGTGTTTGCTGCGGGTTTTAGTCCAGATTTTCATAGAGCTATGCAAGGTGCTGAACTCTATCACCACAAACGACTGAGCTCCTTGGCCACTGCCTTTAAAATGTGGAATAATATTTTATTAATATTAATAAATATAAATATTTATAATTAATTAATTAATTAATAATAAATAAATATTAGTATTTAACAATATTTTGTTCCGTATTTAACAATATTTTGTTCCCCAGGACCAGCTCTGTCTTATGGGAATGAATGTGGATGTTTCTGAGTATGTGTAGAGTGGTGATTTCTAGGTACAAAATACATCTGGAATTGCTACCACTTGGTCCCCAGCCACAGCACTGCTGCAGTTGATACCGTCCTCCCCATCTTCTGGGCTGCTACCCAGAAGGCAGCGACATAATGATCAGAAGTAGCAAATGCTTAGCTCTAACCAGAGGCAAGGTAGCTGCTTTTTTTTTTTTGGTACCCCACAGTGGAGTGCCCAACATCATACATGGCATTGTGTGTTATAGTTATTTTTTCAAAAGATAGCTACCCAGTTGTAACAGGAGAAGAGAGGCTACTTAGTATCTGTGTATCTGTGTCATTACTGCCAGATTAGCAAGCCCCAAGAGCCAGTAGCTGACCAACATTGCAGGACCACCACTTGGAAAAGTTAAATTTTTGGACTAGTTTCCAGATTCCCACAACCAACAGGGCCACTAGCTACATAGCCTGAAAAAGTAACTTTCCAAGCTCTGTCCAGAAGTGCCCCCAAAGAGGGACCAATGCTCTATGCTGTGGGGACACCCAAGTTTGGTGCTGGTCCCACAACCCATATGTTCCTCCCTTCTCATCAACCTGGCCAATTTGGAGAGGGCAGGACCCAAGGAACCTAGAGGCAAAATTAAACCTAACAGAAATGCTTATTCTCCACTCAATATACCCTCAATGAAGAGCAGAACATGAAAGAGAAAGACTAGGCAGAGCTCTGGGTTAAGGTCAGTTGTTCCATGAGGAATATGCTCTCTGCTCTCAACAAATTTTGTCAGAAGGTGTGCACATGTCAAAGATGCAATCTTCCTGTTTTCTGAAGGTTCCTCTAACTCTGCAGGAGAGACTTATTTATGTAAAATATTTATTTACACTCTTCACTGTAATTGGTTCCAGGGCAGTTTTCACAATTAAAATAACCAGCCAACCAGCAAATGAGCAACAAAAAGATTTAATAGGTAAACTGAAACAAATAAGCCCCAAACACAAGGTGTTTGGGCAATACGTACCAACTTCAATCACAAGAGTAAGAGGAAACACCAGGCTTATGAGAGGAAGGGGAACAATTATGGAGGTAACAAGGGGGTAACAATTAAGAGATAACAATTAAAACATCAAAACAATAAGACTAAAACATTTTTAAAACAGAAAGATCAAGCAGCAAATAATCAAGGTGTTGGAATGTCTGAAAAAAACTCTGGAAAAATAAAAAAAAGGAGGGTGGTGCCGGAAGTTTAAAAGCAGTGTTGATGTCATGCAAAGTTCCTTGTGGACAAAGCTCCACAGACAGCAGCACACAGCCAAGAAGGTCTTCTCTCTGTTTCACCCCAAGTGCAGGCTGATCATCTGGGCGCTTGCAGGGTGAGATGGCAGAAAACCTTCCTTCAAGGTACCTGGTCCGAAGTTGCTTAGGGCTCTACATCCATTCCAGCACTTTGAAAGGACCTTGGAAGTGGACAAGCAAGTGGTGGAATCTCTTTGACAAGAGATAATTTATAAGAATTGTGCCAAGCTGTGTTCTGCACCATCTGAAGGTTTCAAATTGGATTCAATGGCAATTCCATGTGTAAACACCTCCCAGAGATTATAAGGACATGAATAAGAGTCAGTGCTGCGTATTAGTTAGAACACTGGACTGTGACCTGAGAGATTCCAGTTCAAATCTCTACTGAGACATCAAATCACAGGTTGACCCTGGGCAAGTCGCAGTCTCCCACACATATAATAGTTATAATTTTACTCATATACTTATTTACTGTATTTCTATCCTGTCTTTCTCCTGGCAGAGGCCCAAAGATAATAATACAATGCGAAGTAACAGGACCACAGACATCACCCTAGAGAAAAAGCAAGAATAACTATGGCCAGCATCTAACTGCCCAAAGCAGAGACAGGCAACAAATCAATGTATTCTGTGCTAATGTAACTTTCGGAATCTCTACTTACCAAGCTATATCCTGGAGAAGTCCCATGGTGCAAATCTGATTCTTCAAGTCCGATTCAGAACAGCCTGAAGCACACCACAGCCCCTAAACCAGCTACCCACCCAGAGCGTCTGGATCACATCTATACTACGCAGGTATATACACAGTGCACAGTTACAGCACTTTGATACTGCTTTAATTACCACAGTTTCAGTCCCATGGAACACCAGCATTTATAATTTGCTGAGGCATTTAGAATTCTCTGCCAGAGAAGTCTAGAGCATCACATTGCACACTATCTGATGTAGTGGACCAGCCATTCTCCCCCACCCCATGTGCCAGGGACTGGTGACCATATTTGTATCCCTTGGCTACAATTATTTCTTTCCTGGAAACTCACCAGGGATCAGCAATTACCTGGCACATGGACCATCATTTTGAGTAGTGCTGTGCTAGAGGACTGCCCTGAATTAATAGCGCTATCACACAAATGCACCAAGCAGGACAGAAGTCCCTCAGGCCTCCCCACTGAAACCAAGGCTGGGAGCAGTTTGCAGCCTCTACACAGCCAACATGGGTCCTTCCGTAGAACCACAGTGGTGCTGGCATTATGCAGAATTAATTCACACTTGTGGCTCACTTATCTGTAGGCTCTAGGCATTTTCTTTCACTATTACACTTCTATAAGCAAGATGTTGCTTTTTTCAAAATGCTCAAACAGCTATGTATCCATGGCAAGTGGATACAAGTCCTTCCTGTTTTTGTTTTTATTATTCTTTTAAACTAATTTAGAAGTTGACCATTCCCCCCACTACACGATAAAAGCACAGGCACACTAGACAAGGCCCACGGAGAGAAAGCATTAGCACCACCTTTGGCCAGACCAGTCTCCTAGGCCACTACAAATCTAGGGGGTAGGCCATTGTTTGTATTGCAGCCCCTTTTCTGCAGTGAGGCTCATATGATTTCCCTTCTGTAGCACCCCAGTATTGGTGTGTTTCAGGCATTTACTGAAAACTGACATTTTTTTTAAACCTTGGATTTCCTGCAGCCATTGGATGGGACTCTTTCATGCTACATTACTGCATTTTTATTGGATTGTTTGCACTTTTATGGTGTTGTTTGTAAAGTTCTTTGGGCTTTATAAACATGGAAATATCCCCACCTTGTTCAGAATACATCATCCCTTTTTTAAAGCAGCATGGCAAGGGACAACAGCAAAACTACATCCGCAGAAGGGTTCCCTTTTCTCCCTCCTCACCTCAATCAAGTACACTCGGGGTGGTATGAGTCCCCATTCACGCAGACATGTTGGCAGCTGTAAGTCTCTCCAGACTCCCTGAACGACTTTTTTTTCCTGCCAAAAAGGAGAGGATTGCCTCTCTCAGAAGCATCTAGGAGTGGCAACCCTATTTTAAATCTGATTACAGCAACTTCCTCCATTCTTCAATATTTTTTTTAAAAAATTACATTTTCAAATCAAGAACCTAACTTTCAGCTACCTTGGGTACTGTTTTGTTTTTCTTTTTGCAAGGAATCCATGCAAGCCCCGAGGGGTCTGAGGGGCAGAAAAGTCACCCCCAGACCTTCCACATCTCTGACCATTTCTGCATTATGTGGACTGAACATTGTGGCATACACAGTTGTCTTAGAATGAGGAGATCTATATTACAGCAGCTGGGACAATGTCCCCACTGAGCATTTATTTATTTATATGCCATGTTTCTCCCAAAATTGAAACTCAAGGCAGCTCACAATTTCAAAAGCAACACTACTAAAGCACACCAAAAAAAGTGAACATTAAAATAGAACTAAGCTAGCAAAATGGTTTAAAACTATACTTTAAAAAATAAAAATACTATTAAAAAGATAAAAAGCCTTTAAAACTAGGCGACACAATTACAACACTATGATTCCACTTTATTACTGCCCTGGCAACATCCCATGGAATCCTGGGATTTGCTACTGAGGAAGAGATCTGTAGACTCCTCAGCTAGAGAGCTCCTCTAGTGCCTTCCCAAATTACAAATGCCAGGATTCTATAGGATGCAGCAGCTATAGGCAGTTATAGTTGGCAGTTACAGTTGGAATCATACTGCTCCAACTGTAGTGTGTGAAAAACCCCTTACAGTAAGGGTGAGAGAAGGATCAGAAGGATCCCTGAGGTATCCACACTCTGTAGATTTACTCTGTCTACAATTTAAGTTGTGGCACCACGCATAATACCATAGATATAGACATAAATTTGCTTTAGCACCTGTGTTGTTTAGGATTTTATCTCCCTATTTATATATTCTATGCTGTAAGATGAGACCTTCATTCATTCATTCAGTCATTCATTCATATCTAACCTTTCCAGCCCTGGGACTCAAGGTGGCTTACAAAAGTTAAAACAGATATAGCTAAAAATGCACATTGCACAAATGTTAAAAAAAAAAAATTAAACTATCACTAGAGTTGAAAAGATTGAAAGCATGCCCATTTAAAAAGAAAAACAAAAGTATAGACAATACAGCACATTATTAAAGACTCTTTCCTTATGAGCAATCAATCTTCATAGTCCTGCCAAAAAAAGTCTTCATGTACCCTCTACAGAAGTATAATGAAGCGGGTGCCAGTAGTTTTTCTAGGATGAGAGTTCCAGAGCAGCTACCAATAAGGCCCTCTCCCACGTTCCCATCAGATGTAAATATGAAGGTGATAGGACAGAGAAAAAGACTGCCACCAAAGATCTCAAAACTCGCACAGGTTAAAATGGGAGGGTATGGTCTTCCAGATAATCTGGACTTGAGCTATACAGGGCTTCATAGGTCCTTATCAGCATTTTGAATAATATTTAGAAACAGACTGGCAGCCAGGGAAACTATTGCAACAAAGGAGTTGCACGCTCCCTGTAGCCAATCTCACTTAACAATATGGCTGCAGCTCTCTGGACCAGTTGAAGGTTCTGAACACTTATCAAAAGCAGCCCCACATAGAATACTAGATTTAAAAAAAAAAAAACAGTCCTAGGAATATTAACAAGACAAGACAACATTGCTCTGTATTAGCATATGAAGTATTGATGATACATCCATGCCTTGCTCCTAGACAAGAGGACAAGATTGCAGATCAATTTACTTCTAGTGTTACAGTGAGCTCCTAGGATGAAGGACACTTTCAGAAAAAAAAAAAAATCAGAGAGCAATTTGCTGCCTGTCTGAATGGAACCACAGTTTGGGTTTCATATCTTCCTTATTCCTGTGTGATCTCTTAGGAATAAATACTATGATATATTATGCATTGTTCAGTTTTCTCTGACATTTTTTACTCCTAGTATAACCTGCCTTGATCTGTGTTGAAACCACTATGACTGGAACACATTTAATGCTTCCAGTCCAGTCTGGTTCCGACCTAGAAATAGTTAAAGAAAAAAAACCCCACTGCATTAGAGTTTACCTTTGCTGTTTTAAACCTGTGCTTTTTAATGCAGCCCTTGCAGCTAGGTTGATGTCAGGGCATTCACCTTCTATCCCCCTGTCTCTGGAATGTTGACATGAACCCTAACACCTCACAGTTGATAAGAGAGGCAAACAGGTCAACAACCAGCTGATTCATCTCATTCTTTGTTTGCTTAAGCACTTGAGAATGAAGTCCTCATTCCCCTGGGTCTATATCCTGCTAAGCCAGTACACTGAGGAGCAGAACTATCCTCTCAGGTCCTTGGCTGTAAAAGGAGAGGGGATCCCTCTTGTTCTTTGCTGAGCGAAGCATTTGATGAATTTTCCTAGTTGGTCTGTAAATTGTTTGGAGGTTATGTTTCTTCATGAGTTTCCCTATTCGGTCAGTGACTACTTTGATATATTGTAAAAACACATTCCCTTCAGGTGGCTGTTTCTCCTTACTCCTGTGGTTTTCTCGGGGTCTTGAGGCCCTTCTGATATCTGAGCTGGAGTACCCCTAACTTCTGCAGGAGTTTACCGCATACCGTGCAGCTGTGGTCAGGTCTACATAGGGACCACAAAACGCAGCATCCAAACACGGATCAAAGAACATGAAAGATACTGCAGGCTGATCCAGCCAGAAAAATCTGCAGTAGCAGAACGCACTATAAACCAATCTGGACACAGAATGTTATTTGAAAGCACAGAAATTCTGAACCATTATAACAAGTACCAGGTCAGGCTACACAGAGAGGCCACTGAAATCCACAAACACTTGGATAATTTTAACAGGAAAGGGGAGACTCAGAAGGTCGAAAAACTTTGGCTGTCAGTATTGAAAAACACCAAAATCAAAACACAAAAGATACTAACGACCCCTAACAAGCCCTACCTGGACTCAGGAAGCCTCCCTCCAGTAACAAGTATTCAATACACACAATAGGACTCCTCTGGAGGAGGAGACTGGCATATATATTCTCCACTCCACTTCCAATTCACCATTTCTCTGAAGATGCCAGCCACAGATGCAGGTGAAATGTTGAAAATACAACCAGAACACGGTCTCAAAGCCTGAAAAACCCACAAGAACCATACATGATTCGTTTATTCCAGAATATTTTCTGTCCTGCTTTTTATATCAGCTCTTTGAGTCAGTTTATTTTAAGTCATTATTAAATCAGAAACAGCAGGAACAAAATCTGGGACTAGTCAATCTGAAGGTGCGTGCTGCCCATCAAAACAGCAACACTGCCCCCCATTTCAACAAGGATCAGGGTCATACCCCTCTCTGGCAAAGGATGAGAGACGGTGTTGTCTGCTAGAACCAACACATCCATGTTCACAAGAATGTGCTGGAATGCCAGCAGAGCCAATCCTGCTGCCCAAAGCTCCAGTTAGGGGTGGAAAAAATATTCCAAACTATTCAAAAAAATTTTTAGTGTTTTTCCCCCACTAAATAAGTCTCAAACTGCAAATAGATTTTGAGAACGGTGGTTTCCATCAATTTTCTCACAGTGAAGGAAAAAATAGTAAAGCTATTCATTTTTGCCCACTAGATTAACTTTACAAAGATTTACACTCTTGGGGCAGCCAATTTTATGCTGTCCTGGGAGCTAGGGCCAAGCTTCAATGATCACCCCAATGCTGCAGACTGACTCCACAGTGACTCATACAGTATTCTTACTTGTTCCTGAAACATGCTGCCCTTCCACACGGCTGGAGAAAGCCATCACCTTAATGATTTCTTCACTGGGAATACTACTAGAACCCAAATGTGTGCGTGTAGTCCCATCTCTGGCTGAAACAGAAGCACATCTACCACAGCTCCTGAAGCAAAATGGTTCCAAAGCAATCTCTTCCTACTTGAACACTTCAGATACAAAAATAGAGGCCCTAAACTGGGCTGCAGTGCACATTTTAAGAGCCCTATTGTTACCATGCCATGCACCCCCAATCTTTGATACATATCAATCAGTCATACGATTGGCTATAAATACTGTTTTATTGGCATGAAATACACACACACACACACACACCTTGTACTTATGGCTAAAAGCCATGTGGAATGGAAAGGACTCTGGTTGGAATCTTTGAAGTTAAGACAAAGGACCTCAGCATGGCCAGGTCATAAGTTCAAGAGGATCAGCCAGAAAGCCCAACCTGATGGGTTTTAGACCAGTGGTTCTCAACCTTCCTAATGCCGTGACCCCTTAATACAGTTCCTCATGTTGTGGTGACCCCCAACCATAACATCACTTTCGTTATTTTTTATTTATTTATTTATTTACTTATTATTTGGTTAGTTATTTCCAACATCAAATAGATTGGAAACACTGCCCTAAATCACTGCTCTGGATAGACTTCTAATGCCTAAAAACTGGTAACCCTCCCCCTTTTTTTAAGCACAGAAAGTGTCCATCAATGCCAGAATTAAGGCAGTAGTTCTAGTTCTGAATGTTGGGTTTCCACAGTTCAAAAAGCCAGTCACTCCCAAAGGCAACGCCGAAACAGACCACATTTTACATGAGGCACGGGGAGGAAAGGACAGGGAGAGAGGAAAGATGGCAGCAGCATAAGCAGACGCATTTTGTTTCACTCCCTCCCTCCCTCCCTTAAAGGTAGTGCGGACGCTGAACATACAAAAAGCGAGGAATGCAAGACAGTCAGGGTGAACAACACAACACGTGCGTGTGGCAAGCGCCAAGGGTCCACGCACAACAAAAGCAAGAGGAGAAAGTCATCCTGGCTATTTCTGCACTAGACTGTTACAGCGCTATTATTCCACTTTCACCATCCTATGGAATCCTGGGGTTTGCAGTTTGAACTGCAAACCCCAGGATTCCATAGGATGGTGAAAGTGGAATCATAGTGCTATAACACTGGAATGTGGAAATGGCCAAAGTCCACAGGACAGATCAGAGCAGCGCTTTCAGGTCAAAATACCAAAAAAACAAAAAAAAAAAACAAAACAAAACCAACCAAGGAGCCTCGGGGGCTCTTGCTACACAAACCGAAGCCCTTGGCTGACGCCCCCTGCTCCTTTCCCGACTGAGTTCTCGGTCTTGGAGGGACCGCTCTCCCCCGTCGGATAGCAGATCCGCCACAGGAAAGTTTCCCCCTTTGCCTGCCGGATCAAAGGAGACAGCCACACCGACAACTCCCATGGAGCGGTGTGCCCAGAATGAATGGGCGACCGCCGCTGCTGCAGCCCCGCCACTTTGGGAAGCAAGCGGATCCCAGCTGCTCGCTCACCCCGGCAAGCAACTCTGTTCGCCGGCATGAATGAGCGTGAGGTGAAGAGGGTGAGGGGACGGGGTCTTACCTCCCAGACATCCCGCTGCAGCACCATAAACCCTGAATGGGAAGCCCTCTGTGTGTGTGTGTGTGTCTGTGTGTGTGTGTGTGTGTGGTGCGGGCGCGAGCTTCCAAGCAGCACCCGGCTGCTTACTCGCCCCGGCAGGCAACTCTGACTCTGCAAGCCGGCATGAAGGGGAAAGGGAACACTGAAGGGGAAGCCCTCTGTATGTGTGTGTGTGTGGTGCAGGCGCGAGTGTCCAAGCAGCGCCCGGCTGCGCCCGGCTGTGCCCGGCTGCATGCCTCTTCTCCCCTCCCGCCAGTGCGGGGTCTCCTCTCCTCACCTCCGCCTTAACGCTCCGGCTCCAGCTCTCTCCTCTCGGTGTCCTCACCTCCGCCTTAACATTCAGGCTCCAGCTCTCTCCTCCCACTCTCCGCACCTCCGGCTTCACCTCAGGCTCATCCAGTGCTTTCCCACCAGGTAGGGAAAGACAGGGAAATGCCCAGCATGCCTCCTCTCCCCTCCTCCCAGCGCAGGGGTCTCAGAAGCACTGCTCCCATTGGCTGTGAGGCCACCTTCTTTTAAAAGGGGGGGCAGGATTGAGTAGCGGCAACCCCTGTGAAATGGTCATTCGACCCCCAAAGGGGTCCCGACCCCCAGGTTGAGAACCACTGTTTTAGATGGTCCTCTGAAGTACCCTAGGGAACAATAGGGAACCAAGCTGTCAGAAGAAGCATCCAAAAAGTCGACACTCTGTTACCTCTTCCCACGGAAGCAGTCTTTTTGTTCCCTCACCTTTCCTGTCATTAAGAGGCTATCATGATTCCCCTCAATGCTTTGTCACCTGCCACAAAGACAATCAGAACCTTCCACACCCCTTTGTCAGCTCTGCCAGAGAGCAATTAATGCATTCCCCTTCAAGGCAGAAATAGGGTATTGAAACCTTGGTTCCAAGCCCAACAATTCGTAGCACTTTGGACACATACAGGTGTGTCACTCTGTCCATTTGCTCCCCAATTTCCATACCCTGGGCTAACCGCAAACTTTCCTGTTTGAGCCATCTCGCTTTGACTCCCCGTTTCTGGAATGCTAATTATCACCCATTTCACACTAAAATCTCTCGCTATCTAACCTTTCTTTCATTTACCTTCTCTAGCCTTGTGTTGTTCATGATACTGCTTGATTGCTTGCGTGTATGTGTGAACAAAGACGTTCTTTTGACTCTCAACTGGTATCTTAATTGGTATCACTATACACATGAAAAGGTCACCCCCTCTCACAGGCCTCCTTTGAGCTATAATTCTCCATCTTTCTAAGGAGATGCTGGCCCTGCTGGAGGACCTCAATGTTCCCCATCTTTTGGGGTAACACTATCACACTGCACTGTTATAGCATTATTATTCCATTATTATGTCATGGCAACAGTCTGTGGAATTCTGGGGTTTGTAGTTTACTGAGGCCCAAGAGCTGCCTAGCTGGGAATTCTCATGCCTCTCCCTAAACTGTAAATCCCAGGATTCCCTAGGATGTTGGCATGGCAGTCAAAGTGGAATAATAACACTATAACAGCGTAATGTGATAAGGCCCTTAGAAACATTATAAATAGAGCAACAATTCTTGAGCCTGTTCAATATGAAGAGGTTTTGAGCATATTCAAAAGGGACATGCATATATTTTGCTCGCAAATTTTGATATTGCATTTCATCTCCAAGAAACATCGTTACTTCCAATGTATACTGAGGTTCTGGGTTTTTTCTTTTGTGTGTATTCTGGCATGGAAAAGTACACCAAGGAACATGGCAGGTTCACACCAAATTACACTATTCTCAAGGCTTTTTAATGGTGCAGAAGCAAATCAGCTTTATAGGAAAAAGCTTTTAAAGCTCAGTGGAAAGGTGCCGAGAGCTTCTTTTGGGCCTCACACAAATAAAGCTGGTGCAAATAAAAACTGAGGAGATTCCTCCCTTATTATCCAGCCTAAGACTGAAACTAAATCATCATCAGCAATTAACAAGGTGTAAAATAAACAGGCTGCCACCTGCCTTAACAGTCCCCCTTCCCCCTTTCAAACAAGTCAAGGTCTTGGTGCAGCTTTCCAAATTGGCAATGGATATTATGTATGCATTTATTCCACAGCTGTTCTTCATTGCACCCAACATAACAAGCTTACCAAAAGCTTCACTTTTCTTTTTCCTCCAGGAGCAAACTATCAGCATTGACTTTAATGAAACCAGGGGTATGAAGTTAGCAAGTATTAACTGTGACATCTCCAGCCACACGCCAGCTTCATTTGCCAGGTTTCAGCCATTTTCCACACAGTGACATACAAAAACAATACTTCTGAATGAGATCGCAGCCTTATCTGAAGTCCTTTCCACACTACACAATTACAGCACCCTGATTCCATTTGAATCGCATGGTAACATCTCATGGAATTCTGGGATTGGTAGTTTAGGGAAGAGCATTTATTATTCTCAGCCAGAGGGTTTCTCTGTTGCCTCACCAAACCTACAAACCCCAGGATTCAAAAGGAGACAAGTGGAACCATTGCACTATAATTGTGTAGTGTGAAAGGGCCTCTTGTCAGTATTCAGCTGACACAGCAGCCAACCAGTGGCCTACAAGAAGCCCACAAACACAACAGGAGTGCTCTGACACATGTCCTCTCGTCGTGCCCCTTAGCAACTTGCAGAAGGGGGCACTATGCCTCTGGTATTGGTGGGACTATACATCAATGGTGCCCAGTGAGGTAAAACTACCTGAACAAAACAGAACCTGAGATTTTTCCAGCGCTCCAAATAATGCAACCAGATTTAGCATGTTTGCTTTAAACATATTCAATGCTGAATGCGCAAACTATTTTATTGGAACATTTGTATATAAAACCTATTTGAATATAAAGAGAACAGCACACACTCCCTTATATTTAACAACAAAAAAGATTACACCTGAAAGATAAGAGAACTTCATATGATATACCTTATAGCAACAGTCTCACTTCATTGTAGTAGTACCTTCAGTCTCATTCACTATCACTTTCTGATCAACTGACTAGTTCCATTTCAAGTTGAGAGAAATCTGCTTCAGTACAACTAGTTTAACGTTATCTCACTGAAGGACTTGTTCTAATACAAAATCAGATAGCTATGGATAAATGAGGAGAGGAAAAAGAAGGTGATTCCATCCCCAGGAAAATTTTGTTTTGGAAAAATTTCTACCCCACATCTCTGATGGTGCTTAGCTGCCACTAACAATCCAGCTCTCCACGAATCTGTTCAGTCAGTTTTTAAGGCTGTCTAAGCTGGTACCTATCTCGCATCCTGTGGCAACAAATTCCATAGTTTGCTTACCAGATATGTGCAGAAGTTGTTCTTTTCATGACAGATAAATCACTCACCACTCAGTTTCATTGATGGGAATGACAATATTTGACACACGAGGAAAAGTTGTTCCCTATCACTCCCTCCACTCCATAAATATGCTGTTTGATACCTCTGTTATGTCTCTTCCAACTCAGTATTTTCCTAACCTAAAACAATCCAAAAAACTGTAATCTCAGTTTCCCTAGGAGAGTCGCTCTGTCTCCTTGATCATTTGGGGATTTGCAACCTTTTTCAGCTCTCAATCAGAAGCTCCTTTGGATCTTGAGTTGCTCTTCTGCAGGGGGGAATCAGCAAAAATGGCCTCTCCATGAGTGGGAGTATCTCATAAGCAAAATTCTGAGGCTCTCAATTTTAAGAAAGTGAGAAGTAACTGTGTTTTCTCATTTGATTTTTGTCCCATTGTCATCACTGCCCAGGCAGTTCTTAAAAGTGCTATAAAAGCATGCCAAGAGAGATGAGAGTGGGATGAACAAACACACTCCAGGAAACAGAACCTATAGGAAAGTCTCTTTTTAAAAAAGAAAAAAAAAAACAGTTTCTCTCCAGGTCGAACTGAGGTTCCTAAACAACTCAGAGGATTGAATGGGCACGCCTACACTGTTCGGCTCCTTTTCAATGCATTTGCCAGGGCAGCAGTACAGGTTATTCACACCGTCCTCAGCCAGCTCAGTCTTTTGTTCTGATTTTTGCCTTGGATATCAAAGGGTAATGCAAAGCAAGATTCATCTAAGAAGGGCAAAAGGAGTCTCAGTTTAAGCTTTTATGCCTTTGTCTAGCAGGTACTGAGAAGAACTTGGAGCAAATACCAGCAAGTATGCTGGGACACAGATTGACAGACACATTCATTCATTCATCCACTCACACTCACACACTTTGATGCTTTGTTTCCTCCTGGGCATTGCTTGAACTTTTCCCTGCATGGGAAATAGCACTGCATAACCACACAGGTCTGCAGTCCTGGTTTTCTTGAAGAAAAGAAAGGCAGTGGCAGAAGACACCACATTTAATAATCTATTTCCTTAATATATTTTGTTCCTTTTACAGTTTAATCTTTGGGGTCTTACTTCACATCTTGAGTTGTTTCCTCCTGATCACAGTATATTCTTAAGATCTATTCCATTTTTCCTTTTCTCTCCCTGCACTCTTCCACCTCCTTACTTCATTCAAAGTCCAGCAATGAGCATGGAGAATGAGGTTTGTAGAATAGGTAATGTTGCTTCACCTACCCCTAGCCCAACTGCTGTAAAGATGGCCCCAAATCCTCAAGCAACTACTGTCCTTGAAAGGCCAAAGCAGAAAGCCACCTTGGTGGGAAAATGAAACCCAATAGTAAGGCCAACTACCCAAAAACAAGCAGGAGGACATGTGAAAGAACATTCACACAAACTTCATGTTTGGTGACTTACATATAAAGGAAACAGGCAAAAAAAAAAAAAGCTACTAAAAACTTTTTAGCCATACTAGATGCAAACTATCCAAGGAAGTTCCAGTAGGGTGCGGAAAAAACAGGCACGCAAGACAAAATCTGCTCCATTCCCACTAACGGCCACTAGGGGGAGTATATATGAACAGAGACTACCTGTTTTCCCCCACAGTAGAGGAGACTAGTCTCTCACACACAGTGGAAAATACAGGTATACCTCATTATGTCAATGTGTTACTGGGCATGATTTCTTTGACAGAAAATTTGGTACCACGTGGAGAAATACAATGGAAAGAACAAGGATAGGTTCCTAAACTACAAAAAAAGAAAAAAGAAAAGCAGGTCAATATGCTTTAGCAAACTTTTGTTTCAAAACTAACAATACGCATGCGTGAAGTTAAACAATCAGGTTAAGTAAGCCTTGAACAAGTAGACAAAAACTTTTTGAACCTTCTAGAGACCACTTTAAAACCATCTTCCAAACTGAGTCCAGGGTTGCCTTTTTCTTTCACCAGCCTATAGTTTTCTTACAATTTCCATTCCGTGGCCAAATGTATAGACCTATGTTTTTTAACATGCTGAGGGAAACTGCTGAGAAAGGCTTACCTGCTCTCCTCTTTTCTCTCTCTGTTCCAGTGTTCACACAAGCTCAGTAAGGGATTCGGGAGGCAGGTGTTGTTTACTTTGCCTGTGATACACAAGCACACCCTGCAACAGTAGGATTGACTAGAGCAGAATCCCAGCTCAAGCTTTTACTTTCGCTGTCGCCTCACACTGAAAATATCTGTTTCTCCAGCCCGTCTGCCCTACCTTTCAATTTCTGATGCTGTGAAGAAACTTCCAGTTAAACAGAAGACAAGGATGAAAAAGGAGGTTGAG
This sequence comes from Ctenosaura bakeri, assembly GCA_948474755.1. Taxonomy (NCBI): domain Eukaryota; kingdom Metazoa; phylum Chordata; class Lepidosauria; order Squamata; family Iguanidae; genus Ctenosaura; species Ctenosaura bakeri. Next base: position 325,165 of record CAOLHI010000464.1, on the reverse strand, counting down.
TGCGCATAAAAAGACTTTGTATGAAGGTCCTTCATCATCAGAGGCTTTGTTAAACAAGGTATGCCCATACCCTTTTGCCACTATGTAGGATGAGTGGCTTGTATTTGGGTGCAAGTTGCACCAAAATCCAGTGACTTTCAGAGACAGCCACATTAACTTGTTTCAATATAAAAAGAGAAAGCAGTCTTGTGAGACCTTTGCTGTGTGTCTTCAAGTTACTCCTGATTTGTGGTCACCTTAGAGCAACCCTATCACAGGTTTTTCTCAGGCAGATTTGGTCAGGGGGGGTTGCCATTGCCTCACTCTGCAGCTGAGAGAGTGTGACTTGCTCATGGAAATGGAGCAAAGATCCGGACACTGGTCTCCTGAAGTCTTAGCCCAACATCCAGACCACACCTTGCTCGTTCTTCTGTTGCACCGTAAAGACCATCCAATTAATTTCAGCTTGAGCTTTCATGGACTTCGGCCCACTTCTTCAGAGGCATGAAATTTGGCCTCAGTAGACAGATATCAATATCCATACAGGGCAAGTGTCTGAAATCTAAATAAAAGCATAAACCATGACAATGAGGTGAGGGAGAGCCAAGTTCATATTTTAATGGTGGTGCTTAAGAAGTCATATGTTGGTCACAAGTGCATCTAAGTGTGGATAAGCAGATAAATGTATGTTAGATAAAAGTTTCTGTCTCAGTCCAGAGAAAAGACAGAATTCATCTACAGATATACTAAGCTGGAGGTGGAGGCAAAATTTACAATTAGAAGAAAATTGTCCAAACAGTACCATAAAACTTGCAACAGTGATGGTAATGAGATATGGGAACACTGTCATCAACCTTGAAAGGGTTGGTTCAGCATAACAATCTGGTTTCTGTAAACTAATGACAGGTCTGCTAAACTACTAGGCTCTTACCTGTCTCTGAAGTGTGAAAACAAGACATAGATACCACTTTTAGGAAACACCTTTGCTTGAAGAAGATTTTTTGTTGTTTGCAGAACTGTAATTAAAACTAACAGAACAATGTACATAATATGCTAGGAAGTCACTGCCTCTATTCAAAACTCTGCTAAAATACAGTAAGCCCCCCATAACTGTGTGACCATTATCTACAGTTTCACTCACCAGTGATCCACTCCAGGGCCACGGCCACTGCTGTGGGCCAGGGTCCTTGCTCTGTGCAGCTGAACAAGAGGGGGTATAGAGAGACACAGCTGAGCTTTCCACACCTCTTTCAGCCAAGGAAGAGACAGATACCCTGATGGGTCCACTATTTTTGTACAGGAAATTGACAAACGGGAGGCCAAGTTCATGTGCTCATTTAGAAAGGATGGGCACTTCACACTGCCCACTCTATCCTGCTTCCTGCACAACTGAAGTCCACTCACCTCACAACTAAACATCTTGATAACACTGCTGCCAAGATATTGAACACCTTGAATATTTCATTATCTCCAAAACTAATTATTCCTTGATCCCTGCAGAAGCCTCCATCCACACCTCCATTTAATATATTGGTAGTATACAACAACTTGAGCTGGAAAGGCAATGTTATCTCCCAAGCTAGCAAAGAACTGACTAAAGTGAAAGAGAAACAAAATGGGAATCCAGCCACTGGAGACGCAGTCATAATTTTTGGTAGGTCAGATAACTGTAAGCCACGAGCATGTTACAGGTAAACTCTTGTGGTTCTCAGTGATAACTCTTAAGACACTTGTTTGCAAGCTCTGTCCCAAGAGCTCCTAGGGTTCTTCAAGACATTGTCAGGGATTCTTCATTTTCAGTAATGAAGGTAAGTCTCAACATTTATAGAGGAAAATTTGCTGATACTTTCTGATACTACCCAGCTAAATCCTACATTACTAGGGCAACAGAGAGCAGTTAGCAGAGCCATCTTGACTTAAATCCTACAGAACTACAAGACAGAAAAACACGTGCCCCAATAACAAGGGGTATAACACTTAATCATATTTTACAATCTTGCCATTTCATGCACTGTAAGAGCAGTTACATTTCCAAGACCATACAAACTAGGAGTTAACATTGTTCACCTCAGGCCATGTCCAAGCTGAAAAAATGTGTTTACCAGGAACATTCATTATTTGTGGCAACAATAATTTTTAATGATCTTGCCTTTCCATGCATACTTAGCTTTGAATTAATTACAGTGAATTCAGTAGGATTTACTTTCAACTGAACCAGACTATCAACAGTAAACATCAACATGTTTTCTGATAATAAGCAAAATCCTTACTGATCTCAAGTGATATTGCTGCATTACATTACTGGGACAGTGCACAGCTATTACCTTTAAATATCTTGATCAACATGAACAAGTATATTGTATAGTTTTGCCTAACAAACTTGGTAAGCAATTGGGAACTTTAACAGAATGGTTCAATGCTCTTCAATGACTCTAGACTATGCATATAATGGCAACCTGACCCTGGGGAATGTGGATACGTTAGGATTGGTATAGGGGAGGAAAGCCTTTGGTCTTCTAGACTTTTTGCAATTCAGCTCCCATAATCCTTTATCACTGGCCATGATGGTAGAGATGACTGCAGTCAAAGTCTAGGGAAAAAAACCTCTCAAAGTCCAAAGATTCCCTGTCTCTAAATTAGAGTTCACACCTTGCAGCCACATCTAAATCTCATAATGTAAGGTTATTTTTTCAAGCAACTGCCTCTAAATTTTCATTCACTTGAGTTTTAGGAAGGGAAGCCAGAAGGAGCTTTTATAGCTTGAATGCGGACACATGGAGTGCGAGCTGCAAGCTGGCAGAAGGTAAAAACATCTTGCGCTCTTTGGCATCTGATGCATGATTAGTAGGAGTCAATTTGCTTCCACCACGTTCTGTCTGTACACCTGTAAACAAACAGTTATTACACGGATGCCATGAGTGCACTCTCTGTGTATAGTTAAATAAATAATCCTATAGCACTGCTCTCAGTTTTCACCTCATTTAGAAAAGAAGGAGCACACAAGGCTCTCTTACAGCTCAATTCTATACATGCTAACTTGGAAAATATCCTGCTGTACTCAAACAGCCTTACTTCCCATTTAGTTTATTTACGATCACAGTCTTGAGCAATGCCTCTCTTTATACACTACATTCAAAAAAGCACCGAAGAACAATACAGTCAACTCTCCACATTTGCAGGTTTCACTTTTGCAGACTTGATTGTTCACAGATGATTTGCTGTCACCTCTGCTGCCTCCCTATCCCAATAGAACAGAATCTTTATTACGGTCAAAGACCAGCACAGGTAACCTATGCCATTTTTAACAGGGACCACAAGCCTCGTGACACTGAGAAACTGTGAATGAGGCTTGTAAGTCCTTATTTAAAATTGTGCGGGGCAGTAGTGGAGGTGGCAGTAAGCCCCACCAGCCAGCCACTTCCGCCTTATGAAGAACCCTGATGCTTCAAAGGAATCCATGGGTTGAATATGGTGATCGTACTTTTTTGTGTGTTAAATACAGTTTGGGAGGGCCTAGAGTTATTCATGCAATTTTCATTTCCACAGGGGTCCTGTGTCCCTAACCCTAGCAAATGTGGAGGGATAACTGCCTATTTTTTTTAAAGAGAAGTACAGTCTCAACACATGTCACAGATCAAAACTTAAGTTTGTGAAAACTTCAAAAGGTGAGAGGGGAAATAACATATTAATTTCTACAAGAACAGAGCAGTTGCTTCTATTTTCTGTGCTGATTCAGTTCCCCCTGTTCACAGAATAAGATAATCACTATCCTGGGGAAGGCAAAGAAAAGGACCTTCTATCTTCATTAGCTCCGGAAGTCATAAAAATGATGTTTCAGCGATCTCAAAACCCTGCTGCCCATATAGGGGGCATGTGCTCCTCTACAGTTCACACTGAGGCTGGAGTTTCAGCACACGAGGTCAATAATCCATGTTTTCAAAAAATAGTCACGAAAGACGCATTAACATAAGCTGTGCATTAAGGCACAATTATTTATACACACGGCAGTAATGGCTTGTCTCAGCTCTCATGGAAATTCTCTTTTCAGAAAAACTAGCACTTGAAAGACATGCAATACTAATAGACATAATAACAAAGATAACCAAGAAACACATTCTTTTTCTGATGCCAATACAGGCAGTACAAGAAGAAGAAAAGCCCAGTTCAACCAGTTGAACTAGCAATATTATAAATTTTAGCACCATAGGAGTTCTAATTTCTGGGTATATTTTATTTGCACATATCAGTATTCTCTTCTATGTAGAACTTTCCACAGGACTAGAATTCAGAGAAACCCCATTTAAGTCAGCAGAATACACAAGGAACGTGGAAATTCCTAAGGAACTCCTTTGTCAGGTGAAAGAAACACTATACCTGCTAAAATTATCTTTTAAAACAACCACTGAAAGATGTATGTGCCATGATTGTGCCTTGCTTTGATGGCCCAAGGATTTTTTAAAGCCTCTTCTTGGGTTTTTCTTTTCTTTTCTTTTTTTCCTTTTGTAAAGCCCCCTCCCCCCGCGAGCAGTGTTCTGGATCCTAACAAAGATAGTTAATAGCAATACCTCATTGCTAAGAAAATCCATCTCCCTCTCCTGTTATTGTGGAGCACTGCAGCTATGCTCAGTGGAAACAGTGAGGTCAAGGGTGGAGTGGCATATGATGTGATAGCCCATGCTAATTAAAAAGTCTGAGACTTTGACCTTGACAGCCTGGGCTCCACTATGCTACCGGCATTCAGTGGTGGCACCAAGCACAAAAGTAATGCCACACAGAGGGCTGAATGTTTGCAAGCACAACACTGAGCCTTTCTGAACCCCTGGGCCCTTCATAGGTTCCTAAGCATGCTTAACTCTGATGCCAGTCATCTCTCCATCTGTATCTCCACATCTGAGCTTAGAAAAGGCTTTTTTCTTCTTTTAATAACTACCAGAACTCCTCAGACGACGATCAAGCTGGCTGAAAGATCCTACGATTTGGTGCTGAAAAAAACTTACCCATACTTTACTATATGTAGATCACTGTACTTGCATTCTGAGTGACTGTGGCCTCTCTCTTCCTCTTTCATCCAGAGGAAAACAGACAGCAAAAGTGACTCCGTACCCAAGCATTTTTGCAGTAACCCAACAAACACCACCCTGTTCACATGGGGTACACCAAGGAGTTTCTTGGCTGGCTTATTCCAACTCTTTAAAAAAACAGTAAGATGAGAAATCTTTATTTCTAGACATTTGCCCTAGGTGCTGCAGGACCTTTTTATCAATACAATAGCCCAACATTAACTAGAGCGACTAGACACAGAGAAATGAATCAAGACCTATGCGTGCACGTCTTGAATGTTAATGGCTGTGTGCATTACAGACGAACAAACATGAATAATTGTTAAGAGGTGACCTTATTCAACTCAGGTTGAATATGCAGCTAATTTTAGAATATGCAACTAATGTACCCATTAAGAAAAAAAAGTCAAGTTTTTTTATGCAACTCATTTATATGATCCTGACACTTCAAAACAGGAGTGATCAGCTTCTGTACTATGGAAGGTGCTCCACATGGTGATCCAAAGAATGGACGTGAAGTTCTTGGCGTAATAACCCACCCACTTTTCCAGTATAGATGCCAACCATCAAATTAAAGAACAAACCTGGGTTTCCTTCTCTCTATGCTGTCTATAGCAGAAAACTACAGTTTCAACTTCTTGGAAGGAAAGGAACTATTGACCAGGGCATCACTTCGTAAATTTCTGGGATTTAAAACACAAAGGCAAGGCAAATGAGAAACTGGGCTGAAGGTATCTGTTTGCGCATGTAAAGCTCTTAATTGGCATGGAGACAGGAACCTGGCCAGAATTTGAGGTGTTCACAATAGCCCTCATGCCTAAAAAGGTAGGTTGATAGTACATACAACAGGACTTTCCCTGTAGCTGCAGAATTTCCCCCCAAGAGAAGTCAGACTCCTTCCACCCCTGCTGGACAGGTGAGCAAAACTACACTATTCCACCTAGGCTTTGAAAATTTTTAAAATATTTTAATTTACATCTCTTTGAAGGCCTTGCCAGACAAAAAGGAAATATTAATAAATATTTAAAATAAATACTATATATGTAATCTGAACATCATCTAAGACTAAAGGCTTCACAGTTACAAACAAGGCACAAGCAGAAACCATGGGCTCTCTCTCACTCTCCAACAGTTTTGTTTTCTTTATGAGGTTTTACCACACTTCATCAAAGCTTGACAGAGTTTAAGAGAAGACAAAGAAAACGAAGGTGAACATCATATCTGGCCCAAGACAATAACTAGCCAACACTGCTTTAAAGGGGCTACATGCAGTGTTTTAAATAACTACTTTCCTGCCTTGCACAGAATCCAGACAGAAAAGTGTTTATAAAATGGAGAGCTGCAGGCTTCATCTCATTAACATACATATACAGGTAGGCTTCTACAGATTGCTTCAATAGTCTGATCTACAATCCCATGCATGCCTACTCAGAAGCCAATCCCGTTAAGTTCAGAGAGCTTGCATAATTATGTATGGGACTGCAACTTTCATGTATAATGTATAACAACATTTAACGTTATTCTAGCAAGCAAGATCAACCCATAGGTCAGGCTAGACTGGATGCTGTTTACATGTTTTTCTTTACTTCAGCTTTTGCTTCTTTGGTAATTTCAGTGAACTACTGAACATCTGTGGTACCTCTCACACATCTTCCTTTTAACTTCTCTTATTTTCCCCCTGGTTTGTTCCTAATGCGTACTTCATGCTGAGATAAACATTGCAGCTATCCAATGAATAAAGGATTACAGAAAAGGCTGCATTTTGGAAAACAATAAAAGGTTCAGTACCTAACGCTTTCTGTTCAGGACAACAAAACAGCTCCTGGATTCTACAGGGAGGTGCACTGTCATTTTAATGCCCACTCGCCTGCAAATTCTTGAACAATTTTTGCTTTGCCAATAGAAACTAAGCCTGATCCAACAGCAAATAACCACAGTCAAGTGCATAGGCAGTCTCCGTGATGAAAGAACATAAGACAAAAATGGAGCAATGTTACTATCCAATCTATGGTGGCCACACACACACACTACTGCTCAGTTTACAATGCCAGTTAAGGCACTGGTTTTGTCAAGAAGGTTGGTGCTGAAAAAAAGACGGCTAAAACATGAGTTATATATATATGTTTTGATACATACCAGCAAAGAAAAATGTTATTAAGTGGTCTTCTGGCAATTCTCAAGTAGTCTGGAGGAAAAAAAAAATGTTTGAGAACTGCTGAGTTAGAGAGCTTTGTTATTTGCAGAAGCTTCAAAATAATCCATAATATTGGCATTCAGAAACCAGCAGAAGACCATTTCAACCTTCCAGAACATCCCACTTCTATCCTGAAACTTACCATTCTTCAACCAATGGATTTCAAAGGGAAGAGTCCAGCATGAAACAGCTGAATTAGATTTTTTTCAAAAGAGCTTGTTTAGAAATGAATGGAGGCAAAGGCTTCCTGTACCACTACAGAAACAGACATTAACTAACATCACAAAAGTACAGTGCTGCCATGAATGGTCACATTGCTTTAGCCTCACACAGAACAACTAGAATCTGCAACCAAATCCACGACACCTCACTGCATTCCCTCTCCCTTACAAGTTGACTAGAACCTCTTTTCCAAAAGCCATTCAGTCCATTGTGGCCAGTTGCCACAGAGTATGTTCGGTCCTCATCGAACTGTTTTGTGGTCTTCCTCTACCTCCAGCTTCGGGAGTCTGGGATGCAGGGGCAGGGTGCTTGTTTGTCTTGCTATTTCTGCAAATTTGGGTGTTGCTCCAAGCCTCCTAATAGCAACTTGCATATGCATAGTGTCTTATGTAAAAAATAAGATTCGGACAATGAATTTGCTATTGTAATCAGCCCTCCACATTTCTGGGTTTCACTTTCATGGATTTGATTATTTGTGATTTTCTCCAACCCCCTCAAGTACTTCTTTTTCAGGAGAACCTTCCCTCTCAGTAGCTGTGATCAGCCACACAGCCCTTTTAAAAAAACTACCGCTAGTCCTCCTCTTCCTCCACCAGCTGCTACCTGATCAGCTTAGGACAACTCATTGCCCACTTTCTCAGTACCACAAACCCTCTCCCAACGTCCCGCACACCCAAGGAAGGAGATTGGCATATAAAGCCACAATGCTGACCTGGTTTGGACCCTTGAGTACCCACTCTCCCCACAATGCCTTGGCCCCCTTCCCACAAATGCACAAGCACATTTTGATATCTGTGGGTTTTTTCCACTTTTGTGGGAGTCCTGTGCCCCTAATCCTAGCAAATGTGGACAACCAACTGTAGTACGCAAAGACATAGCTGTATTAGTCTGTTTCAGCATTTAAGGGAATTGTGTAGCATGTTTGAGACTAAGATAATGAAATTCCTGGTATAAGCTTTCAAAAACTCCAATCCACTTGCAACTGATGAGGTAGATGGAAGTCCACAAAAGCTTATGCTAGGATTTTTCTTCTCAGTCTCTTTGAAGATTACTTTTACTATGTAAGACTATCACAGATTTTATTTTTGCCTATTCACTGTTGCTGGCCCCATTCTTCTTCCCCTGTGTTCACATATGTCTATACACCAGCTAATCAGTGTGCATGCATCTGACTAGCCCACAAAAGCTTACGCTGTAATAGGTGGGTCAGTCTTGAAGCTGCTACATGGTTTTTGGTATAACAAGCAGATCTTTCTAGGCAAGAAAATAAGAATCCTGCCAGGCCTGAGCTATGATCTAACAAATCTAATGTCCTCTTTCTCAAAGTGGTCAACCTGAAAGTCACCAGAAATTTTTACTACTACAGAAAAAGAAGGTGCAGGTATAGCTCAGTTAACAATGCCAGTGTGTTCCTGGATGTTACTTCTTTAACAAAAAATTTGGTACCAGAAACAGAAATAACATGGAAAGATAGGGATAGGTTCATAAACCCCCCACACACACACACACAAAAAGGCAGTTCAACATGCTTCACCAAAGTTTATATTCCAAATTAACAATATGCATATGTGACATAAAACAACTGGATCAGGCAAACCTTGCACAAGCAAATGGAAACATTCTGAACCTTCTAGAAATGTGAAGTCTTCTTCCAAAATGCATCCAGGGATGACTTTTTCTTTCACCAGCCTCCATCTTTCTTATGTTTTCCATTTTGGTGGCTAAGCTTCTAGATCATTTTTTAACATGCTGTGAGCAGTTGGTGAAGCAAGCTTATCTGATTGCTCCTTTTCTTTCTGTTTTGTTATTCATGCATGCTCCATAAGGGATTTTGTAGGCAGCTACTGTTTACCTTACCTGCTATAGGCAGGTGCACATAGCTGCAGGAGTGTTGGCCAGAGTAAATACCATTCTTACCCAGCTTGAGCTTTATTGAACTGTTTTGCTGCGCACACAGTGCAGCAACACAACACCAGAAGTTTGTGTTTCTCCAGCCCTTCTTCAACATCCCCCTAATACCAACACTGCCTTCAAAAACAAACTTCCAGTGAGACAGGGCACAATAAAGGAAGTGGGAGTTGGGTGGGCAGACAAAACTTTGTAAAAAGGAGCTTCTTTCTCAGAAGCTAGCTGAGGTATGATGTATACAATTAGCACTGTTAGGATTCCCTGATCACCAAGTATATAACTAGTACAATGCCCCATAAAAAGGTCAGACTGGAGAAAGAGGCAGAATAAAAGATCACATATGGAGATTACTGCCTTCGATCCTATATCCCTCAAGACACAAGGCATGGTGCTCACAGTCTCAGTGTAGTAGTGGGAAAAGAAGAGAGTGCTGAGAAAGACTCCATTCTTCTTCTTCTATGCATGTGGCCTCTACTGCACTCAATGGAAAACTGGACATAGCCTCTTTTTTGCTGACAGGCTGACAAATTAGTCTATAGCAGGCACATGCAAAGTGGAGCCCCTCAGATGTTGTCAGAATGCAAGTCTCAGCCTTCCTCACCATAAGCTACGATGGCTAGGGCTGCTGGGAACTATAGTTCAATGATAACTGGAGAGTTGACCCACCCTTGGCTATAAGGTGGGAGCAGAGAACCTGCTGGCTTCTGGATGTGCTGGACTGCAAATCTCAGCACTCCAGCCCATGACTGAGGAGTGAGGGACAATGGGGTCCCAGCAATTTCTACAAAAGTCATGTTTTCGACCCCTGCTCTAAGGGGAATCAAATACTCCAAACCCAGCATTCCTGGTGGCGCAGTGGTTAAATGCCAGTACTGCAAGCCACAAGGCTGTGAGTTCGATCCTGCCGGGCCCCAGGGTTGACTCAGCCTTCCATCCTTTCGCAGGTCGGTAAAATGAGTACCCAGCTTGTTGGGGGCATGTATAGAAATGTATCAAAATACATGCTATTTGTAAGTTGTTCGCCACCTTGATCCATATGGAGAGGCGGGATACAAATAAATAAATAAATAAATAATGATAATTCCATCCAAGACCTTCTCTATAATGCCTGCTAGAAGCATCCTTCCAGGCTACAGACAAGGATCAGCTCCCAGTGGTGAATTCTTCTCATCAACCTCCAACTTCTTCATACTCTAGCCACACCAGACATTTAAGGCAAGAGAGACCAAAGTTGCAAACAGGCTTTCACTGCTGTTTCTAGACTAGTTGGGGGAGGAGGTTGATTATGTGGAAATTTTGCTGAAATCCCCCAGTTCACATCGTGGGGCTCCTTCCTCACCCAAGACTTTAAAGCCAAGTTTCTCTTTCAGAAGTTGTTTGTTATCCTTCAATTCAATTCTTACTATGCCACGGTTTTCTCGGCAAGATTTACTCAGATGAGGTTTGCTACTGCCCTCCTCAAAGGAACCTCACATTTTGAACCAATTAGCAAGCATCAACAAGCCTTCCTCTGAGGCCGAGAGAGAGTGACATGGCCAAGGTGGGCTTCCATGGCCATTTCCGCACTAGCCTGTTATAGCGCTTTGATTCCACTTTCAACATCCTATGGAATCCTGGGGTTTGCAGTTTCGGGAGGGGCCGGCCGGCCCCTCCCGAAACTGCAAACCCCAGGATTCCATAGGATGTTGAAAGTGGAGTCAAAGCGCTATAACAGGCTAGTGCGGAAATGGCCTATGTCTGAGGAGGGATTCTAATGCCTACCTTCCAGAGTTCTCCCAGAACTGGGAGAGACAAGGCTTCCCACCGTCCCACATTCAAACCCTTACTCCACTTTACACCACTGTGGAGAGGTCTGCTATAAATAAGATGCACGGTCCAAGCCTTTCCATAGGCAAAAGGAGCCCCCTTCAATTCGAGGAGAAACTACTCCCAAGTCCGTGTACGCATGACCTCAGCCTCGGATAAACATTTGCAGAAGGAACACCAATAATCCCAACAACAATCCCACTGGCTCCAACATCCAAAGCACACTCAGGAGACACCACGGGAAGAGCTCAAGAAACACGATCGTCTTTCTTTGGGTCTTGGCCTCCAGGCACAGAAAACACTCGCTGAAGGACAGAGTCTCACAGCTTGCAAACCGGCTTCCTGATCGTTTCTTCTCGGCTCCCTCCCGCCCCCTCCCCATGATTTACAACTCTCCCCCCCAAAAAAAAATAAAATAATAATAATAAAATGTTGCTATTGGACACAATCCTGCAGACGTTACATGCTAATCCTACTGAAGCTGGAACATTGTGTTCCGAGAAAGCTTACGAGGGCTGCGAATCTCGCCCGCCGAAAAGGAGGCGCCGGGGCCTATTGCGCCGATGGGGCCGGAGAGGGAGAGGGCGCGCGCCCAAGATCCCCGGGGAAAGGAGTCTCCCGCGCGCCCCACCCACGCGCCTCGCCAGACCGGGCCCGGCCGGAAAGTTCGGCTGCCTCCGGGGGGCCACCCAGAAGACCACCGCCCCCAAGTTACCGCCCAGGAACGGGCCCGATCAACATATAGGCTGGTTCCGCACTAGCCTGTTACAGCGCTATTATTCCACTTTCAACATCCTATGGGATGCTGGGGTCTGTAGTTTAGGGAGGGGGCCTAAATCTCTGAACTGCAGACCCCAAGATTCCATAGGGTGTTGAAAGTGGAATCATCGCGCTATAACAGCCTAGTGCGGAAATGGCCGGAATCTGCACCTCTCCCCCCGCCTATTTCCCCTTGGTGGGTAATTCATTCCACTTCAAAACACTTGCAAAATTATTTCCCCCCCTCCGTACTCGGGCGAACAATTTTAGGGGGCTGACTCAGGTTTAAGTCCCCACCTGCGGCTTCCATGCAACGTCTCCCACCAGTGGCCTACCTCGCCAGACCGTTGTGCACATAAAAAGGGAACCGACCCTATAAAGCCCACCGGCAGCTCCTCGGAGCAAGAATGGAGCAAAAACAAAAGAACGATGGGATCGTTTTGGGAGCCGAGTCCAACCCCGCAAGTGCACGGAAAGGTCTTTTTAGATACGATGCCGCGCTAAAAGCCACGGGGCCGGACGGCTCTCCCTCATTTGCGTGAACATCGCAGCCCGGGGTCGGGTGGCTGATTTCAGCGAAACGCCTAAGACCGCTGCCTACATTTCCGCACTGGCCTGTTATAGCGCGACGATTCCACTTTCAACCTCCTCTGGAATCCTGGGGTTTGCATTTCCCGGGGAGGGGCCGTCCGGCCCCTCCCGGAACTGCAAACCCCAGGATTCCAGAGGAGGTTGAAAGTGGAATCGTCGCGCTATAACAGGCCAGTGCGGAAATGGAATGAACGGATCGCTCTCCTCCACCCGCGCAGCCTCTTTCCCTTGAAAGTTCAGGACTCAATAGTCGCTTTAAAAAAGAAAAGCCTTGGCCCAAACTGGCTTCCAGGCATCGCCTCTCCCACCGCGCACCCCGGGGCGAACTTGCGCGGAGGGAAGCAACGAGGCTTGGGAATATCCGGGAAAGGAGCAAGGCTCCCCTTCCCCTGCCTCGCTCCACCCTCCCCCCCAAAGCCCCCAATTTTGGGCATCCCTTCCTCTCCATTGCTCCGCATCCGCAGGGAAAAAAAACTTGCTCCGACGGAGCCCCACCAGTTGCGCACTTTCCAACCTACGGCGCAAATCACCCTCTGGGGGGGGGAGAATTGAATTAAAAAATAAATCAAATAAATTAAAAAATAAATTAAATAAATTAAAAAATAAATCAAATAAATTAAAAAATAAATCAAATAAATTAAATAATAAATTAAAAAAAAAAACCAGCCTCCCCAAAAGCTCTCCAGCAGGCGAGCCGGAGCAACAAGTGTCTCCCGGGCGGAGCGCGGCGGCGAAGCAAGGCGAAGGAAAAGCAGGTACCTGGCGCGCGACCGCGGCTTCCAAGGCAGCTCCGCTCCCAGCTGCTCGGCCGGTCGAAGCCCAGCGCTTGCTGCACAAGCCGAACGCCCCGGCTGCCACTCAAGCCGGCGCGCACGAGAATCGCGAAAGGCGCGCCGGACGCAGCTGTCTTGAGCCCACCGCTACGCCGTAGCGTTCGGAACGTACCACTCCGTGACTCCTTAGGGGAGGGCTGCCGTTAAAACCGAACCAGAAAGGAGGTGAGGGGCTTCTCAGTGTATAACAAAGAACGGTGTGTTCTGTGTGGGCGCCGGTCGCGGTGATCCTTAAGTGCCGGGCGAAGCTCGGACAGGCTCTGGAAGTGAGCAAACAAAGTGAGCCCCCCCTCTTTCTGGTAAAGTAACGGCACCGGGAGGGAAGGAGGGAGGGGAGTGGGCGTGGTCGCAAACGGTTGTTCGGAAGGCTTGAATGCGGTGCGCGCGGGACGTCGCGCGAGTAGGCGAGTCGGTTGGGCGAAGAAATTCTCCCATTGCAAGTACGGCCCAGCGAGCGCTCCGCTTTGCTTTGCTTCTTCCTCCACTTTTTCGCCCCGGGGGGTTCCCGCGTAAAAGAAGAGAGGCGATAGTGTTACTACTGTGGCCACTTCCGCACCAGACTGTTATAGCGCTATCATTCCACTTCCAGCGTCCCATGGAATCCTGGGGTTTGCAGTTTAGGGAGGGGGCCGGCCGGTCGGCCCCTCCCTAAACTGCAAACCCGAGGATTCCATAGGGCGTTGAAAGTGGAATAATAGCGCTATAACAGTCTGGTGCGGAAATGGCCTGTACTTCACTTAAAGGGGAAGGGGGTGGGGAGCAGAGGGAAACGGTTTCCACGGGTTCCAACTACTTTAGGCACCGGGTTGCCGGAGGGAGAGCCGGAGAGGGCTCCTGCGCCTTTCATGGGCCAAAAGGCGGGATAAATTTCCACACTAGCCTGTTATAGCGCGATGATTCCACTTTCAACATCCTCTGGAATCCTGGGGTTTGCAGTTTCGGGAGGGGCCCCGGCCCCTCCCGAAACTGCAAACCCCAGGATTCCAGAGGATGTTGAAAGTGGAATCATCGCGCTATAACAGGCTAGTGCGGAAATGGCCTTAAATTCAGTCAGTGGGAGGGAATTAAGGCGGCTGTTGCTTGTTACCTGGTTGAACGAGAAGCAGCATCTGCCGAAATTCCTTCTTCTGTGCAACCATGAAAACGCCAGGCGCCCACTCCAGTTGTCGCTCTGGCAGCCCAGTCGAGGAAGCTCTGTCTTTGCCTCCCCCCTTCATGCCTTCCATGTCTGTTACTGCCTAGTTGTTGCTGCCCACCCTTGGAGAGGGGGTGGTCATTGGTAGCCTGAAGCAACAGGCACACTAAGCCCCTTGTACCCCTGGCTGGGGGTTCTGATGGGGACTGTTTCAGCTTCCTCCCCCCCACAAATTTTAGATTACCAAAAAAACAGGCTTAACTATGTTGATCCCTTTTGGATCAACCGACTTGTTATAATCTAAACTTGCAGGGGGTAGAGCCATAATTAAGACTGACTAGATATTTCTAGTTAGCAGTAAATGTTATTTTTTCAGGTGCCACAAAATTCTCATTTGTATTTTTTTTTAGCAGGCAAACTGAAGTTATCCTCCTAGAACTTGGCCTTTTTTTGTGAGACGTACATCCATGTTAATGTGCATAGAATGAGAGCCTGGGTTGTCCTGTTTCATGTTCATAGTAGTCCCATGAAGTTAACAATCATGCCAGGAGACTTTTAATTTTCCTGATGGCTGAATAAGAAATTAAAGCTGGGTTTCTTTCAGTGTGCAGCTTCTGCACTCTTGGTGCTACATCACAGTTGCCTAATCATGCATGCAGCCTAGGTCAAACTAAGGGACTATCTATATATACCATATCCAGAAAAACAGTTTGACATGCTTTGTTCACCTTGCTTCGTGGAGGTGAATACTCTTGAGGGAAGTACTCATGCCTCTTGTTTTTAGTAGTACTTACTTGTTAAAAAATATGCATGCACATACCACACACACATGCCTGGTGGAATAAATTATAAATTTTATAGCTCAGCCCAAAGTAACTCAAACCATTGAAATCTGAACTCTTCTAAAACGGTGAGATGTAGTTTCAGTGTTCTGAACACTGTTTCTCATCCTAAACTGTAATGAGGCCTAAAACCAATGTTGATTTTCTTTCAAGAAAAATCAGAATTTGGGGGATTAATATTTGTAAATAGTTGTAATATTACAAATTAATATTTGTAAATTGTGAAGTCTTAAATAATTTTACCTGTTATGGGACTGCATCTCAGTTATAGACAACAGGTCTGTGACACCTTTCAGATGAACAGATTTATAATGGAATAAACTTTCACGGTCTGTAGCCCAAAACATCAGATGTGTGAAGTACTATTTACAATTTCATGTATTCTGTAATAATATGGTTGAGCAATTGTCAGCGGACAGTTAAATGCAGGAAGTACTGACCATGACAAACACATTTTTTACAGTGACTTTTCATAAAATAGTTGATGACCCAAACATCTTGACACTAGGTAAGCTGATTAACAGATGTAGGCTGACATCTTGTGTGGAAACATGTAACTAATAGTTCTGCATGTGGAATTAAGTTATAGCTCACCATTCAATACCCTGGGATTTACAGTTGAACTGCTGCAGCCCCCCACCCCCTTGAAGCCATTGCATGGCTGATGGAGAGCAAGGGGATTGGAGAAGTTTCTGGCTATGTCCCCCTAGCCAGAAGTGAAATGATTACACCATCCACTAAGACCTACAGAGGACCCTGGGGGTTATCAGTGGATGATGTAATAATTTTGGGTCTGAGATAGACATTTCTCTGGCCCATCCCCATACTTTCCACCAGTCACAAATGTCAGCGGATGGGGCCTGCAGGAGTTCAACTGTAGATCCAGGGGAGGTTTTGGTCATTATGTGAGGGAAGGGAGTACTGAGCTCCAGAAAGACTAGGAAAAGACATACACAGACATAAGGTAGATTTATGCCTACCAACAGGATGCCCTCTTCATTGTGATTGGAGACCTATTCCTGTTGAGTGTGGATAGGATTTCAGCCTTGTTAATGAGTAATTAAACACACATATTCAGAAATAAGCCCCATTGTGCTCAGTCATTTGTACATATGCTTGATCCAATTTATTTTTAACTCCCACTGACCCTCCTTTGAGGCAATGGCCTCATTCACTGAATTTCAACCACTCTACAGTACCAAGTGCTCCTAATTGTTCCCTATCGGTGGCACAATATATTTAGGATTAGTGTGCGACAGAAACCATAGGCTACAAAACAAGGGCACCATTCAGCTGAAAGAAATCACTTTTACATCAAATTAACTTCAGCAAGAAAATGAAGGATATACTTAAATATTTTATTGTAAAATGGAAAAGACAGAAATACTTTCCTTTAAGTACTTAGTAAACTAAGTTCTAGATTTCTGTGTGCCGTTTAACTTTTCTGTTTCTAATGTTTTCTTAGGTGTAAAATGATTATTCCTGTGAGATGCTTCACTTGCGGTAAAATAGTTGGAAACAAATGGGAAGCATATCTTGGCCTTCTGCAAGCAGAATATACAGAAGGGTAGGAACCTCCTTTCCTTTTATATTCTTGCATTTTCACAGGTGTTTTCTTAAGTATTCATTAACATTTTTGCTTCAGGGAAAACCAAGAGCTCCTTCCTGAAAAGGTATGTACTGTTATCTTTCAGTGGGTTTTTTTGTCTTATGTAATAATATCTTATGTAATAAAAAGTGTTTTTTTAAATCTAAAAAAAAGACAGGTTGCTCAATGAGCCTTTTAAGACATAAGTCCACATTGAAGCGTATTGCTACTGACAAGTTCTTTATTACCATCAGAATTTTTCTAGAAGAATAGTTCCCAATACTGGGTTTCCAGGTGTTATAGAACTTCAAACTCCCAGATGCCCTAGCCAGCATATTCAGGAATTCTGGGAGGGTCCGGGGATCCACAGTTGGAAACCACTGTTGAAGACTCATGTAATTACAACTGTACAGGTGGTTACAACTGAAACAGCATCTTGGTTGCTGTATTCTGCATATGGCTTGTGCAGGAAAAGGCATTATTTTGCTCTGTTCCAGGATAATACAGTGATTTTAAATAAATGTTGATATAATGCTCCTCAGCCAAAGAAAACTGAGAAGAAAATGGGATACATACCTCACTGAAATAATGAATTGAACATATTTGGTTTATTTGCCTCTACTATTCAGTTTCCAGTTCTTGGGATGAGAAAGATATTTTTTTAATCTTAGGCCATTTCCGCACTGCATTCTTATAGTGCGATTATTCCACTTGCAACATCCTATGGAATCCTGGGGTTTCTGGCCCCTCCTGAAACTGCAAGCCCCAGGATTCCATAGGATGTTGCAAGTGGAATAATTGTGCTATAACAATCTAGTGCGGAAATGGCCTTAGTTTCACATTGCTGAACTTCAGGTGCTTTCTCACAAATGAGATATGCAGGCAAAAAGGAAATGTGAATGTCAAACTAAGTTAGAGTGCTATAAGAATAGACAGTCTTTGAGCATTTATAGTCAAGTATCATGTCTGCTGCTATGGTTCAGCACTGCCATATGACATGATAAAATAAATAAAACCCTAAAATGTACAGGGTTAGCTATGTTTTGTATTTCAGTGTAATGTTCCCACAAACGGAACTATCTTTACCTATTATCAGCAATACAATCCTATACGTGCCTACTCAGAGTAAACCCAGTTGCATGTGTATGATTACAGCTATACTTCAATGTTCCAAATAATAATTTTCCATGCAGGAGGAACTGAAAGGCCTCACCTTTTTACTTAGGCCCCAAAATGCCTGAATTTTTAAGAAATTGAGAACCAGGAACACATTCAAGACTAATATTTGGTAACTTCTGGCACCTTATCTCAACACAGACATACTTCTGAAGTTTTATTTCTCTTGCACACACACAAATACACGTTTAACACAGCTAAAAACTTAAAGCTGAGACTGTGTTTTAGACATCTTAAATTGCACCTGCATTTTCAGAATACCAGTGAGCTGTAGAGGCAAAGTTTCTTATTTATTTGAAGAATTTTTACTTTGCTGTTCAGCCAAAAAGTCTCCCATGTCTCCCAAAACATAATGCAGAAGGGAAAAAAGGATGGTGAAGGAAAAAGGCAAACTTAGTTCTTGTAATAAACAGTTGAAATGGAGACAATTTTAGAAGAGGAGGAATTGGTCTCTCGGCTAATTCAGCTAGGTTTTATGCATTAATGTTCCTACTTTATTCATTTGTTATCGTTACTATTATTAATAATAATAATAAATTATATAAATTATAAATGTGTAAATTAAATTATGAATGCAATGTTCATATATACTGTTTGTACATGTTTCATTTGTATGTGCTTGGTAATTCACCTTTTGGTAGCCAAACTGTTTTTGTAATAGCAATAATTAAATGGCTTTATAGTATCAAACAAAATTCATATAGCAGAAAAGGCTTGGAAAATGTTTCTTTCCTTGATTAGCTGGTCTCTAGAGAAACTGTATATTCCAGTTTGTTACTGTATCCACCTTTTCCTTAGACTTTGTAGTTAGTATGGTAATAACCATTGATTTTTCATTGCAGATACAGAATTGGGATTTATGAATCTAAATTTGGAGATTAAGTAGTATTTTAGTATTATTTGCATGATAAATGCTCCCAGATGTATTATGCCTTGGGCATAAATCTGATCCTAGTTTATTATATGATTTTTTACATTAACCAAGAGGGCAGACAAATGCACATTTGAGTTCTTCCTAGCAGCAAAACTATCTGTTTCAGCTGACTGCCTTGTGACAATTTTCAGGGCAGATCCATGTGTCAAGTATTGTTAAAATCATTTCTTGTAGGAAAAAATGTGGCAGGTAAACTGAATAATCTGCTTGTCTGTGTATGCAGAGCTTTTGCAGTTTTTCAAAATGCTGCTTTTCATACACATTGAGTTCCTTAAGGCCACCATTTAGAATATTTCAGAAGAAGAAACCATTCAACAGTACATTCAGTTCTGCTTAATAGCCTACTTGAACTAAATGTATATTTCCTATATATTTTTTAAAACTGGACTGTGGCTGATGAAAATCAGTGTGTGAGGGTTTACATTTAAACCTGTCTCACTGTTAACCTTATCTTCGCAATGTTTGTGGAGGTGAATAGTGTAGTGTTATGTTGACTTGGATTTCTGTGGAATTTGCTCCTAGGTAAGCATGCATAGGATCGCAGCCTAACTGTGTGATATGTTTGATAAAAATATTTGGAAAATTAATAAAATTTGAGCTGCTCTTTAAAACCTGGATTTTTTAAATCATTTGAATGGCTTGTGGGGTCATACAGTGTAGTGAGGAACTGATCCTGTTTGGGAATCAGGTTCTTATGCTGGAGGCCTCTGAGGTCAAGAGATGCCATCTTACTTTCATCATCTCCCTACTTCTGCTTTTTAACTTCTTTCTGTTTGATCTGTAAGAGGCTCACATCTCAAACAGAATGTTAATCACTTCAGACCCATCATGAAATTTGAAACTTACTCTCCCCTTGTCTACCATTGTGGCAGAAATCATGAGCAGAATTCTCAGATATGGGATGTAGTCTGTTCTTACATGCCAAAGTGGACTTTAATAAATCTTGGAAAACCTTTCCTTCTTTTTAAATGTCATCGGCTCAAGCAGGCCAGCAACTCAACCATGTGAATTCTAGCTAATTAATCCCAGCAGAAATCCAGGGGACAGCAACTAATGGAATTCTGACATAAAAGGTCAGGGCTGAGGCCAGAGAGTCTGCTTGTGTCAAGTAGAGGTTGAATAACAAGGCCTGATCATGGAAATGACAGCGTCCTTGTGAGAGAATCTCTCCAAAACCAGCACCCAACCTAACTGTCCTGCTCTCCAATAATTCCATCACATGCTGTAAAGCAGAGGTGGGGAAAGTGCAGGTCGCAGAACTATGTTTGTGGCCCCTAGAGCCCAAAGATTTAAACAAAAATAAAAAAAATTGCCCAGAAATGCTTCCCATCAGGTACGGGGGGCAGGAGAGCAGTTTTGGTATATTTCCCCTTCTCAGGCAATTTCAGATAGAGGGAATATCTTTCCAAATTCTATTGAAAAACAGACAATTCCTCAAGCTAAAATGGACTCCAGAAGACCAAAAACACAGTGAAATTGCCCACCTATTTTCCTTAGAGGGCTTTTTTTTTTTTTTTGCATGGGATATAGCCATATTGTGGGGGCAGCATCTTTTTTGTTCTTATTTACCATCAAGTCAACTTCAACTTGGGACAGTATGAATGAGAAACCCCCAAGATCCCAAGTTATCAGCCACCCTGCTCAGATCTTGCAAACTCAGGGCTGTGGATTCTTTGATAGAATCAATTCACCTGTGATGCAGCCTTCCTGTTTTGTTACTGCCTTCCACTTTACCAGGCATTAATCTTCTCCACTGAGTGACATCATTGTGTGATATGTCCAAAGTATGACAGCCTCAGGTTAGACAACTTCACTTCTAGTGAGAGTTCAGGCTTGATTTACTGAACAGCTCCTGACACATTACTTTGTGGGTGTTTTTTTTTTAAGCAGTCCACATTATCTGCGGAACATTCCTCCAGCACCACATTTCAGATGAGTTGATTTTCTTCCTGTCAGCTTTCTTCCCTGTCCAGCTTACACAACATACAAAGACATACTGTAGTATGGATGATACTGATTTTGGTATCTTTTAATATACTTGGAGATCTTAGTTCTTCCATAGATGCCTAAGTCTTCTTCTGATTTCTTCATTACTTTCTCAATTTTGGTTAACGATTGAGCCAAGGTATAGGAAATCTTTATTTCAGTGTGTTCACTACTTTCTTTAAAGTTTCTAAATCATCTATGGTCATTTTTGTTTCGTTAATATTCAACTGTAACCCTGCTTTTGCTTTTTCTTCCCTAGCTTTCATCAGTAGTCTTTCCAAGTCTATTTTCTGTGAGTAGTATGGTGTCATTTGCATATCTTAAATTTTATTAATGTTCCTTCCTCCCGTTTTTATACCTGTTTCCTCTAAGTCTACTCCTGCTTTCCATGTGATACGTTCTGCATATAAATTAAACAGAGTGATAAAACACACCCTTGTCTGACCCCCTCACCAGTAAGAAAGCATTTGTTTCTCCATAGTGTGTCCTGACAGTGGTCTCTTGTCCAGCGTATAAGTTATGTATCTATCAGGACAATAAAATGTTGTGGCACTCTCATTTCTTTTATAGCAAAGCATTATGTCTCATGAACTAACAGTCAAAAGCTTTGCAGTAATATAGAAAGTACAGGTTGATTTTCTCCAGAAATTCTTTGGTGCATTCCATTATTCAACATATGTTGATCCCTAGTGCCTCTTCCTTTTCTGAACCCAGCTTGAACAGCTAGCATTTCTCACTCCATATGTTGTAAAAGCCTTGCTTGTAAATCTGGTATCACTTTGCTTCCCTGGGAAAATAATTAAATAATCCAGTAGTTATTACTATCGCTGGTCTCCTTTCAAGTCTGTGGGCTATTCTTTTGTTTTCCATATTTGTTGGCAACCTCCTAGCCCCAACTGATGCCTACCCCTACATTACAGTGATCAACAAACAGGTGCCAGTGCAGAACCAAGTGCGTAAAAGCAAGCTCCAAGAGCAAGAAGTAAACTTAGGCCCATCTGGGTTGTGTCTGCCTTCGTGAATAGTTTAATAAATATCCCTGTATGAACAAAGTATTATGTTTGAGGACAACACAACCTAAGAGGAAATTACCTCCTTCCTACATATACAATAACAGGGTTGGGAGCAGATACATTCAGCTGTGGTTCTGGATGCACATGTTTCTGGTTATAATGTAAAATCCTCTCTGTGCATGCACACATTCATCATAAATGAAACACACTTGTTGCAGGGTACATATAATAAAACTGTAGATTGCATTATCTTTACAGTCACCCCTCCACATTTGCTAGGATTAGGGGCACAGGACCCCTGTGAAAGTGAAAAAAAATGTGAGTAGGCTCTTCCAAACCATATTTAACACACACAAAAAAGTATGATCACCATATTTAACCCACAAGGTTCTTTCATAAAGCAGAAGTGGGTGGCTGGTGGGGTTTGCTACTACTTCCACTGTTGCCCCATACCATTTTTAATAGGGACTTACTAGCCTCATTTTCAGTTTCTCAGTCTCACAAGGCTTGCAGTCCCTGTTAAAAATGGCATAGAGCACAGCTGACAGCAAATAATCTGTGAAATCTACGAAACTGAGACCCGCAAACCTGACTATTTCTTTTTAAAGTGATTTTTGTTAATGCATTTTCTCAGCACAATGATCAATCACTTTCTGTTCTTTACTTCTAGATTTTTGGACTTTGTTTTTTCCTGCTAGTGTGCCTTTTAGTGCTAATTCATCGTTGCCTTTTGAATTTGGTATTTATTCCCTTTATTCTACTGAAACTACTCTGATTTAAAATGTCTAACAATTTCCTTGTATTAAAAAATCAAGATCTTAATTCTGTGTTTCTGCTTTTGGGTTTGGATAATCATCCATCCTCCTAACTCTCTTTTTAGTCTTAGTTTCTGGGATTCTGTTCTTGATTTGTGTATCAGTTGTGTATTCTTTTTTCCATTTTCAGATTTCTTTGGTCTCTTCTCTATTTTTAGACTGCAAGCTGCTTTGGGTCAGGGATGTGTTTGTTTTATCCTCTTCTTAGGCGATAAAATGAGATTATATCTATTTATTTGAAGTACTGAGTGTGGAAAGAGGCTGTAGAGTAGGCATGAAACAGTCATAGAGTTTTCAAGGACTTGGGAGATAATCTAGACCAACCCTCTATAATCTGCAATGTAGGCTGTACCTTCAGCAAAAATAAGGAACCTCTTTTAGCCTGAGAGCCAAATTCAGTTTCAGAGAAGTTCTTGGAGACTACGTTTGGATTCAGATGGGGCTAAAAGCAAAAGGGTAGGTAAAGGGGGGGGAGTATACTTTAGGTTAGAAGCACCAGTAACCAAATCTTAGGAGAGGGGTTTCAGTCTGTCTGTATGGAGAAAACCTGTACAAAGACTGGGAAACTACTAAATGAGTCAGGTGTGGCCACTAGAGAAGCCCTAGAGCTGGATTTTGGCTTCAGTATTTCTCCACCCCTGATCTGTATGGTACCTAATGGAAGAATGTATAATATTCACTTAAAAGAATATCCCACTCTTCCTGAGACAGTCTGTTCCACTCCTGAACAGCACTCACTACTAGGAGGTTTTTCCTATTGGTTAGCAGAAATTTGTTTTGCTACAGTGACCACCTGTTATTCTAATCCTGCCTTCCTAGAGCAGTACAGAACAACTCTCTTCTTTTTTCTGCATAACAGGTTCCAGCTTTTTGAAGCTTTTTGTCACATCTGTCCTTAATCATCCCTTGTCCAACTATACATATCTAGGTCTTTCAACCATTCCTCATCGGACTTGGTTTGCAGATCCCTAATCATCCTGGTCACCCATCTCGAAACATCATTTTTCATTGTGGCACCTAGAACAGGGCACAGTAATCCAAATGCAACCTGGACCAAGTTGTTTCCAACTTATGGCAACCCTAGTGCAAACCTACCATGTAGTTTTCTGGAGCTGAGAGTATGTGATGCACCCAAGACCATCCAGTGGATTTCCACAGCTGAATGGAGAATCAGACACTGGTCTCCAGAGTTGTAGTCCACTGCTCAAACCACTATATTGCTATAAATATATCACAGTAGGTTGTAGAGCAGCAGGTACCTTTCAGCTTTTGATCCAGAAAGATACATAGATCCTTTTCGTGTGGACTGATGCTGAGCCCAATCTCACCCACATGCTATTTACTTATTTATTTATTTATGAATCCTAAATACAAGACTTTACAAATTTCTGCTACTTTATGCTTAGTTGTGTGTGTGTGTGCATGTGTTTTTTAAAAAAAAGTCAAATTGATCCTACAGTGCCATTGATTTCAAGCACCAAGAAGTTGTCTGAAAACTGGTCAGGCCACTAGTTAATTAACCATACCGTTACCCATATTGACTGGCAGTGTCTTTCCTGGGTTTTAAATAGGACTCCTTCCCAGCCCTGGCTGGAAGTGGCAGGAGTTGATCACAGGAATCTTGCATGAAAAACTTGTGCCCTATTACAGAAGTGTGCCCTTCTAAAGTATACTTTAGTAGAAAAGGAGAAATAATCAAGACCACTGTAAATTCTGTGAGACTTGGGACAAGTTTATTAGTTACACAAATGAAAATGTCAATCTTCTCTCTCACCCTTCTTCACTTGATGAATTTTGGAAAGATACTCACTAATTGCCATGTTGGGTGGAGAATTCTTCTTTGGAGAGGCAGGGAACACAGACTCAATACACTTCATCAAATTGGATCTGAGATGCGTTGTTGGTTATATTACTTTCTGTAAAATCTTTTTAAAACCAATTTTAGAATGTACACTTCAGTACAATCTTTCCGAAACAAATGTCTTTGGGGTGGTAACCTAATTTTGCCAGTGTGAATTCATCATCAGATTAGAGTCAGTGCATGATCGGGGTGATTGATATATCAACCACGTAAGGAAACAGCACATGCACAGAACATAGTTCTTCCTGATGTCAGGCTTCAGGAGGAAGATGGCATCTTTCTTTCCCCATAGGCAAAATAAGCAGCCACCACTTTGAAGTGCTTTTTGAGTTTGCTAACCTCCTTGTAGTGTTTTAAGGCTTTACCATCACCAGCATGTGCGCTTTTTGGCACCTCATCAGCTCCCCAACTGTCTCCACCCCATATCCTTTTTCTGGAGGCTTCTACTTTTCTTATGAGAGCTTTCCAGAGGAAGTAATTTTATTATCTTGGTTCTCATGACATAACCTGATTTTAGGGGGCTGAAGGAACCTTCAGCATTTTCCACTGAATGTCAATAGGGAGCCCTCTTCCCCAGCTCCACTTCCATATTTCTTCTTCCTGCTTTGTGGACAAGACCTTGAAGATCTGTTTTTAATTTGTTGCTGTTCTTTAAAAACTGTCTTGTTTCTGATTGTTTTTAGTGATGCTTTGGATGCTCTGGGTCTGAAGAGATACTGCTGCCGGCGAATGCTGCTTGCCCATGTCGATCTGATTGAGAAGCTCCTGAATTATGCTCCTCTGGAGAAATAAATGGCAGGAAGAATGTGTGGTACTAAACACATACACATGTGGATATATTCCCACATGGACCAGAGTGTTTCTAAAAATCCTCAAGCCAAATTTCTGGGGTTGCAAATGTAGATTATGCTCAGTGAGGGATTTTACTTTCTGGGCACACTGCTGCCCCAGCCACTAACCTCTTCAAAGGAAATTACTGAAAGCTGAAATCCATTTACACACAGTTGGGGACTGTAGTTTTAATTAAAAGAGGGATGGAAGTTCACCAGAATCCCATGGATTTTGAGACTGGTGAATTTTTTTAAAAATGTACTTTGAGTTCCTGGCAGCCATTTTAATAACACTTTTAAATATAGTCTGTTTGTGATGTTGTAATGATTGTCCTTCCTCTCCCCCTTCTTGCCTTGTGTTGCTCCTACTACTCTACATCTCATTCAAGAAAATGGAGAAAGCAAACTGCATACTAAGCTCTGTGTTTCAGATTGTTTACTCCTGGCATCTGTCAACATTAAAGGGGGTGGGAGTGGAAATTACCTCTGCAATATTGTTCTACCCTGTTGCATGATATGACATTATCTTAAAGACTGGAAATACAGCTGAGTGTCAAGTGCCATGGGTTGTGATGTGAAAAACTAATAATAAAAATGGAAGATGGATTTTGCTTTCTTAGAAAAATGTCTGTGGATTTTAAAAATGGGGAAGGGACATTATCAATCACATTGAATCTCTCATGCTCATGCGGAAGGAACATCTTCAAATCTAGCAGTGTATATTGCCAACACAATCTTCTTCCATTTCTCTCACATGTCATACTGCAAAACTGGCAGTCCATTTTCCTCAGCTGTAGTATAAACTCCAGAAGTTGAGAGCAGCTTCAGAAATTCCAAATAGTTGAGAGGACTGCCTTTCTGTCTCTGCATTTTCTAAGAATCATTATGCCCATAAAGAGACGTGTTTCTTAAATGTTTAGTTCTTGTGCTATGACACTCAGAACCACATAATGAATAAGAGATAAAAATAAGTGCATGCTTTCAAGTAATATCTTCCTCTTCAGCTGTTTGCTGTGGTTTAAAGCTCTGGACAAACTGAAAGCCTTGCATCTAATAAAAGATATAATCTGTGTGTTGCAGCCCACTGCCAGTTCTGGGACCAGTTGGTTTTCATCTGAATCAAGTTGAAACATAAATCTTTAAATGAAATGGAAGCATTTGGACTTGTGGGAATGCCTGAATGGGAGATCTGGCAATGCTTTATATTTCACCTTAAGCTTCCTTGTGCAAGAAAATCATAAAATCATAAGAGACCACAAGGGCCATCCAGTCCAGCTCCCTGCAATGCAGGAACACACATCAAAGCACTCCTAACAGATGGCCATCCAGCCTCTGCTTAAAAACCCCCAAAGAAGGAAACCACCACACTCCAAAGCAGCATATTCCACTGCTGAACAGCTCTGACCATCAGGAAGTTCTTCCTGCGGCTTAAGTGGAATCTCTTTTCCTGCAGTTTGTATTCATTGCTCCTTGTCCTAGTCTCTGGAGCAGCGGAAAACAAGCCCACTCCCTCCTCGAGATGACATCCCTTCAAATATTTAAACAGGGCTATCAGGTCCCCTCTTAACCTTCTCTTCTGCAGACTGTACATATCCAATTCCCTAAGCTTCTCTCATAGGGCATAGCTTCCAGACCCTTCACCATTTTGGTCACCTTCCTTCAGATATGGTCCAGCTTGTCAATATCCTTTCTTGAAATGAGGTGCCCAGAATAGGACATAGTATTCCAGATGAGGTCTAACCAAAGCAGAATAGAGTGGTGCTATTACCTCCCTTGATCTAGACACCATACTCCTGTTGATGCAACCAAGAATTGTGTTGGCTTTCTTGGCTGCCACATCACACTGCTGACTTATGTTCAGCTTGTGGTCCACCAAGGCTCCAAAATCCTTGGTGGACCACAAGTACCACAAGGACAACCACACCAAAATTTCACAAGTACTGTTATCCAGCCATGTGTTCCCCATCCTATATTTGTGCATTCCATTTTTTCTGCGCAAGTGTAGGACTTTACATTTCTCTCTGTTGAAATTCATTTTGTTAAAGAGGATATTAATGTGAATGCTGTAATACAATCCATGAGCATGGTTCCCCAAATTATGGGAAAATACCTTTTACTACCAATGTGGTTTGAGTAAATGTTTTTGATGTGTTCTGGCACAGTGTGGGTGAAGAGAAGTTGTAGGGAAGACAAGCTACCCCTATATGTTGAGTTACCAGTAGTGCTACCTGTATAGAGTTTCTGTTTTATATGGGCCCACATTTGCCACGACTTTTTTAGGTGGGTTTTTCTCAGTTTGCTTCTTTAAAAAAAGGGGGGATCTCAGAACATTATTAAACTGCTAGCCATTATTGTTCTCATCTGTTCTACGAATCTTTACAAGTTAAGCTTCCTTTTTCGTTTATTGCTGGGATGTAGGAGATTGCTCTTTTTTTCCCAACATTCAGCAGTTCCTCATTTAAAAGTGCTCTGTTGTATTTTAAACTGCATGCTTTATCCTAATGCAAAGGGCATTAAGTGATTATTTCTGGCATTTGTGTTTCACAGTTGGTTGGAGAGCTTATGTTTTGTACGCTTGCCACATTATCTGGGAAAATGCTTGGAAAAACAACATTCTGTTTCAGGCTATATGTTTCTGGAGGGCATAAGTTACCCATTTTTTGCTTTTTTGTCCATCCACAGTTACATCTTTTGGGAATAATGGGCCAGCTTGTATGTGCCTGTCCATTGCAAGCAGGAAGCTTTTATACTACTTTCATCTTCATATTTATTCACTTATCTTTAGCACACATATTGGCTATTGATTTTTTTTTAACAGCCGACCACTAAGATGGCCACCATGCTGTCACAGCCTTCACCTCGGCAAGCCAGTCAGTCTCATATCTATATGAGATCATTCAAACAACACAAGAGGGCACCACTATTAAAACTGCAATCGTTGTGGCTGCCACACCTATACTGATGCTGAAGAACTGAAGATTCATGAGGAAGAAGAGGAATAGCACCATGGTAGAAGCAAGTCCTGTAAAAACAGGCAGGCAGCAGAAGTACAGCAGAGGGAAGGGGGAAAGAGACAAAATCCTGGAGAAAGAATGTAGGATACAAGAAGATTAACAACCTCTCTGCCCACGATAGGCATGGCCCATTTGTCAGATTCTACCCTCTCTCATACAGGACCCACTGGCACAGCACTGGTGTTCTGTCTGCACATAAGTGGTGTGCCTGTGTTCCAATATTAGTCCCAGAACAGGGATCACAGTGGAATAAAAATCTTCCATTCTCATGTGAGTACTCAGTGACCACAATATAGTATTACTCAGGTGAGTAACTCAGTTGCATGAGGTGCTGTGCTACCCAGTCTCTTACTAGTTACTTTCACTGGGTGACCTTGGGCTAGGCACACTCTCACAGCCTCAGAGGAAGGCAAAGGCAAACCCCTTCTGAATAAATTTTTCAAAGAAAAGCCTATGAGGGGGTCACCTATATCAGAAACAACCTTAAGGCACGCAACAACAAAATGAATACCTTTCTCCCAAAACATCTATAACTACAGTACATTACTATATTAACAAGGGATAGTTTTACTCCTTTAGGGATATAACTAATATTTAGTTACCTTTATGGGAGTGTTGCCTTACTAAATTTAGAGGAAGAGTATCCATGTTTAAGATACAGACTCATGATAGACACACACACCCTGCAAGTGCCGAAAGCAATGACAAAGTTGATGAAAAAGAACATGTGTGGGATAGTGACTTGTAGCATCCAGATCTGTTTAAGTAAGTATCCTACAGACCACCTACACTAGAGCATGGCTTATACAAAGTATAGTACAAACCAACAGATAGAGGTTCAAGGTACACAAGATTATCATGTGCTATGCCCCTCTTCTTGATCATTTCTCACTACTACCTGTACCTTCTTCACTTAGGCTAGTTAGGGGTGCTTGGACTTACAGTCCAACAATATTTGTAACAGCTTCCCTTATGATACAAAATCTTGGGAGCTACTGCCAGGTCACATTCACTCAAAGGATCTGGCTGTTTGACAGATTTGAATATTTCTTTCTCCATCACATTTTCAAATTCAGATTTCAGCTGAATTGACTGTGTATATAATAGCATTTTTAAACTGTTTCTGAAAATACATGAATGTCTGTGGTATTGATTTTATCTGAACCAGTAACTTTTGGGCTAACCTAGATGCCACAAGATGGAAGATTGTTTCTCCATGTTTGTTGTCTTTTCTTGGTGACATACTATATAACACAGCATATTCATGACCTATTATCCCAATCATCATGTCATGCTTCCCCTCAGTTCATATAATTGGTTATTGGGGGCATACAGGGAAGAATACACAAGTTGATAACACAATAAAGTATTACATATGACTGGAAAGAAAATTTTACAGTGTTTAGTGCTGCCAGATTGTCACTACCAAACCATTTTACAGCCATCTAGAACTTTATAAGGATGCATGTGCTCTCCTTCATCCTTCGCTTTGTACATGCTACTGGCTTCTTCCACTTACTATTTGCTGTAGTCATATTTGGTCTGGCCTGGGCAAGCTATGGATACCACTAACCTTAGTTGGCCTCCAAACCACAACTAATTTCAAAACTATTGCTGCTCAGTTCTGGTTTGAAGGCAAACAATGGTCAGCAGTAACTATAGTTTCTCAGTCTGCACAGCAAACTGTGGTTATCCTTGAACCTGAAAAGAGAAGAGTGAACTGGCATATGCAAGCTAGTAAATCAATTGTGTCTGAACTAGTGCCTGTGAAGCTTAGTTACAGCCATATGCAACGAGGTAAAAAGGAATTGCCCAGCTCAAACTTTGGAGATACATTAAAGGAAAGGCAAGCTGTGAGAAAGGATCACTCAGACAAGCTGATGTGCTCAGTATGTGTTGACATAAGCTAAGGGGAGGAATAAAGCTTGGAGTGAGCTAGAGTAAAATATGAAGTGTCCTGACAAAAGATAGATAGCTGGGAATGCAAGCAGCAAACTGATTCTGAGACGTCAGAAGACAGAAAGCAACAGCTTTTGAAAGTGAGCCGCTGATAACAGCGTCACCGTCTCTGTTGGCGTTTAAATTTTTATTGAAGTCAATATAACTAAACCTGTTTTATAGCAACAGGAGGGAACTGGCCCCCAGGGTGGTGAAATAGACTTTTCTGTGTATATGTGTGGACTGTAAAATTAACACATCTAATAGTGGGCACCTGAGAAATGAAGTGTGACAAATCCTTCCACATTTAGTTATAATTCCTTGCTGCTGAGAAGAGAGTTTGACCTTGTGACTTTTAAATATGTTAATAGGGATAGAAAAGTGCTTCCATTTCAGCAATTACGCTCAGAAAGTAATTAGTGTGGAGGACATGCTCTTGTTTCTTTTTAAAGGGGAACAAAAATTGTCAATAAGCATGTGCTGCAGCTGTTTGTTCAACCACTTATGTATGGTGTCAGGATTTTAATTTGTAGATCACTAAAAAGGTGTGTAAGGATGTATTTACAGTGGGTATTTTAATTCAAAATACTTCAAAATGAAGGTGCTTATCTTTCAGACAGTGAATGTTATCTGGTGAGTGAAAAATTTACTGGTAACTGAAATTTCACCCATCTCTTAAGAGTAAGAAAAGGTTATCTGTGTCTGTATCTCTGTATCATAGGAGACCTATTCATATAAGCATGAAGGTTTGCTTCATACATTCAAGAAATGTCAACTCCCTTACAGTTTCCCTGCCCTTTCAGGGCCATAGCTGACCAAATAAATGAAGGCTCTTACCACACTGTATGTACTCTACCTAGTTGGGGCTCCCTCTGCCATGTGTGCACATCATGGGAAATGTGAGTATAGCTCTTCCAAGTTGCAGAGACTGTACTGCTCCAGTTTTTACTGTATTAAATAGCCCTGACATTGTTTCTGGGCCAAAGGCACAACAGTCCAATGCAGAGTGTGCTGAAAGTTCTGACAGAATATTAAGGTAAAGACTTCCAGAGCTAGCAGGCAAGCTACATGAATTGCCTCTATGTGCCCTGACTCTGGCCTTGGGCAAATCAATCACTCAGCTTACTGTGCCTCCACCATGTTGAGAAAGTAAAATAGGACACATTGCTCTGAGCTTCCTAACTACATCACTCCAACCATCCAAGGATGAGTAAGATAAAATTCTACATACGAATAAAGGAAAGCAATAACAAGTGAAACAGGAAGACCTTTTACAAGAAACTGAACAGCACAGGAGGACATGGGATCGCTTGTGGGTCATTTGAATGGGCTCAATTATGTTTTCCACTTGCAGTCCTCCCTTGTTTTTCTATCACTAGTTTCATATATTTGTCTTAAAGCAAAATAAATAATAAATGTTGAGTTGAAAAATATGGAGCAACTCCACAATGCCTTCCAATTTGTAGCTCTAAAGACCATTGTACGAAAGCACTCACCATCTCCACCTCCCTATTTCTTGAAGATGTATGTTGCAGCAGGAAACATTACTAGAGGGGCAAACAACCAATACCATTTTTTAAATTCAGCCCAAGGATATTGGATGCCAATTTCAGTTTGAAGAGATACCAGACATAGTCAGATAGCTGTCTGTATACCTCAAAATTAGCCTCAGAAAATATCAGAACACATATAACCATGGAGACTCTTCATTGTTGTTAACTGCTATCAAGTCAACTTTGACTTACAGCAATCCTATGAATGAGACCTCCAAGTCAACAGCCTTGCTCAGGATGTACAGACTCACTGAAGTGGTTTTCTTTATTGAATCTATATCCACCTCTTTTCCTAATGCCTTCTACCTTACCAAGCATTATTGTCTAGAAAAGAGTTGTGTCTTCTCATGATATGTCCAAACTACAACAGTCTCCGTTTAGTCATCCTGGCTTCCAGGAAGAGTTCGTCCTTGATTAGCCCTGGGACCCATTTATTGGTCTTTTTTCAGCAGTCCATGGTGTTCATAGAACTCTTCTCCAGCATGTTTCAAATTAGATGATTTTACTTCGAGTGATCCACGATTTTTCATGGTCTACAAAATCAAAAGCTTTTCTATAATCTATTAAGCACGGGCTGTTTTCTTCTGAAATTCTTTGATGTTCTCTGTTATCCAATGTACATTTCTAATATGATCCCTAGTGCCTCTTCCTTTTCTGAATCCAGCTTGGACATCTGGCACTTCTCACTCCATACATAGTAAAACTCATAAAATTTTGAGCATGAGTTTGCTTACATGGGAAATTAATGCAGTGGTCCTGTGGTTACTGTAATCCCTGGTGTCCCCTTTCCTGGAATGTTGATTGAGTATTTGTAGTCTGTGGCCCATTTTTTTGTTTTCCGTATTTGTTGATGGATTTTAGTAAGAACTAGTGTAGATTCTGTCTGTGTGGTTTGAAGCAGCTCTATTGTTATGCTCACTATTCCTGGTAATTTATATCTCCAAAATGCTCTGAGTGCAGCTTCCACTTCACTTTCTAAAATTGGAAGCTTATCTTCACTTGGTTCTTCCTTCAATGAGCCTGTCATCCTTTCATTTCTTGTACCTAGTTTTTCAGTGTATTGTTTCCATCATCATTCTATTTCTGCTAGGTCATGTAATGTGTTCCCCTACCAGTCATAGAGTGTCCCCATCCTTGGTTTAAATTTCCCTTTGATTTCTAGGATCTCCTAGAAAAGATCTGTTGTTCTTCCTTTTCTGTTGTCACTTTGTATTTCTCTGCATTATTATTATGATAGTCCTCCTTTTCCCTGTGCACAAGTGGCTGATCAGTTGCATTCACGGTTCTGACTCTATTTCTGTCACCTTTTATTTTTGCCTTTCAACTCTCCTTAACTGCTTGAAGAGTTTCACCTGTCATGCACTGAGACTTCTCTTTCTTTTCATGTGTAGATACTGTCTTTTTGCATTCCTCCATGACAATGTCCCTGGCTTCAGTCCAGAGTTCTTCTGGCTCCTGGGTGAATTAGACTTAACAGTGCAAATCTATTTTTTTATATTATCTTGGCATGATGGTTGCTTTAGGGTTTTTCTTTAGCTTTATTCGAATTTTTGATATCAGCAGTTCATGGTCTGTGCCACAATCTGCTTGTGAGCTTGTTTTTGCAGAGAGAACGGAGCTTCTCTGTATTCAGCCTCCAGTTATGTAGTCTGTTTGACTTCTATATTGGCCATCAGGTGATGTCCTTGTATGCAGTTGCCTCCTGGGTTGCTTGAAGAATGTATTTGCAATGAACAAACTATTGACCTCACAAAATTCAGTCAGTCACTCTTTATTTCTTGATCGTATGCCAAATTTTCCTACAATCTTTGATTTTGCTCTGTTTCCTATATTTGCATTCCAGTCGCCTGTGATTAACATGGAATCTTATTTTAGTGTGTGATCAGTTTCCTCCTGGAGTCCAACACAGGCCCACACACACCACAGTTGTGATATGCTGTGGGCCCACACACACACCAGTTTTGATATTATTTAACTGGCAAATATATTAATTGGCATTGATATAAAACCTGAGGTGACTGGAAGGTCAAGTTGGGCAGAGGAAAATTACTGACTGAAAATGTGTGATTGCAAGGCAGGTCAGCCAACATCCCCTCTTGGCATAGCCAAAGTCATTATCAGGCAGATTACCAAACAACTCTGGATATAATAGGCTTAAGCTGAAGATGGAACATCTCTGAATACACAATGGTCAAAGGGAAGTTCCCACCAAAACATGATTATTTCAACCCTGCTCTCTCACACCTGGATGTTTCCCTGCATTGTCTCCCAAACCTCTCCACAACAGAGAGCTATTATGACAGCCATTACCTCTGTTACCTAAACACTAAGACTCCGCTGGGAGGGCCATTCACACCCATACCCGCAGGATAGATTTTGGGTATATAAGCCCTCCAATTTTAGCAGTCAGATTCACTTGCTGGTCACCACACTGTCACTCCAATTTCTGAAAAAGTACTGTTCTTAGGTGTTCATCTAAGCCACATCACTCCTTTATTCACTGCTCTCCAGACCAGTAATCATCACCTGAACCCTTAAATTCTTCTATCTACAACTTTTTTCCCTTTATCCTTTGGCTAGCTCTTGTGTGAGAGTGTGAGTGCTTGGATCTTTTCCATGTGAGGGTGAATCTTTCAGTAAAACACATTTTAGCTTATTTTGGCATCTCTGACTGGTTCTTTCCTGCAAGATCCGGTAAACATTGATGGAAAGATCTCATTAAGCTACTCCACTCTTGCAGGCCTCTTTTGAGCCAATTAATTCCCCACTGTCATGTGGAGGTGTTGGCATCACAGGTGGACCTCTGAGTCACCCACATTTTGGGATAACCAATCTTTCAATTTCTTCTGCCTCAGTAGTTGGAGCATATACTTGGATTATGGTTATAGTGATAGGTTTTCACTGAGGTCTTATTAACATGATTTGGTCAGACTTTGCATTATATCCTTTGACTGCTTTTGCTACATTTCTCCTCACTATAAATGCTACCCCATTTCTTCTTAGATTTTCATTTACTGAGTAAAACAATGTGTAGTTATTTGACTCAAAATGTCCTGCTTCTGTACACTTTAACTCACTCACACCAAATATTGCAATGTTTATATGTTCCATTTCTTGTTTTAATATGTCTGGCTTCCCCTGATTCATGTTCTCACATTCCATCTTCCTATAATGTGTGTTGTGTAGCTTCAGACTTCACTTTTACCTCTGAGCATGTCAACAGCTGAATGTCTTTTCGGCAGATACATCATTAGCCACAGCACTACCCATAGATGTCTTCTGCTGTACCCCAGTAGCCTGTTGAGTGCCATCTGACCTCAGGGTTTCATGTTCTCACACTATCTCTTCTTTCATTTTGGATTATCTCATCATAGGGTTTTTGCGGTAAAAGATCTACAAAAGGAGGTTTACTTTACCTCTTTTTGCATAGTACTAAAACTATGCTGCTACTGTTCTTGTCTCTGAGAGATCCTCTGCCAATGTCACCATCCAAAACTGCTCTTGCCCAGTAGCTGTTTGGCACATTGAGTTTGGCTCCTCATCAAAAAGCTGTCTGACATGGGAGACCCTACCAGCAGCATTGCTTCCTTCAACATAAGCCTCTTGGCTTACAGAAGCAAGCAATCCTATCACTGAGAAAGATAGTGCCATTGGTGGGAAACTCTTCATACAAGTTACCTAAAAAGAATATAAAGCTATATATTAAGTTCCTTACCCTTAGAATTACCATTTAAATCAAAGATATAGAGCCTGAATGATGATGCTAGGGTGTGTAGAAGAGGCTGGTCAGAGGAAATATAAGAAATTCTCAATGCACAATGGCTTGTAATGATATTTTATAAAGCTTAATTTTCTAGCTGACAATTGGTAACATTCCACAGTATGAGTTTGCCCTTCCTGCCTTTTTTGTTATCTGATCATCTAGTACATTTTTGCTGCCTATATAAAGTATTACTTTTCTCTGTAATGTCATGGAAATTGTGACAGGTATCTCATGGATTTTGTTCTTCCTCCTGGATGATAGACAGTTATTACCTTTTGTAGCTTCAAATTAGAATTTTCTGACCATTTCACCTTTTCTGTCCCTCCAAATCATGAGTGAGAACATGCTCACACAAAAATCTATGGGTTTGAACCAGACAAAGGTCATCTGGAGGTGCTCTGCACTTCATATCAACAGTTAGAAGGTAGCAAACAGCTATCTTGTCTTTGAATTCTTTGGGGATTTTGTTTGTTTGTTTGTTTTAAGGAAAAAGACAGAAGACAACAATGGAGAACCAGGAGAGGATTATGTGGGAAAGGACATCCTGTGATTCCCCTGTGAAGTACAGTGAATGGGGCAGATTGATACATAGCAAAAGCTTCATCTGAAACCACCCTGAGCTAGCCACGTTTTACAGAGCAATCCTAAACCCCAGACCTGCCAGCTAGAGAAGATTAAGATGGGGCCTAATCCATTCTTCTCAAACTTCTAGGCAGTCATGGCAAATCTCATGAATATTCATATGTGAGGCAAGCAGTTGAGAAGACTGGGTAGAAGCAGCCAATCACAGCTTGTGGGATATGGGGGAGGCAGTGCTACAGGCAAAGGAAAACAGATGCTTGTCTGTTGAACGGTTATATGGGGTCAGTGAGAGATAAAGACAGGACCAGTCAGAAACAGAGTGAGGGCCATTTAGGAAGAGGGAGGAGATCTGAACAGGGTCTGATAGGCGCTGAAAATGTGGAGTGAGTTTAGGGAGAAGTGTTTATTTCTGTATACACTAATGGGAACCAGTTTAAAGTCTAGATGTTTATTAGTTATATAATACATCTTCACTGTTTTTTATTTGCTACATCTCTGTCTGAATGTCTGAATAATAATTAGCAAGGACAACTAGTCATGCTTTACCACACTGAACCCACTGATCAACACCCACTTGTCCAGGATGGTGTCACCTTGAGGCCCAAATAACAGATTCAGGGAGAGATCTTGAGAGGAAAGGGCAAGTTGAGTGATAGGCGCCCAAGGCTGAAACTGCACAGCTAATCTGTATAGGGGGTTCCATCACAACATATGCTATGGGTTGGGTCTATACTGACAGTAGCACCACAAAACAGTCATGCAGAACTGGATCTATTTGGGCCCAAGGCTCCTTTGTTCTTCCCATGAGAAGCTGAAGGACTGGGATCATCACCCATGCCACTTTGGAACTGGTATCGGTATCTACCTGAAACTAAAAGGCAGTAATTTTTAACAAGAAGATTAAAATCGGAAAAATACAAAGCATTCTTACCATTGGCAAGACAGGGCTTTGGAAGTGGTGCATGTTTGGCCATTTCACTCTCCCATTCTCATTTAGGATTACTCTGTCGACCTTAATAAAATTAGTGGGTCACATTAATCTCCACTTACTGGAGTTCCATTGATTTCAATGTGATTAAAGCATGGCTAATTGAGTCTGGGTGCAACCCTGTGGCACTGTCAATATGTTGGGTAATTGTATATAATAAGTACATTTATGTTTTCTCCCATCTGTTCAGTGTTACCTGAAGTTTAAGGCCAAGTCAGTCTTGAGGTGCTTCCAGACATCACATTTACCCAGAAATAACCTTGTGAAAGTAGATGGCTGTTGTCACCAAATGACAACATAGGCCATAATTAATCATCATGAGAAACACAAAACTGGTAGCACTTATTATCACTTATAATACCATTTGTCCCATTTCTTCATGTACCCATGCTGTTCTCTCACCATTACTGCTCCTGCTGCGGCTGAAGCCGTCAGAAGCACAGGACATTCCACACCATAATGATTCAGGACAAAAGGTACTACATACCCTATTTCAGTGGAGTGGTGGTGGAGGAATAAAAGTTAAGATGTGGCTGCCATCTTTGCTATAAGCCTTCTGGTTCTTGAAAATGAAGGCATTTGAATATAAGAAACAGTGTTACATATAATGCCTTTAACTGCCACTAGTTATTACAGAGCTAGTTATTACTAGTTATACAGGGACAGCTAATGTTAAAGAAACATAAAAGTGAGCTGAACAGGCCCAGGATTGCCTTGGTGCCTGAAGAGGTGAATCTGGCTCTAGGAACTCTTCCTAGCTTCTGCTCCAAATTAAAAGCATCCCAGATCTACTAGCACTGAGAGCTTTTTTTGGACTTCCCTCTTAAAGAGGCAGTACCCAACAAAGACCCCAGTCTCTTTTACTGACACACTACACCATTACAGCACTATGTTTCTTTCCAATTTACGTGCCTCAGCAACATCCTATGGAATCCCAGGTTTTGTAGTTTGGTGAGACATTACAGCTTTCTGGTTTAGAATACTAGAAATCTCGATTTCATTGGACATTGCCATGATGGTTAATGTGGAATCATAGTGCCACAACAGCTGTTGTTGTTGTTGTTGTTGTTACCATCATCATCATTGTTATTTATACCCAGTTTTTTTTCAAGGTAGGGACTCAAAAGTGGCTTACAACAATGACAAAAAGATAGTTAAAATCTGCAGAATATGTAAGTTAAAAAATAATCAAAAAGAATTAAAGCAATGTTAAAATATATAATTAAAAACACTAATCAGCAATACAATATCCAGCATGTGCTATCAGACAGGCCCCATATAAGGGCACATTGAATGCCTCTCTGAATAAAAATGTCTTTCTTTGACTGCAGAAAGATAGTAGGGAGGCTGCCAGTCTAACTTTTCTGGAAAGGAAGTTCCAGAGCCTAGGGGCAGCCACTGAGAAGGTCCTCCCCTGTATTCCCACCAGGTGTACGAGAGAAGGGCCTCTCCAGCAGATCTCAAAGCCTGAACTAGTTTGTAAGGGAGAACACGGTTCCTCAAATGATCTGGACCCAAGCTGTGTAGGGCTTCAAAGGTTATCATCAACACTTTGAACTGTGCCCCAAAATGGTCTGGGTGGCAGTGGAGCTGTTGCAGCAAGGGAGTTGTGTGATCCTTGTTAGCCAGCCCCAGTTAACATTCTGGCTGCACCGTTTTGAACCAGTTGAAGTTTCTGAACACTCTTCAAAGGCAGCCCATGTAGAGCATATATTACAGTAATCCAACCCAGGATGTAACCAAGGCATATGTCACCATGGCCAGGTCTGATGTCTCAAGGAATGGCTGCAGCTGGAGCACGAGACGTAACTGATCAAATGCACTCCTGATTACTACTAAAACCTGGGCTTTCATTCTCAGAGCTAAATCCAGGAACTGAGACCTTGCATCTTCAGGGGGAGTGTTATCCCATCTAACACAGGCTTGAATCCCTTTTCCCTGCTTTGCTTTTCAACTGACCAGGAGCACTTGCGTCTTGACTGGATTAAGTTTCAATTTGTTCACCCTCATCCAGTACCTTTGTCTGCGTTGGTATCCCTCCAGATCATCTTAACTGTCAATAGAAGTAGCATCTGAGACAAAATGTAGGCCCATGACTCTAACACCATCAGTTTTCTCCTCTATATGATTTTTAACATCTTTGCCTGATGAAGAAGCCAGTGTAACTTCAAAAGCTTGCATGATGTACTTCGTGCTTTTTAGTTGGCCCAATAAAGTTATTGCTATTTTGTGGATTTTGGATTTTGTCATGTTTTGCACTATACAATTATAGTACTATGATTACTACTTTACTGCCATGACTGCATCATATGGAATCCTGAGATTTGTCTTTTGATGAAGTGCTAAAGCTCCTCTCAGAGGATTCCAAATATCTCATGAAACTAAAAATCCCAAGCTTCCAAAGGATGGAGCCATGGCAGTTCAGATGCCATGAAAGTGGTGTAACTGTGCAAGTGAAAGAAACTCTTGTTCTCTTAACCAGTCGGTGAGGATGTAAAATTTGTTTTTTGACCATGCTTCAGCAGCAAGTGAGGGAACCAACCATGATTCAATCCTCCTATACAATGAACAGTTCTCTGCTCACAGAGAAACAGCATGTGATGGGGGAAAAACAGAGATGTATCTTCTCCTCAAAGAGAGAACCACAGAAACAGCTGACACCCACTCCTGCAGTCCAAAGAGGGGATACAACTCTTGACAGATTCATTGAGTGGACCTGGGAAAGATGCAATTTTAGGCCCAGTTCCTATGGTTAATCCTTTCTAAATTAGAACCTCTGAATCAATGGTGACTTGGTAAATCAACACTTATGTACGTTCCCTTAATTTAATGGATCTGCCCTAGTTGAGACTAATAATAGGATTCAGGTCTTTGAATATGCTGTTTCTCTCAAAGGGAACAGATCTGTCTCACAAAGACTGTAAGAACACTGGGAGGCCTTTTTCAAAAGATTAATAATATTTAGTAACAATGTAGAAAAATACAGTACAAAATAAGCCCCTTCTGAATTGTTCCTAGCTACAGCATTCCTTGTAAGATGTTACGATTACCCGGCTTGTACTCTAAAGGTGTTCTCTGACATACTGTTGGCAACCACAATAAAGCAATAGAGGCTGCCTCCTGATAAATGCTCACCTGAGCACATTACCAATATAATCCAAGCAGTGATTTTTAACACACCCGCATGCATGCACCCCACTGATGTGCATCAAGGAAAGTGCAGTAATTATCATGTTGAACTTCTCCATCCATCCTCTGATGCTTGTCAACGGGAAAGTCAGAAGGTGATTAGATTATATGTGGAAACTTGCAAACCAGTACAAAAAAGCGAGCATCTCTGATTTGCTGAAGTTCTTCAGCCTCAGTATCTTGGAGGTTTATAACCAAAGATGTTGTTTACAATCAAACAGTCTAAAGATCTGAGATAGATTAGCCAGTGGATTACTAGTGTAATCTGATGCTTTATGAAGGATTTAGGATATGGCTCTTTATCATCAACACTCCTTTCCAAACGGCCAGCCTTCAGCTAAACGTATCACTGCTACAAATACCCAAAAATGATTCTGCATGTTTCTCTAGAGGAAGGTGCAATGTAATATCGATTACCACAACCAACTGTGCATCTTATGAGAAAAGTTTGAAGCTTTCTGGGAAACAAATTGAAAGGGACATTGGCATGCCCCCCAGGTTAAGGGAAGTATACAATTATTCCTATAGACTAGATAAAACGAAACATGACACCCCTGCTCTACTTGACAAGGCCTATATTTGTGCTAGATTTCAAACTGGCAATGAGGCCTATAGTTGTGTCAAATGTCAAACGGGTCATAGTCCAGCAAGTTTGTGCTGGCAATTGACACTGACCCACCCTAGTTTTTGAACAGAGTACAACTTCTAGAATTTGTAGTCCAGAAAGGTAATCTTACCAAGCTCTGCAAGTACTTCTTTCTAATTTTGATGAAAACTAAGGATGTACTAAGGATATTCAAGCTTGTTGAGGAAGGCAGCCTTTCACTGTTTAGTGAAGTTCTAAGCAGCAGTTCAGATCTTATTTTTAAAGTTCTTCCTACCCCATTAACATCTATGGCTGCAGCTGCTCAATTTTGTCTGGAAGTTAAATCCTGCCAGTGTAGCAACGTTTTCCAAGGGATTTTATGTCGCAATCTAGTGCATTCTGTGCAGTGTGTGCTTCTCATTCTGAGAAAGAGTGGAAAATTTGAGAGAGGAAATTTACCACTGGGGGAGTGAGTGAAAGCATCAGGGCAGCAGAGGAGACAACTGCAGCCAAATATTCTTACACAGCATTCAACCAGCAGTACTTTGAAATCAGAAAATGACAAGCTGTGTCCTACAGCTGCCTTCTAGCACAGGACTCTTTAACCTGAAAGAAGAGACCTTAATTTTTCACTAGTGCTCCTCCCTCTTTCAATCCCCTGGTTAAATAAATGTGTGTAACTCTACTTGAAGAGAGCCCCTGTGGTATAGTGATTTAAGTGTTGAACTAGGACTTGAGACCAGGGTTCAAATCTCAGTGTGGTCGTGGAAATCCACTGAGTGGCCTTTGGCAAATCACACTCTCTCAGCCTCAGAGGAAGTCAAAGGAAAACCCCCTCTGAAGAAACTTACCAAGAAAATCCTATGGTAGGGTCACCTTAAGGTCGCCATAAGTTAGAAACAACTTGAGGTCACACAACAACACAAATTCTCATTAGCACTTTTATTCAGTTTTCAAAAATCTCTGGCAGTGTTTTTGATGAGGAAATGAAAAAATGTTAAATGTGTGCCTTGTGTAGATAACTACACAAGGCACACTAGGGTTCCCCCAGCAATATCGTAAAGGTCAGGTGCTTCATAAATCTTAGAATATTAAAACAACATAGGACCAGGACAAGCCGGGGCATCTTTATAGATCTTGGGCACTCTGCCCTCCCCATTTGGATTGTTGCTTGAAAGGCCAGCAAAATTTTGGGAACATGGAGGGTAAGCTATAAAGAGGTGCAATTTATGACATTGCACAACATCATTCTGGAACATGAAGAAATCTGTTAAGGCATCAACTTAGCCTCTGATGTGCCACCTGGTGCTTCCAACATAATACAGCCTTAATTTTGGACTTAAGATGGTAGGTTGTTGGCTTTTTTATTATTAAATAATTGAATCATAATCTGGGTCAAGGCATCAGAGATTTGTTTTGGACCACAGCTGTGATTCCTGCTAATTTGGGATATTATAGATGGTGAGCTGTGATGATTCCTAAGATCATGCAGGAGACTTATTTCATGCAGCTTTCCTATGTTAAAAAAAGTCTTAAGTGTTGGGATCAGATTGGGACTCTCCAAAGCCCCACAAATACCATGGTATTTCTGATCCCTCTTTACAAAAGAAATGAGTCTGCCATTCCAGAGACTAGAACATGGAGCAATGGCTTCAAACTTCAGGAAAAGAGATTGCATCTAAATGTTAGAAAGAACTTCCTAAAGGTAAGAGCGGTTCAACAGTGGAGCCTCCTTCTTTGGAAGTTTTTAAAAATAGGCTAGATAGCCATCTCTCCGGAATGTTTTGATGGTGTTTTCCTACATGACAGGGGGTTGGACTCGATGGCCCTTATACTTTCTTCCAGCTCTATGATTCTATGAAAATACCTTTCAACTCTATGATTCTATATGCAAATCATT
Organism: Ctenosaura bakeri; assembly: GCA_948474755.1. Taxonomy (NCBI): domain Eukaryota; kingdom Metazoa; phylum Chordata; class Lepidosauria; order Squamata; family Iguanidae; genus Ctenosaura; species Ctenosaura bakeri. Next base: position 282,120 of record CAOLHI010000464.1, on the reverse strand, counting down.
CTCTTCCTTCCTTATTGAAGCAAACTAATAGCACCTGATCCAGAGCAAATTGTACTTTCAGATATTGCTTTTTCTTGCTCAGTTTTCCTCACACTGCCCTGGTGTTATCTAGATCAGTCTTACTCAAAGTGGTGATCCATGGACCAGTACTGGTGTACAAGCAATCAGCTGCCAGTACCTGGAGAGTCTCCAAGAAAGAAACAAACAGTTGTAGCCAATGTGTACACATATGGCACCCAAGAGTGGGAAATTGCTGGTCCCTCACAGTGAGAAGTATTAACCTAGATCTTACCTGTGCTGTTTCTAGCTGCAGGCAAAAAACTCAAAGGACTAGCTGCCTTACCACATGTTTTTTGAGGCAAGACATCTTCCTTCCACTAGATGCAACAGTAGGATGACAACAAACAATGAGCTTCCATGCGGAGGTATATATATTTTCCATATAGAGTCAAAAGGGATTTTTCTTACTTGATCACAGGTGAGGGATTATATTGTTGCAAGTAGGCTATTCCCAAAATAATTGCCACATAACACCCTTAGCTTATTTAAAATACATATCTATTGGGCAAGTTATTAACCAATTCTGCTTCACTACCCTGCAGCCACTAGAGGATCAGAGAAAGCTTGAAGTAATATGTGCAAAAACGTTTGAAATGAGCCAGAGTTCATTATACAAGCTCACTCTGGGTCAAATAAGTACAAGTAAATCAGATCTGTACATGTCATTTGAGCTTTTGCTTTTATCTGCAGGGTGATAAGGGTCAAATTAGATGTTTAGCAGAAGTTGTGTGAATGGAATTGTTTCTCAGAATGTACCAGGGTGGCCAGTTTGACTTAAGAGAAAAGGGAGGGTAGATCTTTATCTCCTGAACTTTTGCCCATCACATCACAAAATAGCTGCTGGTATCTCTAACTACATTTACTACCAATTTGGAGATGAGGATGATTTGCATCAGGGCTCTGATATGGGGAAGGAAGGGTTCACATCTCCCCCTTGCCCACACTACTGCATCCTCTTTTAAAGAAAAAGAAAAAACATTAGAAATCTTCAATCACAGAACACTGGTGTATCATGCAGTTTGGCACAATGTAGTATGGGAGGGATGGGAATCATGTGCCCTCCAGATGTTGTTGGAGGGCAACTCCAAACAGGCTTCACACTTGGCTGAGCTGGCTAAAGGCTGCTGGGATTTGCAGTTGTGCAGCTTCAGACTTCACTTTTACCTGGAGAGCCACATGATTCCCACCTACTTAGTCCAGACACTAAGCAGAATTATGTATATAGCCTTTTCCACACTGGACCGTTATAGCGCGATGATTCCACTTGCAACATCCTATGGAATCCTGGGGTTTGCAGTTTCGGCAGGGGCTGGCCTGCCCCTCCCAAAACTGCAAACCCCAGGATTCCATAGGATGTTGCAAGTGGGATCATTGCGCTATAACGGTCCAGTGCAGAAATGGCCTATGTTAGCTCCCATGTATGGGAAAAGAGCCAGATCTTCATCTAACATAAACTCTTTCTTTCTTTCTTTCTTTCTTTCTTTCTTTCTTTCTTTCTTTCTTTCTTTCTTTCTTTCCTTCCTTCCTTCCTTCCTTCCTTCCTTCCTTCCTTCCTTCCTTCCTTTCTTTCCACAAGCACTAAGCCTACACAGAATCACTTTGCTAAAATCCACATAGCCCTTTCCATCATTTCACCAACAGTAAAACAGAGAGAACTTCAGCCAGCTGGTCAGAAGCCTCTTTTAACAACGTTTACTATGTAATGGTGTCCTGGTAAAGTCTCTTTCTGTCTTAGCATAGAAGCACACAGATTTCCGTGGCCTGACCCATTTTTCTTCCACCCACTCTGACTAGCATTGTGTTGAATATAATCATAATGCCTTCTGAAAGCTGAATTAGAGATATATATGCAAGGAAATCCTGTGTTTATCCCCACCCCAAAAGCAAGTACAAGTATTTTAGTAAAGTGGCCAGCTTTGCCTTTTGGGAAAGAACAAATGGTATAGTTCATAAATATCTGCTTCTAGGAAAGTAAAGAGAGAGGAGGAAGAAGGAGTTCCTTTCTGTCTATCTGCTGCATCTGTTGCTCTCAGCTAAAGCTTGACTATTTTTAAATTACAAAAGAAAAATGGTTTAGCAACCATTTGGGTGGACAGAAGGCGTGACCTTAAAAAAGCTTGATTTTGGAAAGTGCTTTCTCCATAATACATTTGTTTCAGTTTGTTTAAACTTACATACTTCAAAGTATTAACGGTTACACAGCTAAGCATCTTTTGCCAGTGGACAGCAGCATTTCCTCAGGTATCCACTGTAGATCAATTGCCTCTGCAGTCATATTTCTCCTATTTATTTTATTTTTATTTTTAATGTGTCCTATTCTCCTATTTAGCTACGGATGTTGCAGTTACTGTCATGGTTGTACTTATGTGTATGCATTCTCAAAAGAGCACATGCAACTGCTTAGGTTACTGGGTTGCAGTCCACAAAAGCAGATGCTGAAATCAATTGATTGGTCTTTAAGATGTCATAAGATTCCTCCTTCTTACATTCAGATAAACTAATGAGGCTACCCCTCTGAAAATTAGGTTTATATGGTTGTCTCAATGAATTTTACAAAGATAGCATGGATCTATAGCATGCGCTAAGGCAAAACTTTGGTCATTATGCTAGCAAATGTGTATAGATTTGAGCATGGTGAGAGGTCATCTCACAAATAGAAATATCTGACCATTTTGCTATGAAAACCAACTAACTGAACTGCTTGTGAATTTACAGTCAATTCCATTACACCATACTAGGGATGGGGGACATGCAGTCTTGTTGTACTACAACTCTCATCATCTCTCACTATTAGCCACACAAACGACAATATCTAGTGGGTCCATTTAGACCTTAATCAGTGCCATGGTTATCCATGCCCAGAAACTGAAAACTCCAGGATTCCATAGGATGTTGAAAGTGGAATAATTGCGCTATAAGAATGTAGTGCAGAAATGGTTTCTGACTTTATTGTGTGCTGGGCTTCTGGATAGTGATCCTTGCACAACATTTCTGAAACCCAGCAGTATATGGCAAGTCACAATGACTGATAGTTCATAGATTTTTATTGCTTTTGAACACTGAATAACAACAGATATAGATGAAAGATATGTGTTTACTGATAGATGCTGTGGTATGAAACAGATACCTTGTAGCTGTGATATCAGATTTTGAGACAGAATAACTTTTTTTAAATGCCCATCTCTTTTACTTTAGTGAGTGTAATACTGTTGGTGATGTACCCTTGCATAACTCAGGCTTACATGAACACATGTGCTGTTCAATTCATTGTGCAAGAAGGTATTCAGTATCTCCCTGAGCGATGTATTCCCTCCCACAGACGCATGCCAGTCAGCTTCACAGTGCCAACATGTGCAACCACAGCCATAGGAGAGGACAGGGAGTACCTAGGCAGTATTTTCCTACAGTTCTGCAGCTGCGAAAAAAGAACAGGCATCACCCTGCAAGATCTACAGCAAGTATTTTATTCACCTATCTCCCTTATTAACTTATAAGAGGGAGGTTGGAAAATTTAGGATCTTGACTTTAGGATCCGTAATCCCACAAAACTAACTTGTCTGCACTCTGGGTATTCCAGCTGAATTGAGTGCATTGGATCCTGACCCATGTCCTTCACAGTTGTCTGCTGCTATAATTGCCTTTTCCCTGGCCAGGCTTACCTCTGATAGCAGCATCTCTGCCAAGGGAATGTGTCACTTAACTTATCCTACCCTTTCCCTGCCTGTAAGCAGGAAAATATACTAAGCATTTCCTCTCATGGTGCACTTGTTTATACATGCTTCTGACACTTTACAAACGATAGGTGCAACATTCTCCAAGACCGTGCTGTTCATCCCAGACGTTCTTCCAGGGTCTTTCTTCAGGATTCTTTTTATTGTATTATCAGTCACCTTGACACAACAGCCAACAACTCCCTTGCAGGCTTCAGGAGCTGTTTCCCCCCCCTCCAAGCAATTTTCCCAGACAGTTAATCGTCTACTCAGGGAAGCAACCAAGGAGGCAGCCTGAATTAGAAGCACTGTAGCAGAAGGAGAGAGAGACTTGTAATTTCTCACAAGGCTAGAAACTCATATCCACAAATGCCCTTTCAGTTATGTCAGGGCCTGTGTACATACAGATTTCAATCTTTTCCTGCCCTTATACCTTTAAAGGACTGCCTAGCAGATAAGAATAAACCTGCAGGATCGTTCCATGCAACCACTTCACCCTTCTGCCAGGGAAAAACTTACTTGTCATGCATTCGGATGCTGTATCACAGACATGGGAGTAGGGACAGAGTCAAATAGTTGGCAAACACATGGACCGCCAGCCTTTGGCTAATTATTTTTCCACCCAGTATTACACCGTGTACAGCTATGTGAGTTGATTTTGCACAACCATTCAACCAATTTGAGGTATGTTTGTGATAATGTACTAAATTTTGCTTCTGAGGACCCAGATTTCTCTGTGACTATAATGCCCTCTGGCTAAGGAAGTGACTTGGCAGTGAGCTGAAAGCTTGTCTTCACAGAGTTGAAAGGAATGAGTGACGGGTAGTGTAACTAATTGTTAACAAGTTGCTTTTCAAAATGCGAGAGTGTAACAAATTTACATTTTAAAAATCACCTGATGAGAGGGAACAAAGTGAGTGAATAAGTGATTATGAGAGAAGGAAGAAATTGAGAGAGGGCATTGTACTGTTATTTTTATGCACATTAAGAGAAATTTCAAGTGGGATTTCTCAGGATCTATGCTGCTCTCTTCCTAGTCCTAAAGTGCTCCTCCCCTTAATGAAAAATGTAACAAGCAATGTCAGGAGCAATGTAACGTTTTGCTAAAATGTCTTTGTAACCTTAACAGTTGCAACTGATGAGAAGGGTACAATTTGCAATGAGTAATAAAATTAATTACTTTTAAAAATGTCACTTTCCAAGCTCTGCGAGTTCACTGTTCCAATGTTCTTCCAGCCCTCAGCTGACACAGAGTGACAGGTCCAGTCAAGGCAAGAGATTCAGGTTAAATTTCAGGAGGATTGTTCATACCTAATCCTTCTAATTAGCCCACTTTTAGCAAAACAGAGCCCACCACCCACAGCTGGCTTGTGTTTCTGCACTCAACTGTTCCTGCTCAGTAAAGTCAACAAAGGAGAGTGGGATAACCTTTAAAATGGAAACAAAAGTAGGATTTCCCTGACATGAAGGAATGTATGCAAGGTCAGCAGCACATGAGGGAGTCAAAGAGCTATGGGTCATCATCAGCCAGCAAGTGCACAGCAGCCAGCCTCTCTCCATTAATCCGCCACAGGTCTGCAAGAGGCTTTTATTTACAGGACTGGATGAGCTCATTAAAGACCCTTCCAGCCTGGGGTGAGCTTTCTATAACTGCAGTTTTACAGACAGTGAGCACTCCTGCTTCCCAAAGCAGATTGTTTAGGGAGTAGTCCATGAAATGGAAGGGGATAGTAGGGTGGGACCTTGTGAGGGGAATAGCAGGATTCCATTTCTGAGAGCAGAGCTTCCATGGGTGGGTGGGTTTTTTTAAGACAAGAACCAGAAGGGTAAGATCCCAAATGTCCAAAATGTTGTGGGGGGGCACAAACTTGTGGGGTGATCATATAGGCAACGTCTACTAACAACACCACTTGTACAACCAGAGTTTCCTCACAGCAAGATATAAGCAACAGTTTAGTAGGATGGTGTGGAATCACAGAGGTGGAAGAGACCACAAGGAAGGTTAAGTCTACCCCCTTGCCATGCAGGAATATACCATCAAAGAATTCCCAACAAATGGTCATCCAGCCTCTGCTTAAAAACCTCAAAGAAGGAGACTCCACCACACTCTGAGGCAATGTATTCCACTGTCAAACTGCTCTTACGAAGTTCTTTTCCTGAAGTTTGAAGTCATTGCTCCCATGTCCTAGTCTCTGAAGCAGCAGAAAACAAGCTTGTTCCATCTCCCATATGACTTCCTTTCAAATATTTAAACATGGCTGTCGTGTCACCTCGTAACCGTCTCAAGGAGAAAAATACCCAACTCCCTAACGCACTAGGGCATGTTTCCAAGCCATTTTGGTAGCCCCCCCTCTGAACTTGTTCCTGCTTTTCAATATCTTTTTTGAACTGTGATGCCCAAAACTGGACACAGTATTCCAAGTGAAGTCTTACCAAAGCAGAATAGAGTGGTACCATTACTTGCTTCCACCTAGTCACTATACTCCTGTTGATGATGCACTAGAATTGCATTGGCTTTTTTTAGCTGCCACATCACACTGTCATGGTTAGAGCATTGTTAGAAAGAAACTTGGAAGATTCAGATTATAATCCTAATCATGCCATGAAATTCAGAGTGATCTTCAGTCAGTCACTCTTTATCAACACGATCTGTGTTAAAGGGTGGCTAGAGAGAAAAAAATGAGAGGAAGAGGGCCATATGCATCATCTTGGGCTCATTGGAGAAGAAGCATATTATAAAACTAGGAAATCATAAGTCACAGTTGCCCTTCCTTGCCTTTTTAGTCATAATTTCTCTGCAGCTTCAGTTCGTAGCTGCCATTTGAGAGAGCCAGGTACCATGCCAGTGATGGCAGCACTCATAAGGACAAAAGGGTATGGGAAGAAGAAGCCAAAGTGCCAGCATACCTAGTAGCATAGATAGAGTTTATCCAATCACAACAGTATCTTTCCTTGCATTTTGGTTAATTTACTGTCTCCTTTTCCCATATCTTTCAAAAGATAGTATACAGCTTTCTTGCAATTGTAATGGTGTGTTTTTGTTTTTACAGTGCTTTGTAACTTCAATAAAAGTTATTTAAACATGTATTTAAAATATATATTTCCACAGTGGGCTTCAGACTATGGATGGCCATAAACTGAGGCAGCAATTCTGGGAAAAATAGCCATGTGTCCCACTGTACAAAAGACAGTTCTCTTTTGGAAAGTGACGCCAGATAACAGCCCTTAACATTCTTTGGACATCCTTTTTTTTCAAGGCTTGCTCAATTCAAAGTCAATCTAGTTTAGAGTTTAAAAAAAAAATTAAGAGAGAACAGAGACCTAGAAGTTGCCTACCAACAGTTAGCTCTAGATAAAACACTAAGCAGACAGACAAATCCCTGGTAGCATTTTTTCCCCTGTATAATGGAGAGTTTAATAGTTACAATTACCTTGAATTTATAACATTACATATTAGTTAACATGTGCAAATTTTATGCAAATTTGCATCCTCCTTTATCCTCTTTCTTTTTAATGGTATGTAAGTAACCACTCTGTTCTGAGATCACTTCAGTATCTACATAATTTTGCTTCTCTGTTTGCCTAAGGAATCCTCTTCTGAGAAGAAATCACTGGTCTGCACTTTTGATTAGATGCTGATATGCCTTGTGAAGTGCTAGATGCTTTATATGGACACACTCTTCTGAAATTATAGCTTTCCACAGCATCCCCACAAAATTAGAACTTGACTGATAATTAAAACAATTACTCCACTGTGATACCCATTGGGTTTCTGAGAAGCAGAACAAAAAGGCAGGGTGCTCAACAGGCAGCTAGGTGGGACTAGGATATTAATAGCATGGCCACATGATAAGCAGGATAAGGTTCTTGTACCTTGAATAGATGTCTGAGGGAGGGCATTTCATCTGTTGTACCTTGACACGCCAACTATCTGTGCTAAAATTCCTTCTGCTTGCAAAGGTAAGAGATCCCTGTCTTCTTTTCACACAGCCACCCTAGATATTAACAAGTAGGTCTGTTGTTTTTTTAAATTTATGTAGTCACTGATGCTAGTTAAATGAAGCTTTAGGTGAGCAATGGGCAAAGCACACCCTGCAGATATTATTGGTCTGCAACCCCCAACATTCCTCACCATAATATACTGGCTAGGGCTGTCGGGTCTTGCAGGCCAATAATATCCAGACAGCCCAAAATCCCTTCTTTAGGTAATAAACGCCTCTGTGTTGGGCTATGGATGAAGGTACATGGAGGAGATCCATTTTATCAAAGATCTCAATCTCCTGATTGCCATCATGAGGATGATGTTGTTTTCATCATTGTTGTGTGCCTTCATGTTGTTTCTGACTTATGGTGACCCCATCACAGGGTTTTCTGGAGCTGCCTGTGTATGATGCGCCCAAGGTCACCCAGTGGGTTTCCATGGACAAGTGGGGAACTGAACCCTGGTCTCCAGAGTCATAGTCCAATGCTCAAACCATCACATTGGATGTCTCATAGGCCAGCTTATATGTTACTTCTTGTGAATTCTTTAGGAAGGCAGCACAACAGGGTCTGCAAACATACAGGAAAAGTTGGTACCTTTATTGACCAGAAGAATCTAGGACAAGTTCTGGTTTTCCCCTTATTTGTATGAATAAGTCATAAGTGAGGTCTGATAATATTATCATGAGTTTTACTTCTTCCCTGACTGGTTACTATCACGGTATATTACACAATGGGTCACAAACATAATTGAGAAGCAGGTAAATTCTAACCTGAGGGGTTTGAAGCTCTGTACTGCTTTAATACATTTCAGAGAGTGTAACAAATGATAATGAAATACCAAATATCCAAGCTGGCAATATGAAATCATCAAGCAAGAGGTGTTGCTTAAAATTTAAAAAATCAAAACATAATTAGTGCTGAAGGCCAATTCCCATAAAGATCTATGCAGTTGAAGCTATTATTAACTTTACTTTTTCTACCTCTGCCTGTGTGCACTATAAATTCTACCTCCAGGAAAGATCTATTAAATTAAACCATTACACTAATAACGGCTTGAGTGCTTCACGTTATTACCAGAAAAGGCCCACGGCTCAGGTCATCACTAACTTTATTTTTTCTTATTGTCAGCTGAGTCAGAAAAAAAGCAACACACACACACATTGTAGCTTCAGACTCTGGTAAATGCAACCTTGATAAATGGATACCCTCTGTCATGGCGCATAATTTCCAGGACTATCATAATTAACTTCTAGTGCTGAATTATTGTTGTTTGAACAAAGCAAAACAAACTAACAAACAATAAAATAATCTTGTGGGTTTGTTTTCCTATGCTATCAACATTACTGCTGGTTTAAAAAACTGAATTCAACATGAGAAAAGAAAGCAATGTAGGAGTGAGGGAAAATAGGTTCTGGAGAAGGTATGTGTGTTTGTGTTTTTAAGTCACAATACCAGTGGAAAATCTGTCTCAAAATGCATATCAATAAGATTAATGGGGAAAGAAAGAGTTCTAAAATTGTCTGTAAGTGCTGCCTAAGATTAATTTCCATGCAAAGTAATGCTTAAATATAAACAGCACAGATATCAAGGAATAATAATTACTGGACGCTCAGTGTGATCCCATTTCTGTCTGTCTGCTCAGAAGCAAGTCACATTGAGTTCAAAAGGCTTGGTAAATAGGTATAGAATTATAGCCTAAGAGGCCTCCCCTGCTGTGATTCCAGAAATGAAAGGATGAAAAATGAAGTATACCTGTAATAATGCTTTTACCTACATCCCTGAGATTGTTCCACTCAGTTAGTTAGATTGGTGGATATTACCTCTGGAAGGAAGAATGCAGGAGAATGGCTTCCTGCTGGTGTCACATAGAGCTCCACTAAGGAGAAGCTGCCTGGCAGTAATAACGCCAACTGACAACTTCAATTCAAGGAGCCCATTTTAAGATCTTCTTATTCTCCTGTATTGTTTGTAATAAAAGTGGGCAGCAAGGAAGGGAGAGAAGTGTAGCCCCACTCCAAGCCCCCTGCCCCCGGCCTAACCTCAAGGAGGACAGGCTTCTGGACAGTCCTCTAGCACAACGCTCCACAGTCCAGATATTAATTATGTTGCAGATTTTTTTAATACCATGAGTTATACAACTGAAGTGCCCCTAAATAAATAGGAGGTGAGTGGAAGGTGTGGGGATATTTAATAACTATATTAAGTAGAGTGCAGCAGGACTAGAGCAATATGAGCATGTGGTAGAAACAGAAGTAATTCTTCCAGAAGTAATTCTTCCAGAAGCTCTTGTAAGGTAAATAGAAAAAACAAAACTGATGTTTATTGTCTCAGGAACTCCATCTCAGGAGAACAAAGGAGATAGGCAAAACAAGTTGACCTATACTTGGTTATAAGAGCCCCCAAAAGCCGACTTACATGTTGTGTATAAAGCTAGCAGCCATTATTAGCCTTGGAGCCCCATAGCTGCACCCTCCCTAGGCAAACAAAGAGACTAACTTCTTGAAAAAGGAGAAAGTCATCTCAATTAAGAAGAAAGCAAAAGGCTTATGTACATAGACCAAAGAAAGACACAGAGAGGTGAAACAAGAGGCAGGTGTTATCTAGACTCTCCCAGTAAACACTTTATACAAGTGCTGATGTCTATTTGCTTCCCACCCAAGTGCATTTCTTTCCTCCCTGAACAATAGCAGCAGCTCACAGCCCAAGCAGACAGTGCAACCATGAATCACGGGTACTGATTTAATGGCAGAATTCCCATACTTCATGAAGAAAGTTTTCTAGACAAGAAATGTGGTTTTCTCTGACACTTTTTAAACCCAGGACCTCTTTTTACAAGAAATTAAACAGTGTCTCAATCCTAAACCTGTCTCTTTGTCATGCAGCCTCCTTATGCAGTGTCCCGCACAAACCAAAACATAGCCAAAAGGCTTTTTAAACCCTTCTTCTCTGATAAAATCAGGAACACAGGCTCTGGAATTGAACAAGCAAGGTACCCAAAACAAGGTTTCTCCCAGGTCAAGTGGATCTAAGAGCTCCAGGAAGCTCAAAGTGCATTTCATGTACTTTACATGAAATACTGGGGTCCTTTCATGCTACAAAGCTGTAGTACTATGATTAAATATGTAACTATAAATACAGTATACACCCCCTGGCTCTGGGTCTGCAGCACATGTTACGTCCAACACGTGTGTTCATATGTAACCACAACACTGCATGTAAGTGTTGATCCTGGACCTGGCAATGAGGTGCACAATGGGGAGATTGCACTTTACGTGAAATATGGGGTCCTTTCATGCTACAAAGCTGTAGCACTATGATTCCACTTTAACTGCCATGGCAACATGCCATGGAATCTTGGGGTTTGCAGTTTGGTTAAAGGTATTACAGGAGCAATCTAGCTGAGAATCTGAAATGCCCCTCCCTAAACTGTGTCCAGTTCTGGGTATCACAGTTCAAGAAGGATATCAACAAGCTGGAATGTGTCCAGAGGACAATCAAAACGATCAAAGTTCTGGAGACCAAGTCTTGTGAGAAATGACTTAGTGAGCTGGAGATGTTTAATGTGAGGAAGAAGCATCTAAGGGGTGACATGATGGCTAGCTTTAACCATCTGAAGGGGTGTCATGTAGAAGATACAGCAAGCTTGTTTTCTCCTGCTCCAAAGACTAGGACACAAACCAATGGATTCAAATTACAAGAAAAAAGACTCCATCAAACAGGAAGAATTTTTTTACTGTTAGACCAGCCTGACAGTGGAATAGATTGTCCCAATGGGAGGTGGGTTCTCCATCTTTGAAGGTCTGTAGACAGAGGTTCGACAGGCAGCTGTCAGGAGTGCTTTTGCTGTTTATTCCTGCATGGCTGCAGGTTGTACTAGATAGCCTTTGTGGTTGCTTCTAATTCTATGAACTGCAAATCCCAGGATTCCATGGGATAGAATCTTGTCAATTAAAAGGGAACCATACTGCTATAAATGCATAGTATGAGCCTCAGTAAAGACTTCAATCAAAGAACATAGGCTTTGATAAATATGCAAGTATGCTAAATGATTAGGTAACTCAGTTAAGTTGGATTGCCAATTAGGCGATTAGTGACTAGAATCACAGAGCAGAGAATCAAAGACAATGATGGATATTACAGTTGCCAGTCAATGGGAATTGGGTAGGCAGTAAGTGTTTAGCAGACCACGCTGGAGACTGAGACACAATGGGCCAGACTCAGGCCATTTCCACCCTAGACTGTTATAGCACTATGATTCCACTTTCACCATCCTATGGAATCTTCGGGTTTGCAGTTGCGGGAGGGGCCGGCTGCAAACCCCAGGATTCCATAGGATGTTGAAAGTGGAACCATAGCGCTATAACAGTCTAGTGTGGAAATGCCTTTGGAATGGAAATGGCACAGGAGTGGGCAATGTAAGGAGCACAATGGACAGTAGCTAAAAAGAAACTGGGGGGGGGAAGGCAGGCAGGCAGGAGGTGCTTACATGTTTCAGGGGAAAGAGGTTTAAGGAAGATGTTTCCCCAAAGTGATGCAGAATATTGTCAAGAGAGTCCATATACAAAGGCTACAGAGGCTGCAGTTCATAAAATAATGGTGCAAGCATCATTTTACAGAGGCAGGGAATCCTTGGATACATCACACATTCTCAGCACTCTCCCCAAAACAACTTGAAGGCACACAACAACAACACAACAGTACAGGAAGTTATAAGGTTTGTTTGGACACCTACAGGCATCCCTCACTTTTTGCTGGCCTGCTTTTGACAGTCTAACCTCTTGACACTTTTAAATTATTATCAGAACTCGTTTATTTGATATGTGGTCCATTCTTTCTACCACGTGTCATATATATGGGTTCTGGCTCTAATTGAAAAGGGTCTCTGACCCAACAGGCAGAGAGGGATGAACTCTGCAAAAACCTGAGCTGGAAAGAGTGGCGGCGGCAGCAACATCACGAGCACCAGCAGGATGGGGAGGGGAGGCTCTGGACTGGATAGGCAACGGATGGAGCACTGGATGCACATTCTGCCCCAAAGCATAATGGGAAACTGAACATGGGTTGTTGCGGGGGAAGTCACATCATCTTGCTGGAGCTGAGAAAGCACCATCCATCTGAGGTGTGTTACCCTGATTTCTGGGGGTACCATGAGGGACCCCTAAGTGTGCTCCAAATTACAAAGGTGGGAATTAGTCAAAAGAGCACAAGCTAGCAATACGAGAGGCAGGGCAATGGAGCGAGATCTTTTACCCAATGTCTACGGCGTCAGGCTGATTCAAGGAGCAAACAGAAGTAAAATAATAATTGTTGTTTTTATTAAAATACAGCCAAACAAGTGTATACAACACACTCACACAGAGAACTATAGAAATAAAAGGTTGGAATGGGATAGAGGGATTTTTAGAGGAGGTTTTTGGTATGGGTAATACTACACCAGTCCTGAAGCCCGGGTGGTCTGAAGAAGAAGTTCATGGATATGAAGTTTCTCAGTGCATGGAGCTGAGAGGAAGGCTCACCAACCAAAGCAGCAGCAAGGCAGGATGGAAGTCGGGAACGATCCAAGGAAGCTCTCAAAGTCAGGGATTCTTATAGGGGAAAATGTGGCCGTAGGCTAGTCCGTACTTGGGGAAAACAATGAGTTTCAGGCTGGAGACAAAGCCTCCGAAAGGTCAGAATTTTACATGATTGGGTTAAGTCTGAATTGTCAATAGAGTAGCCAGTATGCAAACGTGGAGTGCTTGACAGATGAGTATTCTGCTAATCAAGCTGCCTGCTCGGGGCAGGGAGTTCTTTGTAAGTAGCGTGCATACATAATGCGGTACTTGCCTTGAGGTCTCCAGAAGCGGCGGGTCAGCTATTTCTGGCCTGCCTGTATTTGTGTGGAATATTACAGCGATTAGTGACCGTGCCTGTCTGCGAGCTTGTCCGGGGCCCTGCAAGCACGTGGAGAACAGAGGCATATAGTAGGCCAAAATATTGATATCAAAATGATATCTAATATCCCACAAGTCCGAGCTAGAAACTGCGGTAACAAGTGCCACCTTCAAGCATCTGGTGGCAGCACTTGTACATTCTAAAATATTGGTTAACAGATAGCATCACTCTTCTCTGGATAGATGAGTAGTTCATGTAAAATGTGTTTCTCATATAAAATGAAAGATAGGCTTTGATTATACTGCTAAACTATGTAATCTACTAATATATAAACATCAAAGTTTGTTTGTCTGCGTCATGCAAAGATCTCATATGATTGACTGTGTGAAGCAAAGGCCTCATATGATTGGCTGCTTGTCAAGATTCTATGGAATCCTGGGGTTTGCAGTTTAGGGAGGGGCCCTTAGAATTCTCAGCCAGGGAGCTCTGTGTCTGTCTTGAATAGTCCTGTTGCTATGGAAATGAGGCCTAGCAGCAAGGAGGACAGCAGTGTTTTCCCAGGAACCCAACCTGATTGGATTGGGGAATATGGGGAAAAGTTACAAGTTCTGGACAGGACAGTTTGGGGAATTAGAGACACAGGATCTCAAATCTTTCTAACAAGTATTAGCTATGAAAAAATAAAATCCCAGGCAACACCGGGTATATATGCTAGTTTTTGTATAAGAGTGTGCCTGTATAGGCATTCCCTATTTTTTAAAAGATTTCTGCTTTTTTAAGGTGCTTAGATCCCTAACCTGTTGAATAAGCAGAGGATGCCTGTACCTGCCAATTCAACATTTTGCACAACAACTTTCCCCAACTGTGTGCCCTTCAGATGTAGTTGTGATAGAACTCCCATCATCTCCAACCAATTATAAGAGTTGTAGTCAAACACAGATGGAAGACATCTGGTTGAGAGAAGGCTGAAGCAAAAAGTGTTGATGGTTTCCAGGTTTCATCCTAAAGATATAAGTTTGGCTGGAGACTGAAAAAGTTGCAGTTTTGGACTAGAACTCCAAGAATCTCCCAGGCAGCACAACCAGTGGCCATGGTGGCTGGGGAATAGTGGGAGTTCTAATCCAAGAAATACAGTTTCCAAGCTCCAAACTATTGCCAGACTTTGAAAAAGAGAAGAAAATAACATTGAGATACAATGCTCATATAACATGAAACAAATAATTATATCGCAGTCAGACATAAGCCCATCCCAGCATTTGGGAGAAAACAAAAGCATGACATATTGGAAAAGGAAGTAGACAGGGGCCCAGAGAGTACTGTGTCTATTTCTAGAAGTGCTGTTCATACCTCCGACTCAGTATCACACTGCCATATTAGTATGTGCTATTGATTTCTTCTTAATACAGTGAAATGCCCTAGTAATGAACTCGGCAGTACCCATAATGATTTCATATCATGAAATGTTATGTACTTTATGCATAACAAAGTAACGGCAGACCCAAAAATAGCAAACCTCATAATAAAATGTTATTGAAGTTCTTGAATTTCAATATAAAAGGGACTCTGCCATACTCAAGAGCTTATAAGAAACAAATGCATACTTAAAGGAGTTGTACCAAAGTCATGTCATTGACTGAATTACAGTGTCATTAGGAAATGCTACTTCGAAAAGCAGATGAGTGCCCTGCACCCCTCCTGCACAGATATGTATATATGTGCCTTCGAGTCACCGGTGGACCTACGGTGACCTCATGAATTTTATAAGGTTTTCTCAGGCAAGGAATACTCAGAGGTGGTTTTGCCAGCTTCTTCCTCTGAAATATAGCCTATAGCACCTGCTATTCAGTGGTGGTCTCCCATCCAAGCACTAACTAACCCTGCTTAGCTTCCAAGATCAGACTACACAGATACGAAGATGAAATAGCAATGAGAGTTAATCCTTTGGAATGTCTGGGGCCAGGTGACAAGAAAGTGCTCAAGGTGCTTCCCTTCCAAGAGTTGTTAGTTTTGTGTATGTGTGACTTCGAGTCACTTGTTGACTGATGGTGACCCCATTAATTTCATAAGTTTTCATCAGCTAGAACTACTCAGAGGTGGTTTGCCATTGCCCTCCTTGAATAGCCTACAGCATCTGGCATTTTGTGGCTGTCACTCATCCAAGCACTAACTCAGCCTGCCCCTGCTTAGCCTTCAAGGTCAGACGGGAGCTGGTGTCTTCAAGATATTTAGTCTTGTGTCAGTTGCTAGCTAAGGTAAGAGAACAGGCAGACTCAAGCAAATCCAATAGCTGCAAAATACAGCATAGCTAAACTATTAGGATAACTTAGGATAAAATAAGAAAATGGGGTCAAGTTGCAAGCTGTCCACACAGAGCCCGTGCCTTTCCCAGCAGAGAATCCAAAACAGCTACAGAAGGCACAGGCACTGTACCTTTGGAAGGCCTTCATCCTTCTATTCCACCTCCTCTGGTCCAGCTCACTAAAACCAGGTAGATGGAATGACTGCATATTCTCTCTCAGTGCTTTAGAGCTTTAAACAGATGTCTGTGTTGCCAGCTGGCAAGCTGACAGTGAGAACAGTCAGAATGTTTTAAGCACTGGATTCCCCCCATAAGCCACGTTTTGCCTTCCATATGCTCCTTGTCCTTAGGGAAGTCATGCAGTGTATTTCCACCAGATATTCCTCATTACAGCATGTCAGTTATATTTCACTTGTCCCATGGGACATTTTCAGAATTCAGTAATCGGGAAGATTTTGCAATTTCTAAGGTTTTTTTTTTTAAAAAAAAGATTAACATTTCACACATACATATCAGTTCAGCTCCCAACACTGTAGAATTTGTTTAGCATTGTGCAGCTGACTTATACACCTAAACTACCCAATTCAATATTCAGCCAATCAAAACTGTGAGAACAGAATATGGCCATTTCCGCAATACAATGTTAAACTGCTGCTATTCCACTTTCAATGCCCTGTGGAATTCTGGGGTTTGTAGTTTACTGAGATCAAAGAGCTCTTTGGCTGAGAATTGGATGTGCCCTTCCCTAAACTACAAACCCCAGAATGCCATAGGAGGTCGATAGTGGAATAGCAGCACTTTAAAACTGTAGTGTGGAAATGGCCTATGTTATGCAAAAAAAGAAGAAGCATTTATTTCATTCATCCATATAAGTGTGCCCATTTTTGTACTTCAATCACCTGCCAACTTATGATGACCCCATGAATTTCATAGTGTTTTCTCAGGCCAGGAATATTCAAAAATAGTTTTATCACTTCCTCCCTCTGAAATAACAGCCTACAGTAGTTGGTATTTGTTGAGCAGCCATCCAAGTGTTAACCTGAGCTGACCCTGCTTAGCTTCCAAGATCAGATGGGATCTGGTGCTTTTAGAGTGTAGAGTGATCATTGTACTGCCTTATTGTGAAACTTGATATTTACTTTTTGCAGAAAGATGCTCCTAGCAACAAGATTAAAATACTGAAAAATTTGAAGAATGTAGGGCTCTGAGAACGGATACTGCTCGCTGGAGTTTGGTTTCTGGCACTCTGACTTTAGCTGCATGATAGATTTACAACAGGTTACTGCTGCTGGATTTAATGCAAATCCTTACTTCAGAGTTTTTTGTTGTAATATGCTTTTGCTCATTATCACTGCACCACAGAATAGGTTAAATAGATAAAAAAAAAATAGGGATGAGCCAACCAAATCTTCAGATCCTCGAATCCTGGGTAAGGATTTGAGATTCCCGAATCCAAATCCCTGTGCCAAAATAGGCAAACGGAATCTTTCGAATCCGCCAACTAAATAGATTGTTGGAGACCGGGACGCCTGAAAACCTGGGAGACTAGATACACAAGGGGAGATAGCAAGTAGGTGAATTTTTCCCTTAGAGTAATAATGGCCTTTGCTAACAATTTCACAAATTACATCTGGGGTTGTATTCTATGATATTTAAATTGAACATTTCATATCTAAGTTCAGTACTTGACTGGAAGCTACAGGCTTGAGATTTCAAGGACAGCTGAAGGATTCCTTTGCATAGCTCCCTTGCAAACCTCTTTCAGACACAATTCTGGGGTTTGGAGTTTTACAAGGTCTCACAGCCTTCTCTGCCAAAGTGTGCTGGTGCATCATCAAACTACAAACCCCAGGATACCAGAAGGAGCTGTGCAAAGAAAAGCCAGTTTTGACCTGGATTGTCTCTCTACTGTAGTATGTGGCCCTGTTTACACAGGCAGGAAAATGTGGGATTAATCCACATTTTCCTGCCTGTGTAGAAAGGCCCTTCATGTCATTTTCAGTCTTCGGAGATCCTGAGGCAAAACTAGGACAATTGTCTTGGCCAGATTTCTTCAGAAGGAGGTTTGCCTTTGCCTAGGTTTTTGCTAAGGCTAAGAGAGTGTGTCTTGCCCAAGATTATCCTTCTTTTCCTTGCTTTTTAAACCCCCTTTTTAAAAAAAGGATTCGAAAGATTCAAGATTCATGAGATTCGTGGATTTCCAGAACCTTCCAGGGATTCAGATCCGGATTCGGAAAATTCTGGATTCGTCCCATCCCTAATAAAAAATAATATAGCAACTTCTTAATTTGACTAGAGCAAAACAGGTCTGTCCTTGAGTACAATTCAGAACTTTCATCTGGTTTAAAGTGTGACAATCCAGCCTGCAGAATGTGTATAATGAAAGTGATTGATTTTTTTATTACTTTAATGATCAGTGTGTTTGCATGCAAAATTGTGGCACTGGGGTTGGTCTTTAAAGCCCATGTAGGTTGGAGACACACCTAAGGTTATCACTGCTGTTGGCGAGGCAGTAGCAGAGAACTCATAGCAAAGTCTTATCAGTGATGGCTCCAGTATTGTGGAACTGAGTTTTTCAGAACTCTTTCCTACTGGAGTGTCATTGCACTTAGTAAAGCATTTTACTACTGTCCTGCTACTATCAGTTAACTTTAGAATATGTGTTAGAACTGTGATGAGGTGCTTTAATTTTATCATAAACAATTCTACTAGTTATAGTTAACTGCTTTAAAAACTATTCCTTGGTGAAAAGTGGGTGTACCCACTACATATAAACAGAAGTAAAATAACTGGTGAAATAACTTACTTTGCAATATGCCAAAAGGAGGACAAAATTCTCAGCCATCATTGCAATTTTTTTTTTCTGCTTCATCAACCTTGGTTTGCACAGCTACACATATCAAGCTTCTCACCTCACATTTAAATAAAAACTAAACAGGGCCTAGAAAGAAGAGACCAATGCTAGAAAATCACCTTCACCCCCTTAGGTGTATTTTGGTACAGATTTGCAATATCAGCAAACCATCACAGTAGAAGGGGATACATTCACTCACAGCACCGTGGCTGCAGACAGTAGTGGGAGTCTAGAGGCAGATGTGGGGTTTAAGCCTAATTGATCTTCCTGATTGGAAACAGCTGCTCAGCCTCAGCCTGCCTTTTCAAATGATGCAGAAAAATGCATTTGTTGTTCCTAGACTGATTTTTTTTCCTTTTTTCTTTTTGGCAACAAGGTATTTCAACAATGTCTACAAAACAACTCAGCAAACTTGTTAATGTGGTTGAGATGGTGAGCAATGGAGGAGGCAGCTCCGTGTATATGTGTGTGTGTTTTAATTTGAATTATACTCTACAGAGATGGGACTATTTAATTGGAATGATCTGCAGGTCACTCATTTTCCTCTTCCTTGGAACAAATGCACTCAAAGATGCATGCTGATGATTGCTCTTCTTGTAATAAACAGATCTTTTTGCTTCTCTCCTGAGTGGATGGGGGAGCAGTCTCTCCCCAGGGTAGAAAATGAAGCTACGCATGTATCAGAGATCTTAAGGGGAAAAAAATTAACACTTGGACATGCTTATTAGGGGACAATGTGAGGTACCTGGAGAAACCTGGGACATTTAAAACGTAATCTGTTTATGCATGCCTTGAGGACACACGTTTTTTACAAGAATTCAGCAAGCGCTGCCAAGTTTTGCAAACATGTCTGTGCTCCCACAGTCCACAGCCTGATTGTCTTTATGGGCAGCCTTTCAGAAAGGTTCTTTCTCCAGCATGAGGGAAAGTCTTGAAAATCCAGCTGCAGATACAAAATCACAGGGGAGAAGTGTGGGGAGAAGGTGAGTTTTCTTGAAAATCTGGCCTGTGATGCTAAGAAGCGTGGAATGGTAAAGTATTCTGATTTCTGACGACTACAGCTTTCCCCAGATAACAGTGTTACTATTGCACAACTGACACTATTGTTATTTGTCCAGCCTTGCAAAAGATCCAGGCCTTCTTCTCAGAAATATCCCAGCTGTTGCTGGAAAGGAAAATTTGCTTGGAACTCAAAACTCCAGATGTTACTCTATCAAAATTCGGTTTTATATTGCCTTATAAGGACTGGAGCAGAGAGACTGGAGGCTCTCCTGCCACCTGAAGCAAGAGAAGTGGCTCCTGACACCACCTATTCTCCTTCTCATTCTTCTGAATGCAAGACAGAAGGAGTGTGGGCTCTGTGGAAAGCAACACCAGCCACACAAAGAGTCCCCACTCCTTCTGCCTTGCATTCAGAAAAGTGAAACGGAGAATAGGTGGTGGCTGGTGCTGCTTTCCACAGAACTCACCAGGTCCAAATGCAAGGATTTGAGAGGTCCTTCCTTGGAGCCAGGCATTTGGGACTGACCAGCTCTGTAGGGAAAAGCATTCACCATTTTGACTGGTAAAGCTCCTTAGAATGATGAGCATTTTCACTAATAAAGCTCTGTAGAATGATGGGGGATTCTTCGTGCCTATTGGATTGACATCACTATTGATGAGCAACAGATCTCTGCTCTTTGCACTATGCTGTTTGATAATCTTTATACACTTTTAAAAAACTTTTTATAAGTTGAATGTTTTCTGTGCTGCACCGCTATTGATATCCTTATGAAGCCCTGATAAAACATTAGAAGGCTCAGCACCTGCGCTGGTCCTCCTCCTCCTCTGCCATTCTGCAAAAGTGGGTCATTTTGTGAAACACACACATACATAATATTACTTTCAGCAGTGTGAACACAGAACAGTCAATCTGTATTTGTTCACTTGGTCTGTATTTCTTGGGAGGCGGGACCAGTCTAGTGGAACTGTTGTGGCTCTCAATTTAATGTAATTGCCCGTGAGTTTTTGTGGGGTTCTTGTTCCACACATAAGAGGAGATACAAGGGAGGAAATGAGTCTTCTACATCAGAAGCATTTATACTGGTGATGGGATACAGCAACAATGACAGAGTCAGCACCGAAGGGCTACAGAGTGGGGGAAGGAGACAAAGGGAGAGGATTAGCAGTTGACATCCCCCTATAAACCATGAAGGCAACAAAGGAAGCTAGAGAATGATGTATAATGCAACCTAGAAGACAGGCCACTTACATTATCGCACTATTTGTGGAGCCACAACTCAACTGTAAACCATAGCTCAGGGTTGTCTGACAGAGAGAGAGAGAGAGAGAGAGAGAGAGAGAGAGAGAGAGAGAGAATGTGTATTTGAAAAGCAAGACAGTCAAGAAGGTTGTAGGAGCTACAGACACACAGATTTAGGGTTTTCCCTAAAGTGCTTTAATCCAAAGGCATAGATTTAGTTGGGCATTAGATGTGATGACTTAAAGATCATACAGTTTTGCAGTGTGCAGCACACTGAGCCAAAGCTTAACTGAGGAAGACACAATCAGTCTAAAGTTGTTTTCGGCAATCTTGTCTAAGCTCATAGTCTCAGAGCAGCAGCAAAAAGCTCCCTGTGGTGTTGCCACAAAGCTACCCAGTGATCTGTCAACACATTCTTTTAATATTCTCCTTCTCAGAGTTCAGAAAAGTTACTTTGTTGGATTACAGGTCTTAGACTTCTCCCAACCAACAAAGTCAGTGGCCATGCTGTTTTGGGAAGTTCTGGGAGCTATAATAATAATAAAAAAGGAACTTTTCAAAGCTCTGCTGCTGGTTTTCTGACAGATAAAGGAATAGCTTGCTCTCTGCTTTCTTGGGCATTATGGGAATTACATGGAAAATCTTTCAGAAACTTAATCACTTTTCCACAATCACTTGGAAGACTGCAAATGGAAAATGGGGTTTAAAGAATACTCTGCAGATGATGTACAGATCTCTAGGCACTAACAGCAGATAGAAAGTTGGCATCAAACTGCTAATGTTTTCCAGTAGACATGCCATGATACAAATTATGTTTAGTTTGGCAAAGAGGTCTCATTTATCTCATAAAATTTGCTAACACACGGATGACTGGGGCAATCTGGGATATTGCTGGGAATGGGCTGTAACTAAGTGGCTTTGCACACATTGACCAGACACACTGACCTGTTGGTGGCACACACAATGTTATGCTAGGCATATGGAGTGATTTTTTTTCCTGTCTGTGTGGAATGGATGTATCCAGATGATAGTGCTGCGAGTGGCATTCAGCATACAGAACCATTTCATATGCACAACGATGCATCTAGAGCAGTGTGTCAATGTGCATTATGCATTGCATGCTGCCTCTTTGCATGTTGCAGTGAGGTGACAGCTGTGCACTTTCACCATTTCTCATTATTGTGCTATGGTGGTATCCAGTATAGCTGTAGTGCTAGCACAGCATAATTCCTCTGGTGGATACTTCAGCTATGATGATACAATGTAGAATCTCAGCCTAAAATCCCTGGATCAGTCTCTGACATCTTCACGTAGGGCTGGAAATGAGTCAGGCCCTTGCTTGAATCCTGGAGAACCACTACTCCTCAGTCCTGAAAATACTAGGGTAGACAGAGCAATGGTATATCTCAATATAAGGTTGACTCCACTGTTCTAATGGGTGTCCAACATCATCTTGAGAGCAATGGATCTATTCTTCACAACACCAAGTGTCCACTGGTGCCAACAGATTAGCTTTTCTTCGTCTTAGTTGTCATGTGGGAAAGTGGGGACACAGACCTGTAGCTTCAGGAGTGAGGCAAAATGAGGGCATGCCCCCCAGTAAGAATTCTGCCCCTCAATGAGATGTTCCTTCAGTTCTAAAATTTCTGGCAATGCAGTAACTTAAAGCTTCAATTGATCATTCAAAAGTTTAGGTGTCCAAAGAAAAACAGTAAGTAAAGTTACCAAGGCAATGTGAAGACAGCAAGTACAGAAGTTGTAGCTATGAATAAATTCCAGTCTCTCACTCTCTACAATGCTATAAATTTGAGGACTGAAGGAAAGTGTCATTTTGGGGAGGGGGCAGAATTTTTTCTTTGGTAGGCAATGCCCCCATGTTGCCTCCTTGTAGTTACACCCCAGACCAGGACCAGGGCTTCAAGGGGAATTGCATCTTGGGTAGGATGCTTCAACCTACACCTAACTCCTCCTCTCATGTGGCATTTAAGCTTAGAAGAATGCCATCAGCTGGTACCATGTACCATGTCACTACTACATGGACAACTGAGGCAAAATCCATCATTTTGACATTAGGCTATTGTTGGTAAGCCAGCCCAACATGCTACAAAGCACTGAGCCTCCCCAATTACAGGGGTTTCCAGGAAAGCTTTCAAACTTCATACGTGGTCATTCAGAAGAAATCCAATCCCATCTAAAACTAGTTATAAACCTCCATCCTAAGTAATTAAGTTCTGAACTCTGTCGTGTGGGAGGGAGTTGACTTGTCCAAAGAGCTGCAGCCAGATTGTGAACACGAGTTGGTTGTATGGAGCACACAACTCCGTTGTTACAACAACTCCACTGGCTACCAGTCTGTTTCTAAGCATAAGTCAAAGTGCTGGTTATGAAGCCCTATGCAGTTGGCCCTCCATATACATGGATCCTGCATCTACAGGTTCAGTAAAAACTCAGGAGAGGGCCTCCTTTGTGGCTGCTCCTGGACTCTTAAACACCCTTCCTAGGAAGGCTAGGCTGATTTCTTCTTTGCTGTCCATTTGTTGGCAAGTGAAGACCTTTTTCTTGTGTCTGGCTTTTGGGAACAGATTGTTTTACAAGAAAAGGGCTTTTTAGTGCGCTGTACTATTTTTTTTCCTTGTTTTTAAATCAATGTTTTAAATGGCTTTAATTTTGTTGACAGTTTAATACTATTTTATCATAACTTTTTCTATGTTTTAGCCACATTTATTTGTAATTCTCTCTATACTGCATACCACCTTGAGGCCCCTTCTGGGAAAGGAGGATGGGATGGGATGGGATAACTTCTTAATCTTGTTGTTCTGTGCATTGCAGTTATTTCTGACTTATAGTGACCCTAAGGCAAACCTATCATGGGGTTTTCTAGGGCTGAGTGTGTATGATTTGCTCAGGGTCATCCAGTGGGTTTCCATAGCCAACAGGGAATCGAACTCTGGTCCCCAGGATCATACTCTAATGTTAAAACCCCTACACCACACACTCAAACCACTACACCTACATCCATTTAAAAAAGGCATCCATTAAACTCATGCACTGAGGTTTCAAAGCCTTTTAAGATACTATGCTGGAGGGATCATAGAATCATAGAATCATAGAGTTGGAAGAAACCCCAGGGGCCATTGAGTCCAACCCCCTGCTATCCAGAAACACTCATCAAAGCATTCCCAACAGATGGCCATCCAGCCTCTGATTAAAAACCTCCAAAGAAGGAGACTCAACCACACTCCGAGGTAGCATATTCCACTGCTGGACAGCTCTGACCATCAGGAAGGTCTTCCTGAGGTTCAAGTGGAATCTCCTTTCCTGCAGCTTGAATCCACTGCTCTTTGTCCTAGTCTCTGGAGCAGCCAAAAAAAGCCTGCTCCCTCCTCAACATGACATCCCTTCAAATATTTAAACATGGCTATCATGTCCCCTCTTAACCTTCTCTTCTGCAGACTAAACATACCCAGCTCCCCAAAGCGTTCTTCATAGGGCATGGCTTCCAGACCCTTCACCATTTTGGTCGCCCTCCTCTGAACACGTTCCATCTTGTCGACATCCTTCTTGAATTGAGGTGCCCAGAACTGGACACAGGATTCCAAATGAGGCCTAACCAATGCAGAATAGAGTGGTACCATTACCTCCTTCGATCTAGACACCATACTCCTATTGATGCAACCAAGAATCACGTTGGCTTTCTTGGCTGCCACGTCGCACTGCTGACTCACATTCAGCTTGTGATCTACCATGACTCCTAGATCCCTTTCTGCTATCCAGCCACATGTCCCCCATCTTACACTTGTGACTTTCATTTTTTCTGCCCAAGTGCAGGTCCCTACATTTAATTTGAGGCCAGGGATGGCGAAATACAGTTTTGAGAAGTTGCTGAGGATCACAAAAAAGGTTGTAGGGGGTCACCTGTGGACCACACTGCACCCATCTTTTCTAGGTACTCCTAGGCATGCACTCCCACTACACATACAGAGCTAACTCATATTAATGTATTGCTCTGGAAGGCCTTGGTCACCAAGAAGCACCCTCTCCCTTCTGGGCTGGGTGGGTGGGTCCAGCAATAAAAGCCTCCCCTTTCATCTGCTTGAGAAAATGGGCTTCTGCTTCCCCAGCTTGTCAATTCTGCTCACTCCTGGTAAGCCACAATTTCCAAGTCAGGCTAATGTAGTATGGGAATCAATATGTCAGCAGCCCTTATGAAAGAACAACACGGTGAGTGATAAGCAACTTGTGTTCACAAAGAACAGATAGTGCTAGACAGACCCAACAGCCTCCTCTGAGAAAATTGCAGATTTAGCTGACAAAGGGAATTTAATATTGCTAGATACCGAATGGCTTTAGGCAGCGTTTCTCTCAAAACATCTTTTTCTAATCAGAAAGTACCTGAGTTTTCCTTACCAAAGTGTCATGGAGATAAATATTAATGCAATATACACACATGAAGCTGAAAAACTTCAAAAGCAAGGCTTACTGTTTTTAAAAAAGCAGATGGTTATGAAGGGTCTTCCAAAGGGAATGCAGCACTTTCTAGGAAATAGCTGAATGAAAAAGTTGCTTCTTTTTCATTCTTTCACCATGGTTATTGCCAGTGCTCTTCAGTTCACAGAGTCTCAGCTGTATGGCCATTTTATCTAACCCAGAGCTTGGAAATGTTATTTTTGGGAGCTATAATTCCTCCGGGGGTCCTTTCACACTACACAGTTATAGTGCGATGATTCCACTTTAGCCATGATGGCCACATCCTATGGAATTCTGAAATTTGCAGTTCAGGGAGGCGTATGTACATCTCTCGGGCACAGATCTCGTCTGGTGCCTCACCAAACTGCAAAGCCCAGGATTCCATGGGATGCAGCCATGGCAATTAAACTGGAGTCATAGCATGATAACTATCTAGTGTGAAAAAGCATCTCTGGAATCTCCCAGGCAGCATGACAACCCATTGTCCAAACTTTGATCCATCTCTTCCTTTGAGGACAGAACTCCTTAGCTTAGCATACACATGCCACAAAACAAGTATTCATATGACAGAAACCTTATCTGCTGATTCTCATAATATTTTACCACTGATAATAGCTGAGGCCTTTTCAAATTACACAGTCACTGAACCTGGTTTCACTCTAACTGCCATGGCTGCATCCTTGTAGAATCCTGGGGTTTGTAGTTTGGGGAAGCACTAGAGCCCTCACGCTGAGAATTCTCAATGGACTTTCCAGAACTTCACATCCCAGGATTCCATATGATGTTGGCACAGCCATTACAGTGGAAACATAGAGCTATAAATATGCAGTATGAAAGGACTCTGGTTGTATATGTGGGGCATTCCAAGACAGCCCCAATCCTTTGTTAAGTGTCAATCACAATTGATGTGTTTAACAAACTGTTGAATATTGAGTCAGCACACAAGTAAATCTCCTTGATTTCATGGGTCTACTCTAACTGAGAATAATAGGATTCAGGCCTAGGAGTAAGATATGATTGTAACTATTTTAAAAAAAATGTGATTCTGCTTTACTCAAGATCGGCAACTCTGAAATTGTCACACATCACTGGAATGTTCCCTTTGGGACTATTGCTGGGTGCAACTACGAGAGTGAGCTGACAGTCCAGCCACAATCAATTATGTAGCACACTTCTGAAACCAGGCATGATATATAAGGGGCAGGAAGCACATAGCCAGTCTCAAGCTGGCTCCTCTCTGAAATCTTCATTAGTGGTTTTGGAGGTGAAAATGCATGGCAATATTGATTACATTTGTGGATCAAACAAGGAGGACTTGCAAAAACAGCAGATAAATGGAATCACTTAGTGACGGAGAGACCTCAGCCAAATGGATGAGCTTAAATGGGAGGAGATTTAATTTAGATACAGTAAATGTAAAGTACTCTATAATAGCACCCAACATGGGGATGCATAATGAAAGAGCATTACCTTCTATTTAGAACAGAACGGAAAAAGGATTGGGTGGGAATGGAAGACAGCATGCTGATAACTGCAAAGGACAGAGCCCAGCAGTATCATAGGACTTCCAAGGTGGATGAACAGAAATGGAATATAGAAGAAAAGGGAGCTATCTATCTGGTTATATATTTGGTTACTTCCTTCACATAGAACAGGCAATTGTTGCTGTTGTGTGCCTTCAAGTCATTTTGGATTTATGGTGACCCTAAGATGAACTTGTCACAGGCTTTCTCAACCAGATTTGTTCACAGTCTTGACATACACCAGGAGTGAGCAACTGCAGTTAGTAGTTCAGGGGAAAATCTTCTGTTTCTGGGACCTTCCAGAGACTACCTAGGCTGCCAAAAACCAAAGCAGAATTGGCCAGTCGTCCACTTCTGGTTTTGAAAAATGGGTATTTAAAAAAAAAAAAAACTTAAGCAGTGAGGAGGCCCAAAGGGTTTCAGGCATGGTAATTCACACACACACACACACACACACACACACACACTGTTCCACCCACCCATCCACACCTACCCACCCACCCAAGAATAAAGACCAGTCTTGGGAGGGTGGAAGGGCTGAGGGCTGAAAGCGCAGCCAGAGACTAAGAGCTGAATACACTTTGCCTAGTCTGATATAATCTTCTGTTCTTAAAAGCATTATTGGCTGGCATTCTGTTCATGAATTAGGATGGTGTACATCTGACTCATGCCATTGCAATTCACTTTTGGAGATATTATCTAGGTCAGAAATTTCTTTTGACCACACAATGTCCAAGAGCCGTCACAAATCCTACCTTTTGAAAAGCTCAACCCCTGCTCCCCTCTCCCTGCAGCATACCCATCCTATATTGATGGAGAGCAGGGTGATGAAATGGGATGCCTCTAGCTCTTTGGATGTAGCTGGAAACACTGTGACAGGCCAACTGGATGAGAGGTCCCTGCACATGCCTGTTGCAGCACATCCCACTAGTGGGAAAAGAGTATTTTACACTTTTACTGAATTTATTTATTTATTTTTTATTTATTTTTTAAATTTTAAAATTATAATCTTCCACCTTCTTCTGTCTCTGGGCAAAGAACCCCTGAACAGGCTCTGTTCCAAAATTCAGAGCTCCCAGGGAAAGAAAGGCTGCCCCTGATGCCACCGCGATGGGTGGAAGCACTTTTACTGAATTTAATAGGGCTTTCTAAGGATTTACTTCATTTGCTTATTTTCTGTCTCTTTCCAGGTCTGCAGCTCAGAGCAACTTACAAAAGTTAAAACATGATTAAAGTGCCACTAGAATTTACAATAATTAAAGGTAGGCCCATTTAAAAAGAAAGACAAAGACCCTTTCTTCATGAGCAATAGGTCTTCAATGCTCTACTGAAGCAAACGAACAAAATCTTCCCCTACCTACAGAAGGATAGTAAGAAGAGTGTCAGTCTAATCCTGGGACATTTCAAAATGGCCATTCTAAAAATATTTTAGAATGACGTCATTTCCTCTCCCTTATTTATTTAAAATATTTTTGGAATGTCCATTTCAAAATGTCCAAAGGATGATATGATATATGACAAGCCCACAGAAAACTTTCAATAATAATGCAACATCATGAACACCCTCCATAAAGAAGTTCATGGGCAGCTGAATATAATCAGAGTGGACTAAATAACACTGCATACCAACTTTATGGATAAGTAAATAAATTTGTCTTAGTACTAAAAATATTGTGTTATTGGTATTCCCTGGGAGGCGCATTTCAAAGCTGAAGCATCACCAAAAATTTTTCTCTTCCTCCTGCATAACAAACTCTTTTTAATAAAGGTACATTGTAAAGAGCCCTCTCTGAAAATCTTAACATACTCCATGTGGATGCAGCCATAGAGCAGGGCTGGGAAATGGCCCTGGGGAACCCCTCACTTCTGTGGCATCTCTCTGGTGAACCAGAACTGACATCATGTCACTTCCAGCCTCTTCCCGTGACATCACTTCTAGTCTCATGATTATTTTATTCCAGTTTCCATTTTCAACTGAAAGGCACCC
Source organism: Ctenosaura bakeri (assembly GCA_948474755.1). Classification (NCBI taxonomy): domain Eukaryota; kingdom Metazoa; phylum Chordata; class Lepidosauria; order Squamata; family Iguanidae; genus Ctenosaura; species Ctenosaura bakeri. The sequence continues at coordinate 253,120 of CAOLHI010000464.1, read as the reverse complement.
ATTCTGAGGTGTGTGTGTATGTGTGTGTGTTTGGGAGGGTTGGGGAAGCAAACAAGACTAATTGCTGCATTTTAAAGCCACTTTGCACCAGTTTGGTCGACTTCAGAATTATTTTTTCCCCATTAATTTTTTGAGGCGAGTCAGGAACCCACCAAATATGTGGATGGGTGTACTTGTGCCCCACAGACTACTGAAAAAGCACAACCCAAAAAGTTTGATAGAACATAAAAAGCCATATAGTATTTTCACTTACAGCAAAGGGTGGAGCCCATTCCATCACTGCAGTGAGAGGTCCTTTCTATATTTGAACTACTGGTGGCTGGTTTAGGGACCCTGTATGTAAAGCCCGTATGATTTTTTTGTACTAGGGATATGTTGAGCATTTCTTACTTTTACCTTCACTCTACCTACCTTTCTGATTCATTTCTAGTAGGCTTATGCTTTGATTGGCAGCTGTTTGCAAACTTCTGTGCTCAGGTGTATCCTGTAGCTTACATTAAAAGCAAAGACCTTGGTGCTGATGAAGCATGAGGAGCAGCATCTTCAGTGACTAGCAGAAATGGTGATGTTAACTGATTCCTCAACAGAACAAGACCCAGGGAGGAAAAAGTGGACAAGCATCACAACTTGCCACTACTTATGGTGCCATTGGAGTGAACATTCTTCTGTACAACTAAGGTCTCAAATATCTCTGAGTCATGTGTTCACTAAACATTTTCCTGATGGGGATCCCAGAACTTTTTTCCCCATCAGACCTGGTAGACACCATATCCTTCAACATTACACAGATGAAAACCAGGACACAAGTGGGCAAGCAATATCAGAATGTGATTAAGATGGCAAAAGTTATTAATGAAGAAGAACACACAAGCAGCAGTTTGCTTTTGTCTGAATCTAATGAGCTGGGGAAGATTTCATCCTTTCCTTTCTATGCTGCTGAGTCAATTGAGTGCAAACTGCATTTTGCACTCAGTTTGCAGCAGCTTAAATAAGCTGAGGAGAAAGAGAGAAAGTGGGAGGAGCAGGGAGAAACTGAGACATTCTAAAAGCCACTGGAAAAGTGTGAGGATAAAAGACTGATCAGGACTGTCCCTGCCGTATCAGGACAGTTGGAGTATATGAGTCATTTGTTCTCTCTGCAGATTCCCCATCCTGCAGGAGGGAGTGGTTAAGGATCCTTGCAGGGGGTATAGAATCATAGAGTTGGAAGAGACCCCAGGGGCCATCCAGCCTGGCCCCCTGCCATACAGGAACACATATCAAAGCATTCCCGACAGATGGCCATCGCTCCTCTGTTTAAAATCCTCCAAAGAAGGAGACTCCACCACACTCAGAGACAACATATTCCACTGCCAGAGTTCTGATCATCAGGAAGCTCTTCCTGAGGTTTAAGTGGAATCTCTTTTCCTGCCATTTGGATCCATTGCTCCTTGTCCTAGTCTCTGGTCCTATTTAATGTTGACTACTGAATAGAAAGAGCAAGTTGGAGCACATTTTCAAGACAGAAGAGGCTTTGGATTCAGTTTACACACTCAATAACATCAAGTAGTAAAGTGGGATTAGCCTGTAGCATTTCAGGTTGTGGGAAGGAAGACGGAATGTTTGAATGTTCTTCCATGGGAAAGAAAGTATATGTGCATCAGAAACTAGCTAGATTCCTCTCTAGCTTTCTCCCTGCCATACCAGTGCAAGGGGTGTGGTTTGATTTGTTTGCTGTGATTTAAAAGGTGAATCATTTCATAATGTATGATTTCCCCTTCTTAAATCTTAGTGGTGTTATCTAGGTGTTTCTCATGTATTCCTCTCAGTTGTGTAAACTGACACAGGACAAACATGCTACACCTTAGGTAGAAAACTGTGGAGGGGAACACGGCAATTCCCCCCACTGGTGGGTCACATTGTCATGTTTTGGTGCACCAGAAGTGACACCTCATCACTTTCAGCAGACATTTGAGTCAATTTTGGGCATTTTTGGTTTTAGGGCATGGGCGGGGGCACTGAGGGAAGTAAACTGCCATATATGTGGCTAGTTTGGGGTTGGTTTTGCTAGTTTTCTTGAAAATCAGGGCAATTTCTTTGAATAATTTTTTCTGGGTGTTTGGGGGGGCTTCAAAGCCCACACTTTGGGAACCCAAGGGCCACAGGTCACCCACAGGTCACATTTCATCCACCCCTGCTCTGCACCATGGGAGGTCACCATGTGCAACTCCCACCTGTCCTTTCCAATATGACCAATGGGAATGTTAAGAGCTGCAGCTCAACAAGATCTAAAGGGAAACAAGACTTTTGAACACTTCTGTGAGTTGCCACATACAGAGGGAGAGGCAGGATACAAACTTTTCCCACAAACAAATGAATGACAGTTACAAAATGGATGGGCCACAGTCTATCATCAGCTGTGTGAAAAAAAGCATGAGCTGCACATAGCAGGAAGCCATGGAATTATGAAACCCACAGCAGGGCTCCTGTTGATCCTTAGAGGATCCAAATGGCTCCATAGATGTGTTTCTAGGCTCTCCTCATTTCAAACATCTTTTAACAGCACATCAAGACGGCAGGAGCAGGTGGTGGTGGTTTTCTGCTTAATTTTTTTCCTACTGAAAAGAGATGGGTGGGTGAGGGATGACTTGTTTTTCTCAAGATGTAGGGGAAATCTTCCTTTGCTATGGAGCTCTGGTGGAATGGCTGTAGCTGGTTGTGGTGGCAATGCAGGGAAGGCTCTTCAAATTGGAGAGATCATTATTTCAGCAAAGCAGGAATCTTTTATTGCTGAACATGTGCTTCATGCTGCTCCAAAATGCGCTGCTCTCAAAAAGGCTTTTTGTCTGCAGTCGGAGTGATTAGAAAAGCCAGGGAGTGAAAGCTGTGGGCCCTAATGGCCTCTGTGTGTGTATGCATTCAGGAAACTGCAACAAGGTTAAGGAGAAATGTGTTTCTTTTGCAGCAAATTAGAGTGGTGGAGGTGTGTGATTTAAACTCTGTGCTAGCTACGCAGGTCTGGATGACAACCTGATTAAGTGAATTTCTATGCGGGGGAATGGCCATCCCTGTTATTTGTATGATTTTAGTGAATTTGAAAGAAAAACCCCTTTTTGCCTCCTCCCTCCCAAATGACCTTTCCTTTGGATTTTCATGGATACTTTGCTCATTCTTCCCCCCCCACTGTTAAGTAACAAGATGCCACCAACACATCCTTGCCCTCTCTTGATGACATGGCTATTAAAAAGCAGCTACACTTAGTAAAATGCTCACTCCCCTTGGCCTTTTTTCCAAGGAAAGAAATAAATGGGACCAATTCATGCACGGTCTTTTCAGAGCACTGCTGAGCGATTGCACTGAATTGCAGGCGTACAGCTGACAGCCACATACAGCAGCCGTAGATGCCTGGAAAAAGGAAAACCCTTTCCCCTGGCCCCTCTCATTTAAAAAAATTGACTTCTTTTTAAAAAAAGCGGTCATGCTGCTTTCACATGGCAGTTTTGTTGATATTACCCTACCAGAGGAGTGAGCAATATGTAGGAAAATGACTATCCAAGCCACCCCTCCCACAATGCCTCACCCCCCTCCCTGCCACTCCTCCTATTGCCATTGCTGCTGGGTGTTTTTTCTTTTCCTTGCCCACTGTCACCCACCCCCCTTTTCCTCCACCACTTTTCCCTTTTCCACCTCAGACATCTGCATAACTACACTGGCCCACCAAAAAACCTCAGCCCATGTTTCCATCATCACTGGGAGAAGGAAATTCCCCAGCACTGAGCAGACCTTTTTCCCCAAGGCCTAGTTTCCCCAGATGGGTAATAAAGGAGCTAAAGACACTCTAAAAATCTGGTTTAAAAGAAATTTGCCTGCTCCATAAGAATACTGATTTTTGGGCTTAGCCTTCCTGGAGTCTTGGTTCCATGGAGCAACCAGTTATGGTGCTCCCTTTTATTTTTCCTGAGGTTTCCACCTCACCCCAAATCTGTGGCTACCATGAAACTATATTTAGATCAGGGCTGGGAAAGTATAGCCTATGGGCCACACATGGCTTTCCCACAGACCCCCAAATTTTAACTCCTGAACCCCACAATTTGAAAACAGAATTAACTGGAAAAGCCCCCACCCCCCGGGGGGATATCAAGGGGGAAATTTTGCTGGTTTTAGGCACTGGGGTTTTTTTTAAAAATGGGTCGGGGAAAATTTGTAAGGTCATTGGTCTTATTTTTTAACCTCTTTTTGGCTGTTTTTTTGTTACCTTGACAAAAACCCTTTTGGGAAACACAAGGGGTACTACAAAGTACAGCCAGCTAGGAAAGTGAATTAAATTGTTTCTTCCTCCAACTAACATTCGACCTTACTAGCCTTCATTGTTAACATGAGAAATGTACTTCTAACATAAAAGAATTTTGAGTTCCTTCATGCAAAAAAATAAAAGCATGCTTGCAGGTACACTAGTAATTACGGATATACATTTCCAGAAACACTCCCCCAAAAACCCCCCCCTTTTTGTTTTCCCCCTTTATCTGACAACTTGCTTTTTTTACCCCAAATATAAGGACAAGTTCCACTGGTAATTCAGGGGGGGTTTGCTTTCCCCAATTCTTTTCCCATGGGGCTTTTTGCAAAGTAGCTGGTGTTGGGGGGAGGCACTAACCCGGGTTTAAAGGACTTTGCAAGCCACACACACTTATGGTCTTTTTAAGTGAGCCCCCCATAATCCTTCATGCTCCCTACAATACATGGGTTCTGCTTTTCAACCAATTCCATTTTCTGACAGTGCTCCATTCCCTAACCTGGGATATCTGGGGGAAGCCTTTATAGTTTTTTTTCACCTTTATTTTAAAAAAGAATTAAGCTTCCATCCAAGGGATTTGTTTGGCTTGTCCCTTTCTGATTTTTCATTAACCCGATAAAAGGACATACATTATAATTAGAAGTAGTTTTATTACAGGAAGTGGAGTGCAATCACGCCTCTATGAAAGACTATGTGCTTACAGGGGGCAATAGGGGTGAAGCTAGTTCTTCTTCGTGGTCTCTGTGCCTTCATACACTAGGAGCTTTGGCGCCTCGGGGGGTAGCGTTGGGAAAAATTTCTAGAGCTTGTCGCTTGGCGGGAACCCCTCCCCCCCGCCGGTACTGCGCATGCTCCTCCCGCCGAGCAACGGTCTCTCCTCAGTTCTTTTTTCGTCCGCCGCCGCGTCGGGAAATTTTTTAGTTTGTTCCTCTCACGTCGTGCTTGGCTTGCTGTTTTTTCACGGTTTTACGGACTTTTGGACTTCTTTTTCCTTCTCTTTTTACTCCCCCTTCGGTTTTCGTCTTTTTTGGGTTTCGGAAATTTTGGGGTTTTTTTCGTCTTATGTTTCCCCGCTCTTTAAGAAGTGCGTGTCCTGCGGCCGCAAGGTTTCCCCCAACGACGGCCATAAGGAGTGTCTCTTCTTTTTGGGGGAGTCCCCCCAACATCCGGACTTGCCCAATTTGCAGGGATTTTACTCCCCCCAAAATCTTCGCAACCGCTCCGCGAGACTCAAATCTTATTGTTGGGAACGTTCTCCCGGGGGATGACGAGACCTCCATTTTCCCAAAATGGCCGACAAGAAGACGACCACGCCATCGACGGTATCGGCGGCTGCCGTTCCCCTCCACCTCGTCGGATCGGGGGCGGTCCGCGAAGACGCCGATTCGGCGTTTCCCCCCGGGGGTTCCCCCCAAGCTGTCGGCGGCTGCCAAGTCAGCAAAAGGATCCTCCCGGGGGGGGCTGAGGGTCCCCTTCGGAGACGCCTCAAAAAACGCCCTGCTCCGGACGGAGGCAAGGGGGAAGGAAAAGGAAAAAAGAAGAAGAAGAAGGAAAAGAAGCGCTCCCCCCTGGGGGCGCTAACCTCCTACTCCTCCTCCTACTCAGCAGCCTTCCAAAAGGGGGAGGGGGGAGTCCGTCGACCTCTCGGGGAAAAGGGTCGAGGACGTTCCCCAACAGCGCCGGACTCGCCTGTGGCAGACCCTCCAACCCTGGTGGAAAGGGGCGGCCCCCCCCTCGCCGTCGCAGGTCGGCCGACCTGCAGCAGAGAGAGCCCTCTGCTTCTGGGGCCCTCGACCTCCTTTGGTCCCGGTCCCGCTCTTTCCCAGCGTCCGGTGGGCCTCGCCGCCTGAGGGAGCAAGAGAGGAACAACCTCGCTCGTCTGCCTTCCCGATACACCTGGGGTCCTCCCTGGCCAGGTACGCGAGGGAATCTGAATGGAGAGAGCGCCCGGCCTCCTATCGGTCGCATTCGCCATCGTCCCCGGGGTCGGTTCCATCGTGGCCCGAGTCGCTGGGAGACCTTCCGGAGGTCCCGGTCACCTCGTCGACAGCGCGAATCGCGCTCGCCTAGAGGGGACGAGGCTCGGTACCCTCGACGCCGAAGCCGATCTCCGTCGGACCGCCGCTCCTTCAGCCGCTCTCCCTCCCCCCGATATCATAGGGCGAGGGAGCCTTACCACGGTATCGGGCGATATCGCCCCCTCCTAGGGTCACGGCAACGGCGACGCGCCCTACGGAGTCGGTGGTGACTAGGGGCCCCGGGGGCGTTAGCCTGCCAGACTACCCCCTTAACCCCCGAGGGTGAAGTCAGTGGTCAGCCATCCCAAGCGGGGCCCCGCTGCTACCCCGCCCCGGCTGGGAGAAGCCTAGGAAGGCAACACCTGCGGCGACTACGAAGGAAAAAGGGGAGCGAGCGGGGAAAAGGGCTCACCGAGCTCGGAGTCGTACGACTCGAGTGCGGAGTCTGAGGTGTCTGAGGCGGCCTCCCCCAACTCCTCCGTTGGGGTTGGGGACCCGATCCCCCGATTCTGCTCCAGAGGACGTCCACCAGTTCTCTGCGATGCTGTCCGCATGGCCACTACCCTGGGCCCCTTAAGATCGCCGATGCGGAGCCGGAGGATGAGGGTCCCCCTTTCTCCTTTTTTCGGGAGAACCCGCCTTTGCCCCCCCCCGCTGCCTCTCCTGCCCCGGGTATCCAGACTGGTGAAGGCCGCCTGGGATAGACCGGCCTCGGCTCAGCCGATCCCCGCACCCTTAGAACACCTCTACCGGGTGCAAAAGGGATAACGCCAATCTATTTAATCACCCTGCACCGAACTCTGTGGTCGTTGAGTCCGCGCAGACGAAAGGCTCCGGCAGGCAACACACCCCCCCGGGGAAAAAAAGAGCAGAGGGGACGCCTACGAAAGGGAGGTTCTATTCGGCTGCCTCCTTGCAGATAGGCTGTCCAACACTCAGGCTTGCCTCGGGCATCCTGAAAAAAAAGTGCTCGATCGCCTGCAACCAGCGATGGAAGCGGTCCCGGAGGACATCCGCCAAGCCTCCTCCGTGATCTTCAATGGGGGCTATCTCCATCGCTCGGCACCAGATGGCCTCCCCCCGGCACCCCCGGTGGAGATCGCCTCCCGGGTCATAGGGGGATCCGTCGGCCTCCGCCGCCATGCTTGGCTTCGACCGGCCGACATCCAGGAGGACCCCCGAAGGAGGTTAAAGGACCCCCTTTCGACGGTGAAGGCCTTTCAATTCGTCCACGGGACGAAGCTTTGGACAATCTCGTCAAGGCGAGACTGACCGCAAAAAAGATCGGGCTGCACCCGGGCCCACGCAGACCCGCAGGGCCTCCACCTTCCGACCATCCTGGCGACGATCTTCCACCTCGTCGTTCCACTTTCGGCCCATCGGACATGGAGACCGTCCTCCGGCTCATCGGCCAGACGCACGTTTAAAGGGGGCGCCCGCCTTCGTCGAAGAAGTCCTCCTCCGAGACAAAGTCTGGGTTTTTGGGACCCCTGGCAGGACCCACCAATACCCACTCTTCAGCCTACCATCAGCGCTCGGAGACCGACCGACTCTCGCTCGACACCTAGCGGAGTGGCAGTATGTCACTACGGACTCTTGGGTGCTTTCCATCTTTCCGTCTTATTTGGCCATCGATTTTCTCGATATTCCTCCTCGCGGCGTTTTTATTTCCACGCCGTCGAGTCCGGCCCTCCTGGAAGAGATCCAATCCCTCCTCCAGAAAGGGGCGATCGAGCGGCTCCCGCAAGAGGCCAAGACCCCCGGGCTTCTTCTCCAGGTTTTCACGGTACCGAAAGCCGACGGTCCCCTCCGGCCGATCCTAGACCTCGAGGGGTAACTACTACATCCGCCCCAAAAGGTTCAAGATGGTCACGATACCGTGGACCCTTTCCCTTCCTACATCGAGGGGACTGGTTCGCCTCCATCGATCTCCGAGACGCATACTTCCATATCGCCATTCGCCCGCAGCACAGACGGTACCTCCGCTTCGCAGTCGACGACACCTGTTACCAGTACAAGGTGCTGCCGTTCGGACTCTCGGGCTCCCCCAAAGGGGCTTCACCAAGTGCATGGCCCCGGTGGTATCCTACCTGCGGACGAAGGGCGTTTCCCTCTTCCCCCCCACCTCGACGATTGGCTGTTGGTGGCGTCCTGCAAACAGAGACTTTTCCCCGGGCGGACATGACGTTGTCACTCCTGACCCGCCTTGGTCTACGAGTGAATCCGAAGAAGGGCCCCCCCTCGAGCCGGCGAGGATTTGGGGCTTATCGGGGGGGCCGACTCGACCTCCGCCAGGGCGTACCTTCCCGAGTCTCGAGCACAAACCTTATCCGGGCCGCCGCTACGCTCGTCCCGGGCCCCCACGTTTCCGAGAAGCGTTCCCCGCAGCCTTGGGCTACATGGCTGCGACGACCGCTGTGCAAATTTGCCAGGGGAAGGAAGACCTCTTCAAAACCCCGGGTTTGTCCCCATTTCGCCCCCGCGAGACGAACAGACACTCCGACTGCAGGGTGCCGGGAGACGTCCGCTCATCCCTCCGATGGTGGCAGTCGCGACGCAATCTCATGTCGGGGATGCCTTTCCAACAGCCGACACCGAAGGTCGGAACGACCGACGCCTCCCTGTATGGATGGGGTGCCCACTGCGGCGATCTCAGAGTCCGCGACAGATGGACCGACGACGAACCCCCTCCCATATCAACCCCTGGAGGGTCGCCGTCTGGAAAAACCCCACGGGCGTTCCGCCATGCCGTGGCCCCGGGGGCCCCACTCCGTTTTGACGGACAACACCACCGCCGTCTGCTACATCAACAGACAAGGTGGGACTATTCCACGACCCTGCTCGAAAATCGCGCTCGGCCTGTGGGAATGGTGCATTCGCCTGCACACGCATCCCGTGGCGGTTCACCTGGCCGGGCAGGAGAACACCACGGCAGACGCCCTCGGGGGGGACACCTCATCCCCTCAGAATGGTCTCTCTCCGGAGAGGCGTTCGGGCTGATTCGGGACCGCTGGGGCGAACCATCGATCGACCTCTTCGCGACCGGGGAAAAAGCGAAGTGTCGCCGATTCTGTTCCAGAGCGGGCCACGATCGTGCCTCCATCGGGGCCCTTTTCCAGTTTCCGTGGACCGGGGAACTCCTCTACGCGTTCCCGCCGTTCCCGCTGCTCGGCCGGACGATCGAAGATCCTCCCCGACCGACCCGGGCGCGATCCTGATAGCCCCGTACTGGCCGGGAACATTGGTTCGACCCCTGCTACAAGCCGCGCGAGACGACCTCCCCGGGTTTCCACCGACACCGGACCTGCTCTCCCACTCCGGCGGCCGAGCCCTCCATCCGGACCTGCCACGCCTGGCCCTCCATGCCTGGAGGATACGCCTAGACGCCCCCGGGCCCGGGCCGTCCGTCGCGGCCAAAAACCCCCCCGTCGCAACTATAAAAATGGCACGTTTCCTCCCTTCGCTAACGAGAGGAGTGAGCCGGTATCGCCCGGGGGGCCTCGACCGTCCTGCACTTCCTCCTGACCTCCGGCAACAGGGCCTGGCGTTTCCATCCCTGAAGGTGATCCTCCGCGATCGTGGCATACCAACCGCCACGATCTGCTGCCTCGGCCTTCTTCGGAACGTCCGTTAAGGGGTTCCGAAAGGACTTCATCATCTCTACCCGCCGGTATCGCCCCCCTCCGCCGTGGTCCCTCTCGCTGGGCTCTCGCAGCTGACGAAGCCCCCCTTTCGAGCCGATCGACCTGGATGACAGGCTCCTGACAATGAAAACTGCCTTCCTGGTAGCGGTGACCTCAGCGAGGCGAGCGGGTGAGATCACAGCTCTTCTTTCCCGATGACCCCTTGGGGGCTTCCACAGGGAAAAGGGGTCCTGAGCCTACATCTCGTTCCTCCCAAAAGGGGGTGTCCAGTTTCCATCTCAACCAGGACATCATCCTGCCTGCCTTTTTCCCCGCCCCGACACCCGTTGGAGCGGTCCCTCCACTCCCTGGACGTGCGTCGGGCATTGGCTTTCTACAAGGACGGGATGTTCCTTCCGACAGACGCCGCATCTCTTTGTTTGCTATGGGCGACGTCGGAGGGGCCTAAAAGTGCCACCCAGCGCTTCTCCAAATGGGTGGTGAGGCTTTGAAATGGCGTTGGCTCGCGAGGAAGCCTCCGCCCGTCCTGCTTTGAGCCCACTCCACCAGAGCGGTGGCTACTTCTGCGGCCCTCCTGCGAGGAGTTGGCCTGCATGAACTCTGCCGTGTGGCGACCTGGTCCCAACCATCGACCTTCGTGCGCCACTACAGGCTCGACTGCCGGCCGCAAAGATGCCCGGTTTGGACGTGAGGTGTTGGCTTCCGTGCTGTAGGACCTGACCCGCCATCCGACCCGGGAAGCTACACAGTCTCCTAGTGTATGAAGGCACAGAGACCACAAAAAAAGAACATTGCTTACCTGTAACTGTGGTTCTTCGGTGGTCCTTTTGCCCTCTCACACCCGCCCCCCTCCCCTCTTTCTCAGGTCCCTGGGGGCCCCGGCGGACGACGAACTGAGGAGAGACCGTTGCTCGGCGGGAGGAGCATGCGCAGACCGGCGTGGGGGAGGGGTTCCCGCCCCAAACGAACAAGCTCTAGAAGTTTTCCCAACGCTACCGCGCAGGCGCTAAACTCCTAGTGTATGATGGCACAGATGACCACTCGAAGAACCACAGTTACAGGTAAGCAACCTGTTCATATCTGGCATTTCTGATGTAACCCCTCTTGCCTTCATTCTAATCTTTCTCTTTTGTCTGAGATTGATAAAAAGGGTAACTTTACTTCCTCTCACGCTCTCAAAGTCATGTGGCTAGAAAGTTATATTTATCTTTTGATATTATTTCCACAATTAACTTTTTTTTTAAATTAAAATGAATTTTTCAGCTGTTACAAGTACTAGCCCCTACACATATCCAATATTTAAGTATATACAGTGGCATCAGATAATCTAGGCCTCCTGAATACTACTTGAAAGAATTTCAAAAAAAAATGTCTGCAGCCATATATTGTCAGAGTGATATCCTGCAGCTTCTCCTACAAATGTTTCCCCTTTAATGACAAAAGGATCTGATTATTGTATTGACACTTCAAATGCTTAACCGTGATTATATTTTTAAAGAAAGAATTCCCGTCAAAGCTATTTTAATTAGCAGGAGGTGGATGTGGTACATATGACAGATATTGATTTAAAAGATTGGCAGTTGTCCTGACCTTAGTAGAAACAAGGGCAAGAAAGTGTGTTGGTCTGATTTTGTTCCTGTTTTCCAGAGCGTCCCATCAGCCTCCTTTTTTTGTTTGCTTTTTTCCTGTTCCATTAACAGTCTTGACTGTTCAGTGACAACCCTGACAGTTTGGAAGTAGAAAAGTCTTAGACAGGAGATGGGATCCTGAGTCTTCCACTGTGAACCAAGGACTTATTAATATGCACACATTCCTAAGAATGGCATCATTTGCAAGGAATGGTAAGGTGTTCTTAAGTGACTGTAATAGGAAGTGCTTGAATTTGTGGTTGGTTAGTTTGGGGCCTGGCCTGCAAGCTAGGGAGACAGGAAGGTAGTTTTTATACACTAGGTAAGATCTGTTGAATTTAAAGGGCAGCAAGATTATTGTACTTAAAAAAAAAAGGCCATTCTATTGTTTATGATTCTCCAAGGACAAAAGGAGAAATTACCACCAGATGGGTAGGAACAGAGAGATACACAAGCAGATGGAATATATGAGAGAATATAATTTTATTACTCTCTTTTCCAATGATTATGCTAAATTTTTTATCTGAATACAGGTAACCTGATAACAGCCATCATGTACCTAACTAGAGGGATAGATAATTTCCAATGGAGATGTTTTTATACAGAGGAACTTATGAGAATGTTTGAGCTTATGCTGATAAACAAAGTTGGGACAATGAATGTTTCAGTTTGAGGTGGTCCTTCCTGAAAGTGGACGGACTGGACAAGCTGTCAGGGGCCCTTTTCTCTTTTCCTTCTACGTTATGGGGGCCAGTTATACCTTTACATGGAAATGAAGGGTTTAGCCATTGCTAAGGAACAGATTTGGAAGGGTGAACGACCCATAAGTCAGACCAACTGCTGAGGAGTGAAGGCTGATCCACTTGTACTGAAGCTCACTGAAGGCTTTGAGCAGAACCTGGCCTCTCCCCAGAGTCCAGCTGGGCCATTTATTCAATTTCTGCTTGGCACCTACTAATGTGAAGTAGCAGTGTGAGAGATACTTGCTTGTGTCTGTTTTCATTCTCTTGGAACCTTTATCCTTAGAGGAGTTGGGAGGAGCAGAATCTCTTTCATTGTGGTTAGGTTCAGAGGTAATAATATGTGCTGGATCACACCAACCGCTAGTGCAAGCCATGGCTTGTTTTGTTGTGGAGCTGCCAATCTTTTCTTCGGTCCCACTCCAGGAGAAAAGCAGTATGTACATGAAATGAAATGAAATGAAATGAAATGGTGGGGGGAGCTCAAATACAATCTCCATGCCAAGTAAGCTGCAACTGTTGACTATCTGCCTGTACTTAGAAAGAAAAGAAACAGCGCATCTGTTTGGGAGGAAAGAAACAGCCATATTTTCATTGGCGTTGGACAGCCAATAACTGCAAATCCAACAAAATGAGTTGGCTCGACGGTCAGCTTTGTTAATTACTGCAAGTGGAAGAGCATTGAAGTAATTAACCAGAATTATGGGAGGGTAGTTATCCCTGATTGAAGGGGAAATGTTGCTGAAAGTGTTTCTACAATCAGTTGGGAACTGGAAGGGAAATCCACCTTTAAGACTTAGTCATTTACTACTAGTGGCATATGACAGGATACATTACCATTACAATAATAATGACACCTGAGATCATCTTGTTGTCTGTCCAAGAACCAGGCAGTGATTATCCCCACTCCAAAACCTCCAATGTTTGAGGTAAAACACAATAAATTCTTTCTCACTGCTGATAACCACTATTGATTCGAGTTCAATTGAGCCCATGGCAGCATCAAATTCAACCAGCATTCACGGTAAGAACAGAAACTTTGTTCTTAGTCACATTAGTACTGGGTTGGGCTAGCCATAGATGGGGATAGAGCCAAAAGTAGGGGAGCCCACACATTTTCCATTTCTGCACTTCCCTTTCTCTCCCACCACTTCCTACCCATGGCTGTAGCCATCAGGAGGTAAAATGAGGACACTGCTCCCCCCAAATAAGAATGCTGCACCTCAAATGAATTTTTTCTTCAGTCCCCCCAATTTTCTAGCATTGCAGTATCTTAAAACTTCAGTTGAGCATTTAGCATTACAGTTCCAGCATCCAAAGAAAAAGGGCAAGCAGAGCAACCAAACAAATACAAACACAGAAAATAGATGAGTCCAGCATATGAACAAGTTTCACCAGCTAATGCTGCAAGTTTAGGAGGACTGCAGGAAAATTCCTATGGTGCTCAGAATTCTTATTGGGAGGGCAATACTTTCATTTTGTCCACTACAGCTGTATCATCTCTCTGTTACCACCACCAGGCAGCAGGCGAGGAGCTAATCAGTTGCTGTAGGCTTTTGATATGAGGATGCGGGTCATATGCCCTAAGGCTGCAGATTGCTTCTTTCCAGTGAAGAGGTTATGACGACTGACCAGGACAAGAGTAGAAGCACCAGCTTAATATGTGTATAATTCCTCTGAAGTGGCCAGATTTAGCTCTTCTTCATGATTGCCAATGGAACTTGCCTCTTGACATTTCTAATGAGCAGTAAAAGTATGGAACTCTGAAGGTAGTTTTTAGGCTGCAAAGACCTTGGCTCAATTCCATCTTTTCAGCAATGAATGTTCTTGCTCTTGTTTTTCCAGCTTCAATGCATGTAAAATGAAAACAATTCTGATCTATCTCACAAAAGCACCACAAAGATCTATAACTGTTAAGCACATACTACGCCAGATAAAAATAAAAAACTATAAATTAAATTTTCTTTGCTTCCAAACACCAATCTATTCACTCAAAGCCAGGACCTAACTTTAGTGAACAAAGAGGTTCAGTGTTTCTATACACTGTGGTACTGAGTGGCAGCTGGGCTGAATTAGGTGGAGACTTTCTGTGTCGACAAGCTACTAGGGTGGAATCTTTAAGAAAATACACCTTTTCTGTTGGCCAGCACTACCCCGAGCATGCACTGGCATCTTAGCACCTGAGAAGCAGAGGGGTGACCAAATCACTTTCAGCTGGAGCTGTGGTTACCAAACTCAGGTCCTCATATGTTGTAGGATTTCCAAATCTCACAATCTCTCAATAGCATAAACAATGCCCAGGGATTCATGGAGATGAAGTCCAACATCTGAGACCCTAGCTTGGGAACTGAACTAGAAGAAAGAAGATTAATTCAATTTGGGCTAGGATGGCTGGGAAACATATTGTTACAGTACACAACATAATTCAAGGCAGAAACACAGTTTTGCTGTTAAGTACAAAAGCAGTATTCCTGCCTCCTTGCTTGCCATATGCTGTAAAGTCAGACACCACCCAGTGGTCATATAATAAAGAGAAATTAATTGCAAAAGCAAGGATTTCACTTTTGTAGTGCTCTGCACTGCTACTTGCACACAGAGGTGTGCAAAATTCTAAAACAAAGCTGACCATCTGCTTCTTCTATAGAAATATGTTCTGCAGTAAACACAATGTAATATTCTTCATCCCATATAAAGCATTCATGGCTGTCATTATAGCAGTGTGACATGAGACTGCAAATAATCCAGTCTCCCATTAGATACTGTTTGTGCTATCACTAGTGAGCATTTGTACACTCTTTTCCCTCCCCCTTGTTTAAAGATTTACAATCTTGAAAATACAGGCTTTAAAAATCACGTGAAAGCTGCAGGAGAATCTTATTGTTCTCATTTAGAACACATTTTAAAATGAATTAAGCCAGTTTGGTCCTTTCCTTTTCTATTGGCCTTTTTCTTCCAACAAACTTACATGAGACACATCAAAACCATTTTAACAGTGCAAGCCTAATTACAAGCAAGTTTGTATAGCAAGGCTGATGGATGTGTGGGCCTCTAGATATCATTGGACAGCAACTCCCATCAGCTGGAGGCATTACAGTCAGTGATGGCGGATGATGGAAGCTGAAGCCCAACAGTATCCCAAATGCCACAAGTTAACATCTCGGCTGTACAGGGATGCAGCCTACACTGTTAACTCATTTGTGCTGCACTGCATTTAGTCCAAACAAACTGAACTGTAATACTGAAAATATCACACTCCCATGAACATATAATGCTGGGTACAACAGATACTAGACTTGGGAGTTATGAGACAGGAAAAACGAAAATAAAAAAGATACATGCAGGAGATATGAACTGATCTGGCAAGTTAAGAAATCAGTGAATGAATTTTGTGCAATAGTCAGTGTTACCTTCCTATCCACCTTGCATAACTAGTATTCTAGTCTTTTCTTTCTGCAACTTCCTATCTTTTGAATTACAAGCTGCAATGGGTTTGGAAAAGATAAATAACTTCATTCTTATACTGTATCCCTTTAAAACTAATAAAATTATAAAATACTAATTGAAAGCTATGTCCTACTCTCTCTGACTGCTCAAGTGCAAAGGCAACAGCTAGCTGACCCAAAGGTAGAGATTTACTCATTCATGAAACTGAATTTCTAGAATGCAAGCACTTCTCGTGCTTGGATGGCACCATGACCCACTCTCATTATGCCAATTGCATATGAGCTGGGGAGATGGGTAGAGCTTGGAAAGCTGCTTTAAGATGTACCTTGTTATGTCATTCATCACACACATACATGGCAATATATTGCCACTGCATGAGTTTTATGGTAATACATTGCTTTGCGCCTTATTTTTGTGTTCCTTAAAAAAATCCATCTAGAAAATAAAACGGGAACTCTCCAAATGCCCACGTAATCTTTTTGTCCCTCTATAACAAGAGAAAGTGTGGTGTATGCTTTGAGTGCTGGACCAGGACTCCAGGATACCAGGATTCAAATCTCTGATCAGCCACAGAAACCTACTGGGTGACTTGGACAAGTCACACTCTCTCAGCCTAAGGTGACAGCAATGGTAAGTCTCCTTTGACCATATCTTCCCAAGAAAACGACATGATAGCATCAACTTAGGATTACCGTAAGCCAGAAGCAACTTGAATGCACATAAAAGCACTGCAACAAATGGTAGTAATGGGTGACAATCTGCACCACACTCTAATGCTTACCTTTCCAACAAGCATGCATTCTGCTATTCCCCTGTTGCTTGCATTTTCATTCCAACATTAAAAAGGACAAGATATAAGACATTAGCTTTATTGACCAGCAACATAAAACTGCAATTAAAGCATAGTTATTGTATGAAGAAAAGAGAAAACCAGATGCAGACTGCCAACATACATACCTGGTCCTCTCTCTCTGTACTACAATATGGTTCCCAGGAGGACAAGAAGAAAGAAGGCTATCCATACACATAAACACTTCAGTAGTCAAATACTGTTTCAAGCAACTTAACCATTTTAACCATTTTAGTTAGTCATACATTTCTCAAAGAGAAAATGCCACGTAGATATCAAGAAATAACTTAGCAAGCCATCCTGCAATAATATACATATCTGTCCTCTTTGACAATGAGAATGGCACAAAATCTCTCCCTTGCAGGAATATTTGCACATACTGATAGAAAGATTCATCTTCACCTCCCCAGCTACCTTCTGGATATTCTGTCAAGTTGGGATCTCTTGACAAAACCAAGGGGATACTCTCTTGTGAACAAGCAACATGCTACACAAAAATTAGTTACAAGAAAGCATGTTTATGAGAAGTGCTGGCCTGCCAAGGGTTGGCACAGGGGTACAGATGGCCATAAGCCACCCAGAATTTCAAAAGAAATATGTTTTTCTGTCATGATTTCAGCTGGAAGAAAGTCACATCTAGTGAGTGGAGGAAACTCATGGGATCAAAGCAGAAGGACAACCAGGCCTGAAGTGACTGACGTTCAAAGGGCGAAAACTAAATGCCTTTGGACTGTTTGATTTCTCTTGCTGCTAGGCCTTTGAAAAGAGAGGGATGGCTATGGAACCGCAATGCAACAATTTGAACAGGAGCTAATGATGTCAACATACAGGCTGCTACAATTATCTACTTAGTAGATTTTCAATGTTATGGGGAGCACATTCTTGTGCATGCTGCTGCTGCTGCTGAATTAGACACACAGATGAAGTGCGGAAACAGGTGTTAACCAAAAAACTCCAGTATTGGGACCAAAACATGAGGCAGTAGTATAACAAGAAAACCTAAAAATGGGCAATATTTTGGCACTGGCCATTAAAAACAGGACTTTAAGAAGGATACTTAGAAAACAACTAACTACTAGGGACAGATTCTATGAAAACCTTTGGTACAGATGAACTCTTGGGAAATCTAGCAAATCCAATGATCAGAGTCATTCCTAAGACAACTTCCTCTATGAAAGAGGAAGCAGGCACTGCGGCTACAGAAGTTACCATGCACACTTCTCTTTCATACCAAGTAATTCAATTGATTTATGCCTTACTACCAATTTTAAAAAAGATACCCTTTAAAAAAAATGAAGAATACCCAGTAAATTAATGAGAGAGGGGAACAGGACTGCTGAGTTTTGGGTCTGAAGTCTGAATCTAATGAAACCTTGAAGATTGATATAAAAGCTAGTAATGTTATTTTCTACTAATTCATTTTCACTCCACTTAAATGAAGTGTCATTCTGGGAAAGGATCTAAGTCAGGGCATGCTTTATTCCAGAAAGCAGGCTTATCTTGACAGCACTTTGACAGTTTGGTAATGGCAGGAAACCATTCTAACTGAAACTTCCAGAGCTCTATGGGGTATTTTTTTCTTCTTCTCTTATAAATAGACTAAGGCTTCTAATTAAGAGAACAAAAGAATGTCCTCCAACACATGGCTAGAAAGGCACATCACTTCTCTCTTTTCTAGAGGGCACTTCCGCACAAATGTGAGGGGAGGCCTTGAGAAAAGGACTGTTAACTTGATTGGATAATAAGTCCATCTATCTCTTGGGCATATCCTCAAGAAAATGAGGGCAAAACACAGCCCAGCAGGGACAGCAGGTAGCAAAGACAGCACCTTTCTTGGATGAGCCAGAGCTGCCATCAGACTTTTGTATGTACAGACAGGTATTTCTTCTGAGTACAGGAATAAAGTATTGAAACCTGAAACCTGCATATAACCTCCTGCATCCTTGTGACCAGTTTGTCCTCAGGAAACAGAGAGTGAACATCTTGATTAAAGGGGTTGAAGAGGAAACATGGGGGCACTGGATCCTTGGTGGCTTGGATGAGATCTTTCTAGATTGCATGCTGGGCTTGACTGGTAATAGTTTCCTGCAGACAGAATTCTACAACTCCATTATTTTGGACCACAAAGAAATACAGCTGGGTGAAGAAGCACTGGACCTCTCCTCATTGCTGTAAAAGGGAAGAGGCTGCTCCCTCTTGCAGAGGCACTGGGTGATCCAAGAATAAATTTAATTAAGCAGCAGAAGTTCTTGTGAAGTTGATTCTTCCACACTGCCGGAGAAGGATAAGGTGACAGGATGGAACGTGTTGGAGTTGAGCAGGTGGGTGGCCTTTAAGCTCCTAGTAAGGTTCTGATTTCAAGCTCCTGTACAAACAACAAGTGAAGATCATCCCAAATATCTGAAAAGTAAATGGAACAAGGATAAGTGTTAAAAAAACAAGGGAAGAGTTTCTGCATCAGGTCAGTACTGCAGCACCTCTTTGATCTGCTCACATGGAAAAGAAACTTCCATCTCTTGCACTTTTACAAAGTCGAAAGAGAAACAAGTCTCTGTATTTCTTAAAATGCACAGATGGTTTCCAAAAGTTGTCATTTTCTTTGTTGGGGCAGACCGGGAAAGGGTTTGTGCACTCTGGAATCAATTTTTGCTTCCAGTGTTATCTCCTTGGTTTGCTTTTCCCCCTTGCATTATCAATCACACAGCTTTATAAGCAGAAGTGTGGCACATTCTAGGCAGTTTGAAAAATTCTTTTTGGCCGTTGACTGACTGGACCAGGAGGGGGCACTGTTGGCATTGCAGGTGTTGACCATGACTCCCACAATTTCTTATGATTGGTTATTCTGGATGAGGCTGACTAGAGCTGTGGGCCAACATGTCTGCAGTATTAAATGTTTCCTACTCCTGACTCATTAGAATGAAATGAATACCTGAGCAGGAGGTCAGTTTGACTGAAGTAAAGGACAACAGAAAACACTAGTAAATACATTCCTTCTTACTGTGATAGTTTCTACAGTTAGAAAAAGAGGAAACAAAGATTCCTAGTGCACACATAACCACTGAAAAGACAGCCACTCCTGAGGGAATTGGCTTTTGCAACAATAGCTCTGAAGAACAGAAGGGATGCTCTGTCTCTGAAGTTGCTTCCCTTTGGAATTAAGACTAAATCAGATTTCATTTATTGCTAGGGAAGAAATGAAACATTCTAAAACATATCTGAATTGGTTAATAAAGGGAGAAGAACATTTAATTAAGAAAATTTATCATATTACTGTCCAAACTCTCGTGGTATAACAGCTATTGCAGAATATTTGAGTGTTGCTGGGAAATTTTAAATAAGCTATTTAAAAAACATGTATGTGCCTTCAAGTTGGCCCTCAACTCATGGTGAACCCATGAATTTCATACAATTTTCTTAGGCAAGATGGTTTTGCCAGTTCCTTCTTTTCAGAGCCATTTATGTGTGTGTGTGTGTGTGTGTGTGTGTGTGTGTAGAGAGAGAGAGAGAGAGAGTGCGTGCATGAGAGAGAGTGCCTATAGTGATTTTGTGTTCATTGGTGGTCTCCCATCTAATCCAACTGCTATTATAACACATCACCGCTAGAGGCTGCTTTCTGACTGCACTACAGACAGATCTGTGCTCACATCTCTTCTCTCCATAAACAGTGCAATAACTTTACTGAGTTATCTCTACCTAGGCAATTATAAACATACAGACATATCTCCACCCATCCCAATCCTTAAGGTTTTATCTGAAACACACATGTTAGTGGGGCTCCCATTTACATGTTTAGAGAAAACTGTGGTGGGTGGGCAGGAGTCTCACAATTTCATAGGGAAATCTAGAGTTATGAGCAGACAATGACCCATATATAAAAGCAGTAACAATACATGCACATTATAGCTTCTTAACAATTTTATGGTTTCTATCACAGTCACTTGTACACAGTTCGTTACATGGTTGCCTCTACTGAGTAGCAACCCCCTCCAAGTGAGGTAGGTTTTACACAATGAAACAGTCAACTTTTGAAGCTATCACTGCATATCCCAAATGATTAACTTAAATGATGAAGACAGGCAAGCTGCTATTTTTATGTGTCTGGGGGAACACTAACTGCTGAGAATTTATTTGCAGGGCTCATTTATATGGCATCTTGTACTAGGAATATATAACACAAATTGTGTGCATAAATATAGTTTCCCAAAGGAGGTACACATGGGCCAGAATGTTCCCACACATACATGATGCAATGTGAGATGAGATTTAAGCTTCAGATATTTTTATATGGTAGGGTCAGAACTGATCCCTATTTCTATGATCTAGGCACTAGCTCAAGGCACAGAGGTGGAGTATGGTAGTCAGAGAGACTCCATAAGTTTCAAACCTTTTTTGAGAGCAATGTGAGTGCTTATATTTTTTACATACTAAACCTGTCTGTGTCTAAGCAATACACTTCAGCAATAAATCTAAAACCAAGAGTAGCAGCCAAATTGGTTAACAACAGTCCTTAGAGTCACAATGGTTAACCAAAGTTTAAAACACTGTGACGAAATACATTAGGCCTAACTTTAACCCAAAGGTTATGGAAATCCAGGTTGAAAACAATTACAAATGGTGGTCAACTGAAACGTATTATAAGTAATACCAAATCCAGACAAATTATGCCATGAAATTAAGCGTACTATTCGTAGAGCATTAAAAAGAACACATGTAGTTGTAGTACAAACCAGACTTTGGTGACATTTTGGTTTGAAAGATCAATCCAACTTGATTTTTGAAAGTACTGGCCTCATATCTTAATGAAGGAGAATTCATTGCCATTTAAGCCCCAGATGGCGGAATACTGAGTTCTCTACCATACTTTTGGTATAAACTTAAATATCTTAACAGATCTTTAAACTTATATCAGATATAACAAACAAACTTAAGTATCTTTAAAGTCTTAAAGAAACTGCAGTGGTTGATAATGCACTTCTAGTCTAAACTCAAGGTGCTGGTGATGACGTTCAAAGCCCTAAACCAGTGGAGGACTTTGACACTTAAAGGAGTGTTTCCCCCTATATACACTTGCTCAAGAACTCAAATCTCTTTGAGTGGCCCTCTTCTGTCTCTCACCAGTGAGGCCAACACCCTGCAGGAGAACACAAGAGAGAAACCTCTCTATTGTGATAACCAATTGTGGAATGTTCTTATACCAAGAGGCCTGACTACTGCTAAAGCTGGCTTCATTCATTAATAAAAACACAAATTTTTATCAAACCCTTGGAGACCAACTAATTTCTTTCAAAACACACATGTAGATCATATTAAACAGTTTTTACCTTTTACTCTGATTTACCTTGCCAAAATGTTTAGTATATATTAGACTGTTTAAACTGTCAATATTGTTTTAAGCTGTTTCAAACTGCTAAAATTGATGTTGTATATATGCTTCCTTGAGATCCGGTAATACTGGGTGGAATATAAAGACTTAAATAAATAAATGTTCTCATTATAATATAACAAAGACAATAGCCCTGTTCAGACACTGCCTTTGAGGTTAAGTAAAATATGGAAGGAGGGCTATATGGCAACCCTGGACCTCTCTGCCATAGCTTCTGGTATGCATGGCCACACTCCATGAGATAAGAGCCCTGGTAATATTCTCCTCTTTAACTCAATCTCTTCAGACTTGTGAACAAGTTAATGGGGTGGGGATGGGGTTTTTTTGAATAGGGCTAATGCTTTCCAGTTACCATACACTGACTCTCTTTGTAAGTCAGTGATAGAAAAAAATTTACCGGTAACAGTTTGGCTAAGAAGTAACTGAAACATACCAGTTTACAGGATTCTGCTTCAAGCCAATTTTTTACTTGTTGTATAGAGTTTTTCACATCAAAAATATATCTCCAGGGTTTCTTTTTCATTTCCTAGTTTAGAGTCTATCAAGGAAATGAGCAGCTGTAGAATGAGTTCAGTAAAATGGTTATGGAATCTTAGTAGGAAAACAAGTGAAAGTTGTGTAAATGTTTCCCTTAAGGTAGTATCAGGTGCTATTTTTGTAGTTGTAAATGTCACTTTTAATTGAGATGTAATGGTTTTTGTCAGCCATTGTGGATTTTACATTTCCATTTTCTCTGCATTACAGTGTCACAAAAGGCTGGTCTATACCTTGAACCATGCGTCATTAAATATTCTTATGTCTAATACAGTAATACAGTGTCATTACAGTTTTTGGGTTGATGCCCAGAAAAATTTCACCTGCTCTGTTTTGTAATTTCTCAGCTTAGGTTTTTTAAAAAGCCTTTAAGATCCATTCTACATTTAATACTAGCTTGCCCTCACAACTGATTAAGTAAACAATGTAGTTTGTAATGCAAGTATATGCCATTGTGGAGTTCATACATCTTAGATGTTAACTTTGGCTTTAAGGCCAAACAGTGCTAAAGTGTTACCACTTAGGTACAGATTTGGACTCATCAGGTCCAAAATACTAGGAAAGAAACTCCACACTCAAACAAATTCTTACCCCAAAGGCCCCATATCTCCCTGTTTAGACAGTTTCCTCTCATGTTTAAATAAAGCCTCAGAAATCTTCAGAATCCTGTGGTTCTGCACAGCTACTCAAATCTGTCAACTTTTGCATGGGTAAAATGTTCACACAGGGTCCCCTGCATCCTGAAGGGTCATTACCTCTAATTTTCAAACAATGGCGTTTAAAAAACCTGACTTCTTTTTTCTCCTGCAGCAGAGTAACTGCCAGAAGGCCAATCTAGGACCAAACCACCAGGGCAAAAGAATATGCACAACTTCCTGTCCAGCCAGTTCCGGGGAAAATATACACCTTTCAGGGTATTCCTATGATAGAGAGAAAACCAAGGTGAACCTCCTCCCTTCTTTGCTATGGTTGATTACCCGCGTATCTCCTGCAGGTTTTGTCATTTGGCATCTTTCAGCTTAGTGGCAAACTGAAGGATGAACATCCACAAGTCAGATTCTATTGAAATGCTTTCAGTTGACCCACCCCTCTCCGATAAGAGTAAATTCAAGGAGGGTGCTGTAACTCTGATCTCTCAAGTCTTGAACTCATCTAATTTAATCTTACATACCTGCACAAATGCAATGCCAAGCCCCACTGCTCCAATAATTTTCAGGTGCTCCTGGATGAAGTTTTCCAGCTTAGTGATGCAGCCACCCTGGGGAAGAAAGTGACATCACATCACATTTCAAAATTAAATAATGCATCCTTATACTGTATTTCTTTTCTTAAGCTTTTTGATAGACAGATCTTTCAAGGTGCACAGTAAGCAAATAAACAAATGGGCCACTACATAGATGACCAAAAGGTTCTTATGTAGTCTGATCAAGGTTACTAGCTCGAGTCTCTGGAGCACCAGCAGCCACCTTCAAACCTTGAACAGCTGGCACCACAAAGAGATGATGCAAAACCCGGAGAGATCAATTACTGCCTGCCTCACTCTGAAAATATTGCCTTTGGCCTTCCGCCTGCTCCTTCCTCTTCCCTGCCAAATTACTGCAGACACGGAAGCCGTAACAGGATTAGCTGGACAGTGATGCAAATACTGGGGGAGGGGGAGGAGAAGATTGCTTGATATGGGGTGGTATCTTTGTAACCATGGTTATTGGAAACATTTGGCTGGCATCCTGTTGGTAAATTACACTGGTGAAAGTCAGATTTGCACCACTGCAAATCATTCTCATTGTTGCAGAGGTAAGAATTCTGCTTCTACCACACAATGACCAAAATCCCCCCACAACTCACCCTGTAAACATTACAAACTGCCTGCCCCTCCCCTGTCGTTTCCATGTTGCTGGAGAGTGGTGGAGAGTGACCTTAAGCTACTGGATGACCTTAAGCCAGTCATTGTCCATCTGACCAGAGCCTGGTTTTGGGACTCCCAGACCCACCCATCCCACTCCCTCAGCCTGCACTGCCTGTGTTTATAACAGACTGGGAGAAAGGCAACCCTAGCAAACTCTGCTGACTTTACAGGATCATTTTTGGAAAAGAAGAAATGAATGGGAATTTTTGCGGGGAAGGATACTTTCCAGAGCTTTTTGGTGTAAAGATGGTTTATAAATGAGGAAAACAAGTATTTCTGGTTACCTCATTTTGAACTGATAGATAAATGCTGCTTTTCAACAGAAAAATCACTTTCCATTCAGCAGCTTCAACTGGCATCTTATTTGGAAGTTGTTCTGGAGCTTCTCATTCACCACTTTAAGCTCTGTGTGTGTGTATGCGTGCGCACGTACACACGTGTATACAGACACTCTGTGTGTGTGTGTGTGTGTATGCACGCACACACAAACAAGTATACAGACATACATAGTGGAAAGTAGAGGTACAAATTATCTTAAATAAACATTTAACATAAAAGCTGCAAGGGACTGAGTTGCCAAACAAGTAAGTCTCCCGCTCAAATCCCATCTCTGCCATGAGCTCATTGAGAAATCACAGCCAAATCATCTTCTCATCTCTCAGTTTCCCCATCTGTAATGACAGGACATAAGAATACTGACTAGCCTTACAGAGTTGTTGGAACAGATTAACATTAGATCAGTGTTCCTCAAGCTATCCAATATGGCAGACCAGCAATTTCCATCCAGTGTGCCAGGGACTGGTACAGTATTTGAGACATATTGTTATTATATGAGCATGGTTTCCCGGAAACTCACCAGAGACTAGCAGCCAACACTGGTCCACTGACCACCACTTTGAGTAACACTGTACTAAACAACACTCAGCAACCATACTACAACTCCCAGAAACTCCAAAGCAGCATCACCCAGTTGGCTGGGGTATTCTGTGAGCTGTACTGAAAAAAAAATCCAAGTTCTGTAACTAGATGAAACAAATGAATTACTTTGAGTACTTGGAAGTGCTATATAAAATGGTATTTGTTGTTGTTGTTGTTTCATCTCTTATTTTGCACTGCAATCAAAACCAAGCTCGATTTCTCTTACCACTCTTTCTTCCTGTAAGAGGAGTCACCGTCATTCTAGCACTTGCTTCCACAGAGAGTAACCAACAATTCACGGAAGGCAATTCTAATTCTCAGCCAGTACACTGACTCTACCACTGAGTCCTCTAGGGAAATATCTTCATGTCTCCTATAGCCTCTCAGTATGATGGGTTGCTCATTTGATCTTTTTGTAGAAACAGTGGCTGCAGAAGCGGAGGTTGCATGCCAACTTCAAAATCCTTCTTCTGAAGTAGGGGCACTCCGCTATCACCCATGTGGAATTCTATATATCTTAGACAGGGATGTAAATCCTGACTTGGTTCATCTTCATGGGGTAAACAAGAAAATGGGAGGAAATTCTCCTTGTTGTTATATGGGAACAATTTTGTACATTTTCAAGACAGATAGTTTGCACATTCCTGTAAATGCACGAAATTCAAAACTGCAATAAATGCATGGACTATTAAAAAAAGAGCAGCACTGGAGGGGGATGTTTGCATCTTTTTGATCCACCAAGTATGACCTTGTGTACTTGCTGTGTGTGTTTAACAACATAAAGGGAAGAGATACTAGGTTGTACTGGCAGTTTCTGTCTAAATTGTAGAAAATGTAACTGAAGAAAAAGTACTCTGTGTCTCATTCCTGTGCTGGAGCCAAGAACCCTTGTGGAACAGGAGAATATTCAACAAACTGTCTAACCATGCCCAAACAGTCTATCTCAACCAAAATCTTGCCAACTGATTTTTCACACATCCCTAATTCTAGATGGCTTGTGGGACACACTATCTTGTTGACAGCAGCTTTATCTATCAAAACATTTGTATATTACTTTTCTGAAAAGTTCAGTGCTGCTGTATTAAAAAAAAAAAAGCTTGAAAAGTAGTGTAAAGACAGCCACTAAAAGCTATTGAAGAAGCCAGTGGAGCTTTGAAAGCTTGCATGATATATCTTGTGCATTTTTGGTTGGCCCAATAAAGGTACTGCTGTTTTGTGGATTTTGGATGTTGCTGTAAAAGCAATGCTATTGACCAAAAAGCCTAAGGGAAAAGAGTGTATGTGCATCCTCCAATCTTTCCAAAAAACACTGAAGAGGGAATTCTCCTCAGGGCTTCAAGAAGAAGTTCCACAAATGGGGGCAATTATGCTAAAGCTCTCATGATTCCCTAGGGAGAGAGAATGACTACTGTGAAAGGCATTTAAAACTACAATAGCCTGAACTTTCAGTCTGCATAGATTCTCTCTCT
Source organism: Ctenosaura bakeri (assembly GCA_948474755.1). Lineage (NCBI taxonomy): Eukaryota > Metazoa > Chordata > Lepidosauria > Squamata > Iguanidae > Ctenosaura > Ctenosaura bakeri. The sequence continues at coordinate 226,313 of CAOLHI010000464.1, read as the reverse complement.
ATAACATCTTAACTAGCACGGGGTTGCCAGGTTTTCAAAACAATGATATGGAACACAGTTGTATGCCAGCTCAGGAATGGTGTATCATATGAGACAGACCTATACAAGGCTGCTTCAAATCTCAAGAGAAGCCATCCTCTAATGAGATCTCCAGTCTCCCATGAGATCTCAAATCTCACAGGAGCCCCCAAACCATGCAAATCTCACAATGGTAGTCCAACCATTAAAGAGAGAAATTTCAGTTTGTTGATTCGCCCAGTCAGAAAGGAGAGGAGAAGCATGGTATCAAAACAGCCACGATCCCAGCAGACAGAGTCCTGGCATTGGATACAATATAGGCCAGTCTGCTGCATACCAAAAGCTCAGGGGTTGGTCTGGTAGGAGCATAGCTGGCACCCACTCTCAAGTAGAAGATTTAGGGCATCTCATTTGCCTGATGAATAAGCCAGTGGCCTTTAAAAGCTAGTGTGATGAAATCTGCACCTAATAAAAGTATTCCTGCAATGTGTACTTAGGGTTTTGTTTTATACTTAACACAGCCAGCCCTGCATTTTTTTTTCTCCCAAGTTATCACAACCTGTTATAGGCAGGTCAATCACAAAAGCAGATTAAAGAAAAATGTCAAGAGAACCACTTCACAGTTCATTCCAGCTCTTTGGAAATATCTGTTTATACAGCACCATCCATCTAAATGGAACTTACAGGAACCATTTCCAAGGCACAAGGGAAAGAAAGGAGTGAAAAGCTAAGGGGAAAACAGAGTGGGAAAACAAAATGGAGAATTTTTCTTCAAGACCGCTTTCTCTCTCCTACTCTTCTTTATCAAAACACTTTAGGAAAGCAGATGGGAGGGAGACATCTCATCTCAGCAGTCATGCCCTAGGGCACAGGACTTAGTCCCTCTCTGCCTGATCAAAACAAGCTTAGTTGCAGAAGTTATTCATGCTCCTCATATCATTTAATCCTCCTGTGAGCCCCACTGAAAAATGAATGCTTTGTCATCATCCTCTTCTGGAAGAACACTCTGCAGACTGATAGGTCAGAAATTGGAATTTCGTGGTTAAATAAACTTTGAGGCATTTTTGAATAGAAAGAAAGACTGTTAAAGTGTTCTAGGGGCACATGGTCCAAATGTTGAATGTCAGCATGCGTTTCTTTTGCTGTACACTGAAAACTCCAAGAGAACAAGGACAATAGATTATATTAAACTCAGGAGCTGGAGTGGGTTGGACTAGCATTCCCATGAAGCATTAGCATAATCTATTTGTTTTTGTTTAGTTAATATTGTAAAAGAACTTCAGGCCATATAAATCAAAATAACCTGAGCCAGTATGCAAACTATCTTGTAGCATCTTTGAAACTAAGTAAGAGAAAGAAGTTGGTAGAGTAAACTTTTGTAGACTCAAGTCTACTTCATCAGATGCATGGAATGAAGTGCCAAAGAACAGACCTTTACAGCTATGAATCAGCAGGCTATATATGTGAATAGCAATAGAAATGCAAAACTGTGAGTGTGGAGATGAGATGACAAGTTCAGTTTTAACAACAGGCATGGGGCGGGGGGAGGCACGAGGAAAGATGTTTCCTAAAGCCAAGCTGAGTAGTAATTATATGAATGGCGGAAGGAGTTACTGGAATACAGTGAGATGCTGGCTGGGAACCAGAAAGGAGATGTGATAAACTGACCAAGAGAGCTATCATGATGCTGGGGTTTTAACTAGTGTAGTGTAGTGTAGTGTAGTGTAGTGTAGTGTAGTGTAGAGTAGTATGCAAGGAAATCATTCTCTCTGTTCAATCCATTGTCAATGGACTGGAATCTGTGGATATATTCCAATTCTGCTGTTTCTCTTTCTAGTCTTCCTTTGCAGTTTTGTTCAAGAACTGCTATTCCAAGGTCAAAGACAGAATGCCCCAGAAGGCTAAAGTGTTCTGAAACTCAGTTTTTTGTATTCCGTTTCCTAATGTTGATTTACGCCCATTTATCCTCTGGCGCAGAGATTGGCTTGTTTGTCCAGTGAAGACTACGGAAAGACATTGTGACAAAGGATCCAAACTAATACAGTTATGCCCTTGATTTCTAACCTGAGCCAGAATTTGTCTTGTTTTATGTTTTTCTAAATCACTTTTTGAACTAGGGACTTGTGTGTAACTGCAGCTGAGAAAAATGGTCACAGATCAAAAGTGCCACCTAGCATCCACTTAGCCTGTGTACAGAGGATGACAGTTCATGTTTGGTTTTATTTTTACCTCTTTGTAGATGTTTGAAGGATGATCTCTTTCACCACAATTTTTCGTTATTGTCTTGCAGCAACTATCTGGGACCTTTCTCCCTTTCCCTTCAGGAGATTTGATCCAATCGCTGTCACTCCAGTCTGTGTAATTATGGCTGCCACAACACTTAAACTAAAGACACAAAGAAAAAACATGAGAGAGCCAAATTAGCACAGTGCTTTTCCAGAAGTTACAGCACTCAGAAATCTATGACTGAATCATGCTTTTGACCACATGTACCTTTCACCTCCACAATCTGAGACACATACTCCCAGGCAGCATACAACCTGCCAGGCAAACAACAAAACTTGCCTGGCAGGCAACAGCAGCTGCCATTATATGGCTAGAAAGCTGAGGTGTATCACTTTCTAAAGCTCTCCTGGCATTTTTATCAGGCAACAATTAGGAATATCTATGGTTTTAGGAAGTGTTTCCTCACCCTTTGTCAAGAGATACATGTACTGTTTCAATAACAGTTTCTTTTTTCGGGAGGAAGATAAAATGCACATCTCAAGAAAGCCATAAGATGGAGTATCTGGGGGAATATTCCAAGCCTAGCAATATATACAAATAAAGCACCTACAACTGACTAAATCTAATTATTAGTCTTAACTGGAATAAAGCCATTCATTTAATGGAACTTAAGTGTTGACTTGCTAAATTCCCACTGAGTCAAGAGTCTACCGTAGCTGCGATTAACAATGCCAGACATTTTCACTGCAAATCTTGTCCCCCCGCCCCCAATTTTCTTAACTGCAAAGAAATCATTCAAAAACAAACAAACAGGATCTGGTTTTTAAAAGCATAAAAACAACATAGTGTTATTCTCATAACAGCTACATAAGTATTACCATGCAATAATCATAAGTTGTGAGTGACCTGTACAACAACAAACTCTTACAGAACTTGTAAACACAGCACCTACTGAACAAGCAGACTATGCATGGAACTACAGTTTACAACTATGCAAATAGTGTAATTGAATTAAAGATATGAAGCACATTACTGCTGCAGCCTCTGATACTGATGTCTGTCCCTTCTCTTGCTATCAGCTGCAGCAAACTTGCCAGTTCTGGTACTGCCACTCACCATCCTTAGCCAGCTGGCTATATATCAAGACTCACTGAGGTTTACTAGAAATACATTCTTCAGACATTCCTTCCATCCTGGGTGGTTTAGCTTCAAAATAAAAATGCAAACTTAAAACAGGTAGTCTAACCCAGTGGTTCTTAACCTTGTGTTTACTACAGACCCCCTTTAAATATCTTCTGCTGCCTTGGACCACCAAGACTTAACTCAAGGCAACTTCCGGCTGTATGTGTGGTAGCAAGAAATGCCAAATGCTTTCTCTCAGCCACTCAGTGTTACCCACTTGCATGCTCTTCAATGCATACAGAAGAACGTGTTGAGTATATTTTCTGTAATCAAACACTTTCATAACTTTTGAACAGCTTTGAGATATCGTAATGAAAATTTGTACAGATGATGTCTGTCACTGGCAAAAGACTCATGCTCTTTACACTTGATGTTAGACAAAACGCTGAGAAGCGATAAAGACTCCTGCTCTTTGAGATCAATGTATGATTGTCCATCTGTCTGTGCATCTGTCTGTCTTCCTTCCTTTTATTACTTCATTCTATTTTAACTATAAAAGCTCAAAACACTTCTCCAAGCCTTCGCAGACCACCTGTGAGGGCATTGCAGCCCTCAAGGGGCCCATGGACCTCAGGTTAAGAACTACTGTTCTAGCTCATATGAAAAAAGGGGGGAACTGCACATCAGTGGCCACCATCTGCCCATCTGAGAGTCTATGTGGAAACCACATTGTTATAGGTGTCCAGACCACCTTTAATTATATTACAATAAAGAACGCTCTTAGGCTTGGATTTTTGGTCTGAGGTAAAAAGGAGGATCACACTCTTTCCTTTTCTTTGGTACATAAATTACAAATATGAAATCTTCTTGTAAACCAAAAATGCTGCTGTTGACACTTCTGAATTGAAGGCAAGGAACTCTGAGAAAATTTCTGATTTCTACGTGTTCTCTTACAGTTCCAGAAACAGAGTCAGATTTTATAAGGTAATGGCATCCGTGAAAAATATTTTCAACTGTTACAGTTTGTTCAACTGTTTTGTTTTGTTTGGTTGCTGAGTTGCTTGCTGGTTTCTAAAGATTCCTAAGCAAATCTTTAAACAGAAGGAAGTAAACATAAAGGTCCTTAACAGAGAATCACCATAAAGCCTCACCACCTCCTGAGGTTGTATGCATACATTTTCAGATGCAACTGAGGTCAAAATGATCACCAGAACCGAATAAGTAATTCTCAACATGAATTGTCATGAAAAGCCCATTGTGTTGTGTCACAGGGAAGGTTCTAATGAAGGGTAGGGCAGTGGAGAATTAGAAATACAAAGGTTTTAAAGGGATTTTCTAAACCTATTGGCTGCTAATATCATTCATAACGATAATAAGGATAATGAGTATTTTACTGATCTTATAAATAGGCACAGTGTTTATTATTATTCTCAATGCTCCTTTCTCACAATAAATGAAAAGAATATATTCTGGGCTAAGCTTCTATACTCCTGAACTTTAAAAAGCATTTTACAGGGTCACTCCAACAGAGGCAGAATTTAACCCAAAATCTCTAAGGAGGAACCAATTTATAATTCATCATGGTTAAGGAATATTTTGAATACAGAGCTGCAAAATACTGACACAAAAGGCGTATGACTCCTTTTTTCAGTGTTCTAGTGGTATATTTGAGACCCTGTTAATGGAAGTTTAGACATAAAGCAATACCTGAATTAAGAAAGCCATCATTGCTATTTATTATAAATACACAGGGTATGTGAAAGCTGGCTTCTACATTCTGCACAGTCAATAAAGAGGCACCTCTGGCCATTCTTATTTTATGAATCTACATGCTCTGTGAGCAGATCAAATATGCTGCATGGCACAGAAGAATTTAACAATCATAGCCAGAGTGAGTTCATTCCTTGTAGAGATGTTGCACACTCACACCCCTCCTGTCTATTACAATCCAAAGACGTCTTCTCCCTTCCTTGCCTTTTTTTTTCATTTTGTGTCACATCTGTGTAAAAATAATCTGTGCTTCCAATTAATACATTCTGAATCTATGCATATTTAATCTCTAAGTCCAATCGAAATATTTTTGGAAGCATGCATACAATCTGTGCCATCTAGCTGTGATCCTTTGCACATCTGGAAGTTAAATTCCACTGAACTACGCTGGGCTTATTTTCTGAGTGGAGATATATAGATTCTGGTTAGCACTGTACACAAGTTAGTGCAGGAGCAAAAAAATATGGCACTAATATTAGCATACTTACATTTCTCCTTCCCTGTACATACGAGGGCAACCCCTAATTTCCACACCATCTGCCACATTAGCCAATAGGCATTCAATTCAGGCAGTGTACATGGAGTGAAATTAGCTGTCCAAAGACCAAGTGCATTGGAGTGCTTTTCTTACGATGATGTATATTTTTAGATTCCAATCCTACTTCTCAAGGATTTCACAAAAGTCATTGAACATGTCATTATTTTTTAAAAAATTGCAGCTGTAAAGTGGTTACACTAGCAGAAAAACAGAAACAAATAACAAAGCTGACCATTCCTCTGTGACAGGCTGCTGCAAAGTCTTGCTTCATTTCTGATTTAAGAAAAGTTTCAGCCTTGAGCAATACAGCTAAGCATTCCTCCTCACCTGCTCTTCTGTATGAATTACCCTGTATGTACTCTAAAACCAGACCACAGCTATCCCATTTTTCAAAACTGAAAAATCTAGGCAGCCCTACATAGTCATCTTGCCCAAGTGTTGTATGATGGACTGACCCGAAATTCAGCTGAGTAAGATAAAATATAAAAGTAAGTAGTAAGATAAAACCCAGCTGTTTCTTCCTTGAAGAACTATGCCTCTTTATAAATTATGTTACTCATCATGCTTCTCTGTGACTGGACACCAGTGGCTTCAAGAAAAATACAATCAGAAACATTATCAAATTTGTTTGTTGGCTATAAAATGCTAAATAAGTAAGCATAAATAAATAAGCATCACCAACTAAAGACCCATCTTCTGTCCCACGCTTCTCTTGCAAGCAGGTCATGATACTTGGGGCGGAGGAAGAGCAAAAACAGAGAGTTGTTTCAGCTTCTCAGCCACTTAATATGGCCACCTGTTCCTTTTAACCAGATGCACTTGTGCTTCTCTTCTGGGATTTCCTGCTTCAGGAATGAGGCCAGTAATGCTAAAAATATGCATCCCCTATCCAATGCCTCTTGACCTGCTGTTCTAAGGAGGTCAACACAAAGTAGAAGGCATGGGAAAATGATATTTGCCTGACCTATCAACAGTCCAAACAGAGCATCTTAGGAACTCTTCTGTGAAGTCAAATGTTTTGTAAATATGAAATAAACTCAAGTGGTTGCCTCCAGTAGCTCAGACTTTTTAATGCTGTTGCTTACAAAACTCAGAAAGTGACAAATGGAATAAATGAGTACAGACCTATCATGTATTTATGTATACATGCAGGCATCACTTCACACAACTGTCCTGTGTACCATCTCACGGGGTAACTGCCTGAGAGTGAGGGTGTATCTACACTCCACAGTTACAAATAGTTGATGGCACTTTAGGTTACATGGCTCTACCTTTAGGAATCCTGGGATTTGTTGTTTGGTGAAGAGCTTAGACTTCTCTGCTAGATTTCTTGAACTACAATTCAGATGGTAAATGAGAAGAGGGCAACTAAAGATTAAATCACTATACTTTGGAACTGTAGTTCAGGAAAGTGTAGCCCCTTACCAAATTTTAAAAAAAAAAGATTCTGCATGATGGAGCAGTGACATGTAAAGGGGTATCAAACTACAGTACATATTCATCCTCAGACTCTACTCTTCATCTTTTAAAACCTGCATGTCAGAAAACAGCATAATCTGGTGCCTACGTTCTTCTCAGTTTTGTAGGACACAGAAGCCTGGAAAGGGAGTTCTGACATGTACAAGGCCGCATACACGTAATTTCCAGCTGGATCTTCCCAGGTTTAATGGAAAGGTTTGAAGAAGGCATTGAGCTGTTTGTATTCCTAATGACACAAGGGTTTCTATGCGCACTTAGATGAATGCACACAGAAGAAACCTTCAGACCTTCTGGCTCAGTCTAGGAAGGCTGGGCCTGTAGACAGAAAGGACAATAGAGGCACTGGGGGACAAGGTTGGTCAGAGCCAACACTCCCTATACAAGAGGAAATTCTCTGTCTATGCGTAAGGCCTCAGCAAGGCTGGCTTCTCCTTGCTATCTCAAGAACAGATACTATATGGGTTTTCTCTTGAAATGGGCAACTATATTAGTAACAGCCATCATTATACATTCTGTGGAAATAAAACAAGATTTCAGGTATTGAGTACATTTTCCTCTACCAGCAATGCAGATCTTTGGTCCAATTTTGGAAGTCAGACAACACTGTGATGACAGATGGTAGTCAAAGAATAGCTTTCATTGATGTCACTCTCCATACTAGGCATGTTGAGAAATACGCCTGTATTTATTTATTTTTTTATGTGGTTCCATGAACACAAGAAATAGAGAAAAAGTATCTTACACCCTCATTGAAATCCTGCATTTCCTAGACATACCTCCTGCTGCAATTTGTCCACTGCACTGGTCACACCCTCTTCTCCCTCCTTCTGGTACTTCTTGGTCATTGTCTCCTTCAGATTTTGCTTGAGCTCTGCATTCAGCTACATACAACAGGGACAGAAAATATATATATAAAAACTGCTATTCTTCAGTAAAACTCCTGGTCTAATAACTATCAGTTTTGCTCAAGAGTACTTTCACTTCAATGCAAAAAAGCATACAGAATGGTTCAACAGATCCCTAACCCAGTTTTTAAGATACAAATTGGGCAGAGGCTGTCAGCATTTCCATCACCTCTCCCTGCTTTTTAAAAAAACCTAATGCAAGACTGTCTTGGTCACCTTCAAATGAATTTACATAATGAACAGGCAGCCTCTTTTGCAAACCAGCTAGACAAGGTACTTGAATTCAAGCTTGCTTGGAGTCACTGAACTAAAGTGGCCCAGGTCCAGGTACTCTGGCATGACTGGGTTTGTGGCATGGGTTTTTAAACAGCCTTAGCACTTTTGGAAATATGGCTCTAGTGTGGGCACCATCAACTACATCTTTGCTTTCATGCATATACTTCACCACTACTGAATGATGTGCGTTATTCCATTAATGAATTTGCTTTTCATTAAAATGTCTGTGGAAACAGAGAGCTGTCTTATTCAAAGAAAGGTGAATACGCTATCTAGCTGCCAACACATATTGGCTACAAGAGAGATCTGCCTCTCAAGGTCTCGGTTGTACCATTTGCAGGTATCATAAACTCTATCTGGAACCTTTCATAACTAAAGAAAGTGCTCTATCACAGAGGTTCATGAAAAGAAGGATCAGATGCTCCAGTAAAACAAAACCAAAATTTTGCTGTAAAAATATAATGGTAAGTACTGAAAATTCTGCTTTTATAAGAGAGTAATTTGTCAGAGGAGTGACTGGGAGAGCATTTATTTGAATCCTAAAGATGTCAGGCTTTAGGGATGACTCACTAGCATAAACACAAAAGGGGAAGGTTTGCTGGCACCAAATGTAAAAATTAAAAAGAGATTTCTCAATTAGCAGGTTCCCAACAGGGAAAAAAAGAACAAATTACCTGTGGGCTCACAAGGAAGAACTGCAGCATGGAACAGAAGCAGCAAAAACAAACACACACAGAGTTTATAAATGCATACTGGGAGAATATGGCAGCAAAGGAAAGAAATAAAAGGAGGCACATTTGCAAATGACAGGACACCCTGAGCCCTGGTAATAAGAGAAAAAGAAGCATGCAGGCCAGGGACAGTATGCAAAGAAATGGAGGTCTAGTAACACAAGTTAGATCCACACAGCCACTCATCTCCCTCCTAAGACTACAAGTCTCAGCGTAACATGCTTTCCCCACTCCCAGTCATTAAAACTGGTGCCATGCATTTCTTTAGCCTTGATTCAGTTCCTCAGCCCATTCTCTGGTAGAAGTCATGCATCACATTCTACCGCTCATAGTTTTTAGAGACAGAAACTTGTGATAACTGGAATGAAGGCACTACTGTGTTTGCTCCTATTGATATACATCATGTGCAACTCCCTACTATACAAACTCTTTCTAGCACTGATGTACCTTGTATAAGTGACAGCATGTGATCATTACCCATCTCCTCCATCAGACACCACAGGCCAGTTCAAAGGTCAAAGCTAAATCATTAGTAGTCTATGAGGGATAGGTTACGGGTTCTGTTTCTATCCCCTCTCTCCATACATCATTCATTACCTGGCTCTTGTTAACCATCATTTGTCACAACACCTAAATCAGGTCTCCTGTTCAGCTAGCATCCAGGGCCAAGTTCAGGCAGCAGAAATGCCATATTGTGACATGCCTGACACCACAGCCAGACAGGCAAGTTGACTAAATCAGTGGACACTGTGTAAATATCACACACCTGTAGTTTCAAATGCCATCACAATGATAAAATTAAATACTGATTACCCCAAAGAAGAACCTGTATCATTTTTCCTAGATAACATCCCATTTCCCTTTCCAGCCCCAGTGAGCTCTCTGTGTTCAGCAGGGTATGAAGTACAACAGTAAGAAAGAATTTTTCTGTACTGTTCTGTAATAGAAGCAATGGGTTGGTTAGTCATTCTATTTCCTATTACTTTCTCAAGCAGAAAGAGAGAACAACAACATAGAGACAATCTGTATTTCAAGCACATATGGAGCTAGTCAGATGCTTTGTTAGTTGGTATTTTCACAGATCATGAAACCAGTTCTGGATGAGCTCAGTGCTGATGAATTACATGCTATATTAAAAATGGCAAACACAGAACATTATGAGGGCTGGCAAGCAAAGATTATTCCAAAGGAGTATGTGAGGATGGTACAGCCATTTTTATACCAGAATGCTATAGGTTTGCAGGGTTGTCATCCCTGTGCTTTAAGTTTACTAAAATTTGTCACAATCGCAAAAAGAGCCTTTGCTGGAGCAACTGCCAGATCTGGTGGATATGAATGCACATCGGCACCTATCAAATCCCCCTACCATTTACAGTATGAGCCTACTCCCCATCTTTCAGGGCTGTGGAGTCAATACACCAAGCCTTTGACTCCAACTCCTCTATTTTCCCATTGTCTAACTCTGATTTTTTCATAAATGACAAATGTACATTAAGCAATATTAACAAATCTACAATTGTAAAATAGTAGCACAAAGGATGTCATCACCTCTGCATGAATCATCAGGCTACTTAGACTGATAGAACGTAAAATATATTTGATTAAAATTCTGAACAAGAAAACTTTCCTAAATTCCCATAAAAGTAAATACACAGTAAACTATTTAATACTGTAGGTTTTTTATTTTAAAGCTGGAGTCAGAGTCGGTACATTTCTGTTGACTCTGACTCCACCCAAAATTGCTTCTGACTCCAACCCCACAGTTCTGCCCTCTTCAACATTCTCTCTAACTCTCTCTCGCACACAAACACCCTTTCTTTAGAATCTCTGGAATATACTACTGTACAGTATGGGAGGTCTCACTGCAATAAACAACCTAAAGTGACAGCAAGGCTGGGCAGGGAAAAGCCTCTCTTTTGTTATAGAGTCCAGTCACCTATAATACTGCTGCCACTGTCACAGTAATGGCAATGCTGGTTTGCATTAGGTACTGAGGATGGGCTGCACTTAAATCACAACTGCAAGCACTGGGAGGAGACCTGAAGGGAGTAAAAGGAGGTTGTGGTAGAAACCAAGAACACAGAGCCTGTCATACTGACAAACTCTTTGTTAGTTATTAATAATAGTTGCTTACCTGCTGGTAATAGATATAGGCTAAGATTCCAGCAATTATCTCAAGCAAGAAGATGCACAACAGCAATATAAAATACTGCAAGAAAAACAAAACAAAATAAAAAGAAGTTAAAGTACAGCATAGGGTCATAAGTGAAAGAAAATGGAATTTTTATGTAGAGCTATGGCAACATGTTCAGTTCTGATAACAGATCCACTTTTCTGATAAAAATATCCTGCTGACAAAACACAGATACAGCCCAGAGAATGGGCGGCACAGAAGAGATATACTCCCTCTAAATGAGACACTTCTGTTTTAAAAGACATATTGGAGCACAAGCCTTGCTCTGCAGCCTATTATTGCTTCCAGGAACACTAAATGGCTTCAAATCAGATCACATTCCCTGCACACTTTGTTTTAATGAAGAAGTGCCTCTTTTAATGGTTTAGCAGGGCACTGTTGTTGTGGTGGTTGTTGTCGTTGTCATCATATTCCTGAAATTCACTGGCAAATGTTACAGAAGAAATTGTGGGGATTTTTTGTTCATCTCATTCAGGAGAGTGAACTGGTATTTTTCTTTTTCTTTCTCAACTGGATCTGTTAGCTATGCTCATATATTAAGAGGAAAAGAAGACACAAATCCTCATCTACTGAAACTGACTTGCAGTAAAATATGGGGTATTATTGTCATCTCAAGAGGACCTGACTATGTTTCAGCCATTTTGTTCTAACATACGGTGCAAAGTAGTTTCCATCTTGAATGCTGAGTCTAGTTCTCCTCTGGAGCTTTTTATACTGATCTTACCCTAATGCCATGAGCTACACACGTTAGGTCTGATCATAGGTACAGCCTTTCACTAACACACAGAAATGTCATTAGAGGCAACAAACAACAAAAACAATGTAGTGACTATATGAAGTTGCTATTATGCAGAGATTTTTTTTAAAAAAAATACAAACTCTATCACCCTCAAGAAGAAAGTGTTCCAACACATTGCAATGCTGTGTTGAGAAAATGGTCAACCTTCCTAACATTTTGGAACTTCTCTGTGGAAAACATGATTGTGCAAAATCTTTAGGTTTTTGTGCAAACAAACAAACAAACAAACAAATAACTGTTTGTGGGGAAGAGGCAATTCTAATGCAAACAGCAAAAAGTTTCTGTGCAAGTCACTTTTTTATTAAAAAAAGATGTGAAAAGGCATTTTAAAAATGCACAAGAATTCTTGTAATCTTACTGAGGGCTAAAAGGGAGGGTTTGAAATCATTCTTCTTGGTGTGTGAGGGTGAAGTAAGTGATTTACTTCCCTATCATGATGCTGATTCACACAGCATATTGTTGTCTATTCTGACTGGTAACAGATCTCCAGAGCAAAAGGCAAGAGGGCTTTCCCTGTCCTGCTGGCCAAGATCCTTCTATAGCTGGAGAGCCTGGGGACCGAACTTTGAACCTTCTTTATGGAAAGCATGTGCTCCACCGCTAAGCCATGACCCCCTCCCTGATCATTTTCACAGCTGTGATTCCTCCTTCTCTCTTGCCAATGCCACTTGTCTTGAAATGTAACCCTTCCAACTAACATGATTAGAAACTCATCACATGCTTGTTAGGTGACTGTGGAATGCCTAATTACTTAGGGCAGAAAGGATATTGGAACGACAGGGCTTCTTGGAGCTACCAAGTAGACAGAAGTCCATAACACATCTAAAGCTGCACACAAACAGCTTGAGGAACTTTCAGCTGAATTGTCAGGCAGCTGTAACTGAGGTGGGGGCAATGAAATAAACCTATTAAAAGACCTCCTGGGGCACATAATTCTAGCATCAAACACCCCTGCATTAACACCAGGCTGGCATTCTAAGTTGTCTAGATCTTCCAGTGCACTGCCTTTTGCCATTGAAATTACATAAGCTGTTCTGAATTGTAGATCTGCACACACCATTAGTTTACAGACTTAAGGGCTAGTGCTCCACATTATCAGATTAGTTCACTTCCAACCATATTAACCAGCCTGAATCAAAAGATCATTTATAGATGCCCTCTTCCATATATATTCCCACCACCACCACCCCAAGCTTAAAGTAGCCAAGGCAAATGCCTTTCCAGTATGATTTCCTATCTGTAGAATACTCTCCCCTCAAGGATGCTTGCCTGGTACCTTTCCTCCACTAGGAGAAAACTTTATTATTTTCCCAAGCCTTAATGTATATGCAACACTTTTAACGTATCTCATGTCTTTTCTTTTAAAAAGTATTGTGTTTATCCTTTTCTTTTTGCGCTATTTAGTAATCACCTTCCAACCTTTAGTTTTAGAAGAGAGTGTATATGTGTGTTTGGATTTGAATGACTAAGGGGTGGGGGTGAGATAGACACTTTTGTTAGCTACCCCTGGAAATACATCCAGTTGAAGTCCAAAATATAAACAATAACATTTAAACAGTAACACAAACAAATTTCTTGCACAAAATGTAATGGTTATTGTTTAAACAATAACACTTGAAGTATTTCTTTGTTCTCTCAGGCTAAAGTCTGGGTGATAATCTCAGCCATGCCTACCTACATCCCACCACTTATGTGGAAGATTCAGTTCATCAGCATGCTTGGACAAGATATCCTTTCATACCATGAGAGTGAGTAACCTAATAGTGAGCTGGAGAGCCAAAGGTTGGACTCCACATAAATGGGAGTCTGAAACAGAACGGAAACATGCCAGAGCCCAAAGTACTGCTTCTTTTGTTGGGGAGACAGGTTAATAAATGCTGCCACTGACATCATCCCTCTGTCAGTCTGATACATTAGAGGAAGGGAAGCAACCAACCACTGAGGTAGAAAGCTCTTCTTTCCTGGCTTGTGTTCTGGCATTACCTCATTTGAGATTATACCTCACACCACCACGCTCCACACCAGCTGACTTACCAGGACTCACAGCCAAGTTTCAGTATAAAGGAGCACAACTTTAGGACATTGAAGATCCACAGTGTCACATATCCCCAACCACAGCCTTTCATTTTCAACTCTATCTGTAATCTTGCAACCCAAGAGAAAACTGGGTACACTCAGGATAACAAAACCTCCAGGGTTGCTATAGGGCCACTGTGTGCCCAATCAAACCTCTGTTCTGTATGACTCATTTCTCATTCAAACAATCTTGCCCACAGGCTGTCACGAAAAGGAAAAAAAGACACACTACAGTGAAGCACCTGCAGAACAGACAGCTGCTGATGACTCAAGTACACTATCAAAGCCGCACACTGGAGCAGAGGAGAAAGGATCTACCTCAGCCACTATCAGCCAAAAGGAATTGGGGAGAAAGATTATTCCTTCTCTGTTATGGAAGATCAGTTCTGGACAGAGGCTTGCTGTCAAAAAATATTGTGCAGTGGTTCTGTCTTTCCCTCCTTAACAGAATTTTCCTTTTGGAAAGGCAGCAGGAGTAGTAGCAAGAGAATGTGAGAAGTCTACAAATAGAAGATGGCATCATCTGGACCCTCTACAAAATTGTGTGACTGTGTCAGGGTGCTGGGCACAATAAAACCATCAGTGTGAAGCAAAAATCATCTAATGGAAAAGTTCAATGGGGCCCAGAAATATACCCCATTGTAACATTCTGGCTCTTGTTACAGCAGCACCTGAGGTAGCAATGGTGGAGAGAAAGCTGTTGGTGAAATGGGAGAATGTAACAAAAGGGAGAGACCCCCCCCTTTTTTTTTCTTAATTCAATGGACCACTTAGGGAAGCTCATTTTCTTTGAATCATTACGAGTGCAAAAGAGATGTAGTCTCTCTCACTTTCATTCACCATGACTATCCACAGACTCTTCACATCCATTCAGTGCATCATATAGCTCAGCACAGGAAAAAAATGGTATTGGATGGTACACAGCCCTTTGCTGCAAAGACACTTGCGGATATGAACTGAGCTCAGCGTTGGCAGAAAACTTCTGCCTAACACAGTCTGGCTGGCTACAAAGTGTTTGTTGTGCATATTTGCTTAAGACCAACTAAACTGGAAGCCAACTGACAGCAGACAATAGATGCGTCACAACCAGCCACTCAGACATGAGAAGATGAGAACAAAAGGATTTTTTGTTCCCAAAGGACGACTATTAGTTTTCTGTGGCAAAACAACAAAAAGTATTGTACCAAATTTTTCATCTGTAATTTCTGGCTTGGAAGAACCAAAACAAAAAAGCATGAGCACGGGAGGGGGAGAGAAATTTTCAGCACAATGGGGTATTATACGTATACTGAAATGTAATAGGATTGTCTAGAGGCCATGTCAGCTCTGTTATTATCACAAGCCATGAGAAACACTTCAGAAATATCACCTTCTAGTCCTTCTAGTCCAATGGCCTTTGTCATGGACACAGCAAAACCAAACTTCAGACACTAACGTTTTCCTGCTCTCCATCAGAAAAGCATGCCTTTGCTCCACCCTTATCCCTTCCCTTTTGATTAGTTAGCTGCAGCAGGAGTGATGTTCACTCTGCTATTCCAGTATGATATTTGCACCTGCTTTCTGCAAAACAGCTATTAATATTCATATCAAAAACACATTAACACATGAAAGATCCCTTAGTCTTGAGTCAAACCAGCCCAAATGTGTTTCTTTCTTGGGCCATCTATCCATGCAATTCTGTGTCAAAAACCTTTTGGTACAGTCAAAGAAAACCCACCACTCTCAGCAGGCTCCGCTGCTCTCTGAATGTAGCACAGCAACCCAAGATGCCAGTGACCATGACGACAACACCTGCAACCACCAGGATATAAGCTGTTGCCATGTACGTATTGGACTGTAGGAGGCTGATGTAATCACTCTTCTCAGCCAGAGTCCAGATGCCCACTGCCATTACAGCGCCACCTGCCAGCTTAGAGAGAAACACAATGTGAGTTACTTCATGGGAGAAACTCTTTTTAAAAAAGAAAACAGTGAGACAGCAGTATCATAATGCCTTCACCAAAGTCTCCTGTAGCAATGCTTCTCAAGCAATCTGATATTTGAGACTATAATTCCCCCTCCCTGGTGTGACAGCAACCAATATCATAGTCGTGTCTTCATCTTCTGGAAAATTTCCTACGCCAGGCACCGGTCCATGAACCATCACTTTGAGTAGCACCATCCTATAGGATCTCATGATGGAGTGATTCTTGCAGATTTCAGTGTGGATCTAAGCCCAAATGAAATACCATTTCTGTTCCTAATTTCTGCCAATCACACAAGTTACTTATTAGAACCAGATCAACAACCTGGGGAGATTTGTGATGTTGGACAGAGCAACATCTGCATTAGTAGATATTATGAATTTCTCAGTCTAACCAAGTTCTTTTTCAGACTCTCCTAAAAGACAGCCAATCTGTCAGCCAGGAAGGACAAGAAAATTTGTCTCAGCTTCTATACAGGAATCTCTGATCACCTCCGAAAGTTAGTTCTTTACAGCATTGCTACTCAAAGTGGTAGTCCCTGGACTGGTGCCAGTCCACAAGCCATTGGCTTCCTGTACCTGGCAAGTTTCCATGAAAGAAGAAACAATTATAGCCGATCTGCAACACCAGTAAAAAGAAATTATCAGCCTCCCACATCAGATAGCTTCAGATGTACTTGTTTAGACCTTCCTTTGTTGCCTATATATTCAATGCAATGAACAAAATTTCAAAGACAAAACGTTATAAAAGGACATAAAATATAGCTGGCTGGCAGATTAAGACCTTATCAAATTTTACACAAACACAGAAGTAGTTCATTAAACAGCCTGAAACAACATAGAACCATCTACCATCCTTCTCTTTACATTCCATTAGGGTTTTTTTTAAATAGAATGTTTCATAAATGATCTATCCAACCACAACAATCAAATTCCAGAATTTTCTTGGTAGGGCTTCCAGGATATGGACAGGAGGTGCAATCGGATACAAGCAGTTATGAGAAAGTAACTCTTGGCTCAGCATGTAGAAACAAGCAGGTAGCTTGTAACAAAATGTTTTAAGTGAAAATAAAGAGCTGGAAAATAATTTCTCCCACCTTCAACTGATAATTGATTGTAATTGATCATGTTTCAATTGATTCAACTGATTATGTAATTGTAATTTATTGTGTCACCTCTACCGAATGCCAGACTTTTAAGCAAAAATAGTATCTACACATGTTCAGGGGCTAGAGTGGGAAAGTTTGCTTAAAAGAGTTCTCTTGGTCATTCCTAAAGGGAGACATGAGAAAAATCTGGGGAGCCCCCAAAACTATCACTTGAGAATGCACTTGAAAGATAGCAATTAAAAATTCCTCTGTGTCAGTCAACAACTCTGAAAGCCAACATATTAGAAAGCAGAGTTCTAAGGGGTGTGTGTGTATGTCTGTGTGTAAGGAATTTCTGATAAGGAGACAGCATTCAACCTGCACTCTAAAGTCAAAGCATACTAGGAGGTATGTGTTTTTTATAAAATAATAAATTGGCTCTGAGCTGTCTGGATGTTGTTTCATTTACATCCACTTATATTGAGGCAGACTGGTAGGTAGATTCACTGCTGCCTGTAAAATAACACAGAACATCAACAATTCTATTCTAGGTTCCCCATATTACAGAATATGCCAAATTCACAGTATGAAGCAGTGAGGTACACAAAATGATTACAGTTGGTTCCTTACCCAGAAAAAGAAGTTGAAGATGAAGAGCAGGTATTTGAGACAGATGGTCCCACATGTTTCCTTGTTTTCACTGTATTCACGCATTGTCACAATTGATCAGAACTGTGGGAAAACAAACAATGACAGAGAAAAGACCAACCACTATTAGAAACCTATATATCTATTGGTCACAGTGCAACAATTCTCTACTCCTTTGCTACCTTTCCTCTGTATTCAGTGGGTTCTGAATAGTTACTGCTGAGGTGGAAAATATATGGAAAGAAAATTAAGACCAATCACATTATAGACCCACATGGATACAAATAGGAAGTGTCAGGGTCTAGGCTATGTCTGATCAGAGCTTTGAAACATCATTTTTAGTCTACAATTCCCAGGGTCCTCACTGGCTATGCCAACTGTGTGACTGTGTGTGTTATTCTGCTAGAGCGAGGGAGGGAGGGATAGATAGATAGTCAAGTATATCTCTGTGTGTTTTTCTGCTATACATAGTCTCTCTCTCACACATATATATAGATATATGTCTGGAATGAAAGTTCTCTGTGATATGGAAGGTTCTAATCCACTTCTAACCTACAGTATGATTTGATCTTAATGATATCTTATCTTATCGGCATCTTATTGGTACTAGTGGGTATAAGTGCCCATATGAACCGAAACATTCCTCAGAGTATACTAGCTCCAGGCCACATAAGATTTTATAAACCATCACCAACCCCACCAATTAAACAGAATGGGGCAGTCACCTCAGGCAACTGTGGAAAAGGCAGCAACGGCAATCCCCTAGCTGTTCTTTTTTGCTGAAAAACAGAGTTATGTATTCTCCATGACTTGCACTGTGCCATTCTGCCGCTCTGAGGTGAGGTGAAGCATAGTGTTCTATCACTTACCAGTCTGGATAAGTGAAGTACAAAGGGTGCCATTTTGTGTTTTCTCTCAGACAATAAAATGTTTTGGACCTGCCCCATCAGCACCATGAAATATGCACTAAAACCCTCCCAAAGGCAGAATGAATGTGACCCGATAGTGGACAGTGAGAAAGAGCAACCGTTCCCTGTATTTACTAGGCTGTCAGGAGATTGCTGCACAAAAGCATTTTATTTTGCCTCCCTCACATCTGGAGTTTATGCCATCTTCTTGAGACTAGAACCTTACACTGGAGAAGAAACCATGAGGTGGATAGGCCCAACTGCAGAGATTGGTAGAAATACTTTTTCAGACTACAGCTGCCAAAACTTCTCAACTAGCATGACTAGTACCCATGTTGGGTGGGTGATTCTGGAAGTTGTAGCCTACAGGATAACTTTCCCAAGCTTTGTCCCTTTCCAAAGCTGATCAATCTCAGTCTGTCTCTGTTATACACACACACTGACAGCACAGTTGGCAGCAGGCCTTGTCTACAAGCAATGGGAGAGGCTCAGGAATGACAGCATACATCGAAGATAGTATCAGGGAGAAAAACAAGGTTTCTTTCTTGGCTTCCTGACAGCCCAGTCATTATGAAAAATTTCCATTCTACACAGGTACATCTCTGTTGCCCTCAAACATCCCTCTGCCATCTATTTTTTTCCATATGGATTTACTGTACCTGGAACAGAAATACTTTTATTTATCTAGAGAACAGATAATTCAGTGATAGCTGCCACTAAAAGGAGACATCTATGCTTAGCAAATAAACTGGTTTGACTGTCATGGTTATCTTACCTCACACAGAAGCCTGGAAACTATAGCTTTTTGTTATTTAAAAAAAATTCTAAGCATTCTCTGTTTAGAGATATCCAGAGCCTGAGTTACTTATTTTGACTACCCAGTGGCAGGAGGTGTGGGGTCTTGAAGCTGTAGGCCAAAAATGTAACCTTATCAGCTTTAAAGGTTCCCAGCACCCATTCCTTGTGAGAAGCCACTGGTGGAAACTAGCCCAGAAATCCTGTTATGAGAACTGTGCAGGGTTTTCTACACATACGCAATCTAACAGTTAAGGCCAGTCAGAGCATGTGTGAATAAGTTTGAAATAACCTTCAGGCAGCATAAAACAGGAGAGAGAACTGAGCTTGCATACTGATAGTTAGTTTCTCTAGATATTTGATTTATGTATTCTCCCAGAACATGCACTTCTTAATAAGAAAAACCTTGTTCAGTGAAAAGGGCTCAAGTTCAACAGTATTTCATTTAGGTGGTGATAGTGAGAGGAATGGTTGCAAGCTTAATCCTGAAGCAAGACTCCTATACAATTCAACAATATAACAACAATATAACAGACTTCATCAAACATGACACCAGAATACACTTCTGTGAGTGCTCCACATCAAGATACAGAAAAGCATGTTGCAGTTTAATGGAGGTAAGACTTACAGCACAAATGGCAGGAAGTTTTCAGACTTGTTTTTTCAAGAACCCCAAGATCTACTAACCTGAGCCAGGTGCAAAAGAAAAACTCAGTGCACGCTTCCTCCACTTATCTGACAGGTTAGAGACAGGAAAACTGTCAGAAAATGGAGTTTGTTGGGAAGTGGAACCCATGTACTGTACTGTAGGGAGAATGAAGGACTTACAGAGGTTTATGTGGGACCAACCACATGCACACTGCTTGCAAAGTCTCTCAGCTTGCTAAGCACCCTTTCCCCCACTCAGCTTGCTTTGTAAACAGCATGCATGCAAGCAGTTCCAAGTGAGACCTCATAAGCAAGAAGAACTGATGAAAGAGCAAATTATACTAATGTCATATTAATGGTATTTCTCCTTAATTTGGAAGCCTCAAAAAAGCAAGTGATCAAGGTAATGTAGAGTCAAAAGGTAGGGGCTTCCTGTATTACGCAAGAGTCTAGAAATTCTGAGTAAAAGAACTGAAACAAGCTCATAGGTCTTCCACAAAAATCCACTTTTCAAGCTTTCTCCATTTAGCATTATAATCAGGGAAAGGGTCATTTGGTTGCTTCTATAAAACAACTGGACATCAGAAATACTTGCTGATAGACTACAGACCAGATCACTGGTAGATCCAGACCTATTTTCTGACCACTTCTGCTCTATAAAATACAACGTCACCTTTTTGAACCTTTGTGGTTCAAAAAGACAAGCAGAAGTCTGCTACCCAGTTTCCTAGTGGTGCTAACTACCCACTTTCTATAGTTGAGTCTAGTTCTGCTCTCTTCTGCAGCATGCAGATTGACTGGGTTGATGCCATATCTACATGGTACAACAGGGGCAGGAAACTTGTGTCTCTCTAGTTACAGTACAACTCCTATCATCCTTCACCATTAGCTAGACTTCTTAGGAATGATGGGAGTTACAATCCAGTAACATCTGGAAGACCACAAATTCGCTGCTCCTCATGTATAGGTACCATCCCATGACACAGCACATAAGCAATTAAATATACTTGTCCTTTCCACCCTTGCAGGAAAATATCAATACTAAATGAAGTTGACTGGGGACATCCCAGTTAGCAGATGTTCAGTAATACAGGACACCCAAAGGTATATGCCACACTGCTATATTAAAATATATCCTCATTTTGACACTCTAACCATTTATGAAAATGAAAAAATTAACAGTATTCTGACATTTTTCCCTTTCCAATGGAGGGGCAACCATTAGGTCAGATGTAGACAACTTCAGCAGATCCAGAGGCCAATTTTGGTCATCACAGAACCCATAGTGGCATGCACTTCCTCCCCTAAAACTATAACCTCCTTAATCCAGAAGTGTTTGAAAGCTGGCTTCCAGGTTTTGTTTTCAGTCTTAGCACTAGTCCCCTCACCCAAACTAATGACATTTTTCACTGTTTTGATGAGCATCCTGCTGTAGAGGAGAATCCATATTCCTCAGGTTTTATTTGTTTTTACTAATCCCCCTCCTCCAGCAATACAGCATCCACCAAAGTCAGGGAGCTCAAAATTGGGTTGTGTATGTGGCCCACACAGTGTGTATGCCCATTCTAGTGTTAGATAAACATGGACCTAATCCAAAAAGTTTGCCAAGCATAGACAGATTGGCAAGATCTCCATAATCAAAGTCATGGTCCATGGAACACAAACCATTGGCTCCCAATGCCTGGCAAGTTTTCAGGAAAGAAAGAAACAATAGCCAATAGGCACGAATATGGTACTAGTTTCTAACACACGGGGGGGGGGAATCTGTTGTCTCATATCAAATAGCTTGAGCTGAACAGGTTGCTTACCTGTAACTGTGGTTCTTCGAGTGGTCATCTGTGCCTTCACACATTGTATGTGTGAGGAACAGAGACCATGAAGAAGAAGCACTGATACAAAGCAGCTGTACTTTGAAGATGCTATGTTCCAACCAATGCACATTAATTTACTGGGCAGCTTCCTAGATCCATGATCACCTAACAACCTCTTAAAACTTTGCAGCACATTGTGTGACATCCCCTCTAACACCAGTTTCTTAAAGCATCAGACCAGAGTCTTCTGATAATTCAATGAAGTTTTGTTTATTAAGGAAACAGAATTGTGAAGAGGTAATTAAAGAAAGTGAAGGGAAAGAGAGAAAGACTGCTCTCATAGGTTTAAGTGTTGTAGACAGAGAGCAGCAGGAGGTTTATGAACCATTGTGATTTATGCAGGACTGATAGCCAATAAATCACAGAACAATCACTGCTGTCTCCAGCTGTCCTGGCCAAGAACAGCACCTCATAGTACAAGACTGTCGTTTCATTTAAATTGGCAAGCTGAGAGGAGAGCTGTTGGAAATTAAACATGCTGCGTAAGCAATAATGTTTCACCTCTTGTGTATTATTTTCTTTGCCATAAGTAAGATAACAAGATTGCCCTGTGGATAGTACTGTGGAGGCACAAGCGCCTCTTAGGCACAGCCCAGCATGAGAACTGTATGTGCACAGGCTAAAGCTTGGAAAAATTATTTCTTGGACTACAACTCCCAAAATCCTCCAACCAGCATAGCTACTACAGTCAACCTGTTAAAATTTTGCAATACAGTACACTCTTTGTATATACAGGAGATCCATTCCAGGAACCCCCAAGTAAAACAAAAAAAGCAAATGCTTGTGCCCCCTTATCTTCAATAATTGCAATGTGTATGTGTGTCTGTTGCATCCAATGACAATAACAGACATGATGCATCACACAACCTCACTCCTATATGCTGAGGTTGCACCACAAGAGGGCACACTGTACAGTTAAACCAGCCAAAGCAATCTGGGTTCTTCAATAAAACCTATACGAGAATTTAACAAAATACTGTTTGATGTAAAGTTGAAGGCTTCACGGCCAGAATCCATAGGTTGTTATGGGTTTTCTGGGCTTAGAGGCAGTGTTCTAGTAGCATTTGCTCCTGACGTTTTGCCTGCATCTGTGGCTGGCATCTTCAGAGGATCTGGTGGCACGGAAGTGAGACAGAGTACTTGTGTCGTCCCCAGGTGAGAGGAAGTAATTTGCACATGTTACAGTTGGCCTGTGTGATAGCCTATTGTTAAATGGGATATCCCCCCGGGTTGTATTGTTAGTCAGGGGATATGCATAATAGTGTGTTAAGTACATTAGCACTCTATCGTATTGTTTCCTGTAGAGGAACCTCCAGAGTCTGGGTGGTGTTCACTGGCATATTTTTGAGTCTTGATTTTAATGTTCTTCAGTACTAGTAGTCAAATTTTGTTTACTTCCCGAGTTTCTTCTTTCCTGTTGAAATTGTCCATTATGTTTATGGATTTCAATGGCCTCGCTGTGTAGTCTGACATAGTAATTGTCCGAATGGTCCAGAACTTCTGTGCTTTCAAAAAGCATTCTGTGTCCAGGTTAGTTTATAACATGTTCTGTTACCACTGATTTTTCTGGCCGGATCAGTCTGCAGTGTCTTTCATGTTCTTTAATTCGTGTTTGGATATTGTGTTTTGTAGTCCCTATGTAGACCTGCCCAAGCCGCAATGTTAGAGGATCTCTCTTGTCCTTTGCTGAACATAGCATTTGTTGAATTTTCTTGGTTGGTCTATAGTTCTTATGTTTCTTCATCAATTTCCCTATATGGTCAGTGACCCTTTTGATGTATGGTCAGCTGCTTATCTTCACCTCTGTGTTTTTTTCTGGGTCTTGAGGCTCTTCTGATATTTGAATTGGAGTAACCATTGGCCTATAGACCCCAGTTTAGATGACAATATCATTTAGATAAGTTTAGATGAGGTTCTACAGGCCAATGATTACTTCGATTCAGACATCAGAAGACATCAAAAGAGTGCAATGGCTCACAGCAGGGCCAAATTTTTATCAACCTGTCCTAATCTAACTACTATAATGTAAAACAGTAAAAAGCAAAAATAAACAGTAGTTCACTGGCTGTGGGCTGAGTTACCAGTTAAAGTACAAGATGAAATATCACTTGGCTCTTAAATAAGGTTAATTTTCACAGATCCTTTCAACTAACAGTTTTTTTTCCATATGTATTGAGGTGGAAGGTTTTTAAAATTTAAAAGTAGAATCAACAAGGGGAGGAAAAGAACAGGTTGCTTACCTGTAACTGGGGTTTTCGAGTGGTATCTTGCCATTCCTGGAGCTTTACGCCTGCGCGGTACGTTGGAAACTTCTAGAGCTTGTCGCGGGGGGAACCCCCTCCCCCACGCCGGTACTGCGCATGCTCCTCCCGCCGAGCAACGGTCTCTCCTCGTTCTGCGTCCGCCGTAGAACCTCAGGGACCTGAAAAAGGGGAGGAAGGGCGGGTGTGTATGATGGCACAGATCCCACTCAAAACCCAGTACAGGTAAGCAACCTGTTTTCTTTTTCGTGGTCTCTGTGCCTTCATACACTAGGAGACTGTGTAGCTTACCGGTCGGAGGGGGGTCAGGTCCTACAGCACGGAAGCCAACACCTCACGTCCAAAACCGGGCATCTCTGCGCGACCGGCAGTCGAGCCTGTAGGGGCCCACGAATGATGGTTGGGACCAGGTCGCCACACGGCAGATTCATCAGGTCAACTCCTCGCAGGAGGGCCGCAGAAGTAGCCACCGCTCTGGTGGGTGGGCTCAAGCAGGACTGGCGGAGGCTTCCTCGCGACTCATACGCCAGTTCAATAGTCCTCACCACCCACTTGGAGAAGCGTGGGTGGACACTTTTAGGCCCTTCCGACGTCGCCCATAGCAAACAAAGGATGCGGCGTCGGAAGGACAGTCCTGCCCTTTGTAGAAAGCCAATGCCCGACGCACGTCCAGGGAGTGGGGGGCCGCTCCAACGGTGTCGTCGGGTTCGGGAAAAAGGCAGGCAGGATGATGTCCTGGTTGAGATGGAAACTGGACACCACCTTTGGCGGGAACGAGATGCGGTCTCAGGACCACCTTGTCCCTGTGGAAGACCGTGAAGGGCTCATCGGAACGAAGAGCTGTGATCTCACCCGCTCGCCTCGCTGAGGTCACCGCTACCAGGAAGGCAGTTTTCATTGTAGGAGCCTGTCATCCGAGGTCGCCATCGGCTCGAAGGGCGGCTTCGTGCTGCGAGAGCACCAGCGAGGGACCACGGCGGTAGCGGCGGCGATCCGGCGGGGGAGGATGATGAAGTCCTTTCAAACCCTTAACGGTATCGTTCCTGAAGAAGGCCGAGGCAGCAGATCGTGGCGGTTGGATGCCCCGATCGCGGAAGTACACCTTCAGGGATGGAAACGCCAGGCCCTGTTGCCGGAGGTGCAGGAGGAAGTGCAGGACGGTCGAGAGCCCCGCGGGCGATACCGGCTCACTCCCTCGTTAGCGAAGGTCAGGAACGTCGCCACTTGTATTGATAGTTGCGACGGGGGTTCCTTCCTGGCCGCGACGAGGACGGTACCGAGCACGGGGTCGTCTAGTGCGATATCCTGGCATGGAGGGCCAGGCGTGGCAGGTCCGGATGGAGGACTCGGCCGCCGGAGTGGGAGAGCAGGTCCGGTGTCGGTGGCAAACCCGGGAGGTCGTCTCCCCGGCTTGTGCAGGGGTGCGAAACCAATTTTCGGCCAGTACGGGGCTACCAGGATCGCGTCGGCTCGGTCGGCGAGGATCTCGATATCGTCCGGCCGAGCAGCGGGGCGGGGGGGACGGGGGGTTTTCCCGGCCCGGAAACTGGAAAGCGTCCCCCATGGAGGCACGATCGTGGCCCGCCCGGAACAGAATCGGCGACACTTCGCGTTTTCCCTGGTCGCGAAAGGTCGATCGATGGTTCGCCCCCGCGGTCCCCAATCAGTCTGAACGCCTCTCCGGAGAGAGACCATTCGTGATGGGATGAGGTGTCCCTGCTGAGGGCGTCTGCCGTGGTGTTCTCCTGCCCGGCCAGGTGAACCGCCACGGGATGCGTGTGCAGGCGAATGCACCATTCCCACAGGTCGAGCGCGATGTCGAGCAGGGTCGTGGAATGAGTCCCACCTTGTCTGTTGATGTAGCAGACGGCGGTGGTGTTGTCCGTAGAATCAGGACCGTGCGCCCCCCCACGGCATGGCGGAACGCCCGTAGGGCTTTCCAGACGGCGAGCAGCTCCAGCGCGTTGATATGGAGAGCGGTTTCGTCGTCGGTCCATCTGTCGCGGACTCTGAGATCGCCGCATGGGCACCCCATCCATACAGGGAGGCGTCGGTCGTTACCGTCACCTTCGGTGTCGGCTGTTGGAAAGGCATCCCTGACATGGATTGCATCGCGACTGCCACCATCGGAGGGATGAGCGGACGTCTCCCGGCAGCTGCAGTCGGGGGTTCTGTTCGTCTCGCAGGGGGTCAAAAAGGGACGAACCAGTTTGAAGAGGTCTTGCTCTCAGCCTGGCGAGATATGTCACAGCGGTCGTCGCAGCCATGTAGCCCAAGAGCTGTGGACGTTTCCCGCAGATAACGTCGGGGCCGTCGGCGTGAGCGGCGGCCCGGTAAGGTTCGTGCTGAGACTCTGGTAGGTACGCCCTGGCGGAGGTCGAGTCGAGCGTCGCCCCGATGAAGTCCAAGATCCTCGCCGGCTCGAGGTGGGACTTCTTCGGATTCACTCGTAGACCAAGGCGGGTCAGGAGTGACAACGTCATGTGGACGTCGTGGTAAAGTCTCTGTTTGCAACCCCACCCAGCCAATCGTCGAGGTAGGGGAAGACGGAAGCGCCCTTTGTCCGCAGGTGGATCCACCGGGGCCATGCACTTGGTGAAGACCCTTTGGGGGAGTCGGAGTCCGAACGGCAGCACCTTGTACTGGTAACAGGTGTCGTCGACTGCGAAGCGGAGGTACCGTCTGTGCTGCGGGCGAATGGCGATATGGAAGTATCGTCTCGGAGATCGATGGAGGCGAACCAGTCCCCCCGATGTGGAAAGGGGAGGATCGACGGATCGTACCATTTTGAACCTTTTGGGGCGGTTGTGTTCACCCCTCTGAGGTCTAGGATCGGCCGGGGGGTCGTCGGCTTTCGGTCGTGAAATCCTCGGAGAAGAAGCCGGTGGTCTTGGCCTCTTGCGGGAGCCGTCGATCGCCCCTTTTTGGAGGAGGGATTGGATCTCTTCCAGGAGGGCCGGACTCGACGGCGTGGAGTAGTAAACGCCGCGAGGAGGAATATCGAGAAACTCATGGCGTAGCCAAGACGGACGATGGAAAGCACCCAAGAGTCCGTAGTGACATACTGCCACTCCGCTAGGTGGAGCGGGGTCGGTCGGTCTCCGAGCGCTGATGGTAGGCTGAAGAGTGGGTATTGGTGGGTCCTGCCAGGCACGTCAAAACCGAGACTTTGCCCGGAGGGACTTCTTCGACGAAGCCGGGCGCCGCCTAATCGTGCGTCTGGCCGATGGCCGGAAGGGTTCGACTGTCCAACTGGGCCAAACCCGGGGAAACGCGAGGTGGAAGATCGTCGCCAGGATGGGCGGAAGGTGGAGGCCCTGCGGGCCTGCGTGGCCGGCTGCAGCCCGATCTTTTTTTCGGTCAGTCTCGCCTTGACGGATTGTCCAAAGCTTCGTCTGTGGACGAATTGAATAGGCCTTCACCGTCGAAAGGGGGGAAATTTTAAACCTCCCTTTTGGTGTCCTCCTGGATGTCGGCCGGTCGCAGCCAAGCATGGCGGCGGAGGGGCCCACGGTCCCCCCCATGACCCGGGAGGCGATCTCCACTGCGTGCCGGGAGGGGGCCATCTGGTGCCGAGCGATGGAGATAGCCTCTTGAAGATCCGGGGAGGCTTGGCGGATGTCCTCCGGTACCCCCATCGCCGGTTGCAGGCGATCGAGCACTTTCTTCAGGTATGCCGCGAGGCAAGCCTGAGTGTTGGACAGCCTGATCTGCAAGGAGGCAGCTGAATAAAACCTCCTTGCGTAGGCGTCCAACTTCCTGCCCTCTTTGTCCGGCGGGGTGGTGTGTTGCCTGCCGGAGCCCTTCGTCTGCGCGGACTCGACGACCACAGAGTTCGGTGCAGGGTGATTAAATAGATAACCGGCGTTATCCTTCTGCACCCTGTAGAGGTGTTCTAACTGCTGCGGTATCGGCTGAGCCGAGGCCGGTCTATCCCAGGCGGCCTTTACCAGTCTGGATACCCGGGGCAGGAGAGGCAGCGGGGCCGTGGAAGGTCGCTTCTCCTCGAAAACGGAGAAGGCTGGATCGTCATCCTCCGGCTCTGCATCGGCGATCTTAAGGCCGAGGGTAGTGGCCATGCGGAGCAGCATCGCAGAGAACTGGTGGACGTCCTCTGGAGCAGAATCTGGGATCGGGTCCCCGAATCCCAACGGAGGAGACTCCTGGGAGGCCGCCTCAGACACCTCAGACTCCGCACTCGAGTCGTACGACTCCGAGCTCGGTGAGTCCCCTCGCCGCTCGCTTTCCGGCTCCTTCGTAGTCGCCGCAGGTGTTGCCTTCCTAGGCTTCTCCGCAGCCGGGGCGGTGGTAGCAGCAGCGTCCCGCTTGGGATGGCTGACCACTGACTTCACCCTCTTGGTGGTGACCGGGGTAGTCTGGCAGGCTGACGTCGTCGTAGCCCGCTCAGTCACCACCGACTCCGTAGGGCGCGTCGCCGTTGCCGTGACCCTAGGAGGTGGCGATATCGCCCGATACCGTGGTGAAGGCTCCCTCGCCCTATGATATCGAGGGGAGGGAGAGCGGCTGAAGGAGCGGCGGTCCGACGGAGATCGGCTTCGGCGTCGACGGTACCGAGCCTCGTCCCCTCTAGGCGAGCGCGATTCGCGCTGTCGACGAGGTGACCGGGACCTCCGGAAGGTCTCCCAGCGACTCGGGCCACGATGGTACCGATCCCGGTACGATGGCGAATGCGACCGATAGGAGGCCGGGCGCTCTCTCCATTCAGATTCCCTCGCGTACCTGGCCACGTAGGACGCCGAGGTGTATCTGGAGGCAGACGAGCGAGGTTTTTCCTCTCTTGTCTCCCTCGGAGGCGGCGAGGCCACCGGACGCTCGGAAGAGCGGGACCGGGACCTGAAGGAGGTCGAACGCCGCTCCGGAGAAGCAGAGGGCTCTCTCTGCTGCAGGTCGGCCGACCTGCGACGGCTAAGAGGGCGGTGGCGCTCCTCCACCAGGGTTGGAGGGTCTGCCACAGGCGAGTCCGGGCGCTGTTGGGGAACGCCCTCGATCTCATCCTCCGAGAGGTCGACGGACTCGCCTCGCCCTTTGGAAGGCTGCTGAGTAGGAGGAGGAGTAGGAGGTTGAGCGTCCCCAGCCGGGGAGCGCTTCTTTTCCTTCTTCTTCTTCTTCTTCTCCTTCTCCTTGCCCTTGCCTCCGTCCGGAGCAGGGCGCTTTTTTGCAGGCGTCTCCGTAAGGGGAGCCTCAGCCTTCCTCGCCGTCGAGGATCCTTTTGCTGACTTGGCAGCCGCCGACAGCTTCGGGATCCTCGGTAACGCCGAGATCGGCGTTTCGCCGGTACCGAGCCCGATACCGACGAGGTGGACGGAACGGCAGCCGCCGATACCGTCGATGGCGTGGTCGTCTTCTTGTCGGCCATCTTGGAAGTGGAGGTCTCGTCTATCGCCCGCAGAGACTGTTCCCAACAATAAGATTTGAGTCTCGCGGAGCGGTTGCGAAGAGTTTGGGGAGTAAAATCCCTGCAAATTGGGCAAGTCCGGATGTTGTGGGACTCGCCCAAACAGAAGAGACACTCCTTATGGCCGTCGTTGAGGGCAACCTTGCGGCCGCAGGACACGCACTTCTTAAAGAGCGCGGACATAAGACGAAGAAACGCCAAACTCCGAAATCCAAAAAGACGAAAACTGAAGGGGGAGTCCGAAAGAGAGGTCAAAGACAGTCCGAAAGTCCGTAAAACCGTGAAAAAACAGCAAGCCAAGCACGACGTGAGAGGAACAAACTAAAGAACCTTCCGTACGCGGCGGCGGACGAGAAAGAACTGAGGAGAGACCGTTGCTCGGCGGGAGGAGCATGCGCAGTACCGGCGTGGGGGAGGGGTTCCCGCCAAGCGAACAAGCTCTAGAAGTTTCCGAACGCTACCGCGCAGGCGCTAAAGCTCCTAGTGTATGAAGGCACAGAGACCACGAAGAAGAACTCCTGTTCCAGTCACCGTCTCCCAGCTTATGGGGTAAAGAAACTGAAAATGTTGCTGGTAATAGAAAGGAAAAAGCCCTGCCTCTACAAAAGGTGAAGTGGTCCTATGTGTGAGTCACAGAGAACATGAAGAACTTAAAATCCAAGTTTCCTCACCAAGCGAGCTGCAGCATAGCCTCAACACTGAGTCATTCTCTCTCTGGCAGCTTTAGGCCTAGCGAAGAAGGGAAATCACACAGTTGTGAGGGTTCCCCATGGCCAGCTGCTCCAACCCTATGCTGAAGATGAAGATTCAGCCATCCATCAAATAGGTCAACACACTCATTCTGAATCTTGACAGCGCCCCAATATGTAACAAAATAGATATCAATAACTCCAGGGAGCTAATGCAGTTCCTGAAGATTTTGGGTGCTCTGGAATGTGCTCCACCTGGCCGGCTTGTATTTCATTCGGTCTCATTTGGTGTACAAGGGCTGAGTTATCAGCTCAGTAGCACAAGATCATGCAAAACACAACATGCAGAATTCTCCTGAGCTGTTTGCAGGTATCACAAGATATGCATTATTAGCAAGACTACAAAAGACCAGCAGGCAACACCCTCTTGTGATGGAGAAATATGTTCATAGAAGTTGTAGAAGAGGTTACTGACTAATCCGATTCCAGCTATTCACATTCAGCCCTCCTGCTAAGAGACACACAAGTCTTTTGCTGTAGTTTAAATGCTAGCTGATAGGAGGAACACAAAAACACACATTCCTCTTCTAGATTTCTTGATGAGAATTAATTTATTATTTATACAAGCTTTTCAAAAAGAATGATATTACTTATCTCAAGCATGAGAAACAGGAGACAGAGGCAAAGACCAACTGACTTGCCCAAGACCACCCATAAAAAGGTCACTAAAAGAGCAGAACAAACTTTAGACCGGGTACTCTCTCAGCTGGACTGCTCAAAGACTTGAGTGCTGGATGTGCCTACTTTGAGGACTGCTTGGCAATTACTGGCAAGTATGCGCCTACTCTTCAGGCTCACATGCTCACATAATCATATAATTATAGACAATATACATTTGCTTAATCACACACACCTTGCCTGGCACACTTGCCTCTACTTGTACAGAACAAAGAAAGCAGGTCCTAAAGCTATTTCTTCTTAATCTACCTTGAGGTTAGATCTAAACACAAAGAATCAGAAGCTTAAGCAACAAAGGCCAATTTTGTTTCAATGTGGACATTCAGAAGGCAAGGCAGAACAAAAATAAAACAGAGACTTTATGATCTAAAAAAAAAGGTGTATCCACCATTCTTTCACTCCTAGAAGATGGGAAAGTTTAGTTCTTTCTGTCTTAATACATTGCCTATATGGTTACAAGAGCAGATTGACATCTGCAAATGGCTTTAGAGTTCCATCACTTGCTGGACTCTGATCAAGCTCCAGTCAGCTTCTCATTTGGTTGAAATTTTCCAACAACACTGCTACTCAAAGTGGTGGTTGCTGGACTGGTGCTAGTTCCCGAGCCACTGCCTCCTGGTCTCTGACAAGTTTGCAAGAAAGAAAAAAGTAGTTAAGAGTCAATGGTCACAAACATGCTGCCGGTCTCTGGCACATTGAGGAAAATAATTGCCAATCCCTCACATCAAACAGCCTAAGAAGCACTGTCCTAGAATGTAACAGCTATAAGGATCTGCAGGTTAAATCTGCACATGAAATCAGATCATTTATCTTTATGGTTCTTCACTTGTGCTTGCCCTTTTCAAACATTACCATTTGGCAACGACAAATAAATAAATAAATAAATAAATACATACATACATACATACATACATACATACACCACAAGAGAACAAAATGATCATTAACAGGTGTATTGGGGCACAAGTTTTCACAGACTACAGTCTGTATGTACGTTATCACTGGAAACTTACACAGTCATAAACACATTAGTTCTTTACGTGCTACAAAGTTCTTTGTTATTTTTGCTGCAATAGGCTACGATGGCTAATCCTCTGAAAATTGTTACAGATAATTATTTTAATTTATAGGACATAAAGAGAGGTCTTACAGTGAATCAAGATCGTTTGTCAATCTAGCCTAGTTCTGTCTATTCATAACTTCACCAAGATCTCAAGTTCTGGAAATGCTGGTGATTATATTGGAAGTCTTGCAAAACATTTGCTCTAGCATGGAGATATGCCCCTTTCCCCACAAAACAGAATCAGACAGAGAGAGAGTGCCGCAAGAGAGGGAGTGGAAGTACAATCCTCTGTCTGTCCTCCCATATTAGACAGGCATGATCACTCAATGTTATCAGGTAGTTCTAATAGTCTCTACTAAAAATAAAAAGTTTAGTACTGTTTGTTGTTGTTTTTATTTACCACAGAATTAGTGTCTTATTTAGTGTTTTTATTATCTTATTTATTTTTGAAACTTAAATCTTTAAATTGGTTATATTTATGGTTTTACTTTTGTTAAGCTGAATTGAATGCATCTGAGAAAAGGAAGGATACAAATACTTTAAAATCAAACCAAACAGTTTGGAAAGTGCACAAGACACACAACCAGAACTAACCTTACACTAGCAAGTAGAAAGATTCCGTGAACTGGCAGGAAATTTTAACAATTGTTATGCCTGTGTTTCTAGAGGAGACATTATTTAAAGAGGGGAAGAAAACTTCTTTGTGGGGAGGGAACTGCCATGAGTGTTACCACTCCCCATTTTCCATATTCCATAACCCAACACTGAAAACAGTCATCGCTTTGCTCCACTACCATAATGTAAGACACTTCTCTCACAAAGCATTCCAGGGAATAAGATCTAAATTGTCAGGACTAGTCCTCAGACCAGACCAACTTAGTGACTCAGAAAACAAGCTACATTACAGACACTCAAATGCCCCAGGCATCCCCACCTGCACTCACCAGCACATGCAAGTCACATGTTGTGCTTTTCAAAAGGTGCTTATTAACTCCGATTATATTCATTACACATCATGGCATATAATATCTTGCTATTAATTAACTGGCTTGTGGTACCTCAGAACTATACCTTTCACTAGAGTAAGTTCAAAGAATTAAAGAAGAGATTCACTTCTCTTTCCTTGTGCAAATATTAATATGCCTTTAGATACAACGTTGCCTCTTATCTGATCTTTCCATGTGGAACACCATACCAAGGACTGAATCCAAAATCTTCTGCTTTTACAGAAAAATCTGCTGTATCATGGAGATGCAGCCCTTCTGATTTCAGATATTTCCAGAGGAGAAATACATTCCAAAGGAAACGGGCAAAGATGAATGAACATAAGACTGTCGTACATTTGACATATCATGGGACAACATGACTCACTGGAAAAGATAATAATGGTTGGTAAAGCGGAAGGCAGTAGGAAAGAGGAAGATCACACTAAGAGTCCCTGATGGTGCAGTGGTTAAATGCCAGTACTGCAGCCACAACATTGTGAGTTCGATCCTGCAGGGCTCCTGGTTGACTCAGCCTTCCATCCTTCTATAGGTCGGTAAAATGAGTACCCAGCTTGTTGGGGGCAATTAGCTAAAAAAAACATTGTAAACTGGTTAACTTAATGTAACTGCTATTGCTAAATGGATAAGACTCAATCAAGGAAGCCACAGCTGTGAGTTCAGGGAGTACTTTGCACTGATAAGCGGTATAGAAATGTAACTGCTATTGCTATTGCTAAATGGATAAGACTCAATCAAGGAAGCCACAGATTTGAGTGTGCAAGAATTTGAGCAGGGTTGTTAACAACAGGGTTTTTTGGAAGCCTCTCATTCACAGTGTTTTCCATAAGTCAAAGTCATCCTGACAGCAAATAATGACAACAACAAAAAGCCATCATAGGGGGTACAGAATCAGACCATTCAAATTCAGTTATTAGTTATTAGCTTGGACGTCAAGTCCCTGTAATATAAACATACACAAAAATCATATTCTTCCTTCAGGGTCCCCATTTGTTAATCTGAACTAATTCTCCATATCCTTCAAGCCTTGTTTTTGCACAAATACATAAATAATAACAGAAGCTGACAATGCAGATAGCACCAAATATTCAATGTTTCCATTTCTCCACATCACCTGAAATGCATTTATTTTTTCAGTTCAGCCCATTCACACAAGCAGTTACTGGTCAATAAAATGCTGAGTAGTTAAGTAATAGGAAGGAAGAAATCCAGTGGTGAGTGTGCACAAGCAAGTTCTGGATCAGAAGCATCTCTTCTCCCTTGTCACTTTGATTCAAGTTATCAAATTTCTTTTCATTTACACTGATTAGATGCACATGAACCCACATCCCAATTCCCTATACAATTTCTTTTTCAAAGGTTATAGAGTCGGCATTCCACATTAGCTAGGGTTAGAATCCCTGCAAAAATGGAAAAACCAGAAGTATCAAAGTAGGTGTGTATGAGTGTGTATGTGCACACACACGTCTGTGGAAAAGGGGCGAAGGCATGGTGGGGACAATGGACAAAGAAACAACACAAAACAGCAGACCGGCCCAAAAGACAAAACACTTGACACTCCGGGTCCAAACCAGGTCGAGAAAACGAGACCCTCTACATTTGCTAGGGTTGGAGTGCAGAATCCCCACAAAAGTGGAAAAACCACAAACATCAAAATATGTTGTGTGTCTGTGGGAAGGGGGCTGAGGTATGGGGGGGGGAGAATGGACACCCGAAGTTCAAATTAGGTCAGGGAGAGGGGACAGGTCTGCACGGTGAACCTATTACTCATCTTTTACCTCTCTGCTGAGTGTGGGTGGCATTGGTTGGGAGAGAGTTTGTGATGCTGAGAAACTGGGCTGCAATCCTTCCTTAGCTGGCCAGACAGCAGCTGGAGGAGGAAGAGGAAGACAACAATGACCAGGGGGTTAAACAGCTGCATGGAAGCACTTGAGGTGGGAGGGCATGAGTTGGAGAAATTTGCAAATAGTCAAAACCATGAAAGTTAAACCCACAAATGTGGAGGACTGACTGTACAGCAAGATTCAGTAGCCTGGAAAAAAACAGCAAAATTCAGTAGCTTGGAAGAAACAAAAACAAGATAATAACCTATTCTAAACTATTCTAACCTAACTGGTTCTAAACTATTCTAAACTAAGATATCGAGCAACAGGAACTGGTACTGCCATGACTAAATTCTATCATTCTGTCTTCGTACCAACAGCAGTCCTTACGCAGTCAAAACAACAGCACTCATGCACCAGAGGAAAGCATCCAGAAGCTAAGAGGAACCCCAGCAGTACAAAATAGATACTTTGGGTCCCATAGTGGGAGAAAGACAGGGCAAAAGAAATGAAAAGGAGTGGTTGGAATCCTGAAACACCTCACCTGAGACTGCTCATATCATTAGGAAGTGTTCCACGGCCACCAAATTCAACAGGATGCTGCTGCCTCCATCCCTTCCCTTCCTTTTGAACCACCCCGCCCCCAACACTTACTTTACCACTGTACCTTCCATATCTTCCCAACATTTTGGTTCCTCTTCCTTCTTGCCAGCATGGCCTTGCCAACCGCTGCATGAAAGGTGGCAGCAACTCAAAATGGCCAATCTATCTTTATGGACAGCCAGCATGAAAAAGCTGGAACTTTCTTATATTAAGGGTAGACAGATGGTGGCAGTGGGTAGGTAGCATGATGGCAATAGCTACTGCAAAGTCAGGTTCTGTAGCAACACAGTTCCTCCCGTTACAAAAACATGGAAGAGGGCTTAGAATGTCACCAGACCCCTTCCATTCTACAGAATCTTGCTGTGCAGATACCACTTGTTATTCTAAACCCCTGGATCAGCAGCTAGATTTTTTGAAGAGTTTCTAGGTTAATGGAATCAGCAGGTAAGAACCAAAGCTGAAATCCTGCCACTAAATATGGTCAGCCGGCAAATCCTGTTGGTAGACATGCTGCTTCCGCTCTTACTCCTAGGTTGGCAATGGAGCCATAATGTGTTGCTCAGCAGCCCAGATTTGGTCCTGAGGCTTCCAGATGTAGACCTCTATTTTAAACACATACCTCAGAGCATGATTCACCAGTAGCAAAGATTTTATTTCATGTTGTGCAGATATATTTGAGAGAAACATTTCCTTCTGAACTAGGCGCCATTCTGAAGAACCCTTCGGTCAACAAAAAGAAAATTTAAAAAAAAGTTTTTAAGGACCATTTGGAACAAAACACCTCTAAAAAGTATTTTCTATGTGGTACAGAGAGACAAAATCGTGCAAGTCAGATACATTCCCATATACTCTCTTGCTGTAGGTCAAATACACTCCAACAATATCATCTTACAGTGAGAGCAACAGAACAGAAAGAGACAGTCAGCTCTGTTGTGTTTATATTGGGAAGGCAACCTCTGAGGGTGAATGATGGAAGCTCCACTGCCCAGAACATCATCGAATTAAATAAAGATCCTTTCATTCTAAAAACACTTTTTACCATTGAAAGGCAGAGCCACTTCAGCAGCCATTGAGATGAAAGGAGGAAGGGACAATAACAAAAGGGAAAACAGAAGCAGCATCCTTCAGTGAAACATTGAGACTAGAAACCTAGAACAGTTACCCCTTCCAGTCTGCTAAAACCAATACAAGTGCGGTCACTTTCATTAATAACGCTAATGCGTTGCTTCTGGCCTGCTACAGAGCACTTCATGTGGCTGCCTGCAGTATTACAATCCAAGAACCGATACCAGACAGGAAAGAATAAGAATAGAGACAGTGACTCACAGAAGTCAAGCCTGACAAAAGATAAGTTCTCAAACACTTCCTAAAGATCCTAAAGAATAGAACAAGAGAGATATTATAGGAGGAGAAGGAATATCAGGAGAAAGGAGGCAACTGCAAGGTAAACGGACAGCTATGGAAAACATGCGCAAGTGGAAGAGAAAGGTGAGCATCTTGGAAATGAAAACAGGACTGGTGGCTGGTAACAGAAAAAGATACTGAATAAGAAAGTCACTCAAACTATTACGTACAGGACATTCTGCTAATTTTAATTCTGACTCCACTTGCTGTGCAATTAGGAATCTTTTGACAAGGCTGCATATATACTTTCTAGGATCTGTTAAACCAACTTCAGTCCTCGTAAAGACAGCACTGAATGGGGGAGCCTGATCTTTTAAGACAAACCCCAAAGGCAAAATCAAAGTATCTGAAGCACCTTTTCCTCTCATACACATTTTCCAATCCACTGAGATTATCTATGGAAGTTCTGTTGCTCCAAGTAACCCCACTTTCAGAGCTGGGGTGAGTGGTAACAGGAACAGTTTAGTCCTGGTACCCTGTCTTTGGAATGCCCTATCTGAAGAAATGTGGTTGGTTTGACTCTGATCCCATTCAGAAAGCAAGGAAACAAAAACATATTTTCTCTCTTGGACCTTTTTTGATCACTGAAATCTAACTGCTCCCTTTCTTTTATTTGTTCGGCTGTATTCATTATACTAGTTGATTTAAATAGAGAAAAAGGCATTTAGAATTATGGGATGCTTTTTCATAAACCACAATAATTTTATATAAAGTGCCAAATGACAGAAAGACTTGATATAAAATATTCTAAATAAATGTGGCAGAAACACTTGAAAATTCTGGACCCATCAAACTTCTGTGAGACAGTGACAGAGTCCTGGATATTTAATGAGATATATTAATATCTCTTCAGTATGCTCATGACATCCAACTTTATTTTCTCCTTCCACTTAAATCCAAGAAAACTGTTTTAGTTCTGTGGAAGACCAAGGGGCTGCATTAGCCCTTCAGGAGATCTTGAAGGGCTGCACCTGCTCCAAAAGAAAAAGAAAATTGCCCGAAACACTCTTTATGGGATATGAGGACATTTTGGGACATTTTGAGGCAAAAATTTTTGAAAAATTTCACAAAATTTTGTTTTGATCCCTGCAGGGCCTAAGGGGTCCAACATGTGGAATGCCCTCTGCACTCACTAGAGATATTTTCGGGGCATTTTTTTTGAGGGGGGGAGAAATCTTTTTGTAGATTTGCAGGAGCTAAAAAAAACTGCCCTGGGGGCCCATATGCTTTCTATGGCCACACTTTGCCCTCTCCTGGACTGGATAAAAGCAAGCAAACTGAAACCTGATTCAGACAGGACAGCGGTGCTCCCGGTCAGTTTCAAAGCAGATCAGTGAATACATTCAGCCATTCTGGAGTGAGTTACAGTCACCCCGAAGTCACAGTTTTGTAGCTTGGGTATACTATTCGACTTAGCCCCATACGCGGACTTGAGTATATTTCAATTAAAGCTTATGCACCAACTGTGCCCATTCTTAAGAGAGCCTTCTGCTTTTGCCACAGAGACACTTGCCTTGATTACATCCCATGAGGATTATTTTTAATAGCGCTCTGTACAGTTTTTATGGGTATATTTTAAGTAGCTTTTTAATCCTATTGATAGTTTTTTGCATTTTAACTTTTTACAAATTTTATTGATGTGTATCATCAGCATCTGTTTTATTTTTTGCAACTTACTATATGCCCCACTACTGGGGAAAAACAGGACATTAAATAAATAAGGAGATAAATATATATATTACACACACTGATATCAGGTAGACACATTATCTACAGTAGTAAATATGATTACCCATTATTTATGTAGATCAGAAAATGATTTAGACACAATTTCAAGACGTACCACTAACACACTGCAGTGAAGAAAGCTACGGGATCCCTTTTCAGAGCTTCATCTTAACTCTGCTGTTCCTTCACCTCCTTTTATAGTGAACACTCAAGTTTCCTTGCTTTCAGATCATACCAGCGGAGCAAGGAAATGTTCAGACACAAAACACTCCTACAGTTTCCGTTCCAGTGCACTTACTTGAAGTCAGCAGTACTGAACTGACTTACTTCTGATTAAAGATATGTAGGAATGCAAGGCTAGTGCTCTGCTTCCCAACAGAGACACCCAGGCTTCACTCCCCTGGTCTGTTGCTACAGCAGCAAGACCAACTAAACCAGATCCTGAAAATTAATCCTCCAGAGAAACAAAATTAACAGCGCCTGTTGCTAAAAACACCAAGTGCTTTCCTCTCTTCCAGCTTCCCACCTTTTCAGTAGTTCTGCAAGGATCCCACAAAATCATGGCTCAGCCACTCTGAAGAATTGTTATTTTATTTTATTTTGAAACAATAAGAACTGTTCGTAAGATTCCAAGGGCATCAGCACACAGTCCAACAAGAGAAAGACAAGGACAGCTTGTGACTGGATAGACAGCAATGCTGGCATGAGAGGGAAGGACAGCACAGTATTAACTCTGACAACACACATTCAGAGCCAAACTATTTCCCCAAAATTCTACACAACCAGCCCACAGCTCCCTTCCCCAAGGCAAATCGCCAACCAAGAGGAAACATACAAATAAAGTGAACTGCACAGAATTATCATTCCACCAAAATTCTCATACAAAATGAATACCAAAGCGCTTAAAGCTAAATAAAACTCTTACCTCACTGATTATCCTCCATTTTTTGCAGCATGAGGATTGTAGGTAAAGGATCACAAAGACTGAAAAATATGCATTCATTGCTTTCCTCCATAACTTACTGTCCAAATCTCTCTCCCATCATTCTTTAGAGGTACCCACCTTCAAAAGGCTCCCAATAATAAGACATAAGTCAGTATCCTTCTAGATGCATAAGTTCTCCTATGGAAGCAGTTGGTCATTTTTGTCCAATGCAAAACAGGCATGGTCAGTTCAAGTGGAGCTGTACATGCAGCACTGTGCATGTCAATGAGCACTAGTGTTGCACAACACTGCCATTCAGTGCAAGTGTTGCATACCATAGTCAATGCACAACTCTGTATGTACACACAGAGATGTATGCTGTGTGATCCTGATGTAACATTTTGGCCTATATATCTTTGAAAATACAAACGTTGACAGAAGATCAGACAGAAGTGTACTAGCGTGAAATAGGTTCTGCTGCAAAAAAGACAGAGGGAGCAGTGAAAAGTCTTTTACAATGCACCCAGAAGGGAAGCAAGACACTCACTAAGGGGACAGGCTGCAGGTGTGAGTCAACAGATCATATG
The DNA here is from genome assembly GCA_948474755.1 of Ctenosaura bakeri. NCBI lineage: Eukaryota > Metazoa > Chordata > Lepidosauria > Squamata > Iguanidae > Ctenosaura > Ctenosaura bakeri. The sequence continues at coordinate 186,017 of CAOLHI010000464.1, read as the reverse complement.
TTTGGGGTTATTAAAGGAGATGGTGGACATACTTCATGCAGTATCAAATAGTACCTACTATACTGGCCCCTTTGTAGAAGATTTCTGAAATGCACACAACAGAATAGCTGCAACAAAGTTCACTCTGCCCCACAGGAGGGCTCCTGCCAAATGGTAATTAATACTGGCTTTGTTTTCATTGTAGGAGGCCCAGATGCTATTTTAGGGCAACTTTCAGCACAGCCTGTGGGAGCTGGATTCCACAATTCTAAGATGGGATATTTCCTTTAGGAACAAAGACTAACAATATTACTGGATGAGAGGACAAGTGGTTTGGGAAGGCTAGAGTGAAAAAACAAATCCTCCTGGGGTTTTTTGCACCAAGTAGCACTGGCCTTAACCATTGAATGATACAAAGAAGATGGTGTTTAGACTACAAAGGAAATAATCCTGCCTGCTTCTATCTTTCCCTCCCTATGCCTGGCTGCCTCATCTACTATGGACCATTTAATTTTTTTTTCATTTAGGGAAGGACTGGAGGACATTACCATGCATAAACTGGCCAACTAAAAATAGGGATAGCAGGACTACCTCGGAAACAAAGATGAGAAACAGACCTTCAACTCATGTGACTCTCCCTCACCTTTCCTCCCCCACTGCCAAACACTTTAAGGATGCAACTTGGCAACTGCATGCTGGAAATACTGGCATCAAGTACCTGTTTACTTCAAAGCCTAGTTCTTTTCTACAGTACCAGCCTTAGGCTTTAAAAAGTACACAGTCTTTAGGCTGAAATGTCTAAATCAACTGAACTTCTTTTCAACACTTCATTTTTTTCACCAAAAGCCACCTTATTCGTTTTTCATTTATAAGTGAAGGCAGCTAGAATTTCCAAATGGCAGGCAATCCTTCCATATTATTAAAACACACTCAGTTTGATCTGGATAAAGATTCCAAAATGCCACAGAGACACTCCTTATTTACATCCACCTGATGCTGCCCTATTATTTTTATTGTATGTTCAAATGAGACTGAATGAAAGTATGACAAAACCATTACAGGCTGAGTTATAATATGTCAGGCGTCCCTCAGAGTCCAAGCTGAAATTTAGAGCAGGGGTTGGCAAAGTGCAGCCCACAGGTCACATGCAGCCCCCCCAGGACTGGCTTTGTGGCACCCAAAATTTAGGAGGCTCCAAAATGCCCCAAAATGATCTCTAGGGGATATAGAGGGCATTTCCACAATTCTGGAGTCCCTTTGATTCCAACAGAGGTCAAAACAAAATTTTGTGAGTTTTTTTATTGCCTCAAAATGACCCAAAATGCTCTGTAGGGACCCAGACCCAAAAAATATACTCCCATGTCTCATGAGGGTTGGGTTTTTTTTTGGTGGGAGCAGGTACAATCCTCCATGGTCTCCTAGAAGGCTAATACTGCTGCCGAATCTTCCAAAGTTGCCCACTCCTGATTTAAGGCTACTCACTGTGGTACAAATTCAGTGGTCTCTCAGCTCTAGCTTTCTGTTGTTCGACCCTCTCCCCCAAGATCCTCTTCTGCCTGAGACAGTACACAGATCTCTGTATAATCAGAGATAATGGGTTCATGATACACTACACAGATTAATAGACAAGTTCTCACAACTGCACATGTAACAAAAGGATTCTCTTCAAACAAGATTTTGACCCTGTGTGAACTGACTGAATTTTGGTAAGCATTTATGCTCTCAACTGTCAATCATAACTAATCATTTAAAGATCACTACCAACCACTTGAAAGCTCACATCACCTCACATAGCACTTTGAAGATTTATGGCCAGAACCACAATGTACATCCTCCTGTATCCTACCATGTTCAATCCCACCAGCACATTTGTGTAACTATGCTTGAAAACCTGTAGCTTTACTATCACTCCTCGTGCACATCTGAATACATGGTTTGAATTCCATAAAAGCATAATACTAAAACAGACTGGTTAGCCTTAAAGGTGTTGTTAGTTTCTTCTTTTCCCCTTTTTTGAATTTAACAGACTAAGACATTTAGTTCTTTGAATAAAGCAAGGATTGCCTACTTTGATGGACATGGGGGCCAATTTTCTTCCCCTCCAGGGGCTCCAATTGCTGCAGACAGTGGTATGCTCTTCTACCCTCAGCAATAACCAAAGCCCCTGTCTCCAGGACTTATGTTTCTGTGTGTTACCCTCCCTGAATGGCTATTCTACGACTGGTGCAGAGTACAGGGGGTTGAGAAAACCAAGGATTTCAAAGGACGATGCCATGCAGACCGATGACATCGCCTGCCAAGACCTCCAGAGGACCCTGCAGTATTTCAATGGATGATATCACTGGTCTGTGTCAGGGCATAGGGCACAGCCAGACCCTTTTCCTATCCCTCCCTGCCTCCACTCTCCACCATCCATGGAATGGCTGTTCAGGGTGGCTGCCGCAGTGAGGCCTAGGAGTGGGAAGCCAAAATAGAATTCCACCTGAGGAACTTGTACACTAAGCTGGACAATGGTGGATGTTCATCAATATCTGCATAAAGCATGTATCAGGCAGTTAAATTTCCACTTACGGATGGCAACCTGGCATCACCTGCACTTGGCCAAACAGAAGATAATTTGCTCATTTTTCTCCATATTAATTGTCACTATAACAACAGGTATACAGGGGGATATATATATCTAAGAGAGCCGGCACAGTGTAGTGGCTTAAGCAATGAACGTGGCAAGGATTCCTTTATTCAGCACCGCTGACTGTTTTTCTCTGATCATCTGTGTGACTTATCTGAAGTAAATGTAGAGAGCCGGCATTGTCTCAGCATTGGACTACAACTCTGGGGACCAGTGTCCAAATCCCCACTCAGCCATGGAAACCTTGGGCCAGTCACATTCTCTCAACTTCAGAGGACGGCAAAGGCAAACCCCCTCCAAAAAAATCTCACCAAGAAATCCCTGTGATCGCCTTAGGGTTGCTGTAAGTTAGAGAACAGTAATAAAATATGGATTTAGAAAAAACATTATGAGCCAAATTTTTGTAGGGTTGTTTACATATTTGATGTCTATACAACTGTAATTGCTTTGCATCTCTCAGCTAGCCATCTTCCGCTGTTGTTAGAAGAAGCTCAATCCACAAAAGCAAGATCCTGAAGTAGCATGTTAACTCTGCAAACTGTACCCCAAATTTGATGCTTGCGACAGTCTTTCAGCCAGTTTTTTTCCATCCAGTGAAAGTGCTTTGCCCAAGTGTTATAACCCATGTTTTATCCTTGGAAATTGTCAGAGCCAGCGATAACTGTTGTAACTTTACATAGATGTACTTGAGAGGAAGCCCCACTTAAATGATACTTAATTCTAAGTAAAATCAAAACAAACAAAAACAACCATAAGGTTTGTGCATTAAAACAGTCCTAGTCAAACTTCAGACTAGTTAATCCAATATAATCTAATGCTTTAAGCACAGCAACTTCCCTATAACTGTCCAAGACACACAGAAGCTTCCCCTCAGAGCTCTGCCATAAAAAGGTTTGTATTCAAGCCCTGAAATGAACATGTTGATGAGATATTTCTAACCATCAAACTTTCATTAAACCTGAGTTTCCAAAATTTAATACACTGTTTCAAACTAGACACAGGTAAACAATACTATAGTTTGCAAGGTTAAAAATGGACTTTGCTCCTTTAAGGCTTGGTTCCAGCCCTTTACAGCCAGTGCCAACAAATTCCACTGCACCCTGCTTTCAGCTTTGTTTGTTCCTAAGATCTTAGATACAGTTGTCCAGAACTGCCTACAGGTCTGATTGCCCTTTCTCATTCTATACTTAGGGATTTTTTTTCCCTACTCTCACTTGTTTCAACTATATTTTCTTTTCCTCTTCTCTTGCTGGGACATCATCCCCTGCTCTTCTCCATCCTGGCATACACAAACACATCTACGCCCAAAATACATTCCATCCTCAACTGAAGACACACACAAATTATACAGCTGTAAGAACTGCATGTGCCTTGATGGAAACAGCATAAATGTTTACAGTGTATTAAATCAGCCTTTTCCAACATGGTAGTCTCCAGATTCTTTGGGCAACAATTTCTATCAGCCCCAGCCAGCCACCCATGGCCAGTGCTTAGGGACAATGGGAGCTGTTGCTCAATCTGGAAAGCATCATGTTAAGAAAGTCTATATGGGATACCGGTAGATAATGAAGAAGTACCATTTGTTAGCTATAGTCTTATTAGCCAATTTGACAGTCTGATGCAAAGCAATACTGCAAGTACAATTATTTTTACTACAGTGCCATGCCACTCAGAAAATGTTTTCACATGAACAAAGCACAACACCATTAGGAAGATCTCAAAGATATTTCTTCTATGAATTTTAGTTTGGTTTCAGTTTTACATTTCAAAATTCAACATGCTTTATTAAAAAGAAGTTGAGCAGTGTGAACCCAATTAGCTATGGTAAAAGAGCAAAAAAAGGAGCCATCTTTCTTCCAATGGAAGCTAGAGTGGTGTAGTGGTTAAGAGGTTTCAGCTGTGACTAGAGAGGTCCAATTTCAAACTCCAATTTAGGCGATTTTTACATGTCGTCACTAAAACGCAGTAGCTAGTGGTCATATTCATTTCAGGAGCAGTGGTTCCACACAACATTGCAGTGATCCAGTAGCTGTCTCGTCTAAAAGCAGTAGCTAGGAAGTATTATTTGAACTACAGAAAAAATCCAGCTTTGCACCGCCTCATCCGCATATATCCCATATGCCACCTTAATGCAAAAACATTAAATGTGCTTTACTGCGCATTAAGAAAATGGTGGCACCAGCAGGAGCCCAAACAAGGCCAGTGGGGTGGGGAAAAATGTGGAAGAGACACTCTATTTCAATTTGCATTAATGCTGAGAGGTGCAGAATGCTGCATCGCTACTGCGTTTCAAAAGGATCCACCTTAACCATGGAAAAGATTCGTTTATGGCATCTCATGCAAAAAGGCCCTTAGTCATGAAGCTCATTGGGCAAATCACTATCTTTCAGCCTTTGCAGTTGTTATTTGCCATCAAGTCAACTTCGATTTATGGCAACGCTATGAATGAGAGACTTGCAAGATCCCAGGTCATCAACGACCCTCTTCAGGTCTTGCAGACTAAGCCCCATGGCTTCCTTGACTAAATCAACCTGCCCGCAGCATGGTCTCCCTCTCCTCCTCCCGCCTTCCACTTTGTCTTTTCCATTATTGTCGTTTTCACTGAGTCACATCTTCTCATGATATATCAAAAGTACAACAGCCTCAGTTTAGTCATCTTTGCTTCTAGTGAGAGTTCAGGCTTGATTCGCTTTTTTTACTCATTTATTTGTCTTTCTGGTTTCCAGAAAACTCTCTTCGAGCACCACATTTCAAATGAGTTGATATTCTTCCTCTCCACCTTGCTGTCCATCCTTCACAACCACAGAAAGAAATCAGAAATACTATGGCCTAAATGATTCTGACTTTGGTACTTAATGATATGTCTTAACATTTGAGGGTCTTATCTCTGAGCTTAAGCTACCTCAAATGGTTGTTGGGAGGATTAAAAAGAGAGAGAGAGAGATAAGGGCCATGTTTGAACTCCTTGGACGAAGCATGGGATATAAATGTAAGTGATAAATAAAAGAGGTCCCAATCAGATTTGAAAATTGATCTCATGAGAGAGAGATCTATTATATTTCTCTCAGATTTGATAGAAATATAACAGACCTCTCTCTTATGAGATCCTTTTTTTTCTGTCCCGTTATGTCATATACTCTGGTCCAACAGGTACCATAAAGTTCCTGAAGCACTATAAAAGACTGCCAAGCGTATGAATTGTGGGCAACAACAGCTCTCTCATGCCACTTCCAAGTCTCTTGAAATGTGCCATCTGTACAGACAACTCAAGCAAAACCCACTGTAGGCAAGGCAAGCAAAACCCATTTACAGCCGATTTTTTGCCTCAACCTTTTTGATATAAACTTGGATCCCCTATGGCTGAGGCCTTAAATCCCAGCATCAGATGAACAGAAGAACCCACAAGGCAGGCAATTAACTTCTGAAAAACACACCCATACAAGTATACTTTCTGACACCATTATCATGCTATCCACAAGCAGCATACAGACTATGAATGATTAATATTATAATGGGGCAAAACATTGAAGCTGAATAATAGAAAAGTATATATTCTTCTATTTATCATATATTATATAAATTTTCTACTTATTTTATGCGTGTGTGTGTCTATATATATATTTGAAGCTCATATGTATATATATGTGTGTGTGCGTTGTGTGTGAACTCCATATATACGTGTGTGTGTGTGTGTGTGTGTGTGTATCTTCTTCTACTTTATAGGGTTGTCTGGGTGGCTGCAGAGAAAGGCCATTTCCACACTAGACTGCTATAGTGTTATTATTCCACTTTCAACATGCTATCGAATCCTGGAGTTTGCAATTTTGGGAGGGGCCCACTGGCACCTCCCTAAACTGCAAACCCCAGGATTCCATAGTGAAAGTGGAATAATAGCGCTGTAACAGTCTAGTGCGGAAATGGCCAAAGATGGTCTTTGAAAACTCCAAAATAAAACAAGATGCGTTAGCCAAGCATGACGTTCTGGGTTTACAGCGAGGGGGGGAGAGGACCACACCTTGTGAGAGGAGTCAAAGTCACCTGCGTAGAGTCTCCATTCGAGACCGGCTTTTCACGTCCACACCGTGCAAGTACTACGCATTTCCTCTAAGGGCGATAAAAACCAAGGCCATTTCCGCACTAGCCTGTTATAGCGCGACGATTCCGCTTTCAACCTCCTCTGGAATCCTGGGGTTTGCAGTTTCGGGAGGGGCCGGCCGGCCCCTCCCGAAACTGCAAACCCCAGGATTCCAGAGGAGGTTGAAAGTGGAATCGTCGCGCTATAACAGGCTAGTGCGGAAATGGCCCAAGTGACCCTTTCCGTGCTCTCCCCGCCGCCACCTCTGAGACGGTCTCCGGGCGAGGGGTCTGCCTTCCGACGGCCCCCCTCCCTCCCCCGCCTCATAAAAACATCTTGAGAGGACCGAGGAAGAAAAGCCCGCAATGCTCCTCCACGCAGAAGACGACACGAAAACAGAAAGCGACTTTCTCTAACTTTTAGTGGGCCCGGCGCCGCCGCCGCCACGTTCCGCGCTCCTCGCCGCCGCACGGAGTTCGCAGCAGCCCCCCACCTGCCCGGCCAGCGACACAGACCCCGAGGCGGAACAGGCCGCCTCCCTTCCTCCAGGTAGCAGCTCCCTTCCCTCTCCCTCCCGCCGGCTCCGGGGCCGCTGCCCGGCGCCCTTCCCTCGCGGCGCTCCCACGACCCCTCTCCCCCGCCCCCCGGTGTACCTTCCTCCTCCCGGGCCGGGGGTCTGCCTGACGGGGACGACAAACGGGCGGGAATCCCTCCTGCAGCGCGAAGGCAAACAGTGCTGCTGCTGCTGCTGCTCCCAATGCAAGACAAACCCCTCCCCGTTCCCGGCTATTGCCGCAGCTGCTCTCAGTATTTTTAACTGTTTGAATAAACTCTGCTCTTTCTTCCCAGCCGCTCGGGGACGCCTAGCGGGAGGGCGAGGCCATTGCTTCGCCTCCTCCTCCTCCGGAGGCTGAGGAGAAAGGAAGGGATGGGTTTCTGGGTGAGGAGGGGTCGGGTGGGATTTAAAGCGGACGCGGGCAGGGGTGTTGGTGCGGGTTTGGGCGCCAAAAGGAAGGCATTGCTCACCCCCAATAAGAATTCTGTCCCCTGAATGAATTTTGTTTTTCTTTCGCCCCCCCTCACCTGGATTTTTCCCAGAGTAGGAGCCCTGGGCAGGGTTATTGCCCAGTGCACTAGCCAATAGGTTGGCTGTGGTAGAACTAGGTTGGCTGCGGTTACCCAGAGGACCTTTTCTTCTGTCGCTCCCAAACTATGGAATGGCCTGCCGGAGGAGACCCGGCACATTACCAGTCTTGACTGCTTTAAAAAAGTAGTCAAGACTGTTCTCTTCCCACAGGCCTTCCCAGACTAGTGCTCCACCACCTCCCACCAACTGTCCTCTTGTTTTTAATTTGTTTTAATAATTAATGTGTTTTAGGGGGATAGAAGGGTTGGTGGGTGGGGAGGATGGGGTACATTTTAATGTTTTAATGTATTTATATATTCCTGTAATGCCGCCTCGATCCACTGGGAGAGGCGGGATAAAAATAAATATTATTATTATTATTATTATTATTATTATTATTATTATTATTATTAGCCCCACTGAGGCCATTTCCCCACCACACTGCTATGGCACTCTCATTCCACTTTTTAAAAATAATTTTATTCACTTTTCAACAGATAAAACAAACAACAATTTCTGCAGTGTTTACATGTAATGTTATTCCTTCTTCCTTTCCTTTCTGGATTCCAATTATTGATATGCCCTCTATTTGTTATACCACGTATGGCAATAAAATGTTAATAATCTATGACTTGTTAGTTCCTGCTATATATCTCTACTTAACTTGTTACATGATATTTCCTTAACTGTTAACTGTATAATAATTATACCCTCTGTCAACCCTCAACCCAAATCTGTAACAATCTTCCATTGTTTGTTAATATCCTCATCTGATTTCCCTTTCAATCTTTGTGTAAGTATGTCCGCATTTCTGTTTTCCATAAAAGCTGTCCACCGCTGTTCTCATTCCACTTTCAACCTCCTATGGAATCCTGGGCTTTGCAGTTTAGGGAGGGGCATTTAGCATTCTCAGCCAGAGAGCACTTTGGCCTCAGCAAACTACAAACCCCAGAATTCCACAGGAAGTTGAAAGTGGAGTAAGAGCACTTATAAGAGTCTAAGCTTAGAAATGGCCTGAGAGGGAGATCAAAGTTCTGTTTCAGATTCTGCAGAATCAGGAACACAAAGCATACAGCAAATCAAGTGTTCCCTGAACACAAACCAAGTTACATCTCATATAGTTGACAAGGATTACATGGTCCTCCCTGGGCAGGAGATAACCACATATCTATTGGGAACTCTTGCCATGAATATATTATTATGTCAGTATTCAACAGAGAGAAATGTAAAGCCCTGCACTTAGGCAGAAAAAATAGAATGCACAAATATAGGATGGGGGACACGTGGCTGCATAACAGTACGCGTGAAAGGGATCTAGGAGTCTTGGTAGATCACAAGCTGAACATGAGTCAGCAGTGTGATGCGGCAGCCAAGAAAGCCAATGCAATTCTTGGTTGCATCAATAGGAGTATGGTGTCTAGATCAAGATGCCACTCTATTTTGCTTTGGTTAGACCTCATCTGAAATACTGTGTCCAGTTCTGGGCACCTGAATTCAAGAAGGATATCGACAAGCTGGAATGTGTCCAGAGGAGGGCAACCAAAATGGTGAAGGGTCTGGAAGTCATGCCGTGTGAGGAGCAGCTTAGGAAGCTGGGTATGTTGTCTGCAAAAGAGAAGGGTAAGAGGAGATATGATAGCCGTGTTTAAATATTTAAAGGGATGTCATATCAAGGAGGGAGTGGGCTTGTTTTCCGCTGCTCCAGAGGCCAGGACAAGCAGCAATGGATTCAAGCTGCAGGAAAGGAGATTCCACCCAAAACTCAGGAAGAACTTTCTGACAGTCAAAGCTGTCTGGCAGTGGAATATGCTGCCTCGGAGTGTAGTGGAGTCTCCTTCTTTGGAGGTTTTTAAGCAGAGGCTGGATGGCCATCTGTTGGGAGTGCTTTGATGTGGGTTTCTGCATGGCAGGGGGTTGGACTGGATGGCTCCTGTGGCCTCTTCTAATTCTATGATTCTATTATTTATTCAAGCATTGCACATGTGCATATAGGTGGTCCCAAATTATAATACCAAATCCCACCTTGGGGGTATGAACGTTAATATTACAAAGAAGCTTAATCAAGCTATAGGTAAATGTAGTTCACCTCTTGTGGAATCATTGTCCCAGTCTGGGGCACTCCAGACATTGCAGGCCACAGAACTAACCACACTCTACCATCTACATGCACTTGCTTCCCCATTTTAGTCTGTCTCACTTAGCTAGTCTTGTTGTTTAAAACTTTTGCTGTCTTACAAGCTTTGCTTTGTTGTTCTTCTTTTAAACCTTTGGCTGCTGGCTAAAACTACTGGTCAGTTTCTGGACCCTGGGGTCTCATAGCTCCCAAATTTCTAGCACTGCAGTACTTAAAACTTCAGTTGAGCGTTTGGAGATTGTTTTTGTTGACTGTCATCAAGTCGACATCAACTTGCGGCAACCCTGTGAAAGAGAAAACTCCAAGTCACGTTCTCATCAATAGTCCTGCTCAGGTCTTACAGACTCAGGGTTGTGGCTTCCTTGAATGAGTCTATCCATCTGTAATGCAGTCTTCCTTTTTTTTCCTGCTGCCTTTTACCTTACCACTTTTACTGTCTTTTCTAGTGAGTCGTGTCTTCCCATGATACGTCCAAAGTACAACTGTCTCAGTTTAGTCATCTTGGCTTCTTTTTAAGCAGTCCAGGGCAGGTACCCATACCTGGGGAATGCAAACACATCAAATGGAAGACTTCTAGGTGTGAAAAATATCCAAAACCTCACTCTCTGCACTACTAGAAATTTGGGACTGAAGGAAAATTTAATAGTGGGAGTGCCATTTTTTTAGGGAGGACAATGACCTCCTCCCCTCTACCTCCACCTCTGGTGTGTGTAAAACTCCTAGGGGGTGCTTTTGACTGCACCAAAGGGTCATGTATCCTTCCCCTTGTATGGGGATCCTTCCTTGCATGGGTAACATGCCTGGCAAGGCTTCTGGTCCTGCTTATTTATTCAGCCCAGCCAAATGGTGAAGCTTCTCCCAGGCTCACATCACAGTGGTACTCTTCTTTTTCTATATAAGAAAAATCTTCATCCATAAAATCAGTGAAGGAATAGATAACAGCCCTTGCCGCCTGTTTCCAAAAACACCCTAAGCAAAGCCTGTGAGTACATTTTCTATGAACTAGTATATATTTTACTGGATCAGGTGAACCACCAACACTTGCTGAAATTCCCTCATCTCTCTCTCTCTCTCTCTCACTCTATGCAAGTTACTTGTGGACTTACGAGGACCCCATGAATTTCATAGGGCTTTCTTAGGCAAGGAATACTCAAGAGATGTTTTTGACAGTTCCTTCCTCTGAAATGTAGCCTACAGCTCCTAATATTCCTTGGCGGTCTCACATCCAATTCCAAACCAGAGCTGACTCTGCTTAGCTTCCAAGATCAGACAGGATATGGTGCCTTTAGGGCATTTAGACCAGTACAGCCTTTAAAAGTACAGGAGCTTGTCCAGTTTTCAAAAAAAAAGTTTTCACTCTGATAATCCTAGGGCCTCTGCAAAAAGTCAATGCTGCTGAGTCTTCCATTATAATTTGTCCAAATCCCCCAGTGTGATGCCGTTGTCAGGGGCATTGTGAGAAATTAAAATAGCTACCCACACCTGCTGCCATAAGGTTAATCAGGGATGACCAAATTCTGGCTTGAGGCTGCGTGAACCCACTGGCTATTTTTGTGGTCACTGACCTCTTCCCAGGTTGTCCCTTTTTAAAGAAAAGTAATGGCCAGTCACCAATCCTGGAAGCCTCTGGGAGCAGTGATTAATCTTTTAAACAGGCCATTCTTGTTTAACATTTTTAATGTGTTTTTTTTTTCAAACGTAGAAGTGGACTTTCAGTAACTTCAGATTCTTTTTTTGAGAGGGGAAGAGACTCTGATTAGCCCCTGCAGAACCCCAGTTGCCAACTACAGAACGCATATTGGTCGTGGCAGAGTATTAGGGTTCCAGCAGCTAGCTTACGGTGGTAGCTATTTACTATATAGACTAGAGTCCTGGTTATATTTAGAGCTGTGGCAAGAAGGAACAGTTTAGAAGTTTTTATGAAAGGAGAAACCTTTTCTTTTTGATGTATGCCTTCGAGTCATTTCAAGCTTATGGTGACCCTACAGTGAATCTATCATGGAGTCTTCTAAGTAAGATTTGTTCTGGTAGTGAGGTTTGCCTTTGTCTTTCTCTGAGGCTGAGGAAGTGTGACTTGCCCAAGGTCACCTGGTGGGTTTCTATGGCCAAGCAAGGATTCAGACTTGGTCTCTAGAAATGTAGTCTAGCATTCAAACCACTACACTATGCTGGCTGTTCTAGTATTGCAGTTATTTCCTATAGTTCTCACTGTCTGCTTACATATTCATCTTCACAACCACATCAACCGATGAATGACTGTTCCGTCTCTCAAATTCTCTTTTTCAGGGCAGACATTCATGCTGCTAGCTATCTAGCAATGGGCCAGGGTTGCTGGTTTGAAAACTCGAGGAGGCTCCTACACTTTCAGAGATTGTGCAGAAGAGGAAACTTCAGCAGCTGTTGCTTGTCATGCAACCAGGTAACAACACCTTCTGAAATTCGTTTTTCACAACCCTTAAAGGTACAGAGCGCTATCTATTTTTTACTCTGGCAACCCTAAAATTGGCTTCAGTCTCGTTGGTTAGTCTCCAACTAGAGTAGACCCATTGAATCAGTTATCGAATGGTGAGTCAACACATGGGGAACCCAACTGATCAAATGCCTGTGCTCTAATTGGGAGTAACAGTAGGTTTAAGCCAAAAAGTGATAAAGTACAAATACAGGTATGATACACTCTTGCTCTACTTTACATCTGTGAGGTTTTAAGCATGAATAACTGCATGCTGTGCTTTTCTAGAAGTACTGCTTAAAAAAAAGGCTTTAAAAATATTTATTTTTGTGAAAATATTTCTATGCCATCGTATCACAACATCTCAGGGTATTGTGCAGATAAATGCAATGTAAAACAGGGTCATGCTCCAGTGCTCAAACCACTATACCACACTGACTCTCTTAAATACTCGTTTGTAAGCCTAATTCCAGAAAGGAATTTTAGGGGAAAATGGGCTTTGGGCAAGATTTTTCACTTCAGTTATTAAATCCCCTTCATCCTGATGCTCTTGATGTTTTATCTTACATAGTACAATTTTTGATGTTACTAGTTTTAAAAAAGTGTGTAGGACAATCCAGGGAATTACAGTCTGTGTAGTTGATGTGTCTCCAGGTTAAATTGGTGGAAAGAAAGGTAAAACTTCCAGCATACAGAAGAAAAACTCCTGCTGAAAAAGAATCAACGTGACTCCCACAAAGGTAACTCCTATCTTCCTAGCCTCTTAAAGTTCTTTGAAAATGTCAGCAAACATGTTGACAGGGTGATCCTCTTGATTGTTGACTTGGTCTCCCAAAAGGTTTTTCACAAAATACCTTACTAATGATTCCTGAGCAAACTTAGTAGCCACAGGATAAGAGCAGAGGTCCTTTTAATGGATCAAGAACTGTTTAAAGAATGGAAAGCAGAGACCTGGAATAAACAGTCAGTGCTCATAATGGAGGAATATAAAAAGTGATCTGTATTTTGAGCAGGGCTTTTTAATTTCATAAATAATCTGGGGTGAGAAAGGATATTATCAAGTTTGCTGATGATACCAAATTATTTAGCTGCTTAATGGTTTCAAAAAATGGGTATTCAAAAAAAATTTCAAAAAATGTGTTGCAAAGAACAAATGTCTCTTTAAACTGTAGGGATGAGCATTAAAATTACTTACGCAGTTCATTCTAGAAAAGTGTAAAGTGATGCAAATTGTGGTAAAAGGTATGCACATACTTTCACATATACATTGATGAGATTTAAGCTGGCAGAGACTCACCAACATGGGACTACAGTGGTTAGCTCGTAAAAATGTCAGCCGCGCGAGCAGCTTCTTGTCATATGGAGCATGAAAACTATAAAATGAATTGGTAATAAAATTACCAATACATTGCCCTTGCAGAAATCTATGGTGCAAAGTCCACATTTGAAATAAAGTCAGCCCTCCACATTTGCTAGGGTTAGGGGCACAGGACCCCTGCAAAAGTGGAAAAATAATAAATATAAAAATGTGTGCATGTCTGTGGGATGGGGGCTGAGGCATGGTGGGGCAAACAGACATCCAGGGTCCAAGCCAGGTCAGGGAAAGGGGGTGCGTCAGCAGGGTGACTCTGTACCTCCTCTCTCTCATCCATCTCCTTCTTTCTGTGTGTGTGTGGAGGGAGAGACACTGGGAGAGGGTTTGTGGGGCTGAAAAATCAGATTGCGAGCTGTCCTTAGCTGGCCAGGCAGAAGCTGGTGGAACAGAGGAGGACCACAGGTGGGTTTTTAAAGCCTGTGTGGCCTGATTGGAACCCCTGAGAGGAAAGAAGTTCGAGAAACTCAAATAATCAAATCCATGAAAGTCAAACCTGCAAATGTGGAGGGCCAGCTGTACAGTACTGTTAGTCCACTCAAAAGCATGTTGTAGATCTGTTACCCCAAAATTTCAGGGACCCCTAGAGTCATACCTGCACCTCCATACAAATTGGGGAAATTAGTATATTTTAATCGGAGGCTTGCAAGAGTGGAGCAACCTAGCAAGATCTCCCACAAATGTCTATGGGGTCACTGCAAGGAAAAGCCAGCCACAAAACTCAGAAATAAGGTACAATTATGTTCATTGGGGAAATGTTTAACATACACACAAAGATCACCACTCATGTACACACTTGCACAAGGCTAACCAAAGAGAAAGGGAGCAAAGTGGATAGCAGAACTGTCAGGGATCAAACAATATTTACTATTCCAGAGCGCAGCGGAGGGAAGCAAAATGGCTTGGGCCTGTGCCCAAGAGCAGTACTTATCAGGAATCTGAGCAACAAAGTGAGGTTCTGCAAATGAAGTGCTGCCCCAAACTGCCCAAAATTAGGATTTTTTTATACCCAAAATCTGCTTTCAGGGAACGGGTGTCAATGGTTTGCCAACCACTCAGACAATGGAGTTTTGTTATTGGAAGATGGCTGATGAGATTAGCATTGGGCGGTAAAGGCATTAATGGCTCTATGATGGCCCTGTATTTGAGGACAGGATTGTGGACAATGGGAAGAAGGTGCAGGTGAGAGGACAAGGTGCTTGATGCAACTATTGATTCTGTGGGAACCTTCCCATTTTTGTGACTTTCAACTGTCAAATCCAGCAGTGATCTTTTGTCTCTGATGTTTCTGCATGATTTTCTGCTTATGACCTCACTGTGCCTTGGAGAGGGGGGTTCTCCGGTATATACACCTACCAAGTTGTCATCATCTAAACTAGTCCAGCTATCCAGTCAATGCAGGGTCACTTTGATATCAAGTCCAAATTCACATGTGTTGCCAATTAAAATCATATTCAGCCAATTATTGTTATCTCAAATTGGGGGAATGTGCATGGGGACTGTAACAGATCTTGCAGGGGGGAAAAGCAATGAAAATGATGAAGGAGTTTGAGCCACTCTGTGAGCAAAAGTTACAGTGCTTGGACCAAGCAAGGATAGACATGACAGAAGAGTAGACAATTATTCACGATACAGTAAAGAGCCAGTGCATTGTAGTAGTTTGAGTGTTGGACTATGACACTGCAGACCAGGGTTCAGATCCCTGCTTGGCTGTGGAAGTCTAGTGGATGACGTTGGGCAAGTCATTCTCTTTTAACCTCAGAGGAAGGCAAAGGCAAACCCCCTCCAAACAAACCTGGCCAAGAAAACCCTGTAATCTGTTCACCTTAAGGTTACTATTAGTCAGAAACAACCTGAAAGCACACAACAAAGAGAACAATAAATAGAGAAAGTAATAATACTAGAACCAGAATCATCAAATGAAACCAAATAATCATAGATTCAGGATGGATAAAAAGTAGTGGTTCTTTGCACCAAGCATAGTAAAACTGTGGAATTTGCTATCATTTGTAATGTTCACTAATTTGGATGGGTTTAAAAGACATTTAGAATAATTCATGGAAGAAAGAGCTACAAATGGCTACTAGTTATGGTGGCTATAAATTACTTACGGTCTCGTGAGTCAATGTGTCTCTGTGTACCAGTTGCCAGGGGACAAAAGCAGAAGGGTGCTAATGCATTCATCTCCTGGTATGGGCTTCCCATAAGCATCTGGTCAGCCACTTGACAAACAAAATGCAGGACTAGATAGATCTTTGCTCTTATTCTCTGCAAAATTACAATGGCCATTAGGTGAAAGCAATAAACACTTTCTGAACTGCAGCATAATTTGCCAGCAGATGAGCCGTGAAATTTACAAATTAAAATCTTAAGAATTTTTTCATAGTTGTCTTAGTCTGAGAGATTGCTTGCAGAAAGTTATAGTTTATAAATTGTTTTCAAAATAGCTTGTTTCTTTGTTTTGAGTAAATCCAATATGCTTTGCCATTATGGCTTTGCTTTTGACGTGATTGTAAAACTGGATGGCTGCTGCTAGGTCTACCCCACATTCACCACTGACCTTTGAAATAAACATTAATAATGTATAGGTTATAATATTTTTAACTCTATTGCAGCTATATTATACCTGATATATCTCTAATAGCTGTGTTGAAGAACGTTCTTTCCAGATGCAGCTTAAGTTCATCAGTTAAGCTCCTGGTAATACAAGTATCCCCGTCTGACCCATTGGGGCAAAGAATCCCAAATTCACACGTGCACTGATAGAGAAAACAAGCATGGTAGATAGCTGTGTTAGGCATAATTGGAAAAGGAATAAAACCATCCATATCATACTGCCTTTATCCAAATTCATGGTATGAATACATGTATACTCATGGTCTCTCCACCTAAAAAAGGTTAGAGATAGAAAGGGCCTAAATAACCAGAGAGTACCTTATCCCATCTGATCTTGGAAGCTAAGCAGGGTCAGCTTGGGTTGGAGATTGCCAATGAACACCAGGTGCCGTAGGCTAAATTTCAGAGGAAGGAACTGACAAAACCACCCCTGAATATTCCTTGCCTCAGAAAACCCTATAAATTCATGGGGTCATCATAAGTTGACCAGCAACATGAAGACACATATACAGAGATAGAAAAGGCATAGAAGAGGGCAATGAAAATGATCAAGGAATGGAGCAATGTGCCTTAAACAATAGGTTGCAATATTTGGTCCTTCTTAGCTTAGGAAGGATAAGTAAAGGAAAACCTGTTAGAGAAGTATAAATCATGCATCTCTCGAAGTGCTGGAATCCAGAGTCATCCAGTGAAGTTAAAGGTAGAGATTCAGGACACAATATACAGTAGACTGTGGCATTTGCTGCCATGTGGTGAGGTGCTGCCAACCTGAACAGTTTTAAAAGTGAATTACGGTAGATAAATTACTGCATAATAGGTGCATCAGTGGCTACTAAAATGGCTATATATATCACCTACAGTATCAGAGACAAAATATTTCTGTTTAACAGGAAATGTGAGAGTGCTATTAGATTCATGCTCTGTTTGTCAGTTTTCCGTAGCCAGCTAATTCCCCACTGTCTGCACGGAGTAGATAGCTCTTGGTTTGATCTACTGTGGTGGTTCTTGCATTCTTAAATCAACTCAAATGTTGAAAAATCAATGTTTCTGTGTGGTTTGAAGGAACTTTCAAAACTAAATAGAACTTAGAATCAAAATATAGAAAAATACAACTTGCACAGAAGCATAGCTTTAGGAAAACTCAGGGCTCTTCTTGGTACATCCTTCTGCTCTCCCAATTTGGCAGGGACAGTCCCATTTAATACTTGGTTGTGTCCTACTGTCTCAGCTGCTTTTAAAATGTTGTAGTTTCTCTATCATCCCGCTTTCCCCCTTTTCCTTGACTTACTTCACTTGCTGCAAACTGAGTTCAAAATGCAAAAAACAGTTTGCATGCAATTAAATCAGGAGTACGGAGAGACAGGAGAGAGTGGAATCTTGCCCTTACCAGTTGGTTCAGCCAAAATCAAACTGCTGTAGCTTCTTCTGGCTTGTGTGTTCTTTCTCATTAATAACTTTTGCTATCTTGACCACACATGTTACTTGGGACCTTTCTGCACTACACTCTCATAGTGCTATTATTCCGCTTTCAACATCCTATGGAGTTCTGGGGCTTGTAGTTTACTGAGGCCAAAGAGCTTTCTGACTGAGAAGTCTAAATGCTCTTCTCTAAACTGCAAACCCTGGGATTCCATAGGATGTTGAAAGTGCAGAAAGGCTTTTAGCCATACAAGTCCCAGTTTCATCTATGAAATGTTGGAAGCTATGCCTCCTGGTGTAGGCAAGGTACAAAAAAACATGGATTTCTCTCTCTTTTCTAGGTGACATGCTGCACAATTTCATTAAAGACAGGGAAAAATTTGTAAGCAGACTGAGGAAATAAGAGAACGAAACACCTCATACTTGGGCTCCTTCTTAATATACAGCACTCATACACTTCAAATGTTTCCTGAAATTGCTTTTGCTCTCTCTAACTTCTGCTGTTACAGATATATCCTAATTAAAGACAGCTTCTGTGTTGATCACACTATCACTATGCCTACAAAAACAAACAGTGAATCTTTAATTTTAGCATCAGTAAGTCTTTATGTGAATACATATTAATATACAAATACGACCTTATACAAATATATAATATATAAATGCAGTCTTCTTCTGTCTACATTATTCAGATGGTTACTCAAATCTGAGTCATCAGCTCAAAGCTGATTGAGAGAATATTGAAAGAAATTAGTTCTCCAGCATATGCCGTGTACAAACAAAAAGGATAGAAACAATATTTTGTGTGTGCTACTCACTCAAGGACAAGTTGAGAGTCATTAGGTTATAGTAGGTTTTTCCAGTTTTTTCTCCAGCACAGAAACTATGCCAAACACTCCCCCTTGTTCCCCTACTCCAGGAAATAAACCCATCCTTAGGGCAGCAAAACAGCTCTTACAAGAATATACCACTTCCTAAGGCCATTGAGGATAGGGCAGACTATCTCCTGCTGTGATCTGGAATCTCCAGTTAGGCCATCACAAGAGTTCGCATAGTGCCTGAGGGCACAGTCCAGGTGACAGCAAATTACTTCTCCCATTCCCTTATCATTCAATCACTCCAACTATGAACACTTTTACAAGCACAGTGTCTACCAACAAGCCCCCTTTTTATTCTGCATTTATTCCCTAGTAAGTTTGTGCTGTATACCTTCAAGTTTTTTCCAAATCATGGCAACCATAAGGTGAACTTCTCATAGAGTTTTCTTGGCAAGATTTGTTGTGCCTTCTTCTGAGGCTGAGATAGTGTGACTTACCCAAAATCACCAGTAGGTTTCCATAGCTGAGCAGAGATTCAAACCCTGGTCTACAGAGTCATAAGACAACACTCAAACCACTACACCATGCTGGCTCTCTCCCTAGTAAGTATCCATAGGAAAAAGTTCATGTAGCCTTAGTTAGCTCCTGTGTGGGCTCCACCACAACCACTACTTTAATTTTTGGGACTTGATTTTAGTACTCTTTTGTGTGAAAATATTCTAGAGGGCTCAATTACACAGGAGTCTTGCTCATCTCATTAAAAACTTTTACACTTAACATTTTGACAATCTACTTACTTTTTTATATTTTACAAGTTAGAACCTTTGCCCTAATGTATAGTATCTTCCATTTTTGTTCTTCTGGCAAGCCTAGAAGGTTGATTACAGTACTGTAAAAATGATGTGGCTTTAAGGTTTGGATGGAGCAGGAATGTAAGGGATAACAAGCAACTGTGAAATAGCAGTGTTATGGTACTATGTTTGAGAGCCGAGTGGTATTTTCATCACACAGTCAAAAAGATGCACATGCCTGTACAGAGTGTTATGTCAAGCTTACCCTTATTGGGCATCTGCTTACAGCACATCTGCTTACATGATATCTGAGAGCCAAGAAAATATATTTGTAACTCTACATAGGATCTGTATATACTAAAGAACCAAATAGCTCTTCTGGTTGCTCATCTTTTTTATAGGTAGACATTCACTTCTAATTAAACACTAGTTCAAATCTACATTCTTGGGTTTGAGAAAAAAAAACAAGATAAGAGAAAGGGTTCAGTTTTTCAGCAGCTTGCACACCTGAAATCAGGATAGGAATTAAACTGTGAAGATTGTTAATTTCCTGGGACTATATAGGTTTGTAGCTCTTCTCCCCTACTACTACAGTGCAACTAACTATATTTTATGCAGCCATACAATATATATTTGGGTGCAATGAGAGAGAGAGAGAGAGAGAGAGAGAGAGAGAATATCAATGAATGAATGAATGAACACCTATTCCATAGTGTGTAATTCTCTATCTTACAGTAATCTTTTTGTAGAAGTGTGTTTTAATGTGTGACTACCCTTTGTTCTGCCACTGACTTTCCTTCCCCAATGTCAAGTCTCCTCTAACAATACCCTCGGTAACAAGGCACGCTGGGATGTGATACTCATGGTGAAAGCATTTCCTCTGAGGAGTCTCTTTTTAGAATGGGATATGAGTCATCACTTTCCTAGGAAATTTATTTCTAATGAATTCTTATGTAAACAAGCCTGAGAGATAAATTAGATATGGATTAATTTTGTCTTTGCATTTAATATGCAGTGCAGATTTTTTTAAAAAGTGCATATAGGATCATCAGGGAAAGAGTCTCCAGTGATTATCAGCTTTGCAGCAGACCTGGAGGAAGAATTTAACCCCATCCTGTCCTGCTGTGGTCCTACGAAAATCCCTCGTCTGAGGGTAGTGTTTGTATTGAGAATGGATCTCCCATTGGTGCCATTGTCCTTACCCCTTTGGATGCTGTTTCCACTTTTAAACTTCTGCACAATAAATTTAAAGACACATTTAGATTCCTATCTTATACTTTTTGACTTGGAAGTAAATCCCATTGAATTCAGAGGGGCTTATTCTTGGTGGACAGATGCCCATGAGATTGCAACATTAACATCATACTGCTTTAAATCTGTGTTTGGCCTGGACAACAGGATCACTGCAGTTATGAATGGAACTGTGATATTTTGTAAACACAAGAATTGTTTTTTGGAGTTCTGAAAGCATACATGGGTTTAGTCCTTATTTATCCCAAAGGAGTAAAGTACATGAATTTCAGAGCTCCCATACCCCTTGTTTAAATTCAGGGTCTCTTTCATGTTCCATGATTGATAATCAGATAGAAAACATCATCTGTGCGTATGACTTTTTAGGTATGATAAGTCCCTATCCCAAGGAATTAGCAATCTGAAATAGAAGAAATAGAAGAGGAATGGAGGCACAGGTAAGCAGGGCAAGAACATGTGATTTTTTCAATTACATCTACTTTAACTTAGGATCTTTTAATATTATCCAATTATAGCACTATGATTCCACTTTAACTATCATAGCTGCGTCTTATAGAATCCTAAGGTTTGTGGTTTGGTGAGATACTAGAGTTCTCTGACTGAGAATTCTAGATGTCCCTCCTTGAACTGCAAATTCCAGGATTCCGTAGGATGCAGCCATGGTTGTTAAAATAGAATTACAATGATTTAGCTGTGTGAAAGAGCCATAAATTACAGTAAAGTGTAGGAAAAGGGAAGTAATACAAAAGTTTCCTAAACACTAAGATGTGAGAAGGCCCCTGAGAGAAGGAAGGTAGCTGCACAGAGGAGCTTCAGGAATGTGGCTACCACCGCCATCACCACTTTCTTCCATTATGTCTAATCAATAATTAGAGATCAAATGATACAGGGGTCTCCCATAACCATGTGACTAGTATCCACAGTTTCGCTTACCTTCGATCTGCTCCAGTGCCATGGTTGCCATCACTAGTCAGGATCCTTGCTCTGTGCAGCCAGGCCAAGAGATGCACATGGCAAGGCACAGCTGGGCTTCCTGCATCTCTCTCTGCTGAAGAAGGAGACAAACACTCCTTCCTTAGTCAAGAGAGGCATAGGAAGTCCAGCATAGCTCCTCCCTGCGCCTCTCTTGACTAAGAAAGAAGATGGACGTTCCTTCCTCAGCCAAGAGAGGCACGAGAATCCCAGCACAGCTCAACCCTGTGCCTCCCTTGGCTGAGGAAGGAGACAGACACGCCTTCCTTGGCTGAGAGAAGCACACAGTTCCAAGCAGCCAGGCCTCTCACCAGATTTGGCTCCCAGGGAGGGTGCTGCTCTCCAAGCTCCGTCAACAAGGAAGACAGGAAGGAAGGAAGGAGATGCTGTACAGTAGAGCTGTCTCCTTCCTTCACCACCCTGCCAAGCTTGCGGGGGGGGGGTATCAAAATATAGCTTTCAGTATTATCCATATTTTTTGCCATCCATGTTAAGTTTGGGAATGTGTCCCTCACAGTTATGGGGGACGTACTGCATTTAAAGGCATCCACAGGAGCCTAAATACCCTAAAGGCACCAGATTCCATCTGATCTTGGAAACTAAGTAGAGTCAGCCCTGGTTAGTACCTGGATAGGAAACTGCCAATGAATACCAGGTGCTGTAGGGTATATTTCAGAAGAAGGAACTTGGCAAAACCGTATCTGAGTATTCCTTGCCTAAGAAAATGCTATGGAATGTATGAGGTCTCAGTAAGTCAATAGACAACTTGAAAGCACACACAAATCTTCATTATAGAATAAAACTGTGCTTTTCAGGCTTGAAAGCTGTTGTACTTGTGCTTACTCCTGAGTAGACATAATTCTGAGCTTTTCTTTGAATCCTTGGTGGGGAGATATTCAAAAATGTAAGAATTGCATTTGGCCCTGCCTATACTGTTTTTGATCTCATTTTGTACTCTCAACCCTACACATTACTGGAATGCAGTCAAGACCCTTTTGAAATTGGAACTTGTTTCTAAGCTGAGAAAGTTTTTCCATCCCTGGCACAACGGGGAGAAAGAGGAAGTGGGCAGAGTTGTTCCAGGGATCAGGAGACCTTGGAATAGCTAAGGTTGGGGGAAGAGGATAAGCGAAGTTCACAGGAGAGGATGTGACCATTCTGTTCCATCACAAATGGTTTTAACAGAGACAATAGGTTTCTGGCAATCTTCATATATTTAAAATGGAAGCGTTTTTTGGAAAATGGAAAAATGGTTATGGTATGAAGACATAATCACTCATGCTTCAGAGAATGTATACAGAATAAAAACAAGGGATGAACTAGATAGAGATAATATAAAATGTAATTAGTTCCCTTACAGACAGTAGGTAGAGAGATTCAAAACTGATCAGAAATTGGAAGGCTTCGTAAAGAGGGGTGACAAAACAGAATTTGAGAAAATAATCTGCGACAACACATCTCATCAGATGGCAAACCTATACAAATTCCTGCTTCTTCTGGGGAGGGAAGAAGGTGTAGTAAAGGATGTGGTGCTCAACTGGGCAAGCAATATTGGTGAGGAGATTCATTTAGAACAATGGGTAAGGAGTTGGGGATTAACTTACAAATTCACAGCGGCTCAAAGTTTACAAGAAAATCACTTGAAAATGCTCCACCACTGGTACCGGACACCTGAAAAATTAAGTAAGATATACAAATCCATGTCTGGGTCCTGCTGGAAATGTCAACAAGAAGTAGAAACATTCTATCATGTCTGGTGGACATGTAATAAAGCAAAAAAAATATTGGATATACATTCATAATAAGATTTCAGGATGGCTTAACTGTAAGTTTCCATTGTCCCTCAGACTGTGTCTGTTAAACATAACTCATGAATTAGAGTCCTTAGCGATAAAAAAAAAGCAGTGGAGAATACTACTGTACTTAATAACTGTGGCAAGGGTAGTGTTTGCAAAACACTGGAAAAAGAGTGAAACCCAGCACCAGAAGAATGGCAATAGGCCATTGTAGAAGTAAAAAACACGGATATACTAACACAAATCCTAAAAGGTAAAAACGAAGAAAAAACTTAAAAGGAGTGGGCACCGGTAATAAAAAATCTTCTGTAAATGCAAGACAAACTTACTGAAATCAGCACACTAATGCAAATGTAAAATGAACTAGTTACAGTATTAGAATGGGACCACAAACAGTAATGCAGTCGAAACTCAGCAGTGCAGATTATGGGCTCAGTGATAAATATAAAGAGTAAATGGGTAGGAAAATACTACTTATTTAAAAATACAGCTGGGCATACAGTCAAATAAATGTGGGTGACCCAAAGAATGTGGTAATTGATGTATTGTTCTTTTTTTCTTTCCTTTTTTCTCTGTCTTTTTCTTGTTGTGACATGATTTAATTGGATATAAACTCTGGAAAAGACAGATTTAGAGAAATCAACACCAAGAGTAGGCACAATTTAAGTTGCAGGATAAGGGAATACAGTACTCCACAATACGAAATTAGGAAGGAACTTCCTTTTTTCTTTCTTTTTTTTCTTTTTTAATAATTTCTTTATCTCAATTAGTGTGTCAGTTCAGAGTTCAATTACTTTTTCCTCTGTTTTATATATATATATATGTGTGTGTGTGTGTGTGTGTGTGTGTGTGTGTATATGTATATATACACATATACATGTAATATATTCTGGAAGTATCACAATGTAAACTTTCTTTTAAACTTTCTGTTACCTTCTGCTATTGTTTATTGCTTGCAAAAGCAATAAAAAATTTAAAAAATATAAGTTTTGATTACAGCTACACATGTAACAAAGTGATTATTCTCACTGCCTGCTTTATGACAAGACTGTCCTGTTTCTGTAGCCATACCAGTACACTAGACAAAGACTTTTCTCCACCATACAGTGTCCACCTACTTATTAATGCCTGCATGCAAAACCTGGACCCTGTTTTTGTTACTCCATCACCTCACCAACTTTGGCATTTTCAGAGACAATACTTGTCCCCACCCCGCTGCCATCACCACACCAAAACACTTCACATTTCCCACCAACCCTCACATCCCTGTTTATTCTTGTGTAGGTGTCAGAGGCTTCACTTCATGCATCTGATAAAATGGACTAAAATCCACGAGAGCTTGTGTTGACATTGTCTCAAAGGTGCTGTTAGACATCCAATTTCCTTTTTTAGAAAGAGATGTATTAACTAGGAGATGAGAACGGAGGGATAAGGAAGGGCAAGGTCCTGGAAGATTTTGAAGGCAGAGACAGGAAACTGTGCAGTATCTAGCAACTGGCAGGGCAGAAAGCCAGTGAAGGGATTTGGGAAGGGGAGCCACGTGGTCAGAGCAACAGGAGAGCAAATCATTTTGGCAACCAAATGCTGAATTTCAGTAGATCAAGGAAGGACCATGGAAGGCCACAAAGAAGAAGAATACAGCAGTCGTTGTGAGATGTAGACGTCTAGAGATTTTGCTGAGGGAACAGAGAGAAAATGTCATTGTTTTCTTTTTAATGTTACAAAGGAAGAAGCAACACAATTTGGTGATGACTGTGACATAGTGGTGGTGTCAAAGTGAGTAGTATCCAAGAGAAAAATAAGGCTTTGTACCTGATCAATGGGTTTCTTCAAGTCATTTTCAACTTATTTTCAACTTATGGTGACCCTAAAGTCATTTTTTTACTTATGGAGACCCTAAGGTAAACCTATCATAAAGTTTTCTTGGCAAGATTCAGAGGGGGGTTGCCTTTGCCCTCCTCTGAGTCTGAGAGAGCGTGATTTGCCCAAGGTCATCCAGTGGGTTTCCGTGAGCGAACCTTGGTCTCTAAAGTCATAATTTAGTGCTCAAACCATTATCACACTCTGGCTCATTACATGGCATGTGTTACTGTGGTCAGATTCAACTTCTCCATAAATGGACGCAGTTTGGCGCAATAGCTTTAGCTGTACAAATGCACTCTTGGTCACTGTCAAAACCTGGGCCTCCAACTCAGGGCTGAATCCAAGAGCACCCCAAACTGTGAATGTGTATTTTCAACAGGTTGAAGACAGAACCAGAGAAACCAAGTTCCTAAACTGTAGAAGAGAGCAGGCAACTGTAGCAAAGGTGGCATCAATATGGATGAGTTAATGAACAATATCCTTTAAAAACTTTGGTTGTTTGCTTCTTCTTCATTTTTTAAATGGCAGAACTGGTAGTAGGCTGCAGATGTAAGTGGCTGGATGTTCTGGTTCTGAACAGTAGCAAAGGTACCCCTTCCACCTGTTTTGCGCCAGCCAGCCACCATCTTGAAGTACTCAACTTGATCCAGATTTTCAGCAATGTAGCTGAGGTAGAACTGAGTAACTTGTGCCTTTGTACACCAGAAAAACTTCTAAGCAGCACTCTGAAGCAGGCCTGGGAAGCAGGATAAGCCCTGTTGAACCCCTTTAGTAGGCAGCTGACCCATAACTAGCCCTGCTTGATGCAGTTGCTGTTTCTTTTTTTTTATTATTATTTATTTGTATCCCGCCTCTCCATATGGATCGAGGCGGCAAACAACTTACAAATAGCATGTGTTTCGAAACATTTCTATACATGCCCCCAACAAGCTGGGTACTCATTTTACCGGCCTGCGAAAGGATGGAAGGCTGAGTCAACCTTGGAGCCGGGCAAGATCGAACTCACAACCTTGTGGCTTGCAGTACTGGCATTTAACCACTGTGCCACCAGGGCTCCTTTTCTCTGATATTATGCATTTACACCCAAATGAGTTGGCTAGAGGGTCCCTTTTTTTACAACAGGTTATGTGGGAAGATGTCTTCTGCTATATGAAGAGCACTTAAACAAAGTTCTCTGCTCAGGGAACACAGAATGAAGGGACTGATGCATACATGTTTTTACATCACTTGATCACTCATAACTGAGTATGTCAACAACCTACAACTGAAAACATTGGGCCTGAGGTAAACTCCGTGTTAGAAAGAAAGGTCATCACCTTATGTATCAGGCCATGGGTGGATAGTCCTTGGTGCTCTCCCTTCTGTATATTCATGTGTCTATGTATGAATTGCTACACTTAGGCCTTTTGGGATCATTTCTGCCTCCTTCTTCAAGGAAGAACACTTCTTTGTTTCCTTTGCCTGAGAAAGGGGGAGTCCTGCTGGGTTCCATCCCCGGTGATGGCTGCAAGTTTACCTCCATACATACGTCCCAGCTTCAGAGGCTCCTGTAACTCAGCCAAATTTAATTTGGTTTGTTTATCTTAGGATGACTTTCTTGAGACTGATTTTATATATTTATTTGTATTTCTGTATCTCCTTTAAACTTACTATGAGCATCTACAGCAATTACTAGTGTTTCCACTGTGCGCAATTATCCTTATGCTGTGGTGATGCAGAAGCTCTGAATGTGGTATTTATAGCTCATCTGGTCTTACACTCATGAGGATATGAAAATGAATGTGTGAACCCATTGTGCCATTTCCAGGCATAATCCATTGATTATTACCATAAAGCTCCATACAACTTGGGCCCAGACAATCTCAAAGGCTGTATCTCCCTATATGAGCTAGCATGAGTTTTAAGATCCTTGGGGAAGGGCTTTTTCTTGGTGCCACCACTATCACAGTCACATTTAATGAGGGTCTTCTCAGTGGCTGCTCCCAGGGTATGGAACTCCCTCCCACAAAGGGCTAGATGTGCACCATCTTTGCTCTCTTTCTACCAGTAGGCAAAAACTTTCTTATTTATATAGGCTATTGATTAGTTTCTGTGTAAGGATCTTTCAGTATGAGGTGCTGAACTTTTATTTTTGTTGTTATGGTTTAAATGCTTTAAAAACTTTACAAATTAATATTGTTTCAAATGGAATAGCTTATGTATTGGTTTTTAAAAACTTTTTTCTAACTACACTAATTCTGTCTTAATCTGTTTTGTGAGCTGCCTTTGGTCCCATGTTGGGATATAAAGCAGTCTGTCCACCCACCTCCACATATAACAGTGTTTTTGCCATTGTTTTCTATGTGTATTCCAGCCAGTAGTTTAAAATGCTTTTTCCCTTCCAGGAGGCTAGAGAGCACACCTATATGAGATCATTCCCCTATGCTACGTACCAGAGCTTATTAAAAATTACTTATATGCACTACCACTCTCAGACTCTCCCAGCCAGTGTGGTCAGCAAAAGGCACTGAAATTCTGTTAATGACACCTCACATTTCCATTTATGGACATTGTGAATGAGTGAAGCGGGGGGGGGGAACCAACGCTTTGGCTTTACTGGAAGCCAGAGATTCCATTTCCCTTAGCGCTCTGCTTTCAAACACCTGGCCAAATCGTGTGAGGAAAATGTGCCACACCTTTGTGCGACGTAGCTGACTCAGACAGCTTTTCCTCTTTGCCCAAGCTTTTTTAGGAAATGGGAGGACCAGCATCAGAGAACTGAGTCACTGCAGAGTGAAAATGAAAACTTTCCTGTACATGACAAATCAAAGGAGCAGCTACTGTTCTGATGCCTACATCCCTCCCTGTCAATGAGATACAGGAGGACTTTAGATTTAGAAAGGGGACACACTTGGGGAACTGATCAATATAAATGAAAGCTCTTCTGATCAACAGAAGTTTCAATGCCCGGTGCTCTGATTAACGTTCCCTATCTTACACATGATAAGATAGGATTGTGAGAGAACATTTTTCCACTATTTGAATGGTGGATGCATGAAGTCTTCCAGCCTTTACTGGTATTCCTGTCAAGCCATGGATGACACAGACGACCATGGGGTGGGCAAACTGTACTTCTGCCTTCCTCTAGTAGATGCCCAGGTTATTTCCTGATTTACTTTGATTTATTTATATAAATTTACGGACTGCCTTATACTCTGGACTCTCAGAGCAACATACACAATAAAACAAAATGGTAAAAATCAATAAAAACCAATAACTCTAAAAATTACAATTACGATGAAATAGAGCAGCGAAGCACAATTCAGTGTTTTCAGAAACATGAGAAACATTAGCAACAACAAGGTCGCAGATGCCAGAGACATCTAAAACAATCACAGAAATGGAACAGCTCAAAACACAAAGTCAGGATGTAAGGTATAAAATGTGAACTAAAACTGAGCAACCAGAACATACAGTGGATGTAAAAGCTTGGAGAAATAGAGTTTTGCTGGTAGAACAGAAAGGAAGGGTGCCAGGTGAATCTCTCTAGCTCAGCGGTTCTTAACCTTTTCTTTACCATGGACCCCCTTTAAATATGTTTTGTTGCCATGATCCACCAAGACGTAACTTAAGGTGGCTTCTGGCTGTATGCATGGTACGTGCAAGAAATGTCATATGCTTTCTCTCAGTCACTCGGTGTCATTCACTTGCATAGTCTCACCACATGTAGAAGTAGCAAGTGTTCAGTACATTTTTGCTACCAGTTTCATAACTTTTGAACAGTTTGAGCTATTGTAATGAAAATTTGTACAAATGATGTCTGTCACCCACAAAAGACTTGTTTGAGATCAATGTGTGACTGTTCACCCATCTATCTTCTTTCTTTTCTTCCTTCCTTTTTCCTTCCTTCCTTCCACCTATTCATTCTTTCTTTATATTTTAACTGTAAAAGCTCATGACAATTCTTCAAGTCTTCAGGGCCCCCCTATGACGACATCATAGCCGCCCAGAGGTCCATGGGCTCCAGGTTAAGAATTGCTGCTCTAGCTGATGTTCTTCCTTTTCTCCAAGAACCTCAAGGCAGCATACTTGATTTCCCTCTCCACCTCATTCAGTCCTCCTAACAACCCTATGAGGTAGTCCTACTGCAAGTGTTGAGGTAAGCAGCTTCAGTATGTGGAAGAGAGGAGGAATTGTTTTGTCCCTACTGTTAGACAGCA
Organism: Ctenosaura bakeri; assembly: GCA_948474755.1. Lineage (NCBI taxonomy): Eukaryota > Metazoa > Chordata > Lepidosauria > Squamata > Iguanidae > Ctenosaura > Ctenosaura bakeri. The sequence continues at coordinate 156,528 of CAOLHI010000464.1, read as the reverse complement.
TAATGTCTTGAACACCCCAAGAAAAAGGATGTGATTTTCCTTAGGAAGAGGACAGGTTTGTTTTGACTGATCCAGGAAGAGAATTTTAAGCACATGCTGGCTTGCTCACTCATCTGAGCCATGAGAGCCTGTTCACTGTTATAATTGTATGTTGGACTGGGCACCTCCATGTCTTGGCATTCTAGTTTGGCATGGTTGTGCTGCTAAAGAAGCAGCACACCTACTGTTTTGTTGTGCTTTACATTCTTTGTATACTGCCTTATTTTCTATTTTCTAAAAAAGATAAATTTCTATATTCAGTATATAAAATAATGGCGTTATTATTTTTTTTCTAATATTTATTACTTGACCTGTAGTCAATAGCTTTCAGGGCAACCCACAATGCAGATTCAATTTATGTAAACCAAGAGTGGTCCTCCAAATGTTACTGGAGTCTAGCCTCCATGATCTCTTACCATGGGCTGTGCTAGCTAGGGTTGAGGGGAACTGCAGTCCAACATCTGAAGGGCCACAGACTGCCCACTGCAATATAAGCCAAAACATAGGAGTCAAACATTAAGCTGAAAATGCATCTTTTGGAGAATGCTTGGCTGTATGTTTAAAGGGCCAGTGTTGGTCATGAGAAAGGAAAGATAGAGTGGGTCCTTTTACCTGATTAATGTCAAATGTTGGGTCAAATGCAACTACAGTTGTTGTCACAATATACTGTTTTAGCTCTATATTCCACTTTAACTGCCCTGGCAACATCCTGTGGAATTCTGGCATTTGTAGTTTGGTGAGGCCCAAGAGTTCTCTGGCTGAGAATTCTAAATGCCCCTCCCTAAACTGCAAATCCCAGGATTCCCTACAATGCTGCCGTGTCAGTTAAAAGTGAAATCACAGAGCTATAACAGGGTAGCATGAAAAGAACCTATATTGTAAATTGAATAGCATAAAAATTACTCTGAAGGTCAGCCAATTTCTGAGAAAGGATGCTGTCTTTAAGGCTCTCCTTTATTTACACCCATGTCAATGATTAACAACTGCAGCAAGCTAAGTTGCTTATCTGGAGAAAGTTTCTTCTCTTGCTGACCTCTCACTCAGAAAACGGCTGCTGTTATGGATAAAACAGTACCACCTGGTGGCTACTTGCATGAACAACAAATGCACCCATGAGAGAGAAAAAAACAAGATGAGAGGGCATGTGGGGGAAAAAAGATTAGTGCAAGCACTAATAGGGAGGCACATACAAAGCTAACTTGTTTTAATTGCATTTTAAAAATTGTGATTTTGTATCATTAGCCGCCTCATGAATCAGAATGTTTAAGAGGCAGGAGGTAAATCTTTTCAGCAGTAGCAATTCTACAGAGAAATGTACTTCTGCTCCAGACCATTTCACCCAATTATATATATTAGAGTACCACAGAAATTTGCCTCCCAAGAGAGTGACAATTGCTGTAAACTTGGTATGGGGATGCGGAGAACAGCCAGCGGGCCTGGCTCTGAGCTCTGAGGATAGGAGGAAGGAGGGCAATGGGAAAGCAAAGGGCCACCACTATGCCTAATGAACCTCACTCTCATGTCCTGGCCACCTTCAGGGTAGAAAGCTCTAAATCCTGCCCAGCTTTTCCTTGAAAGCTACTAAAAAGGGAGAGTTCACAAATTTGACTGAGATGATGGATGATTTGTTTGTTGTTGTTCTGTGGCTTCCAGCCAGCTCCAACTTACGGTGACTTTATCCTAGGATTTTCTTCTGTGTGTACGTGCCTTCAAGTTGAGTGTTGACTTATGGTGACCCCCATGAATTTCATAGGATTTCCTTAGGTATGCAATACTCAGAGGTGGTTTTGCCAGTTCCTTCCTCTGAAATATGACCTACTGTATCTGGTATTCATTGGGGAGTACTAGCCAGAGCTGACCCTGTTTAGCTTCCAAGATCAGATGAGATCTGGTGCCTTAAGGATCTTTAAGCCCTCAGGATTTTCTTAGCAAGATTTATTCAGAGGAGATTTACCATTGATTTCCTTTTGGCAAAAGAATGTAACTTGTCCAAAGTCACATAGTAGGTGTTGTAGATACTGGCTGACCATTGCAAGGCAATGGATTGCAGGTCTAGTAGGAGGCTGTTCGTAGGCAAATGGAGACACTAACAGTCAGTACAGCTTGCCTGTTTAGAGAAGAGCAAAAGTGTCATCAAGAGTCTGCCCCAATGTCCAGGAATCCAGCAGGCAACACAGTCAGACAGTCCAGGGTCAGAGAAGCCAGGCAGCAGCAGCAAGCAAGGAGTTTGTAGCACACAAAGCAAGAGCCAGCAAACACATGAATTGTTTCTGGTGTTGAGCCACCACTCTCTACCTTCCTTAAAAAGCCTGGAGTCAGCTGGCTCTCTTCCCAGCCTGATTAGCTCCTGATGCACTTGCATCTGCATGTCCTCCTTTGAGGCTGCTGTTCACCTGGAGAAGCTGACTCCTGGCTCATGACACTAGGTTTCCATGACTAAATGAGAGATGTACATCCTAGTCTCTTGGTGTGCTCATCACACTCAAACACCACATAGAATCATAGAGCTGGGAGGGACCAAAAGGGCCATCTAATGCAACATCCTGCCATGCAGGAATACACAGCTAAACACTCCTGAAAGATTCCCATCCAACTTCTGTCTAAAAATCTCTGAAGATGGAGAGTTCGCCAGCCTCTGAGTCTGCCCATTCCACTATGGAACAGCTCTTACAGTAAGGAAGTTCTTCCTAATGTTAGATGGGATCTTTTTTTCTTGTATTTTGAACCCATTGGTTCATGTTCTATTCTCTGGAACAGCAGAAAACAAACTTACTCCATCTTCTACATGACATCCCTTCAGATATTTAAAGATAGCTCATGTTACCTCTCAGTCTTCTCTAAGCTAAACATGCCCAAACATATTAAGCACACTTGCTTCGAGATGATTCCAGCACCATTAATACATGTTAGAAGGAAAGTGATATAAATCAACATTTCTGTCATTTAACCCCGTGAGATTTGATGAGAAATTATTAAAATTTTAATTTAGTCTTTTGGTAAATGACCTAATATGAGATGCTACGACAGTATTTGAGAATAATGACTTATAAATAACATCAAACAAAATTAGTCTTTTAAAAATCTTAAAGCAACAAGTAAAAGCAAAAGGTTTTCACTGGAATAATTAATATCACTTTCTAGTAATTTTCAAAAGTTACTTTTAAGAAGTATATATTTACCAGAGGTTTTCAAGTTTTATGTTCTCTTACCAAAGCTAAGATGTTTTCCTCCCTCAAAAGGTAACAGAAACTAATGGGAAAATAATGTGCAGTGCAACAAATAACATCAGAGTTCTGTAGCTCTAACTCCACTATTTCTGCCCACTCACCACCAGCAGGACTTAAGAGTTTTGCCATGATAGCTACCCTGAATGCCGTTCTGTGGCTGGTATAGAAGAGGGCATGTGGCAAAGGAGGATCTGACTTTCCAGTGCCATCTTCTGTTGAGGATCTTGGTGAGTTACATAATTGGTTTGTATCTGGCTATGCCTCATAGCCAGATACTTATATGATCTTCCTTCTAGAATGGCCATTGGGAGGAGACAATTGCAGCAAAATATGAGTGGGGGGGTGCTTTGGTCTTTACACAGGAAGAAAAAGAATGCCAATCTCTGCAAGGACCAAAAAGGGGGTGGGCATACACAGGTGTAAGGTAGATTTATGCTTGCACACATGCGTAACAATGAGTTAATGGTCAGAATCCTATATGTTACATTACTTAACTAAATTATTTAGCAGAGGCACTAAGAAACCCTGCAAGTGAATTGCGAAGATGTGCAATGGGGCACTGGTTAGGATATCCCAATGTGCATCGGTAGCACTCTTTGCACATTGGCATTCCCTAGCCAGTGATGCCTATCAAGTCCTGTTGTGCATTGTTCCTGCTATGCATTGGGTCCCATTGTGTCCCCATCAGTCAACTTTGCTGGTTCCACATTGTAATACCTTAACAGCAGCTTTTTACTGGGTAAGATGTTAAACAAAGCTGTAATTCCTCCATACTGTATATAAGTCCAATTCTGAAGATGTAACTCCCATACAAGAGTCCAGCCAACTTTTTAAATTTTCATAATGAGTTATAGGAAAGAGTTAGTTTTCAAACATTGTAATGGAGATCCAGTATGGTATAGTGGTTTGAATGTTGGACTAGGAGTCTGGAGACCAGGGTTCAAATCTGTACAGGGCCATGGAAACCCACTGGGTGACCCTGGACAAGTCTCACTTTCTCAGCCTCAGAGCAAAGCAAAGGCAAACCCCCTCTGAACAAACCATGCCAAGAAAACCTCATGATAGTGTCACCTTAGAGTCACCATAAGCTGGAAACAATTTGAGGGCACTCGACAAACCGATGGAAAGAGTTACTTTTGAAAAGTTGTTTTCCAAGCTCTGCACTTTGGGCAAGCCCTCCTGTGGTAGCCTCTTGGAAGTGCAGGGGTCCCTTCTCCTTTCTGAAACAGCCACATCAGAATTGTTAAGGTGGGTGTTACCAGACATCTCTTGTCTTGGTTTAGTGCTCTTAGGCTAAGACTTTTAGGGTCATTTCTGCCCTACACTGTTATAGTGCTATTATTCCACTTTCAACATCCTGTGGAATCCTGGGCTTTGTAGTTTTCTGAGGCCAAAAAGTTCTCTGGCTGAGGATGCTAGCTGCCCCTCCTTAAACTGCAAATCCCAGAATTCCAAAGGATGTTGTAAGTGGAATAATAGCACTATAACAGTGTAGTGCGAAAATGGCCTTCAGTCCCAAGCTTCATGGAAACAAATGTGCAGAGACACAGACAAGAAGAAACCAATCAGTCCCAAGGTATCTGCATGGGCTGGAAGAAGAACAAGGGTTATTGAGTGAAATTCTCATGGAAACATGAGATAATGGCACACTGTGTTTTGGCTGACGGTGTTTTATATTCTGGCAGGGAGCTTTTCACCCAATTAAAGTTATTTTTATCTGTGCAGTATGTTAGGAAGATGTACAGTCCCATGGGCATCTCTTTCTGCTGAGACAGAAAAAAAAAGCCTTTCCCACTCTCCCGATTTTACACCAAACAGCCTATGCAAGAGCTTCTCTCATTATGTAGAACTATTGTTGAAACTCAAGATCAACTGCCTTTTTTAAAGCATTTCTTTCATGATAAAGCCTGAATTGAAAAGCATTCCTTGAATAAACAACAGCCAGAGCTATTTTTTCGTAAATCTTCATGATATTCAGCCCTTTTTGCCCAAGTCTTAAGCCTCTTTAAGTTAGACCATCATTAGTAACTAAACCTTTAAAGCAAAAATGATATTACTCTTTGTCTATACTCCACACATTTGTTAACATACATATTTCCATGCTGCCATTACTGTAATTCCTCAGTAATATTGGGAAGAAAATTTGAGCAAGTATTTTTTGTTGTGGGTGTGCCTTCAGGTCATTTCCGACTTCTGGAACCCCAAGGTGAACTTATGATGGGGTTTTCTGGGGCAGAGTGTGTATGATGTACTCAAGGTCACCCACTGGGTTTTCATGGCCCTAGTTTCCAGGGTCATAGTCCAGTGCTTAAACTATGCTGTCTCTGTATATAGTGAAAAGCATATTCTGCCTATGAACCTTCCATTTGCAAGTCCCATGAAAATGTGGAAGTATGGTGGCTGGCACCCTAGCAACGAGTTACTACAGTGTAAGTTCAACTTACAAGATCATGACCCCCTTTTGAGAGGGGTCTTGTTATAAAGGTTGGAATTCTTCATACTGCCTGTGCAACAATCAAAATGCCCCCCAACTCACCTTTTAGGTGGCACCTTTTAAGTTCCCCCCAACACAGCTATTATAAAGTGTATAGGAGGAACAGTGGAAATGTACCCAGTTGGTTTCCCTTTGCTGTTAATGCTGCAAGGACATCATCTGCAGGAACCTCCTGAGAACCCCTGTAGATGTCAGTTGCAGCTCATCCAGCTACAAGAAAATAGCTAGCTGTGTCTCCTTTGATCTCCCTGCTCTCCAGTGGCACAGATGCGGTCATGTTGTGAGTTGCTATGTCACTTAAAAGGTCCGTCGGGAGTAACTATACGCCAGATGCCTGACTCTTAATGCACAGTCTCAGCCTGAGTATCTGAAAACTGTGACTGAAGAGAACACCTGCAGATCAGATCCTCAGTCTGGGTACTTCTAGGCAAGGTTTCAGTTATACAAATATCCCATCTCTTTCATGGAGTTTTGTAGGCCATCTAGACAAAACATTATTATCTTCCATTTGTAACCCTTTGGTGTTCTCCCACCAATTCTTCAACCCTTTTTTTACCTGCTCCCCCCTCCAAATAAAGTAAGGATGAATGACAAAATATTTATGTCATGTCTTCTGTTTAACAGTACTAAGAATCCTCCATCTGGAAGCACCCTTTGTTACAAGGGGGTGAGCAAGTCACTGTTAAAATAAATACCAGACTGAGGCCCAATTACAAATTATCAGTGATATTCTACATCAGCTACTTAGATACAAATATGTAACTCAGGAACATCTCTGGGCCCGCTCTAGCAAGCAATGCTGCAACAGGGAATTGTGACAGGAATCCTGCTTCTGATTGTCACAACCTGGCTCACTGATGGGAGGGGCTGAAAACGTCATCCTTCTTGTAGTCTGATCAGCAGCTGAAGACACTTCCTTCACTCGATGCAGCTGCTAGCTGTTAAGGTGGGCTTGAGGGAGGCATTTACAATTGGGGAAATACTGCTACAAACATAACTATGTATTATTGCTGAATATGGGGCAGTTACACATCCATAATTCTAGGTTACATGTCTGTAAGTGCAATACAGAATACCAGCCATGGATAAACAGTTCTGCGGGGAGAGGACGAGACATGCTTATAACTGACCTTTTTCATGTTGAAAAAAAAGCAACTAGTCTCAGACATGTTCCTAGTCCAAATTTGGTGGCTGCTTCAAATTGCCTGCTGAACCCCCACCCCAAGGCTATTTTCCCACAAATGTACTGTGCATTACAAATAGCTCCTGCTTAAAGGTCTCAAGGCTGTTTTTTTTTTTTCCCAAAATAAAAGTGAGCAATTTAAGCCCTGCAAACTTTTTAGAGTGTTTCTTGTATGATATAGCATGGGGCCTCAAGGGGCTGACTGGCTCCATCTTATGTGTCCTTGAAAAGGATCCATTCTTTGGCATTTAGATGATCCTCAGTTCAGTTCCTGGCATCTCCATTTAAATCTGGGGTGGCCAACTACACAAGGGGAAGGAGCCATTTCCTCTTCCCACCAGTGAGCCATGACACTTTCAGGGAGACCTGGAAGTGACCAGATACTTGAAGTTTCCATTTTGGTCCAAACTCAGCCTTTTTCAGGTTTGGGGGTGTTAAATCAAAATGACCTGTTACATCTTTGAGGAGTTTTGTGGTGGTTTGAACAATTTGGGGTCAGTTTTCCATCACTATAACCCAAAATTAAAATGGGCTTTTTCAAGGTATTAAAAAAGAGGCTTCACTTTCCCTAGCCCTGATTTAATGCAATCCAGGCTAAAGTAGCCATCTGCAAAAGACATCATGAAATGGGATGAATGATACCGGGAACTGATGGTGACTTAATAGTGCAACTGGATTTGTAAAAATACCGGTTTTAGGAGTAGGAGAGGGATTCAAAGCAACATGCTCTCCAAATGTCTTGATTTGGCAGGGACAGTCTTTATTAATCTTCTGGACTCCCACTTTTTCAGGAGCTTTTAAAAGTCCCAGTTTCTCTCCCTTTCTCCTAGTTTCCCCCTTTTCCCTTTATTTACTTCATTTGCTGCTAATTGAGCTCAAAATGCAAAAGTATTTGGTACTCAACTGACTCAGGAACAGAGAGAGGACAGGAGAAGGTGGAATCTTGACCTTCCCTGTAGGCTCAGGCAAAAGCAAACTACTGCAGCTTCTCCTAGCGTGTGGACTCTTCCTCATTAATAACTTTTGCCATCTTGAGCACACTCTCATGTTGCTTGGTTACGTGTGTCCTGGCTTTCATCTGTGAAATGTTAGATGGTATGCAGCAAACTATCTTGGGCCTACGCTGAAGAGATCACTTCTAGCAGGACTGGCTTCTCGCTGTCAGAGTAGACAGACCAAGGCTCAGTGTACCTGCAGTCTAACTCAGTATAGGCAGCTTTGTAATATCAAATAAATATGTTCATGCTACTTTGTTCAAATTGCTCTATTTATAATTAAATGAATCCAGTGTAATTACTTGTACATGTATTTTTCCTGGTATTTCTAACTACATCTGTACAAAATGCTAAAATGAACTTCTATGGTTTTATAAACAACCTAATAAATACTGTATCCCTGAGCTGTAACTCGGACCAATTCCTGAAGCAACACATAGGTGATTTCCAGTCACAAGAAAAATGAATGTTATTCTTCCTGCAGTTCCAGCACTGCCAGTAACAGCTATCTATATCTTGCTCAGGGCCAGCTCATTTTGTCTCTCTCTTCAACTTATATATTTTCTGACATGTTCTTGAATGAGAGTCTGTTACAAACAGCATCCCTTTCCATTGTTGCGTTCCTCAAGATGCAATGCCCACTCTCTCTGCTTGTCCTCATGTGCTGTCAGGAGTCTGAAACAAACACATTTGCAGGTTAGCATCAGGAGGGAAGGAGAGGACTTAGCTTAAAAAGAAGGGAGGGGAACTGGTAGATTTTTGCAGTAATCTTGAATTGATTAATTGGGTGGGAATTTACATATATGGTTAAAATAAAATGGTGGTCTAGTATCATGCTTGAAGTCTCTGGCAATTCAGAAAACCAAGCCAAACTCTCTCTTTGCTGGACATGACTTAAGGCAAATATTTGAGCATTCTGCCCCACAGACTTAAATTTGGTAGTACCAGCATGGTGTAGGGTTTGAGCTTTGGACTATGACCCGGAGACCAAGCTTCAATTCCTGTTCAGCCATGAAACCCACTTGATGACCTTGGGTACGTTACACACATTCAGCCCCAGAAAACCCCATGATAGCTTTGCCTTAAGGTTGCCATAACTTGGAAAGGACTTGAGGGCACATAGCAACAATAACAACCATCATATTTGAAATCAAAGGTTGCCTCTTTTAGATACTTACATAGACGCAAAAGATTACCCTTTGATTTCAATATGATTATAGTGTCATATCTAAGTTTGTGGGGCAGGATACTCAAGTATTTGCCTTAAGGCACATGGGGATTAAGTTCATCTGAACTCAGTTAAATTTATTGGTGTGTGTGCATGTGAACACTTGGACTGCACATCATCTTATACCTTACAACAACAACAACAACAACAATATTTATAATGCACTTTTCTCCAGTGTTTTATGACTGCTGGAAACAAACCTTATCTTTGATTTTCCCAGACAATGAAAAGAGGTGCTAACATCCTGTCTCATCAGAATGTGATGCTGATGTTGTATAGCATTATAGCATCTCAAGGTCTTTAATGCAATAATATTAGTATTTCATGTCTAATAAATTTATATTTACTCATTCTCCATCCTGTGGGAAGCACAGGTTTATCTGTCACTTATATCAGAGGAGGGGATGAGGTCTGGTCCTCCAGATGATGAGGGACTACAACCTCAATCCACCTTGGGAAATGTAATCCATGGGGAGGGATAGTGGAAGTTGCAATCCACCAACATCTGGAGGTCCCCTAGTTGGCTATCCCTGACTTTTAGTATGGAAGGGCTCCCAAAATGCACCAGGCAGTGCCAAATTCAGAGGAAGAGAGTGTTTAAGTAGAACACCAACACAGCTATTAAGAGCCTCCCAAATATTACTTATTGCTCTTTTGTATAGCCTTTATCCAGAAATTACTCTATAGATTTTTCTGCAACTGGCTGGGAAGCCAAATTTGCCTCTACTCCCTTTTCCAGTTACAGGAGTGTGTGCAGTTAGTGGTGGTGGAGTGCATTTGTACAGACCTTGCCATATGCAGCATGGGCTCCAGAATGTTATAGCCAGTCATTGCACTGCACTCATAGAAAACAGCTTTATATTCCTAAAGAAAGAGAGATTGATAGAAAGACAGACAGGCAGAGAAAGGGCTGAAGATAAACAACAGTCAATCATCATCAACTAGGCTGCCACTGGAATCACACTTCTACTGTTTCCCTCTAATTCCTATAAACACATAAACTCCATTGATAGGGAAGATGCTTCACCTTCCTAAATGTTGCTTACAAGACAACCCCCAGTGAGATACTAATGATATACTTCAACAAAAGAAAAATGATAATTTGTTTTCCCATTAGATCTGCTTTGCACATTATGCATCTAAGTCCATACATTTAACTAGCAAAATATTAAAACATATTTGTAAGAGAGCTGGAGCTTACAACTGCTCCCTGTGGAGTTTATATATGCAGCAGCAAACAAAGATTAATAAAAGCACGCAGATTACTGACTGTCTTGATGGCACACAGAGAGTCAGACCAGCAATGTTTGCAGAAAGAAGCCAGCTTGACAACACACATGCATTGCAAACACATTGGCTGTAAGACCAAGTTCTGATTCCTTATCACCGTGACTGCTTGTCTCATGCTGATGTTCACTGGCATTTTGGTAGTTAGTATCAGTGGGACATGCATCTACAGCACACATCAGATTCAAAACTCACACACATAGAATTGTTTTCCAAGAGACCAGCAATAGTTCTGCAACCATCAGAGAGAAGAGAGCTCCACTCTAAGGAATTTACCAGGACATGGTCTTGGAGCATACAGCTAACTTGCACATTACCTGAGCAGAGTAGCACTGAATTGTTTTCATCAACCTATTCCTCATGTTTTTCTGATAAGTTTGTATGAAACATATGAATACAAGTAGATCAATTGATGTGTTTACTTCTTTGACAGGTGGCAACTGATATGTCACTAAAATGGTGCATCCATTCCAGAATTTATTCCAAACTTTAAATGAGCTATCTACAGTGCTGAACCTATGGGGGCATTGAACCTAGGATTTTTTGCATGCAAAGCATGTGCTCTACCACTAAGCCACAGCCCCATCATACCTTTGCCAGCCTTTCTCCTGCAGTCCTGGGTACTTTGGGTTTCTGTTTGTCAACTGCATCCATTTTGTTTCCAAGCAGAAATATCACCGCACCATCATCAATCCCATCCTGCAGGAAAGAAAAAAAAACCTATGAGATGCTGTCCAAAGCAGCAGACTGTCATGGTTGAGGAGGGAAGAGGTAACTCTGTGTTGTAAACCCATGAATCCTAGTAGCCAATTATGAGGTTACAGGTATGCAGAGGGTACTTGATCACTTTTAGCTCAGATGCTAGTTGACTAAGGCTCTAGGACCAGGATAAATGATGACTCATGAAGATCAATCTGTTCACAGGAATCTTAATTTTCATATTCTAAATAAGCAATAATTTTTGCCAGAGTAGATGAGGGGAAACCACAGTAAATAACATTTGTAAAAAAAAAGAGGCTCAGTTAAGGAACTGACACAGTTAATATCGAATCAACAGTGGAAAAGTGCAGAAGGTGAGCCACTAGGTCACCTGGTGTGATGGTTGCTTTTCCAGCACTTTGTCCCTTCCCTTCCTCTGCCCTAGTTTTTTCCACTTCAAGACAGGGCCACTGGAGGGTCCTCTTCAGCTTTACCTCAGAAAGGATGAAGCAGAGACTGGACAGTAGAACATGCTCCCTGAATTCCCAAACTGTAGACATTAAACTTATTGGACAAAACAGCAGCTTGTGCACTTGTTTTTGCTGCTCTTTTGTCTACTAGGGATAAGTGGTTTAGACAGAAAGGGGTTAGGATAATTTCTCTTCTTTTCCTGCCTGGTTTTCCTTGCTCCGTCAGCCACTTATCCCAAAAGTATTTGGGTCACATAATATTGCCTGGTTCAGTCATGGTTAAGTGACTGCCCTCTGTTGTAAAAGAAAAAGAGCCAGCCCAGACTGAACCCCTCCACTTCCCCTCTCCACCCAGTCTGCTCTTTGATGAGGGAGGACATGCTACAACATGTCTTCCTCTCATCCTTTTCTCTTTTAGAAAGAATCTGGCCATTGCAATCCAAGAATATATTTCCTTAATAAATATTCCAAACTTATTTTTCTGCCTGCAATTTGGTTCATTCAAGCTCACCATCCCAAGATGGGCACCTTTGCCATGACTGGAGTAAAGGGTCTAACAGGCTTTTCATTCCAATAGTAATCTCTCAACATCCACCCCTTCCAACAAGATTAGAGTTCACCTGTTGTCAAAGTCACCAGTAACACTCATTGTATCACTTCACTGCCGTAAGTTGGGGCCAATATTTCCTCCTTTGGACTGCTTCAGTGGAACTTATCCTTGCACTAGCACAGTCCCTTTGGAAAAAACTACAGTACCAAAAGAAGGATACAAAGACTTTACAAACACCAAGATGTCTGCATCTCATTTCAATCTATTCCAACCTGCACACAAGTCATCCAGTTCCGGACAGCCACAAAGGTGCATTCAGCTGTGATGTCATACATGACCAGGATACCATCCACTCTTCGGAAATACTGCTTGGTGATACTCCGGAATCTAAGGCCAAACCAAATCCAAGCACCTTAAGCATATTCATGAATAAACAGTCTTTCCCATGCCAAGTGTGGACAGCCTCTGGAGAACTTTCCTTTTGCTAACAGCATGCATTTCTCAATACTTGATGACTCTCTTCACTCATAACAGTATATGGAACAGATTCCCCATAGACAGTAAAGTGTAGCAAGCAGTGCAGTGGGCTGGGATTTAGGACATCCAGGTTCAAGTCCCCACTAAACCATGAAACTCACAAGATGACTTGGGCAAGTCACTCTCTCAGCCTGATCTACTCCACAAGGTTGTTGGGATTATCAGAGTGGATAGCTCTGTACCATGTCTTGAGTTCTTGAGAAAAAAGCAGCATATAAATGTAAAAAATAAATATATTCCAGATGGCTTCACTAGAAAATCAAAAAAGGTAACATTTCCCTAACAGTCACTCAGACCAACTGAATAAGCAATTGGGGAGCATTCAAACAGCAGCTTCCCAAGTGAGGCTAGTGTCAAAAACTGCCTGTTAAAAAAACAGCCCAGACACAGCTCACTATCTTGAAAAGTAGCCATGCTGGTTGCAGGATTCTGAGAACTGTCCAAAAAAGTAATTTTTCCATGCTCAGGGCAGAACACATGCTTTGCTAGCAAAGTATGCCTGCCTCTCTTGGCTCAATTTCTGGTTTTTTCAGGCAGTACCCTTCCACCTGACATCCCACAGAGATGCTGCCAGTCAGACAACAATACCAACTAGATGCACAAAGAGTCTGACCTGGCATGAGACAGCTTCCTCTGGACCCAAGTCAAAGGATTCTTGGTATTACTACCACCAGAGGTGATTTTGTAGAACTGTTAGTGTGCTATCTGCCCCAATCTTGCTGTCCTGTTCCTACAAGTAGCAGACAGCACAGCTCCACCAAGTGGCTTAGAAATTTCTCATGAACCATTGTAGTGCACCTCTCTTCTCATCAGTGGAAGCTCCTACACATACTGGGATAAGTTCTGTAAAGCCTCAAGCCTTGGGAATGGTGGGTAACAAATAAAAACTGATGATGACGATAATATTGATGATGATGTGAGAGGGTAGAAGAGGGGCAACTAAGAGGGAAGGATCTTGTCCACTTCACGAAGAGATGATTCTGTTTTCAAACAAGCCAGAGAAAATATGTTTTCAAAGGAAAGAGCTGTCTCAATAACATTGACCTGCCTTTGACATTTAATGGCTGCTCTTCTACATCAATGTTGTTTTTCTTCCTGATTTATTCACATCAGCAGGGTCAGCTCAGAGCAATATCTGATGGTTCACTATAAATGTTTACAAGGCAACAAGCAACCTCAAAACAAATGTAGTTGCTTTCAAACAAGCTCATTTATTTAAGTAAGGAATAGGGCATCCCAGGAATTATAATATGTTATCCCCAATTGGACTTCAAGGCAGATCTCTCATTTTGGAAGATGACTGTGGTCTATTTTTCACCACCAATATTATCCTGTGCTTTTAGAAGAACAGACCTGTAGAGCTGGAAGGTTTCTTAAAAGATCATTTAGTCCAATCACCTTACTAATGCAGGAAATCCATAACTAAAGCATCTTCAATGAACAGCCATCCAATCTTTACTTAAACACCTCTAATGAAGGGGAGTCTACCACCTTCTGAAGCAATCTGTATCACTTGGGTCAAATACTACAAAGTGTTTTACCTTTCCTGCCCAGCTGTATCCCACAGCTGTAAAACCACTTGCATGTTGTCAACCATCAGACTCTTCACCTGGTAATCGATGCCTGGAGGGGGAAAAGAGGCATCCGTTGAGCTCAGGAGGAATCTGGTCCAGAGAATAGAGTGCTGCACTTTGATTTAAGCAAGACATTGACATCGTCAGGGCCCAACCATAAAATGTAGTATTGAAACTAGATTGAAATGTATTGAAACAATACTACAGTAGCCCTTCCACATTCACAAGGGTTAGATGCACAGAACCCTTGCAAAGGTGGAAAAATCATGAATAATTCCCCTCGTGATTCCCCTCCAGAGCTCCCCCCTCCCATTCCTTTACCTTTAGCCCTAGCATTGTGGGCAAGAGAAAAAAAAGAAACTATAAAGGGCATACCTGTACTTTACCCTCAAATGAAAAAGAACACAGTTCCTCCCTTTTAGTTACTTCTGATGGCCATCTTGAAAAGGGAGGGATAGGAGCAAAGAGAGCACCTGACCAATCATCAGCCATTACACAGCAGAAAGTGCAGCCAAATGAGAGAAAGGACATCACTCCAGCAGTGGGAAGGGGGCTTTGTTCTCCCAGAAAGCAAAAAAAAACCATTTTAAATACAAGCCTGGGAAGCCTAGGGTGAGGAGTGCAAGGGAATGAGAGGAGGAAAATGGTGGGGGTAAGCAAGCACATGTCTCATGAACAATCACATTCGTACATGTAGAAGGAGGACCGTACATTGAATGTTATTGAAACAGTGACCTGACACACACTGAAAAGAAAAAAAATGTAAAACACATTCAGAAATTAAGAGGGATGATATAAAAATAATTTGCAACAGCAAGATAAGCCTGGTTAAACAATGGGGTGAGTTTAATAATTATATAGAATGAGACAACAACAAACAGGTTAAGATGACAGCTAATTTTTATCTGCTCTGAAAGCGCTGATGAGATCTAGTACATTACTGCAACCTCTTTAATTTAATATCTTTAAATGTTCTAAGGGAACAATGCAGAATGTGGTTACAATGTCTACCTGCCCATTCCTCAACCAGTCACATCAACCATCTCTTATCTCCCCTCCTCTGTCTGCTACACAACACAGTTGGAGCTGCGTAGGGCAGTTACTAATTTTCTTCTTGAAGAAAGCAGTGAGTAATTTTAGTGATTTTTCTTCCCGTAGTAAGAAATTTTTTGAAAACCAAGCAGTTTTTGAAGCCTATTTGCTATTCAGGATTTGTGGTTGTTTTGCACAGAATCTGAATTTTCTGCACAGGAAACAGCATTTTCTGCAAAGGAAATAGTATTTTCTGTGCATAAAATATTGCTTCTGCACATAAAGACTATTTTCTGCACAGAAAAAAAAACTGTTTTCTGTGCAAAAAATGCAACAATTTTCGAAAATGTTTGAGTACTTTTTCCATCCCTAAAGCCCACTGACCACAAGAAAGGAGCACAGAAGAGGTAGACTGGTGAAAGGAATATTATGTTATATTCTGTCTTAGCACTTTAGCGAATTATTACTCAAAGTGATGTTCTGTGGGCTGGTGCCAGTCTCCGAATCATTGGCTGCCAGTCCTTGACAATTTTTCATGAGAGAGAGCAAAAATTGTAGCCAATGGGCACAAATATGGTATCACTCCCTGGCATATTTGAAAACAAATTTCTAGTCCCTACATCAGATAGCTTGAGAGGCATTGCCTTAGAATATGCACTAACTCTAGCTGGGGATACAATAACCTTCTGGTCAGCTTTGAATTACTCAAAAGATAGGAACCTTGCTTGTCCTTTTTATTTCCACCTGTGTAAGGCTCCAATTTCGGGGTCTCTGATATCAGTATGGTTTGGAATGGGCATCATATCTAATTGGCAACACACTTTAATTGGCACTAATATCAAATTCAAGTGACTGAGAGGTCAAACCAAGTGACGGAAGAAATCTGACTGTAAATGTGAGAAAGACAGGCAGGTCAGCCTAAAACACCCTCTTGGTATAACTTAGGTCAATTATCAGGTAAATCACTGCTGTTCCAGAGAACAATAGAAACTGAATGTCTTTCCAGGGAACATAATTGGGAAAGCTCACCAGGATACTGATTGACAGATGTCTATCCTCTGTGCACCTGGACTCCTTCCTCTTGCCTCGTAACACCCACAATACAGAGCTATTACAACAGTCATCATGTCTTTCTCATCCAACCACTGCGAACATCAGTGGGTTGATAGTCCATTGTCTGTGTTGCATCTCCTATTGTTCCACACCTGAAACTGCACATACCTTCCACTGCCACAGGCTATTTTTTGGTACAAATACCCCTTATTTCAGGATGCCCAGTGCAGTCTCTCGAAGTTCTATCCATCACTCTGTCCATCTGGCTCCTGAATGAGAACTATCCTTAGGTCCTACCTAAGCCAAAACACACATCTTCTGTTCTTCTGAACTGGTAATTATAAATCCTCCAAAACCCCTCAGCCTCTCTATACATAATTTTTCCTCCCTTTCTCCCTTAGTTAGCTCTTGTGTGAATGTTTGACTGTTTGTATTTTGTGTGCATGCATGAGTGAATTTCCCCCAATAAAAACACATTTGCAGCTTACTTTTGAATCTTTGGCTGGTTCTTTTCCTGTGTGAGCCCATAAACATTAGTAGCAAGATCTCACTAAGCTGCCCCCCTCTCGTTAGCTTCCTGATTTTGAGCTAATTAATTCCCCACCTTTGCAAGGAGGTACTGGCATTGCAGATTGGCTCTTGAGGCACCCACGTTTTGGGTTAACACCTGTTCACCAAACATGACTCACATCTAAAAGCTTTTCAGCAACATGAGTAACTTTTCAAACCATAGTTGTTAAGGGTAGTGTGGAACATTCAAAAGGGAACATCAGTAATTTTATATTTGTACTGAAAAGGGAAAAAGTAGTTCACAAGTGCTGCGCTTTTGAACATGTTGATCAAATCACACAATATTCACTTAATAATTTTGTCTTAATTTCCCCTCCATCCCCCATTTCAACATTTGGAATTCTTTCCATTACCAATGGTGGAGCTGATCTCAGTCAAGAATCTATTGTAGCAAAAGCGATAGATGAAGGAGCTCTTGCCAACCCCAGAGTTACCAAGAAATACCACTTTGAAGACACAATCAGGAGAACAGCCAATGAGTTCAGATCTCTGGAATCAATAATAATAATAATCAAGGAAAGAGTATATATCATTCCTAAAACTGGGATATAAATTGTGCTTAGAAGATAGCCAGGAACAGACAATGGAAGCATTAAATGCTAGCAAATGCACACTTACTGCTGGAGCAACGGTTTACTTTGAAGGCATATTAAATTGTCATTCCCCCTTCCCTTAAATGTATCTAGTGAAACCTCAGGGCTAATCCTCAAGCTCACACAGTCCAGGCATTTTGCTCTCACAGGACTGGACCAGAACAATCCTCTGCTTGGATAAATGTGGATGCTTCTGATCCAGTCATTCACTATCTTTCATCATTCTTTGGATACAAAATGTCATCTAAACTGGGACTATAATGCCCACCTCTAGTTTAAAGTTCCAAGATGATAGAAGACAAACATCTAATATCAATTCAAGAAAAACCAACTGCTTTACAATAATTGGCCAAGCAAATTCAGCAACTAAAGAAACAGAAGGTCAAAAGATTTTGCTGAAGGATTTATCCTTGTTAAGGTCAAAATTCCAGTGAAATATCACTTTAACATTAGGAAACATACTTGCTGTCATCTGTGTTAGGAATTATGTTGCCTTTCAGATGATGTTGGACAGCAACTTCCATCATCCTTCACCAGTGACTATGCTAGCTAGGATTGATGGGAGTTGCAGCCCAACAATATCTGGCAGGCAACACATTTCCTTGAGCACTAATATAATCTTGTACTTTAGTACAGGAAACTCTAATTGCTACCATCCCAGCCTCAGGGATAGCCAAGGACTGTAGATGCAAGAGGAGAGGTCAGTCAAGTCCATAGTTCTATACAACTAGCTGAATTCTGTCCCCCAGAGCTGGCAGTTGTGAATCCTAATCTCTATAGTTGGCTTCTAGAGCCCAGTTTCCCTAAGTGTACTCCTTTTCACAACACCTACTTTAGGAATACTGCAAGAAAGAATGAACCAAGACACAGAAGTGCTTAACCCCAGGCTTGGTTTTCCCCCTTTAAGAAGCCACAGCCGGGGTGGTGGAGAGTAGAAGACATCTGGACTAAACGAGCGAGAAATCCTCAGTTGAGCTCCTGTCTTCCTCAGAGCAAGAGACTCCTTGAGAACTCTTGGTGGTTCTGCTATAGCCTGACTTGTGTCCTAAGGCAGCTTGTGGAAATGGAAAGTCTCATCTTCTTTAAGACTCAGCAATAAAAGACAATGAGCTAGACTTACCTCAGTTTCATTGCCAATGGGCTGCCCTCTTGGGAACCAAAGAAAATCCATGTTTGCATTCCTCTTCAGAGACCTTTGTATCTCACTGCTTCCTGCAGCTTTCTGCCTCTCTGTTGTTTTCCTAAGGACTGGACATTCTTCCATCAGTGGATTGGCTCCTCTTCCCTCCTTCAAATTGGCCGTGCTGGTCAGGAAGAATTTACCATTTTTCTTGGTAGGTTCTTCCACAGCAACATCTTCTGGTAGGACAAGAGGAAAATCTCCAGGAAAAAGCTGACTGTGTCCAAGCCCCAGTAACAGGAAGAAAAGTCCAAAAGGATCAATATCATCAATATAAGCTCTTACAGAAAACCTTATCCAAAAATTTGAACATTAAGATGAGGACAAGAAACTGATAGCTGTAAACCTGGGAGGAGGAGGAGAGAGGTGCAATCAACCCATGATAGGCCCCAAGTTGTTTAAGACCTATGTACATTACAAATGTATAGTGTAAGCTAATTACCATCTTCACTTGCAGGGGAAGATGGGAAGGGGTGAAACTGCTGCTCTCTCTTATGTAAGAAAATGTCTGGGACTTACCCTAGCAGTAGCAGCAGTAGCAACAATAATTCTGTGGTTTTGGGCCAACTGTTTTGATTTTCTCAGTTGCTTCCCTAGCTCTATTCACACACTACCTTTTCTTACACTGGAACATTTCCAGAGAAGGCCAGGGTGGCATGCACTTCCCTTCTCCTCCCCTTCCCCTTTAGCAAAAGCATGTTAGTATAGGAAAAAGCAGAGTGCACATGTTGAACCCCATCTTGTGATCAAATAGAACTCTCTCTCCTTCTCCCCACCTACATTTTCCACTTGAACACCTGTGTCCCATGTGTCACAGAGTCCCTTTTCATTACAGAGCAACCCCCCCAGCCTACTCACTACCCAACATTACTTCAGTTAAAGAGGAAAAACAGAGAACACTCTGACCCAACAGCTGCAGTGACTATGGACTAACAGCATGTGGTGGGATACAACACAGGACAACATGCTGTGGTCTAACCGTTTGACTGGCTTCTCTTCCACTAGGTATTTGCCTATTACTGACTCTTTCTTCAACAGGGAGCTTTTCCTCTCAGCAGCTATCTGAAAATCAGAAAAAGATAGTTAGAATGCACCATACAAATAACCAACAAATTCAGAACTTAGAAATGTCACTTTATTAGAATACAACTCCCAGAATCCACCAACCAATAGATGGGAACTGTAGTACAAAAATAATTTCTCCAGGCTCTGAGCCAACCATAACAGCTGAGCTCTCACTTTAGCCCACGTATAATCCAACAGGTATGGATAATCTCCCAAGCAGAATTATTTCTAGGTTTAAAATGTGGCCCAGAAAATCTAATCATTCTGCTGTTGAAGCATTCCTTACACACCACATTAGATGAACCACATACCACAGCAGATGAGTAACAAATACACACACACTTATGCTGCTGAAAACTACTGGCAATGAGGGAAAGCCTTCAATCATTATGGAAAGAAGACATGATGAATCAAAATACTGTCCATATAGAGATAAGTTTTGTCATTGAAGTGGATATTCTTAGCATTAGGAAGCCAAATACACATGTTCCAGTCATGCAGATTCAAAGCTCAGCAGCCTTAAAACATCTGGTTGGCTCTCTGAATGATCTGGCAAAATGTAGTCATGCAGACAAAAGAAACGCACTTTACACAATGGAACAGAAACATAAAGACAACAATTTCATAGCTGTTTCTCTGGGTCTAGCCAGCTTTTATTGGCTCATTGTAACTTTGGCATTTAAACAGATAATAAAGATACAAACATTGCATAGCAATGACAGAACACATAAAAATATTTGATGAGGATGATTAACAAAGGATATGACGTTTTATTGTAGAAATCTGGATTACTGGCTCACATTGTAACAACAGCAGAATTTCTGCAGAGGTCTGCGGGGTCACTATATTTATAGCAAACACGTGTCAGAGTTATACATAATAGCTTCTCTGAACTCTATCCAGTTATCTGTAAAAATTTTATCTTAAAATCTTCAAGTGTTAGAAAGTTAAGAAAATACCAGTTCATGCTGTTCAGAATATTTGTAACCATAAAGCTATTGCTTATCATTTTACTCATAACTCTTTGCTTGCAGGTTTAACATCAAGAGTGACAAAATGACTCATGGCCCATTCACACTATGCAATTACAGCACTATTATTCCACTTCAACGGCCATGATTCCCTCCTACAGAATCCTGAGATGGGGGAGTTTGGGGAGAGGCATTTAGAATTCTCAGCCAGAGTGCTCCAGTGTCACCAAATTACAAACCCCAGGATTCCACAGAATAGAATCACAGCAGTTGAAGTGGCATAAAAGTGCTATAACTGTGTAGTGTGAATAGGTTACATGGATCCTACTGCATGCAACCTTTCCAAGTCAAGTGGAAGAGGCATAAACCTTAGGAAACTTTGCGTAACTGGGTAATTTTGAGGGGTTAACTTTAAGATATCAGGGGCCTGCACCTGCCTCCCTAGAATGCCACACACCTCACTTGTGACCCACCCACTCCCACCCAATAAAAATGAGATCAGGGGAAGAGTACCCCTGGAAGCTCCTGCAGAGATGCTTGCCAATTTTTGGTCATTTTCATCCCCTCTATGCCTGTTTTAGTCCGACGGCTTTTTAAAAAGCCTTTTTTCCCCCAGAAATGGAAATGACCATAAAAAATGGTCCCTTATGGGCCTTTCAAAAATGGCCTGAAGTAGCAAAATCTGCCCCCCCCGCCATATCATAAGAAGCAGGTATATGGGCCATCAAAACAGCTTTGGGGCTACACGTAGCCTACGGTTTGCATTTTGCTCACCGCAGCTTAACAAAATATACCATTATAAAAACAAGCACAATTAAAAAGCTCAGTAAGAAGGCCAAGATAGCTGGGAAAGCAATGGACAGTTACAAATGGAAGGCAATATTGTCTTCCCCCATGAATGAGGCAGTTTGGCTGACAATAAAAGCATCATCTGGAAGCATCCACTCTAGTTCATGATGACTTTCCAATATGGCCTTCAGAACTGAAGCCAGTTGCCTGTCTCTGAACTGCCAAGCCCTTATGCCAATGTTGGGCAACAGGACTGGAAAAAACATGGGAATAAAAATTCACAACTAGGGTTGTAGTGCTATATACTCAGGGTGGGAATTGTGCTTCCCTTCAGATGTTGTTGGACTGAAAGTCCCAGAAACCCCAGTCAGCCTATCAAATATTCTCAAGTCCTCAAGATGAAGCTACTATGTCACCCGCCCTGTTCAGCTGCAGATCATCCTTTTGCCTGATATAGCAGGCTTGAGTCCAATTTCAACTCAAAGCATTTTTGGAGACAGGAGAAGAACAGGATATCTGGGGAGGAACATGGAATGAAAGATGCACTGGTTCATTGATTTGTAACCTTATCTACAGTCTTGGAAGTTTGAAAACTTCCATGGGGTCTCTCCTATAGATTCTTAGAGGTTTCTCATTCATAGAATTGCCATAAGTCTCATGTGTAGAGTTGCCATAATTGCAAACTTGATAGGAGATAACAAGAAGAAGTTCCAGCTACATGATCTGACAATCCTAGTACAGTAGGCCAATAATAAATTGAAAATTCAGGATAGAGAATCTCCCATCACTTTAACAATGTTTTTGGAAACATCTTAAGGGAAACTGAATCAGGACCATATCTCTGGGAGAGGAGAGGTCAACCTCCCCCCCACCTCTTTTCTAGTGTATATCTTTATGCTCAGAGCTTGGAAAAGCTACTTGTTTGGACAACTGCTCAAAAAAATCTTGCTTGGGGAAGCTGCCGAAGGAGATTTTCCAAGCACTGACCATCTTCCTCCCAAAGGTGTTGTTTTTATGGTATAAAATGCAGGCATTGCATCTTGTGCACATTTATTCCGAAATAAGTACCACTGTGGACTGTGAGGCTTACTTCCAAGTAAATATTCACAGGATGGAAATTTGTGCTAAAGGAAGGGTTACATGACCTTCTCCCCCAGTCCTCCACTTAAAGATTAAACCTAACAGTTTATCTACTGTGGCTTTCATATCCACAGTGTGGCATTCAAAGCATTTACCATAGAAAAAATTCATTACTATGTCTATTTCTCATTTCCATAAAATTCTTGCAGTCTCCAGGGCTGACACATAGTTATTGCCAACACTGTTGTTTCTTTTATTTACAGCGTTTAATTTAAAATGCCTCACTATTGCAAGGCCTTCACAGCTTAAAGTGCATGAAATAAAGCAAACTTGGAAATGTCTGCCTTAACACAGGCAAACTGTCATAAGATTGCAAGCAAGATCGCAATCCAGGGACTTCCTTTTGAATGCAGCAGCAACAGTGGTAAGCCAAACTTTATTGCAAAGTCAGCTGGTCCATCATTACATCACAGTGAAACAAGACCCAAACTGGCTGGCAACTAGGAATCTCTGGCTAAGAAACAACACAGATGCTAATCTACTGGCAACTGGAACACAATGCTAGGTAACCCCCAGTGCATCTTACACCAAAAGGCTAATCAGAGCTGTGTGAAATGAAATACCTTAGCAAATTTTCCACAAAAATGCAATGAACAAAACCAATAGATTTTTTCTCTGTTACACATCCAGAATTGAAATCATACAGTCATCAGAATTGATGAGACATTGAGTTTGTTGGATATTATTCAGAATTCTTTGTTCACACTAACTACACTACCACACTTGACAATTAGAATGCCATGATTCCACTTGAGCTGCCATAGCAACATCCTATGGAATCCTGGGATCTGCACTTTAGGGAGGGTTATAAAGAATGTTGTGCCAGAGAGCACCTTTAGTGTCTCACCAAACACAGGATTCCAAAGGATGCAGACATGGTAGTTAAAGTGGAATCACAGCGATATAACGGGGCGGTGTAAAAGGGCTCCCAGTCAAGAAAGGAAGCAGCTTTCTGCTCAGGTGTTCTACTCATCATATGTTGAACTCAATCCAGTTCTAGTCTTGCACAAGAATTAATCTCCCAGAAAAACATTTTCACCATCTACATTAAAAGATATTTACTTTTTTATGGCTACGACGCAAGTGGCTCTGCTGGCTACGGAATTCTGGGAAAAAAATTTCTACTGTTTAGTTCAGTTTGGAGAGCCAGCGTGGCATAGTGATTTGAGTGTTGGATCAGAACACTGGAAGACCAGAGTTCAAATCCCCACTCAGCCATCAAAACACACCGAGTGAGCTTGGGCAAGTCACACACTCTCAGCCTCAGAAGGCAAGGGCAAATCCCCTCTGAAAAAATTCTGCCAAGAAGCCCTCATGATGGGTTCACCTTAGGGTCACTGCAAGTCAGAAATGACATGAAGGCACACAGCAATAACAAGTTCAGTGTGGCGTACGTGAGCATTACTTTTCTTAAATGAACATGTGGGTGCCTGCTTCTACTGACAGCTTTTGGCACATTAGGATCTGCAGCAATAGCTCCTTTGGTAGGTTTTAGAGAGCTACCTCCTGCTATTCCTGCTTTGACAAAGATACAGAAACAGATCCTAAGAAACTGACACTCTAGCACTACAATTGTGGCATATAATTCCTGACTGCCTGTCTCCCAAAAGGGTTACAGAGAGAAGTATTTGCAAGTCATAGGCATGTTGCTAGATCAGCAGGTTTTTTACTTGGTGCTACCATTTGGTCCTGTTGGAAGTAGCTTTCTTTAAGTACCATATTTTTCTTTACCAAGCAGCATACGGCAAATGCAAGTCTTACATTGCCCTTAGGGTAATGTTTATACACTATCAACTATGTTTGTCAATAGAAAGATCCTTGCAAATTCTGGATGACACAAGCAGGTGTCAACGATGTATATGTTGATAGTAACTGGATGCAACACACTTTTCCTACTGAAAAGAAAATCAGGCATTAAAACAGGTGATCATAATGCAGTCCTCCATATGATGTTGAATCACACCTTTTTGCAAAGACCCAATGGCAAGGAATGCAGAAAAATCTAGAGGGCTCCTAATCTCTGTATTAATACACCTTCACACTAAACAAAAACTAAACACCTTGAAGCCCCAATGACAGACTGAAAGGCTGGAATCCTGTTGGTGGCATGCATCTGTGTAACTTTGGGTCATATCTATATATGTTGTCTTCTTTTGTGTCTACAAAGAGTCTCCTTTGGAAGTTTTTAAACAGAGGCTGGATGGCCATCTGTCAGGAATGCATTGATGGTATATTCCTGCATGGTGATGGTGGCGTGGTTGGATTCTTGTGGGTCCCTTCTAACTCCATGATTCTTTTGGTCTCTTCTAACTCTATGATTCTTTTGGAAGGTGCACAAGAAATTATTTACTAGGCCCTTGTTCCCCATGCCAAGCCTGTCCCCAAGACTGTTGTCAAACCCCAAGGGGGCACTGCTGCAACTCCATATAGATAAATGAGTCAGATAGGGTAGTCGCTGTCTCATATACAACTAGCCACAGGAGAGGAAAATAAGATTGCTCTCCTAGGTGGAGAGTGAAGGAGTTTTTCATGCCCTCACAGCCTAGATTCTTGGATGTCTGAGTCCCTTTTTTTCCTCTCTCCAGCCCCACCCCTAGACAGTAAATGGCAGCAGTGGCAGCAACATACCCCTCCCCCAGGATTTTATAGCTGTCAGGTGGGGAAGGAAGGGCAGTGCTGTGTATAAAGGTTCTCCACTCATACATATCAATAGGATTACTTAGGACTGAAAAAGAAATATTTGTCTTCCTTTTTTATATTCTGTAGTAAAAGAACAATGCTTTACTTTTCTGCGAAGGTGTTCCTCCTCCTCCTCTCTGTCCAAACTTCTTTTTACAAGACTTTGCAACTGAAAATCGGCATCCTCCCCCGCACTCAAAGATAGAGTTTTCTCAGAACAAATATGAATTTAATGTGTGCCAGATCTCAGTTCTGGAGTAGTATGACTTCAGTAGCAAATTGAACTACTCTAAGGTAGAAGGAATCACATGGCTCGTGGGTCATATGCACTCCTATTCATTTTTGGGTGCTCCTTCTACACCCTCTCCCCACTGAAAATTGGGAGGCGGAAAGAATTACTGTTCCTGGAAGTTCCATGAGTAACAATTCTCCTTTAGAACAAAGTGCAGCCACATTGCCATGCTCATGTGCAGACAGCCCTCTTCTCTCTCCCACCCCCAGCAGTACTACAGAAGCAAGCTTAACAACCTGTGTGTTGTGTGTGTGTGCGCATGTGCACAGGCATGCCTTCAAGTCACCTGTCAACTTACAGCAACCCCAAGAATTTCATAGGGTTTTTTTAGGCAAGGAATAGTCCACTGTTTTGCCAGTTCCTTCCTCTGAAATATAACCTGCAGCACTTGGTATTCCTCTAAGTACTAACCAGAACTGGCCATGCTTAACTTCCAAGATCAGACAGGATCTGGTGCATTACCTGTTCTTTTTGGGTAACAGTGCAGCCCATGATAGGTCCCAGGGAGGAAAATTAGCCCGCCTTTGCTCTAAACATATTTGGAGGGTAGGACTAGCTGACTCCTGCTCCTGCCCAGCCAGCAGTAAATAGCCACAGACCTCTATATTTAATCAAATTAAGACTTGGTATTTCCAGTGGGCTGTAAGACCCCAGGGTCCAGAAACTGACCAGTAGTTTTAGCCAGCAGCTAAAGGCTTAAAAGAAGAGCAACAGGACAAAGCTTGAAAAAGGGAAGGACAAGGCAAAGTTTGCAAGATAGCAAAAGCTTTAAATAACAGGAGACTAGCTAAGTGAAACAAGCTGAAATGGGGAAACAAGTGCATGTAGATGCTGGAGTGTGGTTACCCCTGTGGCATGCAATGTCTGGAGCACCCCAGACTAGGACAATGAGAGGGGAAGCAACCACAAGAGCTGAACTACAGTTTCCCACAGATTCATTTGTTGTAATGTTATAATATTAAATTTCACATTCCCCAGGGTGCAATTTAATATTATAATTTGGGGCCAGCTATATGCACATGTGCAGCGCTTGAATGCTGACATAATAATTCATGATATAGTTTCCTATGTGCATAGAGTTATCTCCTCCTTTGGGAGGATCCTGTGATCCTTGTAGACTATATGAGATGTAGTTTGGCTTGTGTTCGGGGAACACTTGATTTGCTTATATTCCTGATTCTGCCGAATCTGAAAGAATACTTTGATCTCTCTCTCAGTGTGGCTTATTGGCTAGTACACTGAGCACAAACCTTATCTAGAGTCCCTTCTCTGGGAAAAATCCAGGTGACAGGGGGAAAAGCCGGCAATTCACACAGCTTTAAACTTTTGAGACCTGGCACTTCTCTCACTTACGAGAATCATGCTCAGACCTGTGAGCACACAACTAATTTTCCTTGCTCATCACAGTTATAAAAAGAAAGATTTTTGAGCCTTTCCTGACAACAAAAAAATATCTGAAAATCACAGTTTTTCTTCCTTGTACAAACCAATTTTATTTTGGAGATCTACATGACTTTTTCCCCATCCCTAAGTATTCACAAGGAACTCTCAGCATTGCCAAGGACTTTTTGTTCCCCTTCTCGGGGTCAGTTTAAATTAACCTAGTATTTCCCAAAATAAAATGTTCATCTCTATGGCTGTCTGTTTGTGTTGTACTAGACCATTTCTGCACTACAGTGTTAAAGTGCTGCTATTCCACTTTCAACCTCCTATGGAATTCTGGGGTTTGTAGTTTAGGGAAAGGCACTTTGAATTATCAGCCAAAGAGCTCTTTGGTCTCAGTAAACTACAAATCCCAGAATTCCACAGGGCATTGAAAGTGGAATAGCAGCAGTTTAACACTGTAGTGCGGAAATGGTCCTAGAACTAGCTAAGATAACCACTGCCAAGAAACATAGTGACTGTTTCAAAGACCCAGATTCAACAGAAACTGAACAAAAGGCTAAGTCCAACCTAACTTCTTCCAAAAGTAAAAAGAAGTAGAAGTAAAATAAATGGGACTTAAGTTGGTTGTGTGACTAAGAAGTCCCATTGACTCCACTGTGAGGAGGTCTAATGCTGAGTTTAGTCCCATATGTCACCATCACAACATATAGCCACTGGACTAGTATCTATTAAAAAGGTTAGCCTACAGTCTCAGTGATAGTTAACACCTTGCTTCTTGCCAAAAATGTCTCCACATCATTCTTCTGTCCTGCTGGGATGGGTGGGAATGTGAACAGCAGCATCAGGTCTACCACTGGAGGGCAATGAAGAAAGAAATAAGATACAAGATTGTTCCCGGGTACCTCCAAGAAATGGTTCTGCTTACATTGTCTCTGGCCCATTACAACCTAACATTTTCAGTTTAATGAAAGTACAAAGAAAATGAGTGGAAAAAATGTGAAAGTTAATAGATATCCATATTTGGGATTAATTTACTGAAACTCAAAACCGCATGACCCTATCTGTTGCTAGCCCAAAGATGCTCTGATGTAATGTCACCAGATTTGGAGAGGAATGCCATTTTTGTCACACTTTAGAGTAGGCCCAGCAAAATGACTGGGACTTGCCAGTCTTAGGTTGCACACATTTCAGTAGATCTGCTCTAGATAGGTGTTACAGGCCAAATTATTTAGTTGTTAACTTGGTGCCCTGTTCATATATCTTTAAAACTACAGAAATTAACCTTATATCACCTATTGAGGGTAAAATATGGCATAAGATTTAATGCAGACAACTAGTGCTGAGACAGTGTGTGTCAGCAGAAAACTGGCTTCAACCTTCAAATCAGTCTGCGAAGAATAAGCAAAATACTTGTGCATCTGAAACACAAGTACCCAAGAGATGAAGTTTTGCAGAGTATAAAAACGATGACAGATATACTTCATGATAACTGGATGATGAATCTTGCTGGTAAGCAGCAAAAGACTTCTAAGTGCACCATTATCTCTAGAAAAGTCACTTCTACTACACAGGACTTAAGAGTCCTAGATTAAAAATCTCAATTTCAGTTGGATAAGAGTTAGTGTACACCTTAGTCCTGAGTTACTTTGATTGATAAGCTGAGGGGGCATAAGGAGAGAATAGAAAGGAGCTGTGACAGAGTTTTTATCAGAGTGCCTTCAGGTATGTCTCCAACATCTGAAGAGAAGGCAACATATCCTTCCAGATATGCTATTCCTGATATTAAGACTAATAAAGCTCAAGGACAGCTTAAGCATGCTAATATAGTTAAGCATGTTAATATAGTTAAGTGTGTTAACAGAGGAGATTGTATTCTATCATGGAAAATTAGCTAAGCTATATTGTTAAGAGGATTATAAATATGTTATAGGGGACAACACTGCACATGTGAAAGCCTTCATAAAATATCTGTTGGGTTACCCTCCATGATATGTTAGTGGACTATGTAGTATGTAGTAAACGTAGCTGAGAACCATTAGGTAAACACTGCCTGGTACTGGAATGGAATGCACTGGTAACAGCAGCCAGATTCCAAGGGATTTCAGATGAGGGAGGGGTCTCGGGGAATCTTAAGCTCACTCACTTTCGCTTTCCTTGAGTATTCACGCTAAAGTCATTACATGTACTTCACTCCAAATAAATAGTACTTTATGCATCTTACTGTTGTGTATGGATTTTGTTCCTGACAATATCTATATAATGCCTGCCCAGACACCATGAAAATTATGGAAATAATTTTGATGGTACTGTTAACTCATGTTAACCCATGTGGCAGCTAGTACAAGCCTGTTAAAGAAATGAATAGAGAGATGAAGTCTCTGTGAAATGATATGATGACAATATAACATCTTGATGGCCAGACAATATGATGTAAAGCCTTAAATGCAATGTAATGGATTGTATGAAGTTGTGCCATAGCTTTTGTAACCTGGAAATGGAAACTGTACAGCTCTGGGGCCCCATGAGGTCAGGGGGAGATCTAGAGTGTCTTCCCTCCATTGCCATTTTTTCCAGTAGATATGGACAATACCTCCTGTGGCCTCCAAAAGGTGCAACCTTTCATTCGATTTCTCTTTCGTTCCTGTCCAAAAAGTGATTCAAAATAGCAATAAAAAGCACCCAGAAATTACAATCTCCCAGTAACTTCTAGGTGCTGTAAAATACCTGAATGCAGCCCACAGAAGTCTCAGGTGTGGCCCAAAGACCCTCCTTAGTTGCCTACCTTTGTGATAATCACAAAGGAGAGTGGTGGTAAATTCTGATAACATAAATTACAAAACATACATTAAAAAAACACATTGGAAGCATTCCTCTCTTCTTTCTCTATCACTCTCACGCACGTATAAATCTCCATTCAAGTTTCCTAAAAAGATCCCTGCCACCTGTGCTTGCATAACATAACAGATGAGAGCTGTGGATCAAGAACACTTTTTCCTCTTTATATTTTATTCCTGCCTTTTGCTTGCGACAGGATAATGAGCAGCAAGAGGAATATCCTTCATTGGAAATACAGGTATCTTCTTTTGGTTCATCTTCACATTTTGGGTAAATCTTTATGTGAGAATCTACTGTGCAATACATCTCATAGACATTACATTTCACCACCTCACCCATGCAGGATACAAGTTGCTATGGAGAGGAAAACCCATTGTAGGAATAGGTCTGGAGAAGGGGCAGAAAGGGACAAAACTCCCCCCCACACACCATTTTCAGTCTCTTAATTATGGGTTGCAGAACTATGGAAATTGGGAAAAGCATAGCCACAAGCCGGACCAGCCTATGCCATTTTGCTGCCCAACCACAGGGTAAGAGGGCAGCCTCTCCCATTCAGCACATCAAGGCCAACCAGGCTGGAGACTGAATCTTACTTCAGCACCAGTAAAAAGACATTGCACCTGAAGACAGGAAACTAACGGACAAGGTTTAGGGCATACATCATGCATAGCTCTGTTCTCCACCTTGCTGCTGCCACTGCCTACCCCTACTACTCAAGATAGCCACCTCATTCTGCCCAAGAATACGGCCAGCTCTGGCCACAACAGAAGAAGCACAGGTGATACTATATGCTACAGACCAGTGTGAAGCACAGCTTTAGCAAAGATGAGTTTCGGTTAGAACAGTGATAAGAAAGGGAACCACTTGGTATTCCTTGAGATAGACAGTTGATGGTTCAGCTTTAAGGACAGAGATTTCACAATGCTGCTTCCTCTGCATGTCAGCTTGTTATGCACAGGCTTAAACTGAGCAAGACAGTCTTTCTTCTCTTTGGATCCAGGGAACACCCAGTTACAAACTTTTTCCTGTCCAGTCATCAGAAGTAGATGGTCTTTTTTAGCCCTTTGTAATTGCCTAGGTTTGAACACCCAGGTTTTTCAACATTCAGAAATATATAGACAGACACACTCAAAGGTCCACATGGAAGAACTGTGAAACACACAAACTCTTGGGTCAGTGTCCCCCATGGAAATGGAATGATGACAGGTGATGGCAGCAACAGCAGCAGGCAAAGGGAAGGTGACTGGGGATTAAGATTTTCTGTCTCAGACTAACCAGCTTCTTGGCTTCAAAGGCATCCCTCTCGTCTCTCAGCTTCTTGTTCATCTCCCTGCTCCAAAGGAAAAGGAGGCCCATGTAAGTAAAGTGTGACAGCTACTCTTAACAGCACGCACATGCTTGTCCCTCATTTTGTTGTTTACTTTCAAGTTGTTTCCAACTTATAGCGACCCTAACGCTAACCTGTTACAGGGTTTTCTTGGCAAGATTCATTGAGAAGGGGTTTGCCCTTGCCTTCCTTTGAGGCTGAGAGAGTGTGATTTTCCCAAGGTCACTCAATGGGTTTTCATGGCCAAGTGGGGACTCCAGAATCATAGTCCAACATTCAAACCACTGCACTACACTGGCTCACTTGTCCCTTATTTACATCTCAATGTGTGGTGGTGAATTCACAACTATTGGAGAGCTGAGAAAGAAGCAAGAAATTGAGACACTACTCTTTGCACAACCGCAGAAGTCCAATAACTCCATAACTCTGACTTCAAGAAGAGCTTAGCAAGCATTTTTAGACTTCAAGTCCCAGAATCCCCTAGACAACCAGAAATGCAATGGCTATGTCACAATTTTCCCTGTGGTTTTTCCTCATTAGCTTCATCCCCTAATGATTCTTCTATATGTCTCATCACTCTGACCTACCTACTTCCTTCCTTCCTTCCTTCCTTCCTTCCTTCCTTAAACTGTGGAGGGTCCAATAATGGAGCCCTCACTATCTATCAACTGTCATACCCGTTATCCTCCACAGTAGTACAATATTCAAATAGTTTTTTATTCCAAAGCACAGTACATCTCACTAAACAAATGAACTAGCTTTAGAGAATCTTTCAAGATGGCCTTCTTACCTGAGAAGCTCCAGTTGTCGCAGGAGGCTTTGTTTTTCTTTCTGCATATTCTTAGAGACTCTAAATACATCCCTGCATTAAAGGCAAAAAAGGACTCTCATGGCATCAACGATTACAAGTTTTGTCTTTTTCAGGCATTGATAATATGACCAAATCCCAGACCTGCTGCCAGCAACAGAATCTAGAGGCTGGACTAAATAAATTTACACTGTTAGGAGCACATTTGGATCCAAGTTGTCAATGACATACTGATGTAAAACTACTAATAGTATGCTTCATTTCTCTCTGCCTCATCTAGATGCTTGGTGTCTAAGCAAAACTTCCAGTTATGGAGCAATTAACCCTTTTTAAACCTCTTGTGAATTAGCAAGTAACAAATAGCTATTTGTAATTATTGATTCATTATCTCAATAACTTTACTAAGCTATAGCTAAATTACATTATGATTGTAACTTTAAAAAGGACAGGTTCATTTGTACTGCGGTGTAAGTATGTTTACTTTTATACAGAGCATGGAATAATTACTTTAACAATATTTCATTAACTTTGATAGTTAAAAATTGGGAAATTAATTTCTGGGCAATGTTGGAAGGAATAGAATGTAATTCAATGTGCTATTGTTAATTAGTTTGTTAAAGAAATTGCTAGGATTTATAAAAAAACCTGTTGGATTTACAAAGGAGCTGGCTATCATTGTTGCCCCTACTGCCAGATTTTCTTACTGACTCATTCAACTATGGCCCTTTTCACACGTGGGGGAGCTGAAATGGGGCAGCGCACATAGGGGCGAAGATTACCTGCGTGCGTTTTGCTCTGTCCCTGCTCCGTCCCTGCGGGGAGTGCGGCTCCACCGCTCCACACGCTGCTGAATTTTGTTCGGCAGCCCCCAAAATGGTGGCTTCCGGCTTCCGGCGGCGCTCCGCCAATCAGGGCAGCGCGCCAGCTGGAAGCCCGCCCCCGAGCAGATCTGCAGAGACGCACTAACGCATCTCTGCAGATTCACACGGGGAGCAGCCGCGGATTAGTGTGGGCAAGTTTCATAAAAACCACCTGGGAAGGTGGTTTTTAAAAAACTCGCAGCACCACCCTTGCGGCTGCACTAGAGTGGTTGGAGGTGTGGAGCCTCACCTTTTCCAACTGCACTAGATCGCCCCGCGGTATGAACGACCTCCGTCTCCGATCGTCTCAACGCGGAGTTTTACCCCTGTGTGGAAATGGCCTATGTCATTTTTGTCCCTTTCAAGTTGCCTTTCTCACCCAGCCATTCACCAGATGCACTGGATAGGGAGTTTTGCAGTGCAATGCCATTGGAACCACCAGGTAAGAGAAAGCTGTCCTAAAGGAATGCCCAAAATAGGAATCTAATAATGGGCTCAAATAAAATTTTGTCACTCCTCTGCGTCCCTCTTCTTCTATCACCACCACATGTATGTAGTTTATTCATCCTTCAAAAATCATCAGTGGTTTGTCTGGGTAAGATTCATGTAAGTGAATAATGCTGAGCTCATTCTAATGAGAAGAAAATACTCTTCTAATTAAAATGCTGAAATGTAGCAATAAGGAGCCATAAAGATCAGTTGGTGAATCAAGGTGGGGGGTGGGGAATTCTTAACAGGAAATACTTTGAGTGGCTCCTGCCATATGCAGAACATTTTTCTGTACCCCTAAATAACTGCATCCTCTTCCTCTTGCTCACTTAGAATCAGTAAGCATGCTTTTCAGTGCAGATTTGTTTTGTATGCAAAGATGAGGGGTCCCAATGTGAATCCTCTCATCTCAGGTTTCTAGCAACCCTAGTCCCACCATCCACCTGCATGATCCTATCTACTGCTACAAATAACAAGGAATTTTTTTTCTTCATTTTATTGCACCACAGGAAAAAATGAGTGTCGGTAACCAACAGATTTATTTGTTAGGTCTCACTGGGGAAAGGGGGAAATGAGTTAGCACAAAACTAGCTAAATTTAGTTAGTTGTTTCCAAGCTTTGATGAGAAATAGCATTAACCAACAGATTAACTTGATAAGCTTCAGCAAAGGAAGAGCATAAAAAGCATTTCACTCATTATTTCCCAGCTTTCCTTCATAGGAATTGGGATGTGGCTTCACTAAATGGTGGAGGCAGAATATTGCATAGCTGTACTGTGACTGCAGCCTTTTATTATGGGGAAGACACTGCCACTGCTGCCTTCCTGTCTGGCCAGGAGAAGGAGTGCTGCCCCTCCATCCCCCTCCTCGTCCTTGGGTGGCAGAGAGGGTAGGCTCTGCTAACACTTGTCCTCATCCTCCTCTAGTGGAGGGCCTGGGAGTGGAACTATGTAATTTGGGCACTGTGTAATTTAGGAGTGGTTGTGCTTCACTTCCCACCTCAAAATGACAGGTAAGCTTGGGCTACTCCTGTCCCCTCCACAGATTGCTCATTTCTGCTGATCACAGGCCATCAGGCTACAAACAGCTGAAAATATACATGACATATCATTTGGCCTCTAGGATACAAACTGCAGCTTATATGTTTCATTGCAAAGGTTTGCAGCAGCTGATGGTCTTTAACAAATTATCATCATTCTATCAGTGACTTTACATCTGTGTGGTATTGTGATGGAAAATCTTCATTTCTACTTACTGAAATGTTGTTTTGCAGGACATTATTGTTGTTGTGTGCCTTCAAGTCATTTCTGACTTATGGCAACCCTAGAGGCTGAAGCCATTTCTGCACTAGACTGTTATAGTGCTATTATTCCACTTTCAACATCTTGTGGAATCCTGGGGTTTGCAGTTTAGGGAGGGGCCATTGGGCCTTTCCCTAAACTGCAAACCCCAGGATTCCATAGGATGTTGAAACTGGAGTAATAGCACTATAACAGTCTAGTGCGGAAATTACCTGAGTGTGTGGGACGCACCCAAGGTCACCCAGTGGGCTTCCAAGGCCAAGCAAGGAATTGAATTCAGGTCTCCAGGGCCTTAGTCTAATGCTCAAAGCACTAGACCACATTGGCTCTCTTTGCAGGGCATTAGGCCTACATTTTGTTTGCCCAGATTATGAGTCAAACCAGTTTTTGGGCAATTCAGAACTAGGAAATAGATTTTATACTCTTTCAGGAAGTGAAAAAGTTTGCTTGATTTGCAGCAGTGACTAATTTCAATGATGTCATATGTTTCTGAATATTAACATGATTGATTGCTCTGGTGATAATGCTTGGCATTTGTACCTTCCTTTTGTTCCAAGACTGTTAGGGCCAAGGGTTTTGACAATAAGAGGTTTTTAAATTAAACTGCTATGGTGCTCCCTACCTAAACCAATGACTTCACTGTGTTTTTATTCTTTTTCTTTTTTTAATGTAACTGGGAAGGATTTTCATTACTGGTTCACACCAAGGAAAGGAAATTTACTACTCCCTAAGCAGCTTCAGAGACTGTAACACAAAGTTTTGAGGCAGAAGAAGGAAAACAACATGAATTTTCAAAGGCTTTAGCTCAAGACCTCATGGAAGCTGCTAGAAGATGTTTAGGCTTACAGTTCATATCAGTCTGCCACAGCCACAGGTCATTGCTATTACTTTCACATTTCAATGCATACATACTTGCTAAGTCCCTGAAACAAACCTGCCCTCTCTTGTGAGAACAGCTGGTACCCCTGACTGCATATTCTAGAACCCCACCCTGACATGCCTGTCTTTCTGCTCCTGCTCTAGCTGGGTTTTTTTCTGCAGCTGTTGCAGGTGACCCTGGACTATCTCCAGCTCCCATTTGCTTCTTTCCAGCTGGTCCAGGAGGTTTTCATTCAGAATCCGTAGCCTCTCATTTTGCACCCTCATCTCCAAATGCTCTGAGTTCTGGGATTCTAACTGACGCTCCAGCTAGAACCAAAGAGAGAGAGAGAGAGAGAGAGAGAGACAGAATGAGAGAGAGAGAGACAAAACAAAACAAAGGCATTAGAAGGACAGTCTGAAAGCAGCCTCATGCTGTGTGGGAGGCAGTATATAATTTCATCCACGCATATACATACACATATGTATAAAACACTAAAGGAAAATATTTAAATTAAATCGTGGTACAACAAGACAAAATAGCAAACATATCGATGCACCAGGACTTAATAGTAATAACATGCACATTCAAATATATTAATAACATGACAGGTTGCCAGTTGCTGTGACCAACAGTCCCTGGTTTCTTATATTCATCCTTGAGCTTCCCTGTGCATCACTGTTTCTCTGTGTCACTTGAACATGAGCCCTGTGCAAAAGGCCAAGGACAGGGAATAAGAAGGAAGCATGGTACAAATTCCAGCCAATGCAAAAATAGGTTACTTTTGAATGTGCATTTTAGAGACATGGCTTTAGACCAGTGATGAGAACTGATGGCCATTCAGACATGCTTAGACTACAACTTTAATCAGCCCCAGCTAGCACAGCCCATTATCAGTTATCAGAACTATAATCCAGCAACATCTGAAGGGCCAAAGGTTCCCACTCCCTATGTATTACAGATCAGATTGCCTGCATGCCATTTAACTCTCATGAAAACCTTAGTTTAATAGGAAATGCCTGTTCTTGATGACTCTCATGTTAGACAGAGATCCATAGCTACGAAAGAAAGGCATTGAAACCACTCCTGTGTTTGCTAGCAAATTTGTAGTTAAAGTCCAAGGTCCCTGAAATAGTTTGTTACTGCTGTAGTTATAATTTTTTAAAAGTAACTCTTAGCATCATTTTCCTGTAAGTAAAATAGTTACTTTTGGGAAAGCAAATATGACTGCATGAAGCTACTGTGATACAATACATACATTCCTCCTGTTTATTATTATTATTATTTATTTGTATCCCCCCTCTCCATATGGATCGAGGCGGCGAACAACTTACAAATAGCATGTATTTCGAAACATTTCTATACATTCCTCCTGTTTAATTCATTACATTCCCAAAGACTAATGTGGTATCGTTATAACTTTACTGTTGGGTGGAAATTATCACTTACAATTGTCTAATACTTCGTAGCTAGCTACTTTGAAACTCTAGGAAACTGTCCTCTTAGAACTGCCTTCCTTAACCTGGTGTCCTCTAGCTCAGCATTAATCAAATTGGTGATCCCTGCAGCAGTTGGTTGGTAGTCCCTGGCAAGTTTCCAAGAATTAAAGAAACAATTGTACACCTTGGGAAGAAATATGGTGCTGATCCCTAGCATGCTGAAAAAAATTAATTGCCCATCTCCCACACTAGATAGCCTAAGAAGCACTGTTCTAGACCTCTGGACTACAATTCTAGTCTCCTCCCAGGTAGCATGCTGATTGGGGAAAGGCTGCTTTAGAGCAGTGCTCTGAGAGAAATGTCCCCCAAATAGTTCCACCAGAGAACCAAGGCTAAGGGATAAAGAATAGCCCAAGGGCATTAAAAATGTTCATAGCTGAGAGAGGATTTTCATTTGTGCTCCAATCCAGCACTCTGTCCAATGGGCCAACAAGCTTTTGGCTATGAAATTGTTGTGGCCATAGTATCTTTTAACTGTGCTGGGTGCTATAGTTCTATTCTTATTATTATGCTCTAAATGCTTCTAAATTGTTTTAAATGAGTGCTATTTTTAATAGGATAGTTTATCTGTTTTTTAACCCTTTTTAACTTTTATGTCTGGTTTTTAGTCGCATTTTGTTTTAAGCTATATTGTGTCAGCTGCCCGGGGTCCCATACAGGGAGAAAAGATACAAATAAAATAAATACGAAAATAAATTAAATGGTCTCACTGGGTCTTTTTATTCCTCCACCTAAGATAGAAAAGTGCTAAAGGGTACCAGAAGGGCCCAATCATGAAATGAACTGAAAGAGCTCTCCTTCCAGAACGCTTAACTTCCTTCTCTGCTGTTTCACCTGATGAACAAAGTTGCCTTTAGAGCTTTTAAACAGCCCAAGGCAAATACTGACACAGAAACAATCCTAACAGCCCTGATAACACAAATAACAAGGCCTTATCTCCCCACTGCATTCCTTTAAGAGGATGTAATCATGCAGTAACGACATGGTAAATAGAGCAGACGGCCTTCTGAGTGTTGGTAGAGATGGGTCTGTCTGGATGGAGTTAAAACATGAATGGTGTTGAAATCTTACCATACTTGTGGTCCTGGGGGTTAAAGAAGGATGGGTGGCATTTTGCAAAAAAAAAAAGCTCACCTGGGCCCTGCAGATAAAGGCTAAATCCTAGATGGCACCTGGCACAGCAGTACCTCTGAGATCTCTGGTAAGAACTTTACAAGAAGGGTGTTGGGGCAAAGCTTGAGGGGTCTCAAGTGCAATGCTAAGGAGCTCCTCAGGGCTGCTTAAGCAAGCCAAGAGTGAGGGTTATGGAGGAGAAGCACAGATAGATCCACAGCTTGGGAAAGGAACCTTTTGGGAAAAATTATTTGTCCCTCAGCACTCAAGGGCAACATTTCCCTGAGACCGGTTAGGTATCCTGTGGCCTTGCCTAATAACACAAGTCCCTTGTAAGTGATCAGTTCAAACTTCTAGGAAGTGCAGTTTGTCCCTCCTCCATCAAGACTGTGAAAGTTGCTTTTGGGAGTAACTACTTCCAGAATACCCAGTGGCCATATTTGCTAGGGATTCAGAGCATGGTAGTCCAAAAACAAAAACCTTTTCCAAGCACTGCTTGCCCCTCCCTTGGCAGCCTGACAAACAGTGCTTCTCCCTTGCACGTTTGGTTTGGCCCCACTCACTCCTGGCGTGCCCTACGGGGGCAGGGGGATGCTGCTTCTGACATAAAAAAA
The DNA here is from genome assembly GCA_948474755.1 of Ctenosaura bakeri. Lineage (NCBI taxonomy): Eukaryota > Metazoa > Chordata > Lepidosauria > Squamata > Iguanidae > Ctenosaura > Ctenosaura bakeri. The sequence goes on along the minus strand of CAOLHI010000464.1, from coordinate 117,791 downwards.
AGGTTCCCCAATGCAAGGGTTACTTTTTTTTTGGACTGCAGTTCCCAATATTTTGTGGCCAGCATTGTCAGATCATGTACACAATGGTCGTCATCCTGTTAGTGACACACACAGGTCTAAGTCCACCTTATACTTGTCTATGTCTTTTTTTTCTCAGTGTGGAGCTTGATATTCTCTTCTACCGTCTACAATGACCATAGCCCCCCCCCCCACTTTAGCAGCTGCAGTCCCTTCCCTGCAAAGGCATTCAGTGATAGCTGGAGAGCAAGAGGGATCAGAGAAGCCCCTATAGCCAGATGCAGACTGATTACATAATCTGCTGAGACCTCACTGGAAAACCCTGGCAGATCTCAGCAAATTATGTCATCAGTCTGTGTCTGGCAGAATGTCGAGAGGCGCACAAAAGTGAGTTAGGGGGCTGAGAGGAAAGATGTCGTTCTGCCTGTGGAACTATCATGCTTCAGGGCACCATTCAGGATCTTGGTCAGTATCTGAAAGCTTGCCCTCATGGAGCCTACTTGTCTACTCCAGTCTCTCTGGTGCTTGTACTATGAGGAAACAAAAAGAAACTAACTGTCCTCCACTCAAGCACTTTATGAATCAGGGTGCAGCTCACACATGGTCACTCACTACTTGAGGACCTTATGATTATTTTCATAAGGAAAACAGCTGGTCACATCAAGCGCTGGAGACAGAGCTTTTATATGCCCTTGAGACAGCATATGCCCTTAAGACAGTATATAATGAAATGATAGTGACAGTAATGATACAGAAGGAATCCCCAACTATAGATGAGTGTATAAGTACCTAATGGAATCAAATGCCTCTGGTGGATCAAAGATGGCAAAGTGTAAGTATCTCAGAAGAGAAGCACAAAGGACTGGGTTTGATTTTATTTAATGCAAATCTTCATTTGCCATCAGGATTTCATTGTACTTTTCAACCTATACCTCAAAACCTGGGCCCTGATACAGCTCCAGCACTAGCCCCATGCATGGAGTGAGTGACTTGGAATAATAACAAGCATCCTGTTTGGCACCAAAAAGACATAGTAAGTCAGTTCAATGGGGGGCCTACTAGATTGGCAGTGGGATGCACACGCGATTGGCACACTAGTGCGTCTCTGTATCTACTCAGCATAGGTTGTAACTAACACCTCCCTCCCACTTTAATGAAAAGCAAATCCAAGATGAACATATACAAAAAGCCACCTTTTTCTGACGATACAGCATTTTCTCAAATTCTTGTTCTTTGTTCTGCAGCTCCTTCTGAAGCAGGCTGCTCTTGTCCTGCCTTGTGGACTCCTGTAAGGAGTAGATAAATAGGTTTTACTTTATTTTTTCCTTCCAGCGTCCTCCATAGAAATAAGTCCCCAGAGCTTTTGCAAAAAATGTAGGAGCAATCTAGGATGTGGCTCCTTGATTTAGCAGTTGAGAGCTACTAGCAGCCTCCAGCTCGGCTCTCATTGAAAGAGTGAAGAAGGAGTTTACCCGGCAGAGCAGCCGTTCCCTTTCTGCCTTAATTTGCTGCTCCATTTCTTCATAGAGGCATCTGATTTCTCTGTCATGGTCTGTCTCCCGCCTAGAAGCACAAAGCAAGAGGAATGAGGTGTGGGAGACATGACCAAAATCTCACTGAACACCATTGTAGTGGAAAGTCCTGATGATGTAGTAATATGGGATCATTGCTGCTTGCCGTAAAGCATGTGGCAAATCCCCTTTGGAAGCTGCAACTCTCCTTTGTGTGGTGATAAACTAGATGCCTAGATGTGCAGGCAGTGAAAGTGGCAAACCATTGCACTATGACCCTCTATGTGAGTAGTTTGACTTAGCTAGATCTTGGCCTGTGTTTACAAAGAGCAAAGATAACGAGGGAGAAGGGAGAAGGAAGAAGGAGGAAATCCCTCTCTCTCTCTCTAAATCAAAAGAGAATCAACCCAGCTAATATGAGATGCGCTCTAATTTCTTGTTCTGTGATGCAGTCAAGAGAGAAATGCTCTAGGGAGAGGAGGGCTGTAGATTTTTTCTTGCTCTCTCAGCATCCTCCCCTGAAAGTGGGCACATTTACCACCCACTCTGACTATATTTTTTCAAGCTATGGAGCAAGTGAAGAGGTAACTGGCATACTGGTATCCCTACACACCACTCCCAGCTTGGGCTTGAAAAGAGAATCTGCAAATATGGACAAAGGGGATCCTGGAACTGCTCCAAAGCAACAACTACCTTAACCTGGCCTTGGAGACAAGAGAGAAGTTCATATAGCTGTTACACAAAGATAATGTTTTCTGAAAAATACTTTGGTCCATTGCTTCAGGCAGCAAACTGTCTTTGACCTGATCTGGTGACCTGTGCTCTACTGCATTCTTTCTACTCATAGTAATACCTGCAGTCTGTCCATGTCCTACCGTTTTAATGCTAGCTCCATGGACTCCTTCTCCTGTTGTACATCCTGGAGGTATGAGGAAATGCGGAAGATAAATTCTTCAAAACTGGCCAAGAGTTCTGGCTGTTCTTTCCGGAGTCGAGACCAAAGCTCTTGGACTTCACTCTGACTGGAGCAAAGACAAGCAGAAAAGTTCTGTGGTTCTCAGAAAAGGGAGCTAAAAACTTTTATAGCTATCAGTATCAGTATTTATAGCTTATCAGGATCTTCCTAACCCCCACCAACCCTGTGAGGAAAACAAAAGCAAAAAAAGATGATATGACTACTTCAAGGTCTTGAAGTACACAATGTGCAAGGTTCACAATAGGAAGGGAGTGTTGCAAAAATTTGTCTCCTTCATGTGGTTCTGTCTGATACTTACCAAATTAGTAAGCCAAATACTTTCTCTTCCATGGTAAAATCACCACCAGTCTTGTTTGAATCTGCACACAGAGTCACTTATTAGCATCTGCTGGATTGCCTGAACTGAGAATTGTGGATGTTGTGATCTGATAGATTTCTAACACAGGGAAGGAGCACCTTTGGTTTCTACATGTTTTGGACTTCAACTCCCATAGTCTCTTACCCACTGACCATGGTGGCCTGGGCTTCTGGAAGCTGAAGTACAGAACATCTGGAAAGACAAGTGTGGAACAGACCCTGAAAATATCATTCAAGATTTTTAACCAAGAGGCCATAATACAAAATGTTGTAGCACTGCTTTTGAATGTTCAGTCTCTAAAGATGGCTACAGAGAGCACTCTTGTCACTGAAGAGGCTCTGTGCATTGGTGGTGCTCAGGTCCAGGAACTGGGTTAGAAACCTGCCTTAGGCCAGACTGTATTCCTCCTGAGAGAGCAGGTGCATAGTTGAGACTGCTCTTAGATCCATCTTTGTCACTGGAATCCCAGTTGGACTCTGTTGCTCAGAGCGCTTGGGGCCGGGTTCCACTTCTCTCACAGCTATAGCCCTTCCTAAAAAGGGACAGCTTAGCCACAGTAGTCCATGCAGTGGTAACTTCCCATTTGGACTACAGCAATGCAATCTATGTTGAACTGTTCTTGAAGATGCTGCAGAAGCTGCAGTTAGTGCAAAATGCAACAGATAAACAGCTAACTAGAATACCCCTCCCCAAAAAAACCAGTTTTAAAAGAACTGCACTGGCAATCAGTATATTTCCAGTCTGAATTCAATGTGCAGATGACAGTTTCAAATAATAAATGGATGGGTCCTTGATACTTGAAGGAGCATCTCTCCTTGCATACACCTGCCAAGGCTTAAGATTTGCTGGAGGGAGCCACCTCTGTGTCCTATCAGTTGCAGCAATACAATAGGAGGATGTGGGAGAGGGTCTTCTTTTTTCTGGCACTCTCCCCACTATTGTGAAGGACAGTTTGCTTACCTGTAACTGGAGTTTTTCGAGTGGTCATCTGTGAACTCACACAAACGGGTTATCTGCACTTGCACGGTGCTGCCTTCAGAATCTTCTAGAGCTCTAGGCCTAGCTTTTTGGCGGAAACCCCACCCCTTCCCCAAGGCTATATAAGGCCACTCAAGGGCCTCGTCTTCAGTTCCGTGACTGCTTTGGCAACCGTAGAACATGAAGGATAGCAGGACACAAATTAGAGAGGTAGGCCAGGGTTGTGTGAGTTCACAGATGATCACTCAAAGAACTCCAATTACAGGTAAGCAACCTGTCCTTCTTCTTCGTGGTCTCTGAGACTCACACAAATGGGAGACTAGCAAGCTGAAGAAGGAGGAGGGGTGTCATGCCCAACCATACCAGGAACATACTCTGAGGTAACCCAGTAAAATAAAATATGGAATGAAATCTAGGCCAATATAACCAACAAGAACACTTTATTGAAGGAACATTCAGGAAATACTCAGAAAGGCAATAAGTACAAACCAACATGCATGCAGTCACTGTATCACAGAACAAAGGACAGCCCTTCCAAAACTAGCATCAACAGATGCCCTTTGGTCAACTCTATAATGTGAGATAAATGTAGTTGGCTTGGACCTACAGACATCATGAAGGGGTTTGCCCTTGAGAAAAGCAGCTGAGACTGAGAGTGCCCTAGTGGCATGACTCCTGAGCTGGGGAGGAGGCTCTTTCTCAGCAAGTTCATAACAGGGTCTTACTGTCAAAGCCACCTACTTGAAAAGTCTTTGAGAGGAAACTGGGAGTCCTTTTTTATTAGAAGAGTAGCACAAGAAAAGTCTTTGAGACCAGCAATACTCTGCAGTGCACTGTACATAAAAGGCCAGCACCCTTCTGACATCTAGGGAATGTAACATCCACTCTTAAGTTCGTGGCTGGATTAGGGAAAAAGGCAGGAAGCATAATGTCCTGATTTAGATGAAGGGCTGACACCACGTTTGGCAGAAAGGTAATATCAGGCCTAAGAACAACCTTTTCATGATGGAATCTAAGGCAAGCTTTATCCACTCTCAAGGCACAGAGTTCACTAGCTCTCCTGGCAAAAGTTACAGTGACCAGGAAAGCCATCTTCCAAGAAAGAAGTCTCAAGTCAGTAGTGGTAGTGGCTCAAACGGCCTTTTTGAGAGCTGGGAAAGCACTAGAGGTAGATTCCAGCCTGGAGTTGGGTTCATCACAGGGGGATGAAGATCCTTACAGCCCTTCAGGTAAGCCTGGACCAACAGATCCGAGAAACAGGAAGGTCACCCTCTCATATGCAGCTGTGAGGAGATCGCTGATAAGTAACGTATTGATGACAAAGAGAGACCATGCTCTGACAACACTGAGAGGAACTCCAAAAGGTGTACGGTATCGAAGTTCTTGATGTCAAGGCCTCAATGTCAAAGGAAATCAAGGAACTTCCAGTACTTGTACCCACACGATCTCTTTGTTGATGGTTTATGGGTGCCTAAACCACTCGACGGACAGAAGGAGGCAGGGTGTCTAATCGAGCAGATTCCAGACAGTCAGCTTGAGGCTGTCGACATCAGGATGGCGAATTCTGCCATTCTCCATAGTCACCAGATTCGGTTTGGATGGCAGCCTCCGATACTGATTTTTGGACAAGTGTAGAGGGGGGCCGAACCAAGGTTGATGAGGCCACCATGGTGTTATCAGCAGTGTTGACGCTTTGTCCCGTTGGATCTTTTTGATGCACCTTGTAATTAGAGGAAATGGAAGGAAGAGGTAAACTGTTGGTCTCTTCCAAATGAATATGAAAGCATTCCCCAGAGAGGATTCGTTGCTACCGTCTCGTGAACAAAACAGTTGGCACTGCTTGTTAGAACTGGTCACAAAGAGGTCAATCGTCGCTCTCACCCACTTGTCAAAAATATGGCGTAGGAAGATTCTGTCAAGCTGCCACTCATGACAAGACCAGGGAGTGTGGCTCAAGAAGTCCGCAATGCTGTTTTCCACACTGGGAAGGTGGAGGGCTGTCGGGAGGATCCCTCATGTCGAGGCATCAGTCCCAGAACTGCAGAGCCCGGCACAGGAGGGCTTTGGATCTTGTCCCCCAGTGCTTGTTCACATAATAGACTACTGGCATGTTGCCAGTGAGGATCTGGACTACATGACCCGTCAATATGTCCTTGAATGCTATGAAGGCCTTCATCACCGCTGTCAGTTCTAAGGCACTGATGTGCAAGTGCCTCATAGGTGTCGGCCAGAAACCTTTGATCACAAGTCCCTTGGTGTGAGCACCCCATCCATTGAGTGACATGTCAGTCATGACCAGCCTCATGGGTTGTGGACAAAGAAAGGGTATGCCAACAAGAAGATTCTTCATGTCTACCAGAGGAGCTGTTGAAGGATTGCCCTTGGTATCTACAGTTGCCAGCAGGCGTTGTCATGAAGGGAATCGAAGGCACCCCAGGAACCATCTTTGTAGAGGATGCATCCAGAGCCTTGCATGGGGTGTCACCATCGTAGTTGAGGCCATAAGTCCAAGTAAGACCTGGATGGTTTTTGCCCTGGCTCAACAATTCCATCAGAGAGAACACATCACGCTGGAAATACTTCTGGCTTGATCCAGAGGAAGGAAGGCTCTTTAACTTGTCAAGTCTAGGACCGTTCCTATGAAGTGGATCTGTTGGGAAGGCTGTAGATGAGACTTTTTGTAGTTTATGGCTAGACCAAGGCTTCGCAGAAGCTGGATTGTTAAGTCCAAGTCTGTTCATAGCTGGGTTCGAGAAGGGGATACAACCAGCCAATCGTCTACGTAGGAGTATAGGATGACCCCCACACTGCCAAAGTGCCGCTGCTACAACCACCATGCACTTCAGAAATACCCTTGGTGCGATGTTGAGACTGAAGGGTAGCACCTGGAATCAGTACGGACATCTCCCAATCATGAAGGCAAGGTAACATTTGTGATCTACGTGGATAATGTGAAAGTAGGCATCTTTTAGATCTAGGGTGGCAAACCAGTCTCCCTGGTGAAGCAAGGGCAGAATGGTGCTGATTGTGACCATGCAAAACCTTTGAGGCTTGATGTAACGATTCACCCCTCGTAGGTCAAGGATGGGATGAAGACTTCCACCCTTCTTCAACACTAGGAAATATTGAGAGCAAAATCTGTAACCAAGAGTGGTCCTTGGTATTTGCTTTATTGCCCCCTTGTCTAGGAGAGTTTGAATCTCAGTTTGTAGCATAAGCGATGGCCAAATGACTAATACGTGACCCACAGGTGGAGGTCAACGAAACTCAATGGAGTAGCCCTTGGTCACAACATCAAGCACCTAAGAATCGGTTGTGATGGATGCCATGAATCTAGGTGGTTTTTTAGTATGTTACGAAAGTGCAGGGTCAGGGTTGGAAAGTGGGATCAAGTGTCAGGTGAAGACTTGATGTCAACGGGAGTGGTGTGAAGAGTAGAATCTGATAACTCTGTAGCAGCGTCTTCAGTAGCGATGGAATCGTCCTGCTCAGAGTCAAATGCGTTTCTTGGGGGTGTCAGGCTTTTTCCTGTAAAGAGGCTTTGCAGGACATGAGGGAAGGCATCTATGACATTGTGGAGTGGATTGTTGGGAGGACCTCTGTGGGACATAAGGACTGTATTGATGTCATGGGAATGTATGGTATTGATGATATCCGTATTTGCTTGAGGAGGATTGAGTCTGGATACCATATTTCCTGACCGAGGCCCTCATTTCATGTGTGTGCTCTAGCTTTTCATCAGTGGAGGCATTGAACAGACCCACCAAGTCAAAGGGAAGGTCCTCGACCACTGACTGAGCGACTTGGGATAGACCAGAGGATCATAACAAAGAGAGTTGATGCAAAGACACCACTGAAGCAAAAGCTTTGGCTGCACAGTCAGCTATATGCCAGGCTGTTGTGAGCTGTTGTGTGGTTACTCTATTGGCCTCACCCCAGAACATGGTGGCCACCTTCTTTTCTTCCTCTGGAAGGAAGTCAGTAAAGACTTTAATCTTTTCCCACAGAAACTGGTCATACTTTCCCATCCAGGCCATGTAGTTTGCCATCTCAAACAGAAGAGCTGTGTTAGAGCAGTTCCTCCTCCTGATGGCATCTAGCTTTTCCCCCTCTTTATCAGGCGGTGTAGTGTGGAAAGACTGAGAAGTCGTGGATTGTGTTGCATTGACAATGACAGAGTTAGGTTTTCAGTGGTTTTGCAAACAATCTTCATGCAAGTCAACTACCCGATAAAGAGGGTCCAATTTCTTTGTCGTGACCAGTAAGGAGGATGAGGTTAGCCATGTCTTCTTAAATAGGTGTAGAAGGTATGATAAGAGAGGAACAGCAAAGACCGTTGGGGCCTGTTTTTGAGGGACATAGTAAACCGGGTCATCCACAGACTCCTTCCGAACTTCTACAGTGAAGTTAAGGTTCTTTGCCATCCACAAAATAAGGTCAGTGAAGGCTCAATCATCATCCATTGGAAACACTGGTTCACTTTTTGACACAGAGGTCTCAGGAGGCTTATCAGGTAGGTTGTCAGAGGAGTCCAGAGAGTCTGATTATAGTGACTGCACAGACGCCGAACATCTAGAAGGTTGGTCTGATGTTCCTTCTCTGTGGTGGGATTGATCACATTGAGATCTACTAGACTCTACAGCCGTCGAGCCCGAGGCCTTGGTCTGGGCTTGCTGTTCCCCTCAATCCAAACAATGGCATTTAGTAGTGGAGGGGAGTGAGAATGGTTGGGCGTGGCTTAGTGCTTGTGCTTTCGCAAAGAAGAATCTTCTTCAGGAATGTGCTGACTCCTTCGTCTATGATGAGGTAAGTAGACTTCTTCAGAGGAATATGAGGACTGAAGGAGAGTAATAGTAGTATGTACGTTGCTTACGGGGTTGAGAGAATTCTCAATAGGAATGTTGATGTCGAAAATGTTGACGAGATCAGTCAGTGGAAGAGGAAAGTGATTGGGATCGAGACCTGTCATGCCGAGAAGAGGTATGATGTCGACGCTGAGATCGAGTAGAGGAGATGGATCCCGAGTGGTTCCTCTGCCTTGATCAAGGCCTGGGAGGAGAGGCTCGGTGTGAAGTCGGGGTTCGCTCATGTCTGTCTCTCAGAGGAGGCAAAGGGGGACAACTTTCTTGGGATGCTGCTCTAAGTGGGACTGCTTAGATGTCCTCGTCTCCTAGTACAGTTGGTTGAGTAGGAGTTTTATCCATAATTTCACCTTCTGAGACCTGGGAGGTTGTGGAAGGAGACTTCGAGGCAGCAGATTGGAGCAGAAGCGAAGCCCATGGTGGTAGCCGTTCCTGTTGCGAGGACATTCGAGAGGCAACAGGGGCATCAGCAATGGTCACTATGGAGAGCGAGGGTATTGGTAGAGGCCATTCAGTTGGAATCATCTTAGTTTTTTTTTTTTGCTTGGCGAGTTCCAACTCATACGATCACCCAGGCGTATCAGGTACTATAGTCAGTGAGCCTCCAGGGCATGGAGTAGTGGCCACTGAAGAAATCGTTGCTGGCTTCTCTGACTACCCTGAAGGATGGTCTTTGGACTTTGAAGACTGACTGCACCCAGATCCCCTGGAGTTCAAGCACTTGGTAGATTTTACAGCCAACTCCACTGAATAATGCTGGAGAGTCTTTGTTAACGAAGTACTAGCTGACCGGTGGGCAGTCAACAAAGTTGATGGTGCGCTGGGTTCAAGCTCAAGGGCCTTCTCCCAAAGGGCTGAAGTCTGAGCTGTCTATTCCTTCTGGTATGCAGTGTAAAGGCTTGACAATGAGTGCAGGCCAAGACGTTATGAGTCTCACCAAGGCACAGTAAGCAGAAGGAGTGGCTGTTGCAGTTGGGGATCTTAGTGCCACATGCTTGACACTTCTTAAAGAAGGACGTCAATGCCATAAATCGAGTTCAGAGAAACAAAGTCGAATCCAGGATGAGGTCAAGAAAATGGAGAAAGAAACAGTAATGGTAGAAGGCTCCTACAGCGTGCAGTACGCAGCAGAAAAAAAGGATCTGAAGATGTGACCCTCAGGCAGCCTTATATAGCCTCAGGGGAAGGGCTGGGGTTCCCGCCAAAAAGCTAGACCTAGAGCTCTAGGAGATTCCGAAGGCAGTACTGTGCAGGTACAGATGACCCATTCGTATGAGTCACAGAGACCATGAAGAAGAAACATTCCTTCGAGGTCACATTGGCACCAATGCTGCTGTCATCCCAGCACCAGCTAAACACATGGCTTTTTAACTAAAGCCTTTAGGGCTTAACTAATTTTATAAAAATCCACACATGTATGCTTTTAACTGTTTTAAATGATTTCAAGCTGTCTTCTGTTAACTTGCTAAAATATTTACTATGTTTTCAGCCTGTTTAAGTTATTTTTACTATTATGAATTGGTCGAGTTCATTTTATTATACTCTGCCCTGAGATCTTAAAATATAGGACAGGAGACAAATATTTTGATGAGGTAAGTTAAGAGGAAAGAAGAACAGACTAGAAAATTCCAACTTACTCTTCAAAAAGCTGGGATGCTTCAAGTTGCTCCAGGAGGGAGCAAAACCTCTTCTCCTCCTCATCAGTTTGGTCCAAGTCATCTGACCAGCCGGACTCAAAAGTCTCCTCATGTCTGGTATTTTCAGAACTTTGGTACTGCTCAATTCCAATGAATTTCCCTGTCAAAGTGAGAAAAATAAACGAATACAAGATCAGATTGTAGCAAAAGGGTGGGATAGAAATGATGAGAATTTCTTGGTGTGCTACAGGCTTCTTTGTGACTTTGTGGCTAATTTATTAAAAGAGAGATGCAAGTGCTGAAGGTTGTTTGGTGTCATGAGCCAGGCTGAGCATGCTGCCGATTCAGACGGGGACTCCGAGTTAGACTTGGACTCCCAGCTGGGGGAGGAGCCCTTGGAGGGAGAAGGGGCTCCTTCAGAGTCAAGGGAGGGGCCTGCCAGTGACCCCACGGCTGTCCCAGGGCCGGATCCTGACCAAGTACCTGCAGCAGATGAGACCAGTGCTTCTGGCTTGACAGAGGCTGCTGTTTCTGACTCCAGCCTGGAGTTTGCAGCAGACCCTCCCCCACGTTCCTCCAGAGGCGGCTGGAGAAGGGGGCGGTTCAGAGATTGCAGCAGCTGTGAGAGAAGCGTGTGTTGAATCAGCCCTGAAGTCTGAGGGGTTCCAGCTGTGAGCTGGGCCAAAGGACATTGATCAGCCCCAGCTGGGCTAAAGACTGTGTATTTAAGACAGACTCTGTGGGAGTTGGGCATGGGGCAACAACCATCTACTACCCAGGAATCTGCATCCTGGGCTTTCTTTTCCAGGCTAATCCTTGCTGTAGAGTTTGCTGCCTCTGTTTGTTTTGGTGATGTAACCTCTTGATTTCTTTATTACTAAAACCATAAACTCAGCTCCTGCCTCTGTCTGCTTAAGCCGCCACCTGACATTAACACTTCGAAGCCAGCTGTGCTTTCTCTCATGGAACAAAAGCACTCTAATTTCCAGATGTGACATGTGTCGGTGCTAAAATAACTGTGTGTGTATTGAGTAGAAGGATCTTACTGAAACTTCCAACCATCATCTCCAATTACTTCCTCCAATTTTAGCCAGCCCATCACCAGAAAACCTCTAAAACTGTTATTAAGGGGGGACACTATAAAAGACAGAGGGAACATGCCTCTTGCAATTAAGGTACTGAGCTGTGGTTATCCTGTAGTGATAAAAATGAACTCTCCACATGCTCAGAAGCATTCTTCATTATTCTGTGTTACTGCTATTACTTCAAATATTCCAAGGCAAAGCAGTAGCATTCAGAATAAGTCCTGTACCTCAGCTACATCATTCAGACTCAAAGTTTTTGGAAACTGCTTGGGAAAATATGAACATTTCCCCCATACTCTTCCTCATTCTAACTTTGTATGTCCTCCTGGTATTAAAAAATAAAACACAGGCCTGAATCCTTCTGCCTCCTCCCATCCCAATCAGTGTAACCTGACAAGCTGGCTTCCTCACTTCTTATCAGCTGGCCACGAAGGGGTTAAGTGGAAGGAAAATACTGAATTTCTAAAATCAGGATTTTTAAAAAAATTAAAAACCCTCATCTTTGGTTTTGTCCCTTGAGGTCTTACAAGTTAACCACTTGGCAGAGTTATATATGGCTTTTCTTGGCTCCCTGTCATTTCACTGGGTCAAGTCCTGGTTGACTACTTAGCCTTAGAGCACTGAGACATTCACAGTTTGTACAAAACACTGCCATGTTCCAGTTCAAATAAGAACTTCTCATTACTTTCTTGCCCAATTGCCTTGTTTGATAGCTTTGATCAGCCCTCTTCCCATCAGATTCATGGAACTGTTGACTTAAGCTGTTTTCTTAAGAAGAAAGAACTTGGCTTCCTCTAATCAGCACAAAGCCATAGAAATACCACTGGAAAGCTTTCCTTTCCTCTATGCAGCTCATTCTTGGCAAAACAATTTTGACTACAGTTTGTTCTCTTTGTTGTAGCTACAGAGTCTGCCTGTGTACAGTGGAACTGGATACCTCAATGTTAGAAGAAGCCCCACTTGGCATTGTAAAAGGTAACCCCATCCCAATACTACTCACTGACAAGAGGTAGGTGCTTTCCCCAAACACACTCTGAAAACATGAAATATGGTGGGGTTACATAGGAATTCACCACTCTGAGAATTACAGTTGTGGAAATGGCTTGAAAATGTAAGGTAAAGATAGAAGTGTTTACTTTGTGTCAAGCAAAAATAACTCCCCAAGCAAAAATTTGCCAACTCAAATATTTGGTATCTATTCTAACTACTACTCAGCAGGTATATGAATTTTCCACACTTCAGTATTGTGTCTGCTTCATGTAGGTTGTATGTCATCCTAGGATTGAAATGCTTCTGTTCTGTATGCTCTTCACCTGTGTCAGGGATGGAGGCAATGAGATCCTTTGGAATATTGCTGGACTGTAGTTTTCTACACTGCTGAGCTTTGGCTAATGTTGGCTGGGACTTAAGGAACTTGTCTGCTTTCCACTCCAGTGAAGTGATAATTGTCATCATTGTTTGAAATCGTATCATTTATCTCCAAGACTTCCTTACTTCTCTTACCCAGTCCCATGCTGAATTCAACAGGGGTAAGATAACCATTATTGTCTTGCTCTAGGCTATCAAAAACAGCTTCTAGCTGTTCAGTGGTGAGGGGCAGTTCACTTTGTAGCCGCTGTGGAAAAAGAGAAAAAAGGAAAGAAAGTTCAAATCCAGGATTTTTTATTCATTCTTAATAGAACAGGTCAAGAAAACCTTTGCTTATCCCATTTTCCCAGTTTCCCTTATTGATGTTGTCAAGTGGCCAGATTCAACTCTGCAAGTTGGAAGATTTTTTACCCAGCAAACCCACATAGTGCTTTTCAGCTAAGCACAAACAAAAGTGTCCACTGGGATGAAGAAATCCTTTTCAGATAAGGAGGCCAAAGTGGACAAGAGGACACCTCCACTTATTTATTCCTATAATTAGTGTTTCTCATGACTGAATTAATCAGGATATAATCCTTAAATTACTTTAATGGTACATAACTCATGGGAAACTGGCAGAAGCCAATTTGTAAGTGTCAAGATGTTCACTCTGCTATTACAGAATCACACTTCTTCCTTTTAACTAGTTTTAATTCTGCGTCTTTCACTAGTGCCAGATATGCAAGTATTATAGAGCTGAAGGCACAAAACTAACAGAGTATCTCCACACCATGCCTTTTCTTGCTTTATTTCTACATGTTTGTCACATGCAACATACTCCACACATTCCACACCAGACAGAATAAGTATTCTTCTGAGTTACAAGTATATATACAGATACAGTGGAGGGCAGAAGGCTTGGAAACAGAAAGATCAAGGAGAAATGAAATACAGAACATAAAGACAATGTCAATTATGTTGTCAGCAGTGGCTACAGACAAAACAGTTGTTGCTACTAACATGAACATTATGGCATTGTGCAAGCCAAGTAATGTATGTAGGGTGATGTAAATGCAAATTTTTTGTCCCAGTTCAAACCACAGGGAATATTCCTGAAACTCCTGATGAACTGAAATTCAATCATTTAAAGTTCTAGCTTCCTTGAAACCAGAATCTCTTCAATTGTTCCAGAATGACCATTTTAAGATCATTTAACAAAGCATTCTGGGAGGCTTAAGTATTTTCCTAATGGTTTTAAAATACTGACATTTCTTACATCTTATGTGTCCCTGTTTAAGGCATACAGACAGGAGTTTCATGCATATGATGAAGTAGGCTGAAAACCGCAAAGGCTCACACCATAATGAATCTGTTAAAGATGCTACAGAACCCTTTTGCTGTTTTTCTGATTTACTGAGGGCAGAACAGAGCTCGTGGATATAGCAGTTCAGAAGAACTAGAGCTTTGTCTTTGAAGGGAAGGCAGCAGAGGCAGCTCCCAGACTTACTTGCATGTCAGCTTTGGTAATAAAGCCCTTCTCCTCCTTGTCACAGAGCCGGAAGAGCTCCCTGGCCTTCTCCAGCATCTCCACTTGCACATCTTCCATATTGTTCAAGGACAGAGGAGGAAGAGGAGGTGATGAAGGACCAGAGGCGGTGCCAACCTCTTCCTTGTCCTCTAGATGGGTTGTTTCAAAAAGTTCACTTTGTTTAGGTCTTTCCATTGCTTCATAAGTCTTTCCTCAGTGGGGCTGGAATGTGTCTAGCTGCAAAGATATTTTGCATTTTGAAAAAAGAAAAGTTGAAGCAAATTATTCCCCTCAAATTCTTGAATGAAAGACTTGACATGTAACATTCCTATTGGATCATGAAACAAAGTACTGGAAGCTTCCCATTTCTGTTTGGAAGGAAATAAAAAGGGATGGGAATCACGTGCCTCTTCCATGCCATTTGGCTACCTCCCTAGCCCCACTTGGGGCTCTTCCCCCTTGCCACTTTTTTTTTTGTTTTGTTAAAAAAGGGAGAATTGCTGGTCCCCAGAAGCCTCCCACAACCATAATTTTATATAAGGTTCAACATATACACCCACATCTACGAGAGGCTAGGCTGGCTCCCTCCCTGCTTTCCTTTCGTAGGCATAAAAAGACATTTCTTTTTAAGCAGGCCTTTAATGGGTGAGCAGGAAAGCTTTTTATTTATTTATTAGCTATTTTTAAAATTTATTGGAAGGTCATAATTTTATATGTTTTTAATGTTTTTAATTGTTGCAATGTTTTTAATGTTTTTTAACTTTGTGGCAGCTACTTTGGGTCCCATTTTGGGTTCCACTTTGGGAGAAGAGGTGGCATTTAATTTGAATAAATATAATAAATAATAAATTTTTTCAAAAGCAAAAGGGTGACTTCTGACCACTTACAATTTTTTTTCCAGTTATGTTTTTAAAATGCAGAGAAGGTTGGTGGAAATCAGTTCCTGGACTCCCAGAAGCTACCCAACCCCTAGCAATGAGATAAATTTAAGACTTCTTCGCACAGCCACCATCTCATAGGAAGGCATAAATGATCACACTCCTAAGACAAGAGAAATGAGTAGCTTGACCCTTAAGGAGAGAAGCCTTTCTCTGTTCCTCTCCTCATACACATGCCCTAGTATCTAAAGTTGCTCTGTACTCTTGTGAAACTCTGTTCACAAATTCTCTGTGAAACTGCTTGCTGCCAAGGGAAAAGGAATCGTTGTCAAAATTAAATAAGCACAAAATCTAGTGGGGAAAAGATGGGATAGGGATGAACCCAGGCAGTGCCTCAGTACTCACAAAAGACTTTCATTATTGAGCTTAAGGCACCATTCATTCAGACTGAGTTTAGTTCCTGAAGCTTCTGCCAGTTCTAGATGCTAAAATTACTTATGGAGTCATAGAACTGGAAGCCGCTTTCAATTTCTTTCCACGGAGAGCTCAGAGCACAGGAATACACACCAAGACAGCAGTATACTTACTCAGAAATAAGAACCACTGCATTCAATGGGACATACTGCTGAGCAGATCTGCAAAGGACTGCACTGCACTTTAATGCAAAAGGCAAAAGTGTAATACCTCCAGATGGTGTTGAACTGCAATTCCCAGCAACACTAACCAGCATAAACAACGGTGAAGATGGATGGTTAGGACTTGCAGATCTGTAATGTCTGGAGAACTGCGTAATTCCTATCCCTGCTTTAGGGACAGACCTACTTACGTGCATATTTTGCCAAATTTTATTTTGAAGGCTTCTAGATGTAAATCACCCCCACAGAACTCTGTCCATGAATCCTGCATGAAATTTACACACTGGAAGACAAAGAAAGGTTGGTATTCAACATTACTACCAACACAACTTGACTTTAGTTACTAAGTAACAACAGAAAGCTAAAAATATTTTGGATTGAAATAGCTACGACTAATGTCACAAAATGTTGAAGCCCAGGGACATTTTCTCATCTTTTGGAACAGATGATCTCTCTCAACAAGTCTTTCATGGGCTAGGAAACATACCATTTGTCACTCCTGAAGAGCTGGAATCTTCATCTTGTATGAAAAAGCACATTACTGTGTATGCAATAATTCCCCAAACTTGTTTATCTTTATGGGTAAGAATGTCAGATCATAAATCACACACAGTAAAATTTCACAGAGGCCAAGTGCAAAAGGGTTTTGCCAACTGTTTGTGAGCTAGAAAGATATCACAACTCTTTTTTTCCTCCAATGGCAGAGATTTTTCCATTTTATACACAAAAGCCACCAGAGAGAAGAAATCTCACAATTCTTAAAGGAATGAAGCAGCAGACAGAAACACATGCTATTCAGAAGGAGAGTGGTAGAAACTGGAATATTATGAGTTACAAGTTTACCCAGACCTGGCCAGAGGAGTTACTGGGCCTTTTGTTCTTCTTTCAAGCCCATTAGGTTTACTTCTAAAGATTCTTTTAAAAGAAAACAGGAAAGACCTGTGTGAAGCCTTAGCAGTGTATGCTTAGCAGAAGAGGATTAGCACTCTTGGTAGCAAGCTATACTCACACTGCCAGAATATTTACTGGTAAGCAGTCAGTGGAACAAGCCAGAGGTTTACACTGGCAGACTCCAGACAGCACTAAAATAGCCCCAATATATTCTTTATATCAGGAAAAGGAATTAGCAGGAGGGGGGAATAAAAAGACACTCAATACTCCATGTATATATCACCCCACAGGGATTCTACAGAGTCAATGGAGGGGAGCGATATTTATGCAGTGCTCCCAAGGTGTATATTATCAAGTTCCATAAGCAGAAAGAGAGATTGCTGCTTCCTTAACAGGTTAAATATTGCTAACAGAGAAGAAAGAGAGATGAAAGACAGTCTTTAAAAAGGCTTTTATTAGGTTTGGTTCTAACTGGATGATAAAAATTACAGGGTTAAACCATAGAAAGCTTCAAGCAGATATTAGCCAAACTGAAATGTTTTTCAAATTCCCTCCCAGACTACAGGGCACTACCATGCCCTCCCCTTTTCCTAGGCCTTCAATACCACTTTAAAAGTTTTAGCTGAAAAAGACTGTGAGGGTAGTATCCTGTTGTTGCTTTAGGAGGAAGAGAAATGTTCTCTATTTGCCACTCCATAAATTAATCAGCACAGTTAATCAATCTGCTTTGCTTTGCAGAGAATTTCCCTGCCCAAATGCCTAGTGAAAACATTCACAATATTTATCCATCATGAGTCACCAGAGGCTGGAGGAGCTGGGGAGGGGAAAGGATGAGAAACATCAAGCCCACTGAGCCAAATGTCCCCTGAGAGAGTCAAGGCCATGTTTCAAAGCCATGTTCAAAAGGATCATTTTAATCTTTTCCTGGCCTTTGTGCAAGGTGGGGGGAGCAAATGGAGGTGGCAGGTGAAAACAGTATTTTGATAGCTTTTCATAACCTTCCACAATGATGGATTTCAAAAGGTCATTGATATGTTTGTTGAAATTAAGAGCAGAAAGGTTAGGGATGCCAAACAACATGCTCACTCCTGCTGGGTTGGCTGCTGTATCAGCCTCACCTTTCATGGGATTATAAGGCTTTTGGAAAGATTAACCTTTTAGCACAACTTCAATAACAAAACACAGGCAGAAGTGCACAAGTGAGGCATATATGCTGCTTCCTTCCCATCAGAGATTAACTCCTTTCCTCTTTAGGGATTGTCTGGTTTAATACATATGCAATGAACCCTTACCTTGAACATTTAGGCAAATCAGATCCCATTCAATGTGGGTTTTGGCACATAATAGAAAAACATCTTCCTCCCAACCTGTGCTCATGAACAGAAACATAAGAAGCTACTTGGCTCTGCAACATGGGCACTGATTGGTGGCAGGGTCTGCAGGGTTTCTGACCTGTGGCCATTCACACTACAGACTTATAGTATCATGATTCCACTTTAATTCCATGGTTCCATCCTATGGAATATGAGAAGGGCATTTAGAATTTTCAGCCAGAGAGCTCCTCTTGTGCCCTCGACCGAACTACAAACTCCAGAATCCCACAGGATGCAGCCATGGCAGTTGAAGTGGAATCATAGCGTTGTAACTGTGTAGTGTGAATGGCACCCCCCCGTGCCTTTCCCATTCCTATGTGGAGATGGATGTAGAAATACCTTTGCCTGTAAAGCATCTGCTCTGCTATGATCCCTCTGGATTTACATCACACAGAGCAGAGGTGGCTCTGCAGTAGGCACGGTGTTCAATCTTTGTCCCTCTGGATCTGCTTCTGATCATAACAACCAATTTTCTCTGAAAAATTGTCTGAAAACAGCTTGTAGAAGTGACCACAACCCTTCCAGTCATGTTCTAAGTATTTCAGAGGATTGCGGGGGTCATACAAAGGTTTCTGACAGAAATTGTGATTGCCAGGTTTTGGCTCATTTGGGGGAGATATTTCTGTCCATATTTATTTATTAAAATATTTGTACCCCACTCTCTATCAGGAAATCTCAGGGCAGCTTACAAATAATGTTAAAACAGGTTAAACAGGTTAAAAATCACAAGAAAGTATAAATAAGCGAAAAACATATTAAACAACACAGTGAGTTAAAAATAGATGTTAGAGACAGAAAGCCAAAGGTGTGTAGCACCTTGACTGTTTGATTAGAACTCCAGAAGGCAAAGATTCAAATCTCCACTCAGCCACAGAAACCCACTGGGTGACCCTGGGCAAGTCCCACTCTCTCAGCCTCAGAGGAAGGCAATGGCAAACCACCTCTGAACAAATCTTGCCATGACAGGTTCTTAGGATCTTTATAATGCAGAAATCACTTGAAGACACAAAATAACAGAAATGGAGGAAATCACAGGCTGCCCCAATGTATTGGCTGGTTGTGTCAGTGAGAACCAAAGCCAAATTACTCTGGCCACCACAGCAGCTAAAGAAGAGAAGGCTTTGTCACAGAACCATGAAGGCCATCCTCACACTGGAGTCTCTTTGACAGGTTCCCTGACAGCTATCCTGCCCTCTTTAACGCTCTTCATTTCCCCAACTCGCCACAGACAGGTCTCCAAAGCAGCCCTCAAAGATAATATTTACCGAGCAAAAACAAACGTTGGCATACAAATACCAAGAAAAATACGCAGTCAGGTAGGACTGCCTAGACTGTTTGGGGATTTTGTTTCCTTGTTCACTAGTAGTTGCTCCAAAATTTTAACTGAAACCTTAATGGATTACTTAAAAACCATTTTTTTTAAGTGATTGGGAGATTAATAATCGAAGCACTTGGATGCACAATCTATAACAAACATGCCATGAGTAAAATCAAATTGAGAGAGCTACAAGTCAAACATGAACCAATGATTTACTCAAGGGCTGCATCCCTAACCATCTTCCGTATGGATATAATAGGCTCATATGAATCAGAACCTTAAGAGATTAGGAGACTGACTATAGTGTATATCATGTGACAATGAGAAACATACGGAGGCTGAAGTGACACAAACATGAAGGACATCTGGGGAAATGTGAGTCACTTTGGTAAGGTGGCAGAAATACTTGAAAAGTTACTCTTAAGAAGAATGAAAATAATTATATGCTGATGTCTATAATTGAGCCATGACAGAATGATGCTTGAAGCATCATCCTACCATGACTCAGTTGTATACTTCTGCTTGTCATTATTTTCATTTCTCTTAAAAGTATCTTTCCAAGTTCTCTATGAGGGCATCTTAAATTCAACCAGGTAAGCCTGTGACTGAGAGCCAGAGTGATAGAGTAGTTTGAGCATTGGGCTATGACCCTAGAGGCCAGGGTTCAATTCCCCATTCAGCCATGGAAACCCTCTGGATGACTCTGGGTGCATCACACATTCTCATCCCCAGAAAACCCTGTGATAGGGTCACCTTAGGGTCACCATAAGTCAAAAACCACTTGAAGATACCCAACAACAAAGTCTGTGATTGCACACCACAGTAGTAAGCATTCTGCAGTGTTTACTCATTCCAACCTCTGAACAACCTCTCCATATGCAAACATTTGAAACAAAGTGAATACACACTACATGAGTATAGCACTACAATTCCATTTTAACTGTCATAGCCGCTTCCTATGGAATCCTTGGATTCACAGTTTAGTGAGGCACTAGAACTCTCTAGCTGAGAACTCTAATTATTCCTCCTTAAACCTCAGATCCCAGGATTCCATAGGATGGAACCATGGAGATTAAACTGGAATTATAGCACTATAACGGTATAGTGTGAATGGGCCGCATGATACACTGCATAAGGGAAAGATCCTGATCTCTACACCATGGACTGAGAAGCCCAAAGCAATTCAAATCTGATTCACACAAAGATCAAGCAGTAGATTAGAAAACTGTGTGCTTCTCCTTATGAAGAACACTTCCTGGACATTCAAAACAAATTAGAAATGGTGGTGAGGAATGGGAAGGATGAAGATCTATCTCAGCATGTTTCTTGACAGTTTTACAGTCCAAGGAACTTTTTTCTATAGCAAAGCACTTGATTGTGCTTCTTTCTCCCCCAGGTACAGCAGTCCAGGAAGAAGTTTACCACAACTTGAGTGTGCACACTAGTTTTAAATGTTCAATAGTACATAGAGTTATCTCTGTAAAAGCACAGAATTGGCAGGCAGTTTAATCTGATCTCCCACTGTAGGAGAGTAAAGTGAACCCTCCACGTATATTTACATCTGAGACTTCCAGCTATTGCAGTATGTCATATTCTATACATAAATGGCAGCGATATGAATGTGGATGCACTGAAGTGTCCACATGAATGTCACCACCATTTAATAATAATACGAGACACAAGAATTATTGCTATTTGTGGGGGGCGGGATTCTGGAACATAACCACCATAGCTATAGAGGGTCCACTGTATATCTTGGATCAGTGCCATCTTCATTATCACCTAACTCCCATGTCTAGTTTCCTTGGACATGCTTTTGGATTGCATGTGGCACCCTGCCCAGCTTTTAGGGTATGAGTAAGACAATTTCAGAGGGGCTATTCATCCAAGCTCTGACCTCATTATACTCAGCCACCATATGGCTGAATAGGTACAATTAAATTGTTAGTGGAGAAAGAAAGAAGAGTACAGAATACAAAGCAATGCAGGAAATATGGTTTTAAAGACAAGCATGCAAATAGACAAATCTCAGGACCTCAAAATAGACCACACAGGCAAATAACATCTCATTTGCAATTTGATTTCAGATGGCTTTTTTTAACTGCTGGAAAAAATAATATGTGCTTTCTTTCTGTCTTCTCTTCTTCAAGGACTCCAACTGCTTCCATGGCATGTTGAAATGCACACACTCCCATCTTGCACCAATTCTATTAGGGTAGGAAGACCAAAAAACAAAAAAAAAGCTGCCAGTTACATCAAAAAGGCCTCTGGCAGGAAGCAAGAGTTATCTGTTCTTTGATGTTCACTTTCAAGATCAAATAACAGATGTACAGTACTGATCCCAACAAATTCTTTTATTATTTATACCGACTGCATTTTTAGTAGGAAAAGTGAGTGGGCAAGCTGCAGTGACCAAAGAAAGGACAGAATGCTAGGCTGGCCTGGGGTATGGGAGTGTGCTCTGTTTACCATTAATGGCTGTAACCATAGGAGCACACTTAGCCCAAAGCTACTAGCAAATCAAGGAGGAAAGGAGAGGGATATGACATGCACATTTACATAGGAAGCAACCCTTTCCCTTGTGACTGGATTGTGCTCACTGTGTCATTAATCCACTCCTGTTCACCACATCACAGTGATGCCTGATGGGCATTACAAAACTGTGATAGAAAAAGAGAAAAGAGAACACTATATCAGCAGCTTGTGAACCACAATGTCAAAGAGGTTTCTTTAGCATCTGAGCACAACCGCATCACCAGAAATGCTTTCATCCTTCTGACAGCAACTGGCCTATGTTAACAAAGTGAACTAAAAGCCATATTGAGCAGTTTAGTTTGGATACCAGAATACCTGAGGAAACCTACTTTACTCTCAAGAAAGCAATCGGGGGAAACACAGATCACACAACCCCTTTGTTGGCTGCTGGTCCATTTCTGGGCACAATTCAAACTGCTGGTTATGACCAACAACAAAATCCTATACAGCAAAGTTCCAGGTTATCTAAAGGACTGTATCTCTCCATCTAAGCCTGCAAGTGTCTTGAGATCTTCTGATGAGGTCTTTCTCCCTGTTCCACCAAACTCACAGGCCTATTTGGTGGGAACATGGGAGATACCCTTTGTGTAGCTGCTCCCAGGCTCTGGAACCCCCTTCCTAGAGAAGCTAGACTGGGTCCTTGCTTACTATTCTTTCACAGGAGGTGAAGTCTTTCTTGTTTTGGCAGGTCTTTTGAGGGCTAAGTGCTCAGGGGGAAAGGACCTTTCATGTGTTGTGTTGTTCACATTGGTTGTTGTTCTTTTTAATGTTTTGTTTTTAACTGCTTTAAATTTAAATGATAATTAATTACATATTTAACTTTCATTCAATGGGTTTTTTTTTAGCTTTTTTTTTTTAACTTTTATAATCTGTCTTGAGTCCCAGGCTGGGTAAAGGGAGGTATACAGCAAGCCCCCACCTTTTCACACCCTGTTATCTGATGACTCACTCTCTTGAAGCTTCCAGATTAAGGTCAAGATGCATTAGTTCAACAGGGGTTCTGCTCTTTCATCAGTTCTTCTTGCCTATGGAGGCTTGCTTGAAACCACTTGTAGGTGATGCTTGCATAGCCAGCTAGAGCGGCGGGAGTGGAGAAAGGCACTAAGCCGTCTGAGACTTTGCAAGCAGTGTGTGCAGTCAGTCCACGTGAGCTTCTGAAAGTCTTTCGTGCACCCTAAAGTACAGTATGAAGGTTCTACTTTTCAACCATTTCATTTTCTGACAGTGCTCCATTCCCTAACCTGTCAAATAAGTGAAGGAAGCCTGTATAAATGGAAGACAAAGAAGAAGATTAAGAAGGAGGAGTCATGAATGAGAATGGGAAACCCTATGTAACCCTAAGATTTATTAGTCTAGAACTGGAAGAAAGCTCAGCACAGACAGAACTGGTAAAAGAACAATCTGTTGTTTTTATCGTTACATTTATATCTACCCTGCCTTTTCCCAGTTTGTACTAAAAGCAGCTTACAACAAATTAAAAAGTGCATAATTAACAATTCACAAAAGTTAAAAAGAGATTAAACAATCAAAAATATTAAAACCAGATTAAAATATACATCACTAAAGACATATAGACACACTTACACATATTCCAACCAACAATTAGCAAGATACAGCACTTTGTTTAACTGAGACAGGCCTTATTCAATCACTCATCAAATGCCGGTTGAAACAGGAAAGTATTTATAATGTAGCAGGAACTAACAAATTAAGTTTGATTACTAACATTTTATTGCGATCCACGGTATAACAAATAGAGGAAATATTAATAATTGTAATCCAGAAAGGAAAGGAAGAAGAAGTAACATTGCATGTAAACATTGCAGAGATAATTGTTTGTTTTATTTGCTGAAACTTTAATAAAATTATATATAAAAAAAAAGAAACAGGAAAGTATTTACTTGTCTGTGAAAAAGAAAGTAGTGGGTGTGCCAGTCTGACTGCTCTACGAAGTTCTTTGGGGATAACCACCGAGAAGGCCCTATCTTGTGTTCCCACCAGATGCACCTGTAAGGGTGGTGGGACAAAGAGAACGGCCTCCCCAACAGATCTCACAGCACAGCCAGGTTTGTAATGGAGAATACGATTCTTAAAACAATGTGGACCTGAGCCGTAAAGGGCTTTATAGGTCAAAAACAACACTTTTAATTGTGTCTTGAAACAGGCCAGCAGCCAGTGGAACTGTTGCAACAAGAGAGGTGTGTGTTCCCTGTAGCCATTCCCAGTTAGCAATCTGGCCACTGCTCTTTGGATCAGTTCAAATTTCCAAACACTCTTCAAAGACAGCTCCATATAGAGCATATTACAGTAATCAAACAAGGATGTATAGCCATGTTTAAATATTTGAAGGGATGTCATGTTAAGGAGGGAGCGGACTTGTTTTCTGCTGCTCCAGAGACTAGGACGAGGAGCAATGGATTCAGGCTGCAGGAAAGGAGATACCACTTGAACCTCAGGAAGAACTTCCTGACAGTCAGAGCTGTCTGGTAGTGGAATATGCTGCCTCGGAGTGTGATAGAGTCTCCTTCTTTGGAGGTTTTTAGCCAGAGGCTGGATGGCCATCTGTTGGGAATGCTTTGATAGATGTTCCTGCATAGCAGGGGATTGGACTCAATGGCCCCTGGGGTCTCTTCCAATTCTATGATTCTATGAGTCTATGATTCTATGTAGCTACAGCATGTGTCACCATGGCCAGATCTGATGTGTCAAGAACCAGGCACAACTGATATACAAGCTTTAACTGTGCAAATGCACTTCTAGCCACTGCTGAAATCCAACTTACAGGCTCAGAGTTGAATCCAGGAGCAGACTCACTCTCTGAACCTTCAGGGAGATTGTAACCTCATCCCACACAGGCTGACCTGACTGACCAGGAACATCTCTATGTTGTCTGGATTAGGTTTCAACTTGTTCACCTTCATCTGGTCCATCACTGATGATAGGTAGCAATGTAGGAAGAAAACAGCTTCCTTGACTCATGGTGGACAGGAGTGGTAGAGTTGGGTGTCATCCACATATAAAATTCTGGACAACCTCTCCTAAATGTTTCATGTATATGTTAAATAGCATGGGAGACAGAACTGAGCTCTGGGAGACCCCATAAATCAATGGCCAAAGGGTCAAGTAGGAGTCCCCTTAGCACCACCTACTGGGCTCACCCCTCCAGGAAGCAACAAACCCACTGTAACATAGTGCCCCCAAGTCCTATCCCAGCAAGGTGGCCCAGAAGGGTTCCATGGTCGATGGTACTGAAAGCCACTAAGAGCACATCCAGCAGGGACACACTTCCTCTGTGTAGGTCACTATACTTCCCAGTGTAGGTCATCCACCAAGATGACCAAAGTCCTCTCTGTCCTAAAACCAGACCAAAGGAAATTTTCCCATACTATCCTGAAGTCACCCAAGACTTTCTAGAAGCATGTTCAAAGGATCAGGGCCTGTCTTGAAAACTGCAGGCTGAGCTGTGCAAAGCTGCTGATGGAACGATGGGCCAAGAAAGACACTTAGGCTCCATATTCATGAATCCAGGTCATTGAATTGCATTGAAAAAGATCTCTATAATTATAGTGGTGGGATGTTTTTTAACTTATTCCTGGTTAAGATTTTAACCATTTCACTACATATTTGCACTTCACATCTTTCTACTTGGGTAAGAAAACACAAATAAATAAAATACCCTTAGATATGAAAGCATACAGCAAGAGATGTATGAGCCTAATGATTGACACAGCAAAATGGCATGACATTCACCATTGTCCCTGATTATGGGTCTTGTTTATCAACATCTGGCAGATTTTCCCCCCACTAACTTTTAGGGATGGAAAGATTACTTGAAGAACTGGGAAAAACTGGAGAGACGGTTCTTGAGCACCCAGAAATCTGGACAAAAAGAATCCTCCTCAAGCTTCTTTCTCATTTTTGTCTCCATTCCAGCCCTGATTCACTCTTTTCCTGCTCCCTGCTGATGACATCTGCCTGCAGGACCTCTGGAGGACCTCCAAAAGGTCCTGAAGGATGCTTACATCAGGGAGCAGTAGTTTCCCCAGGCCTTCCTGCCCACCCAGCCACTGTGAGTGGGACAGTGCCAGGGCAGAGTGGCTGACAGAGTTCCTCCATCACTTGCTGGCCAATGTTAGAAAAGCATCCTTGCTTGGCTACCCATCCCCACCCCATCCCCACCCCTCCTGTCAGTTATGTGCCTATGCATATAGGAGGCGATGGGCAAGCCAAAAAAGGATTCCCCATCACAAGCTATGCCATATTGACTGGTCTCTCTGCCTCCTCCCCCCAGCACAGGAGTGGCAGGAAAAACAAAGATTATAATATATGCTAAAACCCTAAACTTCAATGCAAGCTGAGCTGCACCCTGTCATTTCCAACATTTTAGATCCATATTCCCATTAGGGAACATGGGAATATAAAGGATATCTAACAGATTTCATAATACCCTCACAGCCTTACAGTTCATTGTTTTCTCCATAGAAAATCCTTGCAGTGGTCATGAAGCTGTAGTGTTAAAACACAAAAGAAATTGTGATAAATAAATTTAAAAGGCTGCTTTACATCAAGTCAGACCAAGGGTCTATCTGTTTCAATCAGTAGTGGCAGATCAGGGCTTGAGGCTGGGGACTTTCTTATCACTTGCAACTTGGTATTGATAGAGACTGAGCCTGGGAACTTCTGTGTGTAAAACATTTATTTTGCCACAGTCTCTTCTTTCCAGCCATAACACCACAGATATTAGAAATTGGCCATATTTCTATGCACCAGAAAAGCATCTGGTGTGGGTGCTGTGGTGGTAATCGTAACAGTATCTGGTCTTATTCAGGGACTCCTTGGTTCCTCCCCTCATCCCCTCCTTTCTGAACCAAGCAGCCTGATCAAGGATCCTGAAGAACCCTCAGTGTCTCCACATTTTGGTTGATCCTTAAAAAATATGTTGTTGCCCAGTTATGGATTTTGTACTGTCACTGGTACTTTCTCGATGTGTTTAAGAGACTCCATGATTTGTTTGCACTGAGGTGTGTTCTCCCTCTGTTGCTATCTTCTCCAAACTCTCAAGGACAAGGCACTGTTTAGAGACACTAACTACACAGCTTGGAAGGGCAGGAAGGTCAAAAATAAACGTTGAGCAATACAAAAATTAAGCCTACTTAAAAAATAAAAAGCTTAACACAACCACACCCCAACATGACCACCACACCTATTCCCAGTGCATCCATGAAAATGTACTATTTCACAATTCTTTTCTACCCATGATTCATTTTAGGTCCTTGGAGGGTTGGGGGAGAGAGAATTGCTAAAACAGCTGGTAATGGAGGAGAGCTGCCAGGGACACCCAGCACCTGGAGAATCAAAGGTTGTCATGCAAGGACTACCAAAGAGAACTCAGATCTGATGCTGTTAAAAAGACAGGGCTTTTGAATACTCGCATAGGGCTGATACAAGGTATTTTCCTGCCTGATGCAAACCAAGATGGCATGCTGTTCCATGTACTAAAGCTGACACCGGTGATGGAATGGCATCTTCCATTCCACCTGAAGGCAACAGGCAAACTTAGGAAGTTTAGGGCAGTCCTTGTGCTCATCGCTCTTTCCTCCAACACCTTTCTGTCTTCGTTCATCCTCTGCCACCTGCACGAATTAGGGATGGGCCAACCAAATTCTCAAATCTTTGGCAGGGATTTGAGATTCAGGAATCCGAATCCCTGTGCCAAAATAGGCAAATGGAAATCCTTTCAAATCCTCCATTCAAGCAGTTTGTTGGAGACGGGAACGCCTGAAAACCTGCAAGACCAGGACATCTGAAAATTTGGGAGACCAGGACATCTGAAAATTTGGGAGACCAGGAGACCTGAAAACTCAGGACAAGGACGGGATCCTGCTCCTCACGTGTTTCCCCACCCAACATGGGCATGGGTGATTGGCCAGCAGACTGGCATAAAGCCTCGCATGCACTGGAGGCAATTTCTCCCTCCTGCTGCCTGTGCCCCTAGTGCTGCCTCCCTCTACAAGGTAATTTTGGGATAGGGATTGGGAGGTTAGAGACAGAGGAGCACAACTGAAAGCATTGCCACTGGAAAGGTTGCAAAGGAGAGCTGGAGAAACACAGACTTTCGGTCTTGGGTTGCAGCAGCATGTCTGTGGTAAACAAAGAATGCCAAAAAACTTGAACTGGGAAAGAATGGGATTCTACTCTAGCTGATTCTATAGGAGGAGTGTGTGTTGCCTACAACAAACAAGGTGAACAGTAGCTGCCTCCAGAATCATTTATTGAGCATGCATTAATCTGTATTATTTTTTTATTTGAGGCTGGAGGGTAAGGATTGGGAATTGTTGAGACAGGCCTAGAGACTTGATTTGAGTGTCCCTTGCAGGACTTGAAGTTAGACAATTGACTGGACTAGAGGCGTGTGTGTGTGTGTGTGTGTGTGTGTTTAAGTGCTTTCTTTGTTGCAGGACTTGACTCTTGAGACTGCAGAGTGCAGAATTGAGATTGGACTAGAGGCTATTTGTTTGTTTGTGTGTTTTAAGTGCCTTCCTTGTTGCAGGACTTGAGATGTGACTGGAAGGTACAGTCTTCTTGAGATTTCAAGGACAGCTTTGCATCACTCCCTTGCAAAGCTCTTTCATACACAATTCTGGGGTAGGTGTCATAGCCTTCTCTGCCAAAGTGTGCTGGCGCATGATCAAACTACAAGCCCCAGGATGCCAGAAGGAGCTATGCAAGGAAAAGCTAGTTTTGACCTGGATTATCTCTGTACTATAAATATGTGGCCCTGTCCACACAGGCAGGAAAATGTGGGATTAATCCACATTTTCCTGCCTGTGTAGAAAGGGCCTTCATGTCATTTTCAATCTGGGGAGATCCTGAGGCAAAACTATGATAATTGCCCTGGCCAGATATCTTCAGAGGGAGGTTTGCCTTTGCCTAGGCTTTTGCTAAGGCTGATTATCCTTCTTTCCCAAGATTATCCTTCTTTCTCTTGCTTTTTAAACCTTTTTTTAAAAAAAGGTTCGAAAGATTCGAGATTCGTGAGATTCGTGGATTCCCAGAACCTTCTAGAGATTCAGATCCGGATTCAGAAAATTCTGGATTCGTCCCATCCCTAGCACGAATCCAAAGCCCTTTTGGACTCACAACATATGCAAGGGTCTCTCTATGAATGTTTTCCTGTGTACATAACTGGAGTGGACAATGGTTTGAAAGGATGCAGGAGACAGTCACATGCGCAATGGAATATGTGTATCACCAATGGACTCCTGCATTGGACTGATGCCTGCTGTTATTGTACAATTGGTACAATGGCACAGTTGGTTTCAACTAAATACAATTGGAGCTTGTGAGGATCCGAACTTGGTGTACTTTACCTTTAGTACACAAGATCATACAGTGGTGACGCATAGCTCATAGAAAGGCAACTTGTAAGGAACCACCAAGAACTCATAAGATTGATGCAGTGACAAGATAAGGAGTGGCTAATGGGGCAGAAACAACAGTGTCAATAGCTCCATGAAAGTCTTTGAAGTTGGGCCTCAAGCTGTATGCGTCAAACTCATGCCTGACTGTTCTAACATTTTCAGCCATTTTCCGCTCTCTTCCCAATATGTATCTAAAGCCTTTTTGTTGCTGTTGTAATGTACCTTGAAGTCATTTCTGACTTACAGTGTCCCTAAGGCAAATCTATCATGGGGCTTTCTTGGCAAGATTTGTTCAGAGTGGGGGTTTGCCTCTGCCTTCCTCTGAGTCTGGGCAAATATGATTTGCTCAAGATGTGATTTCTACAGCAGGTTTCCATGGTGGAGCAAGGATCTGAACCCTGGTCTCCCAATATCCTAGGGCAACAGTCAGATCCCTAGCCATGTAACAAACAAATTGATCATGTGGTAAAACTGTTAGCAAGCTGTGTTATTTATTATATCAAATACAAAAAATATTTATGATATCAAACACAAAAAATTTTACCTTGCTAGAAAACTCTCCCCACACAAATGTTCTAGGGATAATAAGAGGATAAAAACAGACCCCCACCATATTTTATTATCACTATTATTATTAATAATAATTATTATTATTTCATATACTGGGGAACTTTCAGTCCTTTGATCCTGTCACCTACAGTGCTACAGTCCAAGAGCAAGACCTACCACATGATCCATCACATTTCAAAGGGAAGCCTTAAAATATGAATAAAATAGTTTCACTTCAGAGAGTCTGCATGGTACTGGTTTCAGCACTGGACTACAACCTTGGAGAACAGAGTTCAATTCCCCACTTGGACATGGAAACCCACTGGGTGACCTTGGGCACATCATACACTCTCAGCCCCAGAAAGGTCTGTGATAGTTTCACTTAGGATCACAATAAGTCAGAAATGACCTGAAGACAAACAGCAACAACAAAAGTTTCACTTCATAGATTCAAGGTCTCACACATTTCTAAAATGTCTTGGCCTTTCATGTTCTGTAACAAACAAAAACTAGGAGGGGGCAGAAACATGGCAATGGTGAGTGGTTCCACTAATCTATTTAGTACACATTTAAGTTTCTAAACCTCTAGGCATCTAGCTATTAGAAACCAATACTGGCACTGTCTTATTAAGCAAATATCAAGCACAATTAAGCCAAGAAGCTAATCTACTTTCCAAAAGTTTACCTTCTGCACTCTTAGGATTGACTGAACTATGACAAATTTATCATGACGTATATTTTCATGATCACAGTCCACTTTGTCAGATGTATGAGGCATAATTCTTAACTGTCAGCCATGTATAATTGAGGTTGAATTATCTCTAACTAATTTAAACACACAGTGTGTGAGCTGGAGATTGTCTCTTCCATTATCATTCTCTTTACAGAGGGGGACAGTCTGAATCTGAGAACCTCCTCAGTGCATGGAAGTGTTCAACATGACTCCGAACACTGGAAAATTAGGGTACAGAAACACTTAGAAAGCCTTTGCCTCAGAAAAGGGAGTGTGGCACTCCTCCCTCTTCAGATGTTTATTTAAAACAAAACACCTGAGTAGGGCTAGGCCCACATGAAGGTGAGTAGGCACAGACAAATGGAACAGATTCTATATGGAACTAAGAATGCGTTTGCACATTTTCTTTACAGAGAATAAAGTGAGACTTCTCTACAGAGAATTCTTTACAGAGAATAAAGTGAGATTAGCACTTGTACCCCAAAAATCAAGACCTCCTTTTTCTCCAATGAGCATGAAAACCCTGTTTCCCAGGTTTTCTCTCCTAAAAGTCCACACTGCTTCAGGCCAGTGGGAGGCATAAGGAGGCTGATTTCCACACCTGTCACATCAACATCAATCAAGCAGCTTTCCCCACCCACGCATTATCTATCACTAACTCTGTGTAGGGGCCACCACAGTTCCATGTAAAGTCAATCAGGCTCAATCCCACTGAAATCAGTGGTTCTAAATATGTTGAACTTTACATTGGGTTGGTGCCTAAATGTCATTTGCAGTTCAATTACTGCTGAAATCCCAAATATACCTTCCTGAAACAAATGTCACTGAATAAACATCAGCTGCTGCCTGAGACAGCCACTTGACCCTAATGTCTAATGGCAGGGTCAGCCCTGGATCCTGAGCTGTTGATATTGGCCTGTGGAAAGTGAAACTGTTAATCTATAGCTGACTAAAGCCTGATGGCTCAGTACTCTTGGGTCCCCATTCTCAGCCCTAAACAAACTCTATTTTGGACTATAGGTGTCTCCTGCCTTAATCAGCTTCAGTATCCTGGGCATTATTCCTATCAGAAGGGAACTATCCAAGTTCTATCAACTCAAGGAGCCACATTAAAAAGTCTTCATAAACAAATATAATCTGCCCTTTTAGAAGCTCAAATCTTTCTCAACCTGCCCTACTATACTTAGAATTTGCCAGATCAGGGTAATCTCTTAAATCCTGAAATCTCAGATCCAAAATCTGAGACCTTTGGATGATCTTCTGTGACATCACACTGGAGTCAGCTTGGAGGTGTACACCTGAAAGGTGGATGTTCAACCTCTGTTTAAAACCTTCTTCATTGGAACTTTTAAAACAGAGATTGGATGCCCACACCTCAAGGGTACTTCAGCGGTGGATTTTAGTGAAGGTTGGACTAGATGGGGGGAGTTTCTTCTCCCTTTATGAATTTCCAATTCTATGTTGCAGATTTGCAGATGACATCAAATTGGAGGGGTAGCTAATAGCTGCATGGTGCAGTGGTCTGAGCATTGGAATATGAGTCTAGAGATTGGAGACCAGGGTTCAATTCCCTGCTCAGTCATAGAATCATAGAAATGTAGAGTTGGAAGAGACCACACATGCCATCCAGTCCAACCCCTGCCATGCAGAAACACCCTCAAAGCACTCCTGACAGATGGCCATCCAGCTTCTGCTTAAAAACCTCCAAAGAAGGAGACTCCACTACACTCCGAAGCAGCACACTCCACTGCCGGACAGCCCTGACTGTCAGGAAGTTCTTCCTGAGGTTCAGATGGAATCTCCTTTCCTGTAGCTTGAATCCATTGCACCTTGTCCTGGTCTCTGGAGCAGCAGAAAACAAGCCCTCTCCTTCCTCTACATGGCATCCCTTCAAATATTTAAACATAGCTATCATGTCCCCTCTTAACCTTCTCTTCTGCAGACTAAACATACCCAGCTCTCTAAGTCTATCCTCATAGGGCATGGCTTCCAGGCCTCTCACCATTTTGGTCGCCCTCCTCTGGACTTGCTCCAGCTTGACCATGTCCTTCTTGAATTGGGGTGCCCAGAACTGGACACAGTATTCAAGATGAGGTCTAACCAAAGCAGAGTAGAGTGGTACCAGTACTTCCCTCGATCTAGACACCATACTCCTATTGATGCAGCCAAGAATTGCATTGGCTTTCTTGGCTGCCGCATCACACTGCTGACTCATGTTCAGCTTGTGGTCTATTAAGACTCCTAGATCCCTTTCACACGTACTGCTATCCAGCCACATGTCCCCCATCCTATATTTCTGTATTCCATTTTTTCTACCTAAGTGTAGGACCTTACACTTCTTTCTGTTGAATTTCATTTTGTTAGCCTTGGCCCAGCTCTCCAATCTATCCAGGTCATTTTGAATTTTGATCCTGTCCTCTGGTGTATTAGCAACCCCTCCCAATTTGGTGTCATCTGCAAATTTGATGAGCATGCCCTCTATTCCTTCATCCAAGTCGTTGATAAAAATATTGAACAGCATTGGGCCCAGGACAGAACCCTGTGGCACCCCACTAGTCACTTCTCTCCAAGATGAAAAGCAGCCATTTGTGATCACTCTTTGGGTTCGGCCGGTCAACCAGTTACAGATCCACCTGACAGTAGCCCTGTCCAGCCCACATTTTACCAGCTTCTTTGCAAGAATGTCATGGGGAACTTCGTCAAAGGCCTTACTGAAATCGAGATATGCTACATGGAGAGCAATCCCTCCATCTATCAAGCTAGTAACTCTATCATAAAAAGAGATAAGATTAGTCTGGCATGACTCATCTTTGAGAAATCCATGTCGACTTCTCGTGATTACCACGTTGCTTTCTAAGTGATTAGAACCTGACTGCTTAATGATCTGCTCCAGGATCTTTCCGGGTACTGATGTCAGGCTGACTGGGCGATAATTATTTGGGTCCTCTTTTTTTCCCTTCTTGAAGATGGGGACAACATTTGCCCTCTTCCAGTCTGCTGGAACTTCTCCTGTTTTCCAAGATTTCTCAAAGATTATAGCCAGTGGTTCCGAAATGACCTCTGCCAGCTCTTTTAATATCCTAGGATGCAATTCATCTGGCCCTGGAGACTTGAATTCATCCAGTGTGACCAGATATTCCTGTACCACCTCTCTACCTATTATGTGCCTCATTTCCCCTTCCTCACCTGCTCCCCAACCGCCAGGTTGAGTGCTTGTATCCTTCTGGGAAAAAACTGAGGCAAAGAAGGTGTTAAGTAGTTCTGCCTTTCCTCTTCCTCCTGTTAGTAATTCGCCATCTTCTCTGCACAGCGACCCTATCGTCTCCTTCTTTTTTCTTTTGCTGCGGACATATTTTAAAAAGCCCTTTTTATTGTTTTTAATGTCTCTGGCCAGCCTAAGTTCATTCTGTGCTTTAGCCTTTCTGACCTCCTCCCTACATCTCCTGGCTACTTGCTTAAATTCTTCTTTGGTGGTTTCCCCCTTCTTCCATTTTCTGTACATGTTTCTCTTAACACTTAGCTCAACTGAGAGTTCTTTAGTCAACCATTCTGGTTTCTTCAGATGCCTTCCATTTTTTCTCCTTATTGGCACAGTTTTAGACTGTGCCTTCAGTATCTCCCTTTTAAGGAACTCCCATGCCTCCTGAACTCCTTTCCCTTTCACTATTCTTGACTACGGAATTCCAGCCAGCAGCTCCCTAACTTTACAGAAGTCCACTTTTTTAAAATCTAAGATGAGTGTCTGGCTACACTTATCTTCTCCTTCCCACTGAATGCCAAATTCCAATAGGGCATGGTCACTCCCCCCTAAAGATCCAACCATTTCTACCTCATTAACAAGATCATCTCTGTTGGTCAGGATCAGATCTAGAATATTTGACCCCCTTGTGGCCTTTTCCACCTTCTGGACCATGAAATTGTCTGCAAGACAAGAAAGAAACTTGCTGGACCTTGCTGTCTTGGCAGAGTTTGACTGCCAACATATATCCGGGTAATTGAAATCTCCTATTATTACTGTATCTCTCCTTTTTGAATGTGCAGTCATTTGGTTGAGGAAGGCGTCATCAAAGTCCTCACTCTGGGTTGGAGGTCTGTAGTAAACCCCCACCAGAATATCCCTATTGTTTCTCGCTCCCTTAATTCTTACCCAGATGTTCTCGAGCTGGCTTTCTGGGTTTAAGTCCCGGATCTCTTCACAGGTGAAAACATCCTTGACATACAAGGCTACTCCTCCTCCTTTCTTGTTTGGTCTATTTTTACAAAATAGGCTATATCCCTCTATTCCTATATTCCAATCATGAGACTCATCCCACCAGGTCTCAGTGATGCCTATCAAATCATATTTATTTTGTTGTACTAGGAGTTCAAGTTCATCTTGCTTGTTTCCCATACTCTGTGCATTAGTGTAGAAACTCTTAAGTCCCCAGGCCCACTAGGTGACCTTGGACACATAACGGACTCTCGGCTTCAGAAAACCCCATGATGGGTTCACTTTATGGTCACCATAAGTCAGAAATGACTTGAAGGCGCACAACAACAGACAACAACTGTGAATACCCCAGAGAACAGGTTCAGAATTCAAAATGACCTTAACAGATTAGGGAGTTTAGCCAAAGCTAATAAAATTAATTTCGGTCAGAAAAAATGTAAGATACTATACTTAGACAGAAAAAATGAAATGCACAGATATAGGATGGGTGACACCTGACTTGACTATAGTACATGTGAAAGGGATCTAGGAATCTTAGCAGACCACAAGCTGAATATGAGTCAGCAGTACAATATGGCCACTTAAAAAGCCAATGCAATTTTAGGCTGCATTAATAGGAGTATAATATCTAGGTCAAGGGAAGTAGCACTCTATTCTGCTTTGGTCAGACCTCACCTGGAGTATTGTGTCCAGTTCTGGGCACTACAATTCAAGAAGGATATTGACAAGCTGGAATATGTCCAGAGAAAGGTGACCAAAATGGTAGAAGGCCAGGAAGCTCTGCCCTATAAGCAGTAGCTTAGGGAGCTGGGCATGTTTAGCCTGGTTAAGAGGTGATATGACAGGTATGTTTAAATAGCTAGAGGGATATCATATGGAAGATGGAAGAAGCCTGTTTCATGCTGCTCCAGAGACCAGGACATGGAGCAATGGATTCAAACTACAAGAAAGAAGATCCAACCTAAGCATTAGAAAGAACTTTCTGATGGTAAGAACAACTCAACAGTGGAATACACACTGCCTGAGAGTGTGGTGGAAACTATTTCTTTTGAGGTTTTTAAACAGGAGCCGATGGCCATCTTTTGGGAGTGCATGGCATAGCGTTGGACTGGGTGGCCCTTGTGGTCTCTTCTAATTCTGTGATTTGATGAGAGTACACTATTCAGACAAGAAACACCAAATCTAAGATATTAAGAGTACATACACACTTCTCAAGGCACTACTCACACTCTGAGATTCCACCCTCTAACCTTACGGACCATAGAAGAAGGGCCAGAACCTGAGATCTGGGAATGCTAACTACTATCCCCAGGCCCATCCAAATTAATTGAGACAGTTTAGTTCAGGATGTAACTGTAAGCAAGGTTTTATAATCCACATAAACTCTTAACTATATCCAAACACATATTTTTGCAAAATACATGGCTCTTGGGTATTTGGCTCTTCTTTCTATACCACATGGGCTGACCTTTACAATCTACCATCTTATCTAGAGTGCAAATAATAAACAGAGATAGATCTACAGTCATTTTGCGTTTGCCCAACCCATTCATCAGGAATCATGATTCCTAGTTACCCTTTGTCCTGCAAGGGATTTCCTGATACCAATCAGGAAAAAGAGGCTGAGAAATATACATTTTTTTTAGAGAACCAGGGCAGTTGTAATAATAAAAAAAAACTTTTCCAAGATGTGGGTCTGACTTTCTACAGGAGGGGTGCTAATCATGTGGTGTTTCAGATAATGCTGCACTGAATGTCCCAACAGTTGTCAACACTGGTTGTGCAGGCTAGGGCTGATAGGATCTCTAGTTTAAACAGTTACTACAATGGCAATACTACAAGAGAACTGATCTGCCCACAGGCAATTTATATAACATTTATATAACATAAAACCAAGTAGTATGTATGCATAGCTGTGTTGGATTTACCAGTAGGACTCCTACATGCAAGTCTCTGTACTTGTAAGGTTCCATTTTCCCCCCATCTACAATATTATAGCTACTGTGGTAAGTGTAATAAAGTCTCCTTTACTCCCTTGTGTGTAGTAACACGAGGTGGTTGTTAAAGTTGTTGTGTCCCTACAAGGCATTCTGAGGCCATTTCTGCACGAGGCTGTTACAGCATGATGATTCCACTTTTAACATCCTATGGAATCCTGGGGTTTGCAGTTTAGGGAGGGGTCGGCTGGCCCCTCCCTAAACTGCAAACCCCAGGATTGCATAGGATGTTGACAGTGGAATCATCGCGCTATGAGAGTGTGGTGCAGCAATGGCCTGACTTATGGTGACCTTACGGCAAACCTATCAGGGGATTCTCTTGGCAAGATTTGTTCTGAGGGTGAGAGAGTGTGACTTGCCCAAGGTTACGCAGTGGGTTGTCATGGCTGAGTGAGGATTCAAACCCTGGTCTCTGAAGTCAAACCACTACACCATAGTTGGCTCTCAGTAACAAGAGTACCCTTCTAGAAACTACTCAATGGGTTATTGTTTTAAAACTCATTAACTTTGAGGGAGGGGGGGAAACAATGGCAGAGGGTTGATGGGCTCAACATCTTCTTAGCAAGCAAGAATTAAACAGCTTTCCCCACAGCAGAGTTTCACTGATGGAAGTAAATTGCCTCTGCTAAGTTTCTGCCTGTCACACAGCTGCTAAGGGAACTCTGTAACTGACAGAGGACAAGTAGGGAGTTACACAACTGATCCCACATGCCAGCATCTTTGGGACTGTCAGCTTTAACACATGAACACGCACCTTCTCTGCTCTTTCACCTTTAGGAGCAGCCAAACAAACACTGAAGCTGACACAGGTGACACGTCTCTCATCGCTTCAATCGCTAGACCAGGAAAAGCATCCCCTGCCAAGTTTCCATGGCTCAGGCCACTCTTGGAAGCCCTGGAGCAGGCCCTGTGCGAAGGCAGCGACCCTGGCAAAGAAACAAACAGGAATTCAACAGCTGCAGATTCAACTCCAACCTCCCCCCCGCCGCCACCAGTATAGAAGTGCAGCTGTGGCGCTTCAGCAGTGAACTTCTGCCTGGTCCAAAGCAAGCGGA
Source organism: Ctenosaura bakeri (assembly GCA_948474755.1). Classification (NCBI taxonomy): domain Eukaryota; kingdom Metazoa; phylum Chordata; class Lepidosauria; order Squamata; family Iguanidae; genus Ctenosaura; species Ctenosaura bakeri. The sequence goes on along the minus strand of CAOLHI010000464.1, from coordinate 79,896 downwards.
GGTATGCAGAGCAACAACGCTTCTCTTGGGAAGGGAAGAGCATAATTAACAGAACAGAAGCAGGTTCCAAGGCTGACACTCATCGCAATAAAGATTAGTCAATAAATTAATCCTATTACTGAACGCATGCGAGTCCTCTACCCTCTTAGCGATCCGGAAAAGACCCCCCTACGCGGAAGGCTCAGGCCATTTCCGCACGAGACTGTTATAGCGCTATTATTCCACTTTCAACATCCGATAGGATCCTGGGGTTTGCAGTTTAGGGAGGGACCTTTGAGGATCCCAGGAATCCACAGGACGTGGACAGAGGAACAACAGCGCTATAACAGTCTCGTGCGGAAATAGCCTCAGTCCCCTCGAGCGCGTTTCTCAAGACACGATCAACACCCACGCATTCCAATGGCCATTTCTTCCAGCGCGTTTCCTTCCACCTACCTAGCTTGTCGGTAAAATAAACTCAGATGTCCCGGGGGGGGGGGGAACCTCCGTGAGTCGGGGGGCAGCAAGAGCCACTTAAACCTCTTGGTGGGGGGGCAACTTTCCAGCCCAGCCGCCTTTCCACCGTGGTTTAGAAAGATTTCCGCGGGAAGCTCAAGCTACTCATCCTGAGGGTTCTGCCCGCGGGAGGGAGGGAGGGAGGGAGAACGGAGACCCCTCTTGGGAAAAGAAAAACGGTTGCCCGTTTTTCTGCCACCACTACCTGGTCGCTCTGATCCGGAGGAGGCGCGCAAGTGGAGCAGCCAGCAATCCGAAGGGAGCGGGAAGGAGGCGTCGCTCTCAACCCGGAAATGCCTGAAGACGGGCTCCTCAGGGCCAGAAACCGGGGAAAGGCGAACTCTTCCTCGAACTTTTATCTTCCTGAGGAGAAGAGCAGCCGTTCTCCGCCGCCGCTTTCCGACAGGTGTAGAGCAAGGGAGGCGAGGCGGCGCTGCGCCTCCAGGAGCCGCTGTCGCCCGGGGGCGGCGTTGGAGCCGGGAGGCCGGAGGGGCGGCCGGTCGCCAATCAGAGAGGGCCGCTCGCCACACGCGTCCTGCCGGCGAGCGCCTGCTCGTTCGCCCAGCCGACCCGGCGCTGCGTTTGTGGGGGTGGCCGCTTGTCCAGCCGCCTCGGAGGGGCGCCAAGGAAGAGCTCGTGTATGGGCCACCCGAGTGAGAAGTGGGAGGGGAGGCAGAAAGAGAGGCTCCGGGAGGGAACGTCTCTGAAAGCCGGCCGGCCTCGAAGCAACCGCCCGCCTGCGTCAACCTATTGCTTTTTCCACCCCGGGGGCGACGGAATGCGGTGGCCGAGGGAGCGGTTGGCTAATCGGAAGGCCGGGGAATTCCGGGCGGATCGAAGAAGGCAGGGCTCCCGAACGTTCGCCGGGCTTGCCCGCCCCGCCGGCCTCGGAAGGGACTTCAGGCTCTCAGCCGACGAGCCGTAAGCCTCCGTCAGGGCGGCCTCAAGGCGTTCCGCTGCCTGAGGCCAAAGAACAAACGCAGCGGTTCCTCTTGACTTGGCGCCCGGTGGGTGGAGACGCGCCGCCGTCCAGGTGCGCAGCGCCCAAAGCGGGGCGCGCGCTCTCTTCCCGCGAGGCAGAAAGAAGTTCTACGGACCCCCCTCCCCCACGCTGGCGCTGTAGTAGGCACGAGAAGGGAACCGTTGGGCGCCCCTTCTGCTGGAATAATATACCTGAAAGGGGTTCCTCACGCTGCCTAGTGCTCGGGCAGAGAATGTACTAAGCGTTTACTAGATACCGCCTTCTTCCTTGAAGGACTTTTGTTTGTCTTGTTAACTGTCAAAGTTAATGATTTGTCTAAATTCAGTGTTATAAAAGTGCCCTGAATGCAGTCACTGGGGCCATTTCCGCACTGGACGGTTATAGTGCTCTTATTCCACTTTCAACCTCCTATGGAATCCTGGGGCTTGCAGTTTAGGGAGGGCCCTTCCCTAAACTGCAAACCCTAGAATTCCGTAGGATGTTGAAAGTGAAATAAGAGCACTATAACAGTCCAGTGCGGAAATGGCCTAGAACAACTGCCAGCTGATCAATTGTATGATCCATGTGGAGATTATTATTATTATTATTATTTATTTTTGAGGCATTCTTCATAAATGTAAGCATAATTGCAGTTGGTAACATTGTATAGATGTGTGTGTGTGTGTGTGTAATAAATAAACTCAAGAGAGTAATGGCCCTCTATAGGTTTTCGTTATAATTCATAAAGTTCTGGAAATTAAAAGTCAAAAGGGTCCTGTGTTGTTTCTACAAGCATACATTAAAACTACACAAGTGGTATGAAATTTTAATGTGATGCCATTTTTTCATCGTAGTGGTGTAAACAGCCTCCTCAGCAAGCTATCTCTTAAATAGCTCAAGTATAACAAGGGCCATTTCCGCACTACACTCTTACAGCGCGATTATTCCACTTTCAACATCCTATGGAACCCCGGGGTGGTGCAGAAATGGCCAAGAATGGACAGCAGTTTAACAGTGCAGTGCCTTAGCAGATTGGGAAGGGACTGGAGAACAGAAGGGAAGCGTCACTGAACTGAATGGGATTTGAACTGGATTTTCACGTGACCGTTCTGTTAGGATCACTTAAAGGCTTCTTGTGCTCATTCTCTCTCTAGAGAACACTCTCCTGATGTTTACCAAATCCTTTAGAACTTCAGGTTTTAGAAAAATTCTACCCAGTTGGTATATCTACAGCTGCCCAAAACTGAACAATCATTTGTTCTGGTGTGGGATTGATGGGGAGTAGCATGCCCAGTGTTATGTCATGGATGCAGGACTGAAGTTTCACAGGCAATCTTTACCAGCTTTAACAGGATGATCAGATTATCATCATTACATGGCCCGTTATTAAAAACCCCTTTCACCTTATGTTTTATAACTCTGTAAGCTTGTTAAGATACAGATCACATGTTATCAACCCCCACCATATAGCTTTTCAATATAATAGTCCCCTTTTCTAGATTCTGCTCTTTTACTGCAAGACCTGTGGCTTCTCAGCCTTCTCTTCTTATTCATTCACTCCCTCTGCTAGTAGGCCAAGCCTGGTCTACAGTTCAGCCATACTGCTTAAATTTTGGAAGGATAGGGCTGTCTTCTTTTTATCTGTCATTGCATATGCCCCTTGGACCAGACGCACTCTACCCTTGAGGGGTGCTGCTTCTTAAGTTACCTGCACATGAGACAATATGAACAGATTTGTAATCAATGCCCTTGTGATATCACAAAGACTTCATTTGTTGTCCATTTTTGCCTTTTTGTCCGCACTTTTCAAGCTGCCGGACTCATTGTTCAAGCATTGTAAAATATCTGGAGATAAGCTAGGATGCTTGTTAAGATTCTCCTGGTGACACAATAACTTGAGGATATGTGATGTAGAACTTGATTATATGAACAGATGCACTGAAGTTTGTTCACTAATGCATTCTACCCACTCAGGTTTAGAAGGCTTCTGGAGTAAGATTTTTTTTCCCTTTAGACTTGAACATCTAGAGTAGAAGAGCAAGCTTAAGTTTTGCACCTGATTCCACAGTTCTTTTCCTAACCTTCCCTCAGCATAGCATTGCATATTTTGGCTTGGGTTCATAACAGACTGGCTTATTTTGAGTCAGATGTCTAGCTCAGCATTGTCTATCTCAAGTGGCAGTAGCTCTCTTATGGTTTCCAAGGGGAATATTTTGTGGCCCTACTTAGAAATGCGAGGGACTCCCATGTAATGAAAACAAGACTTTCTATAATGATTTAAGAAGGGCTATAGAGATAGATTCAACTGGGAAAATTGATGTCTGGAAGCAGGGAGGGTTTTTTTGTTGAAAATTTTAATACAAAATTAAAAAAAAAAAGAAGGGCTATAGAGAGTCAATTATATGAAGAGGTCTGCATCATGGGTGACTTCAATGGTGTGGTGGACCCGAAAATTGATAGAAGTTCCCTACCATCTTTGAAAAGATCAAAAGGGAAACTGATGGTGGATTTTTTTCAACTGGTGGAAGAATTTCAACTTTTAGATGTGTGGAGGACCAAACACCTTAATGTTAGAGATTTTACCTTTTTTTCCAATTGACATCAGTCATGGCCAAGAATTGACCTTATATGGCTATCTAGGAATCTACGGGGAAACATTAAAAAAGCACAGATTCTAAATAAGACTTTTAGTGATCACGACCCAGTAACTCTACTCCTCAAAGGGCAAAGTAAAAGAAGAAACTGGAAACTAAATGAAGCTTTCCTAATGCAGAATGAGACAGTAGTATCATGCAAAACAGAACTGCAAGAATTTTTCAAGACGAATTTGAACAATGAAGTAGAAATCAGAGTAGTATGGGAAGCACTCAAAGCAGTGTTTTGAGGGTTTTTAATTCAGAAAAATATTGAGTATAAAAGGAGACAGAAGAAGAAAATTGATGACATAATGGAGAAGATTAAGGACTCAGAAGCAAAATTTAAAAATAACCCTTGAGACAAAGAGATGATACTGAATATAAAATTGTTACAAAAACAGTTGTTGAAAAAAGATCCTTTCTCAGGACACTTCCAACAGGTATCTTTACCATTCTTACTCATCTTCGATATTTGCACCGGTGTACAATACCATCGGAAGAACATCTTGTAGTAATTAATTTTCCTATGATCCCGGAGATATACTTATTAAATATAATTGAAGACAAATATTTTAAGAAAAGTCTAGAGAAAAAAATGTTGATATATATGGTGACAGCAGCTAGATTGGTCTATGTCCGATTCTGGAAGTCTAAAGAAACACCTAGAATAGATGATTGGTTGTGGAAATTATTCGAACTATGGGAAATGGATGAATTGACTTCTAGAATTAGGGACAGACCAAGAAAGCAAATAGAGGAGGAGTGGAGTCTAGTGAAACCCCTCTGGGAAAACCATTGGGGTGAAAGGAGTTAAATACAGGTTTGTAAAATACGAGATTCGGAAAATGACAATGTAAATAAATAATATAACTGTATAATAGAGACAGTGGTATATAACAAGGTATATTAAGATGAGTTGGCGGTTTATAAGTAAGTTGGATTGGTTCACAAATAATGGGAAGATAAATAAGGGAAGGTGGGTATGTGTTTGTAAAAAAATTGTGAAAGAATGTTTTGTTTGGAAAGATTGTAAAGGAGATAACATTAAGAAATAATGTGTGTTTTATGTTTATTGTATATTTTTTATTTTGTTGAAATAAAAAAATAATAAAAAAAAACACAAAAACAGTTGTTGATGCTTACAGTGGAACAAATCGGAAAAAAAGATTCACTTTTTTAAACAAAAACAATTTGAACATGCAAACAAACCTGGATGCTGGTTGGCGTACAAGATTTGGAAGGAGAAAAAAAAAGAGGTTAATTTTTCAGATTAAGGAAGGAGATCACATAATTACAGATATTAGAGAAATACAGAAAATGCTTTGTAATTATTTTCAAAATTTGTATCAGACCAGTACCCTGAAAGTTATACCTGACATGAAGAAGTATCTCCATTCTCAAATCCTTCCAAAAATATCTCAGGAATTCTGTGAGATGTTGAATAAACCGATTTCTATTAATGAGATTAATGAGGCGATAGTGTGAAACCCAACAAAGCTCCAGGCCCAGATGGTTTAACTGCCAGTTTTTACAAGCATTTTAAAGAACAATTTATGAAACCCATGCAAGTAATGATGAATTCTGCAATGGATGCAGGATCAATTCTAAGAAGCTGGATAGAAGCAAATATAACATTGATTCCAAAGAGTCAACCTACTGTTCCAACATGTAAAGATTTTTTACCTATTTCACTCCTAAATGTGGACTATAAAATTTTTACATCTATTTTAGCAAACCGTTTGAAGAAGGTTTTACCAGATTACGTACATGAAGACCAGAGTGGTTTTATTCCAGGAAGACAGATGAGATCCAACATGCAAACAGTGCTTGATATATTAGAATTTTGAGTCACACAATGAAAAAAAAGGTGCTCTCATTTTTCTTGATGCAGAGAAGGCCTTTGATAATGTAAATTGGTCTTTTCTCATAAAAGTTATTTAAAGTATGGAATTTGGTGAGACCTTTACAAATTGGATAAAGGCAATTTATATGAAACAAAAGACCTGTATACTTATTAATGGTGACTCTCGAGAAAGTATCTCAGTCTCAGAAGGAACTTGACAAGGTTGTCAACTGCATCCTTTGTTATTCATATTGGTGTTGGAGGTTTTTCTAAGACAACTAAAGAGAGAAGATTCTATCCAAGGAGTTAAGATTGGGCAAGATCAATTTAAATATAAGGCCTTCCCGGATAATGTGGTACTTTTTCTACTGCAAATTCCTAGAGTTAACAAACTTTTAAACAAATTTGGCCAGCTGGCAGGTTTTAAAATTAATAAAGCAAAAACTAAGATTCTTTTGAAGAATGTAAAACCCTGTGAGAAAGAATTGATTGAAAGGAAAGCAGGTAGTCATTGTGTCCAAAAAGTGAAATATCTAGGAATGGAACTGACCAACAATAATAATCATTTGTTCAAGAATAATTATCAAAGGACTTGTGCTCAGATTCAAAGAAATTGGAAATGTGGAAAAAGTTGGACCTCTCTATAACGGGTAGAATTTCAGTCATAAGAATGAGTGTACTTCCCAAAATACTTTTTCTGTTTCTGACGGTTCCAGTTACAATCCCCAGGAAGTGGCTCCAATGATGTAAAAAAGACCTTTCTAAATTTATTTGGAATGGGAAAAAACCAAGACTGAAATACAAATGGATGATGGATACAAGACGTAGAGGAGGCTTTGCAGTACCAGACTAGACTAGCCTGGATGAAACCATGGATCTTGTTGGACGACAGGAAATTATTGGCATTAGAGGGTCGCAACCTCTATTTTGGCTGCCATGCATACCTATGGTATGATAAAGCAAAAGTTCAAAAGTCCTTTAAAAATCATGTAATACACAAGGCACTCCTCACCGTTTGGGAAAAGTGCAACCCCTTTTTTTATCCTAAGAAGCCATCATGGATCTCACGAGGCACTCTCTTATCACAGGATTGAGAAGACATGGCAATTGGTTGACTTATAACGATTTGTTAAAACAAATTGGGGATTCTATTTTATTGAAAGATCAACAACAGTTAAGAGAGGAAGGATTTCATATACAGTGGTTTCCCTATATGCAAATAAGAGAAAGATTTAAGAAAGATATACAAGCTGAAGGGGTGGAATTGAGACAGACTGAACTGGAAGATTTTAAGTTAAAAGGTGAAAAACATTTACTTTCAAGGCTGTATAAGAGATTGTTAACTTACAACTTAGAGGGAGAGACGGTTAAAGATTGCATGATAACCTGGGCCAGAGATTTAAACCACAATGTCCTCTTGGAAGATTGGGAAACAGTCTGGAAAAATAATATGTCATACTCAAGATCTTATGCTCTTCAAGAAGATGTCTTAAAGATGGTGTATCGATGGCATTTGACACCCAGCAGATTAGCAAAAATGAATAAGGATATGAACAACCATTGTTGGAAATGTGTAGGTCAGATGGGCTCTTTTTATCATATGTGGTGGGGATGTGACAGAGCAAAGAAATTCTGGTATGCCATAAAAGCTAATATGCAAAAACATTTGAAATTTAAAGTTGAATTAGTGCCAGAATTTTTCTATTGGGAATTTTTGGTGCCGACAACAATATGGATTTCTGTACCAAAAGATTAGCATGGCATCTGATTGTGGCAGCTGGACTTGTTTATGCTAGACACTGGAAATCGACTTACATCTCCATGGCTGATGAATGGTTAGAAAAAGTTATAGAAATAGCACAAATGGACAAAATGACTTACAGACTGGAAAATAATATGGACAGTGAATTTTATAAGGCCTGGGAGTTGCTTACAGCATTTCTTCAAAATAAGGAAATTTCATTTGATTTTCATTTAAACTTAATGGGAGAATATGGTATATCTCAGAAATATGGTATCTTCTTAAAGTAGGAATGATATATTTTTCACATCTCTAAAATTATTGGTTGTTACTCCTCTGATATTATGGAAGGAGGTGGAAAAAGAAGAAGTTTAGATGTGGATTTGTTTTTTCTGATAGATTAGGGCTGTGAAGGAATGCCAATAATATTAAGTTTGAAGATAACGAGAATTTATTATTGACAATGATATTGTAACTAAACAACCAAAGATTGTTCTCGAGGTGAGATAATCAGAAGAATTAAACTTCCCTTTTCTAGTATGGGGAGGTTTACTTTATGATATTTTGAGTATATAATAATGCTGTACCTCACTCAAGGGAGAAGTTTCCTTGTTTTTCCTTTTTGTCAACTATGTAATTCGTATGTATTATCATTGTTATTTGTACCTATGTGTGTTAGCATGTTTCTAGATTGTTTTTGTAAACACTGCAAGTAATTTTGTTGTGTTTGTTTTCTTCTCAGTATGTTTTTTTTGTTTCTTCTCCTTTTTTATAATAAAAATATTTTTAAAAAATGTGAGGGACTAGACCTAGGTCTTTCTTGCTACTGAGCTATAATAAGAACAGGTTGCTTACCTGTAACTGTGGTTCTTCGAGTGGTCATCTGTGCCATCATACACTAGGAGCTTTAGCGCCTGCGTGGTAGCGTTCGGAAACTTCTAGAGCTTGTTCGCTTGGCGGGAACCCCTCCCCCACGCCGGTACTGCGCATGCTCCTCCCGCCGAGCAACGGTTTCTCCTCAGTTCTGTCGTCCGCCGTAGAACCTACAGGGACCTGAGAAAGAGGGGAGGAAGGGCGGGTGTGTATGGTGGCACAGATGACCACTCGAAGAACCACAGTTACAGGTAAGCAACCTGTTCTTCTTCTTCGTGGTCTCTGTGCCTTCATACACTAGGAGACTGTGTAGCTTACCGGTCGGACGGCGGGTCAGGTCCTACAGCACGGAAGCCAACACCTCATGTCCAAACCGGGCATCTCTGCGCGACCGGCAGTCGAGCCTGTAGTGGCGCACGAAGGTCGATGGTTGGGACCAGGTCGCCACACGGCAGAGTTCATGCAGGTCAACTCCTCGCAGGAGGGCCGCAGAAGTAGTCACCGCTCTGGTGGAGTGGGCCCGAAGCAGGACTGGCGGAGGCTTCCTCGCGAGCTCATACGCCAGTTGAATAGTCCTCACCACCCATTTGGAGAAGCGCTGGGTGGACACTTTGAGGTCCTTCCGACGTCGCCCATAGCAAACGAAGAGATGCGGCGTCTGTCGGAAGGAAGCAGTCCTGTCCATGTAGAAGGCCACGGCCCGACGCACGTCCAGGGAGTGGAGAGACCGCTCCAACGGTGTCGTCGGGTTCGGGAAGAAGGCAGGCAGGATGATGTCCTGGTTGAGATGGAAACTGGACACCACCTTAGGCAGGAACGAGATGTCAGGTCTCAGGACCACCTTGTCTCTGTGGAAGACCGTGAAGGGCTCATCGGATCGAAGAGCTGTGATCTCACCCGCTCGCCTCGCTGAGGTCACCGCTACCAAGAAGGCAGTTTTCATGGTCAGCAGCCTATCATCCGAGGTCGCCATCGGCTCGAAGGGCGGCTTTGTCAGCTGCGAGAGCACCAGCGAGAGGGACCACGGCGGTAGCGGCGGCGATACCGGCGGGTAGAGATGATGAAGTCCTTTCAGGAACCGCTTAACGGTATCGTTCCTGAAGAAGGCCGAGGCAGCCGACCGTGGCGGTTGGTATGCCACGATCGCGGAGAGATACACCTTCAGGGATGGAAACGCCAGCCCCTGTTGCCGGAGGTGCAGGAGGAAATGCAGGACGGTAGAGAGCCCCGCGGGCGATACCGGCTCACTCCTCTCGTTAGCGAAGGTCAGGAAGCGTCGCCACTTGTATTGATAGTTGCGACGGGTGGATTCCTTCCTGGCCGCGACGAGGACGGTACCGAGCACGGGATCGTCTAGTGCGATATCCTCCAGGCATGGAGGGCCAGGCGTGGCAGGTCCGGATGGAGGACTCGGCCGCCGGAGTGGGAGAGCAGGTCCGGTGTCGGTGGCAACCGGAGCAGGTTGTCTCGTGCGGCTTGTAGCAGGGGTGTGAACCAATGTTGCCTCGGCCAGTACGGGGCTACCAGGATCGCGTCGGCTCGGTCGGCGAGGATCTTCGATATCGTCCGGCCAAGCAGCGGGAACGGCGGGAACGCGTAGAGGAGTTCCCCGGTCCACGGAAACTGGAAAGCGTCCCCGACGGAGGCACGATCGTGGCCCGCTCTGGAACAGAATCGGCAACACTTCGCGTTTTCCCTGGTCGCGAAGAGGTCGATCGATGGTTCGCCCCAGCGGTCCCGAATCAGTCTGAACGCCTCTCCGGAGAGAGACCATTCGTGATGGGATGAGGTGTCCCTGATGAGGGCGTCTGCCGTGGTGTTCTCCTGCCCGGCCAGGTGAACTGCCACGGGATGCGTATGCAGGCGAATGCACCATTCCCACAAGTCGAGTGCAATGTTGAGCAGGGTTGTGGAGTGAGTCCCTCCTTGTCTGTTGATGTAACAGACGGTGGTGGTATTGTCCGTCAGAACCAGGACCGTCCGCCCCGCTACGACGTGGCGGAACGCCCGTAGCGCTTTCAAGACGGCGAGCAGCTCCAGCGCGTTGATATGGAGAGCGGTCTCGTCGTCGGTCCATCTGTCGCGGACTCTGAGATCGCCGCAGTGGGCACCCCATCCATACAGGGAGGCGTTGGTCGTTACCGTCACCTTCGGTGTCGGCTGTTGGAAAGGCATCCCTGACATGAGATTGCGTCGCGACTGCCACCATCGGAGGGATGAGCGGACGTCTCCCGGCAGCTGCAGTCGGAGTGTCTGTTCGTCTCGCAGGGGGTCGAATATGCGGACGAACCAGTGTTGAAGAGGTCTTGCTCTCAGCCTGGCGAGATATGTCACAGTGGTCGTCGCAGCCATGTAGCCCAAGAGCTGCTGGACGCTTCTCGCAGATAACGTCGGGGCCGTACGAGCGTGAGCGGCGGCCCGGATCAGGGTTTGGGCTCGAGACTCTGGTAGGTACGCCCTGGCGGAGGTCGAGTCGAGCGTCGCCCCGATGAAGTCCAAGATCCTCGCCGGCTCGAGGTGGGACTTCTTCGGATTCACCCGTAGACCAAGGCGGGTCAGGAGTGACAACGTCATGTGGACGTCGTGGTAAAGTCTCTGTTTGCAGGACGCCACCAACAGCCAATCGTCGAGGTAAGGGAAGACGGAAGCACCCTTCGTCCGCAGGAAGGATACCACCGGGGCCATGCACTTGGTGAAGACCCTTGGGGCAGTCGAGAGTCCGAACGGCAGCACCTTGTACTGGTAACAGGTGTCGTCGACTGCGAAGCGGAGGTACCATCTGTGCTGCCGGCGAATGGCGATGTGGAAGTATGCGTCTCGGAGATCGATGGAGGCGAACCAGTCCCCTCGATGTAGGAAGGGCAGGATCGACGGTATCGTGACCATCTTGAACCTTTTGGGGCGGATGTAGTAGTTCACCCCTCTGAGGTCTAGGATCGGCCGGAGGGTACCGTCGGCTTTCGGTACCGTGAAGTACCTGGAGAAGAAGCCGGTGGTCTTGGCCTCTTGCGGGAGCTGCTCGATCGCCCCTTTCTGGAGGAGGGATTGGATCTCTTCCAGGAGGGCCGGACTCGACGGCGTGGAATAGTAAACGCCTCGAGGAGGAATATCGAGAAACTCGATGGCGTAGCCAAGATGGACGATGGAAAGCACCCAAGAGTCCGTAGTGACACACTGCCACTCCGCGAGATGTCGAGCCAGAGTCGGTCGGTCTCCGAGCACTGATGGTAGGCTGAAGAGTGGGTATTGGTAGGTCCTGCCAGGCACGTCAAAACCGAGACTTTGTCTCGGAGGAGGACTTCTTGGACGAAGCCGGGCGTCGTCTAATCGTGTGTCTGGCCGATGAGCCGGAGGACGGTCTCGACTGTCCAGACTGGGCCGAACGCTGGAACGACGAGGTGGAAGATCGTCGCCAGGATGGGCGGAAGGTGGAGGCCCTGCGGGCTTGCGTGGCCGGCTGTAGCCCGATCTTCTTGGCGGTCAGCCTCGCCTTAACGAGATTGTCCAAAGCTTCGTCTGTGGACGAATTGAATAGGCCCTCACCGTCGAAGGGGAGATCTTCAATCCTCCTTCTGGTGTCCTCCTGGATGTCGGCCGGCCGCAGCCAAGCATGGCGGCGCAGGCCGATGGATCCTGCCATGACCCGGGAGGCAATCTCCACTGCGTGCCTGGAGGAGGCCATCTGCTGCCGAGCGATGGAGATGGCCTCGTTGAAGATCACGGAGGAGGCTTGGCGGATGTCCTCTGGTACCGCCTCCATCGCCGGTTGCAGGCAATCGAGCACCTTTTTCAGGTATGCCGCGAGGCAAGCCTGAGTGTTGGACAGCCTGATCTGCAAGGAGGCGGCGGAATAGAACCTTCTTGCATAGGCGTCCAACTTCCTGCCCTCTTTGTCCGGCGGGGTGGTGTGTTGCCTGCCGGAGCCTTTCGTCTGTGCCGACTCGACCACCACAGAGTTCGGTGCAGGGTGATTAAAGAGATAACCGGCGTTATCCTTCTGCACCCTGTAGAGGTGTTCCAACCGCTGCGGTATCGGCTGAGCCGAGGCCGGCCTATCCCAGGCGGCCTTCACCAGTCTGGATACCCGGGGCAGGAGAGGCAGCGGGGCCGTGGCAGGTTGCTTCCCTTCAAAGACGGAGAAGACTGGATCGTCGTCCTCCGGCTCCGCATCGGCGATCTTCAGGCCGAGGGTAGTAGCCATGCGGAGCAGCATCGCAGAGAACTGGTGGACGTCCTCTGGAGCAGAATCTGGGATCGGGTCCCCGAATCCCAGCGGAGGAGACTCCTGGGAGGCCGCCTCAGACACCTCTGATTCCGCACTCGAGTCGTACGACTCTGAGGTCGGTGAGTCCTCTCGCCGCTTGCTTGCCGGCTCCTTCGTAGTCGCCACAGGTGTTGCCTTCCTAGGCTTCTCTGCAGCTGGGGCGGTGGTAGTAGCAGCGTCCCGCTTGGGCTGGCTGACTACTGACTTCACCTTCTTAGTGGTGACAGGGGTAGTCTGGCAGGCTGACGTCGTCGTAGCCCGCTCAGTCACCACCGACTCCGTAGGGCGTGTCGCCGTTGCCGTGACCCTAGGAGGTGGCGATATCGCCCGATACCGAGGTGAAGGCTCCCTCGCCCTATGATATCGAGGAGAGGGAGAGCGGCTGAAGGAGCGGCTGTCCGACGGAGATCGGCTTCGGCGTCGACGGTACCGAGCCTCGTCCCCTCTAGGCGAGCGCGATTCGCGCTGTCGACGAGGTGACCGGGACCTCCGGAAGGTCTCCCAGCGACTCGGGCCACGATGGTACCGATCCCGGTACGATGGCGAATGTGACCGATAAGAGGCCGGGCGCTCTCTCCATTCAGATTCCCTCGCGTACCTGGCCACGTAGGACGCCGAGGTGTATCTGGAGGCAGACGAGCGAGGTTGTTCCTCTCTTGTCTCCCTAGGAGGCGGCGAGGCCACCGGACGCTCGGAAGAGCGGGACCGGGACCGGAAGGAGGTCGAACGCCGCTCCGGAGAAGCAGAGGGCTCTCTCTGCTGCAGGTCGGCCGACCTGCGACGGCTAGGAGGGCGGTGGCGCTCCTCCACCAGGGTTGGAGGGTCTGCCACAGGCGAGTCCGGGCGCTGTTGGGGAACGTCCTCGATCTCATCGTCCGAGAGATCGATGGACTCGCCTCGCCCTTTGGAAGGCTGCTGAGTAGGAGGAGGAGTAGGAGGTTGAACGTCCCCAGCTGGGGAGCGCTTCTTCTCCTCCTCCTCCTTCTTCTTCTCCTTCTCCTTGCCCTTGCCTCCGTCCGGAGCAGGGCGCTTTTTAGCAGGCGTCTCCGTCAGGGGAGCCTCAGCCTTCCTCGCCGTCGAGGATCCTTTCGCTGACTTGGCAGCCGCCGACAGCTTCGGGATCCTCGGTAACGCCGAGATCGGCGTTTTCGCCGGTACCGAGCCCGATACCGACGAGGTGGACGGAACGGCAGCCGCCGATACCGTCGATGGCGTGGTCGTCTTCTTGTCGGCCATCTTGGAAGTGGAGGTCTCGTCTATCGCCCGCAGAGACTGTTCCCAACAATAAGACTTAAGTCTCGCGGACCGGTTGCGGAGAGTTTGGGGAGTAAAATCCCGGCAAATTGGGCAAGTCCGAATGTTGTGGGACTCACCCAAACAGAAGAGACACTCCTTGTGGCTGTCGTTGAGGGCAACTTTGCGCCCGCAGGACACGCACTTCTTGAAGAGCGCGGACATAAGACGAAGAACGCCAAACTGCGAAAATCCGAAAAAACCAAAAGCCGAAGGGGGAGTCCGAAAGAGAGGTCAGAGACAGTCCAAAATCCGTAAAACCGTGAAAACAGCAAGCCAAGCACAAAAGTGAGAGGAACAAACCAAAGAACCTTCCGTACGCGACGGCGGACGAGAAAGAACTGAGGAGAGACCGTTGCTCGGCGGGAGGAGCATGCGCAGTACCGGCGTGGGGGAGGGGTTCCCGCCAAGCGAACAAGCTCTAGAAGTTTCCAAACGCTACCGCGCAGGCGCTAAAGCTCCTAGTGTATGAAGGCACAGAGACCACGAAGAAGAAGCACTTCTTCCCTAACATCCTCCCTCCAATGATTAGAAAAATGCAGGTTTTCAAATAGCAGTACATAGACTTCTATGTCAATTCCAAATGGTATTCCTGGGTTTGTTTCTTATTTGGTTAATGAAAACTTGGAAGCACCATCAGGTAAAGCAATGGAAATCTATTCTGTCATTTCTTATTTAAGGACTCTTTGAGATCACCGATTTCTCAGCTTATTCCTCTGCTTTTGTGTGTGTTAAGTCACCACACAGTCTGGCTCTGAATGAAAAACCAACAAAACACTGGCTTAACCATCACCTATCATGAGGCCATAGTATGGTCCCAATGGGCTGCTGGGGAGTCTAGTGAAGCTATGTGAGTAACAACCCATTCCTCTCATTCCTTATGGGCTGTTGAGTTGAAAAGACTAACAAATGGTTACCAAGGAACTGCTCTGACAATGTGACTACAGGAAGGATGGAGAATCTTTGAGTCTTCAGGTGTTAACAAAGTTCTGTTCCCATCATGCCTCACTGTTGGCCATGTGGTTAAGGTTGATGAGAATTTGAGCTCAGC
Organism: Ctenosaura bakeri; assembly: GCA_948474755.1. Lineage (NCBI taxonomy): Eukaryota > Metazoa > Chordata > Lepidosauria > Squamata > Iguanidae > Ctenosaura > Ctenosaura bakeri. The sequence goes on along the minus strand of CAOLHI010000464.1, from coordinate 64,739 downwards.
ATCTGAATGCCCACCGGATCCCCAGCGCTGCTGTAGTGCCAGCCGAATGGGACATTGTGGTAACACCAGGCTTTTGATTCCTCAGGCTCAGCTCTGTGGCTTTGGCTGGCTAGGCACCTCTCCCTCCAGCTGTGACCTTCCTCTAAACCTACTGCACCCATCAAACACATCTGGCTTTTGGTAGAACTCACTAGCTGACTCCAAGCCTGGAGGCACACACAAATAAAAACACCACACAGCAATATGTTTAGAAAGTGTTTTATTAGGGAGGTATATTCTTTCAAAATAAATACTTAACACACTTTCAGTAAAACATACAGAAAGGGAAGACGGGGAAGCAAAGCATAACAAAAATTAACACTAAACTTTCAAATGATGACAATTAGAATGCTACCTTTTAATACAATCAACTGCTCATTTTCCTCCCTAATTCCACCACTGCTTTAACTTCAGACCTGCACTGTTCACTAGCAAGTGCCAAAACTGATCCACCACCAGATATCCATCAAAAGTGTACAAAAGCATCATGGCACTGGGGGATACCTCTCCCATCTCACACTGTTTTAGCACAGAGTTCTCCTGATTCAAATAATTTTTTTTTAAAGGTTAAATTTCATTCTCTGTTTGGCATGCTGGGTTTCCCATAGTCTATTAAGATGATCAATTATGTATCTGTGGAATAGGGAGGGAACCAAATACAAATCACAGTAACTACTCCTTCTGCAGTGGTGTTGGTAACCCAGCAGCTGCTATTGAATGAAAGGAAGCCAAATGCAGAGACAATAGAAGAGGAATGGGTGCCATTAAGTGCTGGAATGCTTGGCATTTTTAAAAAGGCACTGGGGAAACTTGAACACACTCCTGCACTAGCCAACTTGTACAAGCCATCAAGCCAAGCTATTCTTCTTATTGGCTTCTGATATAATTAGATGCCATCTTTCAGACTGAGCAAACTACAGTAACACACTATGTGTCAAATCATGCAAGGCTTCACAAGGCTCACTTGTATGTCACTCTACATCCCAAAAATTTGTCAGATCTGACACACCAAATCTCTCTGACTGGCAAAAGGAGAAACTGGCTTTGCCTTGCTGGCATATTGCTATTATATACAGCTACTATTTCTTTTGGCTCAGTTCCAGTGATGATTTTGGGTCATTGTTAGAACTGAATTTACTTTAGACTGTAACCCTGGTTATTTTTGTAGCTGGCTTGATGGATTGCTACAGAAGAGGCCTCTCTAAAGCATAATATATTAGCAGCAAACAGAAGCCCATTGGTATAGTCACTGTGCTTTAAGCAGCAGCTTACTATATAATTGCTCTGCAACACATTTTTAACGCAAGATAAGGTGCTGAATAACTTACTAGTTGGTTATATGTATATTCATGAAAAGACAAGTTCAGTGTCTTCTTAAGAGGCAGCTAGTGATCTTTATTGTTATAAGCAGTAGAAGACAAACACAAATGGTGCTTCCTAATCTTGAGATGACAAAAGAAAAGTCACTTTCTTCAGCTATTGAAAATATGACTGCTCCCCCACGAAGCTACCTATAGCAGGTTAATCAAACAATAGTTCACCCACATATGAGAAAAATCTCTAGCAATTACTATTCTTCATGCAGATGAAGACAAAACTTTATATCTTAAGCAGATTTCACCTCTACATCCTTCTCCCCCAATTCTATTAATCTAACCAAAGCCCTTCTCATAGAGGCGCTTGCTATTATTGTATGGATAAGGAATTAGGGCGAGGGGAATGCAGGGGAAAACTACTTCAGGCAGTTCTTCATCTTCTCACACACTTTCTCCCTCAGTTGTTATGCAGTAGGACATAGCTAAGATTTTGTATGTGACAACCCAATAAGTAGTTCAACAGTATTTTTTTTCAAAGAAAAGTTTTGAGTCAGATCTTTCATGACCTGGCATCTCAGACCCGATTTCAGTTAAAATCCTGAGGGCCTCTTATTTTGTTTTGTCTGTATTAGTTGCTAGTTTGTTTGTTGAAATGGCAACACACAGCCTGGCAAGAATGCTTGTAAAGTTACATTCTGCTGGATCTAAAAATCAGTAGATGTCTCAAAAGGTCATGAGTTAGATTCTGGGGAAGGTGCTATGGGTCTTCCTCAATCTGCTAAATGCACTCAGATTAAAGCAAAAGTTTGCAAAGGGAACAGTGAATTCCCTGTCACCCAAAGTAGAAGTATAGGAAAGTGGTCAGGGTCTTAAAGCACTCCCATCTGGCCTACTCACAAAGCCTTCATGCTTAAGAACTCTGCTTTTTCAAATTTTGTTTAAAAAAATGAATAAAGTTGGTTCAAGAACCAAAGCAGGCACTTGTGTTACACAAGCAGCCAATTAATGAACAAAATTATTACTTTCAGTACTGAACTTATTTCTATAGTACTGGTTGTTTAAAAAAACAAAACAAAACAAAAACTTGCTAGCATCTCAATCATGCCAGAAGTTCTGTAGGTTAATATACCTGTAGAAATACCATTAACATCCTAGCTGCTTAGCTACAGGTTCGCTTTGCATTGTGACTGGATAGTATTGTCCCGGCTACAGCCACTTTTCCCCATCTCATTTAAAAAAAAAAAATTAAAAATCCAGGCAGGCATGGGCCTCTGCTGACAGATAGCAGAGTACAGCTCATCTCTACAATAAGCTACCTGCCATGTGTTTTGGCACATACAAAAATCTGATGCCCACTGGGAGCACATCCATCCTTCCCCATTGGCACCTGAAACTCCATCATTATTAATACTGATTTACTCATAGTTACTAAGCCATCTCCTCAGCACCCCATCACTGATTGTCTTTGGCATTCAGCAGATTGTGATAGTACAGGTAAAGAAATGGCCATTTGGTTAGAGTAGAAAGGAAATCAACTTGTTTCACCATACAAATGTAGCCAAACTCTCTTTTGTCCCTGCAGTATAAAACGTGTGTGCTATTATAGTACAAAAATCACAACAAGGAAGAAATTATGTATATATATAAAATATATATCTAGATCCCAGTGCACAAAAACATGCTAGATAAAACAGTATTGCTTTGTGAAATGGAACCTTGCTCTTTTGCAACCACATGACAGTGTTGCTATCATAGACAGTAGCAAGAACAAGGCAACAGCAGTGAAAACATGAAAAGAGGTCTGTGCTGGTGAAAATTAGTAAGTAGATCACATTTGATATTGGGCTAGGAAAAGAAGTAGGACCTGGTGCGTTACCTGGAGTGCTCCATCCCTTCAGTGGGCAATTTCAGCAAATGGGCTGGTATAGCAGGGGACTAAGCAAAATCATTGGCAACATGTACCCAATCTCTGGAAGACTTCAGACTCTGACAAACAATAACATGTGAACAATAGTGGTGGAAGTTGGGGTGTACAAAATTGATAAAATGAACCTGTAGGTATGTATTCCTCTATTTCATTATGAGCAGAAAGAAAGCCAGGGTCTGCTGCTTAACATATAAAGGATGCAAAGAAGGATGCACTTTCATTTGGTTTTTCTGACTTAGAAGTCAGCTCTATTCCTCCTGTTCACACAGTCCTGCCATCCCACTGGGACCTCTGACTTCAGATCCTCTTTCTTTATCCCGGGTCCACCTCAAAGTGGTTAACACCCACCACCCTGTGGGGCTGTCAACTCCTTCTGCTACAGGCACAGGTGGGTATTGATTCCACAGGCAATATTGCTTCCACTTGGACTATTTTGTATTTTGGTCTCCAAGTTCTAACAGCTTTGTGTCTACTTGCAGATAGAAACCAATTCTCTCCCTGCTTCTTCTTCTTCTTTTATGGCCTGCTCCAGCTAATCACATTAGTCACAAACCATTTTGAAACATACATTACCTTTAACTCCCACATTCTCCCTCCATCTTTCTTTTCATCCTTTTCATGATCAAACACAGGAAGAATTAAGACAGATAACTAAAAACATGATGGGAGAAAGCATCCAAACGGCATGAGGCATTAAGAAAACAGATTATTAGTATCTGAAAATAAAGGTCAAACAGTTTTAGGGAGCCACATTTAGGAGCTTCTAGCTTTTCTCCTCTCCCCAGGATTAACGTACTCCATAGACGACGGCTAACTTGAGAAGAACAAGGAACCCTAGTAGCATTAGGGTTTAGGCTTACAGTTCTGCATTTCTAATATCTATATTGTGTGAAGCATCCATAGTGGGTTTGCATGAGAACAGGGGGCAGAAGTTACAAGATGTCTTTGTTGAGAACCATGAAAACCATGAACTGCCTTCAGCGCAAGACCTGGTCTAATAAGCTAGTCATTCCAGGCTGCCTTATTTTTTACTGTTACATAACACAGACAGAGAAGATCCCAGGGCACTAACATCTTTAAAAACAGAAACATTTCACAATTATTAAAACAAAGGAGTTGTAAAAAACAAAAACAAAACAAAAAACAAAAAAAATGCCAGAGCAGTGATTGTGTCCCAATCCTCCCAATGCCAACAAGTTCAAGATGATGCCTCCCAAGACATGCCCCAGGTGGCGCCTTACAGTTCAGCCAAGAGACCAACCACGTGTGCTGCAGTTGCCAAGTATTTTATCCACCATTTCCAAAAGTATAAGCAACACCCAACACACTCAGATGGGTTTTAACACTGTGTCAGTCTCCTGCTTAGCAGTGGCACAATGGGCTATGGTTATACCAATTCTCTCTCTTGAATAGGGGAAAAATATCCCTTAGTGGGTGTTAAGAGTTCCGTTAGGAGGCTATTAAGATGTGGTTGGTCGCTGCCCACCCTCTTGTCCCCTTCCCCTCTGCCCAAACAGTGGTGAGTCTTAGAAGAGCTGAAGGCTCTCTTGTGTGCAGCCTGCTGATGGGTGTCTCATCTGCAGCCCTTCTGAGGGGAAGATCGAAGCCTGCAGGTCCACGTTGATACAGAATAGCCCCAGCATCAGCTGGCGTTGGTACTCTTCCCATTTGGTCATAACGTCCATCAGGGAGAGGTTGCTCCGCAGCCACTTGGGTAGTGCCTCTCCATAGCTGACACTTAAGGGGAGAGGCAAGCTTTGGGTCTTTCTGAGTTCAAGATGGTAGTACAGCCTGTGAGAGGGAGAGGTAGGGATGGGAAAAAAAGAAGATTTTAAGTCTCTCAAGCTGTATTCAGATGTAGTGTGCTCACCACACCAAGGCTTCCAGTCCGAGGTATGAAGCCAGAAACAGAGATGGAGAAAAAGAGAAGGAAAAGATGACACATCCCATGACAACATCCCCTTGCATCATAGCAGTATCCTATGCTGTTATGATGGCATAAAGAAGTCAGCAGGACAAGCTAGGAGGTGCAGGCGGGCAGTGACAATGCTCTCTCTGCGAACCTGGATACTGACCTTTGGCACCCTGGCTATCTTAGTCCTGCCCTCTGCTAGTCCCGTCATTGGCCCATGAGCAGAAAGTGCCACTTGAGCTGAATTAGGTTCAGAGGAAACCTTGAGCCTCCAGAGTCCCCAGGCTGATGATCGTCACACTGCTGAGTTTCACTGAGTCTGAGGAAGGGAGGCAGGTGTATATGTGAGAACACCACAAGACCCACAGAGCAGGCTGCTCTGTGAAAGAGATGCTTCATTGACAGAACGTATTCTGTCCTCTTGATTCCTCCACCAAGTTAACTGCTAGCGAACTGTGCAACTGACTAAAATGCACTGGCCACCAGTTCAAATTATAACCATCTATTGTCAAAACTAAACAGAAGTGTGAGAGTACCGCTGACACCTACATTTGTTTATATGGTGCCATTTATATGCAAAAACACTCTGTCAGTACTCTATTTTAAGCATCCACACTCTCCTAAGTGTGCAATGCAGCTTGATGGCTACATGGCAAACCCACACGGGCCATTAAAGCTGGGGGGAGGAGCTACTCAGGCAAAGTCTTGCTGCAGTTAAGCAGCAAGGAAAAAGGTAAAGGTGTGGCCCCTTCCAGACCTCCGTCATTAAAGTGTACATGTTATACACTGGAGGTGCAGGAAGGCAGCTGGATGGTATCCAGAAATCTCCCTGCCCCCTTTGCTACTAACTCACTGATAGGTTGTGTCCCAGCACCAACAAATTGCATTGCACCAAGGAGTGGATAACTTTCTGTGTAACATCTATCAATATTTATATGCCAGTGTAACTTGGAATTACACCACTGTATGTCACTAAGAGGATGCTAGCCATTATAGGTAAATCTTAAGGAATCAGAATGAAATGACAGCTTTAAAACTGAAAACTGGTTCACCAAGCATTTGTCAGTGCATAATAACTGTCTGTGTAAACCACCTGGCATTCCTTGGGTCTGCATTTGTCTTCAGAAAATAGAGTATGAGCTAAAAGATTGTAGGAAAAAGTAACAGCTCTACAATTTCAGGAATTGCTGTTGCCTTTATCTACCTCATTCACAGAGAGTTCATATACTCTGTGTTTGTGAGAATGTACCCAAGGAAGGTCAGGATGGTTTACATGAACAGTAGACAAAAATGTAGTGTGTGAACTTTAATAAGTGATTGCAAGTATAGTATTGTCTCAAGAATGTGCATGAGGGGTGGAAAGCCCCTAGATGGCCTATGTTTCCATTTTGCCCCAGCCTTACCACAAATGTTTTCAGTCTCCTGTACTCTCCAGGGAATGATTTTACAAAGATGTTCTTGTACTGGTTCATTATTTCTATTTTAAACCTGATCCAGAAAGACAGCTCTTTGAAGCATTCAGTACATGGAAATTAGGTCTTTTTTCATTTATGAATGTAAGCCTGAAGGGTCCCCTCAATGTCTTTTATGCAACACCAAAGGACCTTTGTCACTTTACACATTATACACATACACACACAATGCAAGTTGGGACTGTGATGATTTGGCTTTTGTCTTTAAATGTAGACCTAGAAAATGAAGTACATAGCGATGAATTTACCTACATTTTCACAACCTTTGTTAGATTATCCACACATGGCCATATTCAGCCCTTCCTGAAAAAGAGGCCTCTTTCTTTTAACAAGGGCTCACCCAGGTTAAGATGGCACCTCTATAGCTGCCATCTTAAGCACATATATATGGATGAGGACTCCAAAGGAACTGACATCTGAGTATGGAGGCTGGATTTGAGGTCAAAGTCTCCCAATTCAATAATTTTATGGTACCAATTATATGGCAACTTTGTGTTGCCCCTTTTAGTGTTGCAATACTTTCAGAAGCACAAAGATATAATCCGATCAGCATACCTGGCTGAGAGATGACTTCCCAGTTTGTTCTTTGCTTTTCTCATAAGATAGTGACAGACTTTCCTGGTTTGCTCTTTCATCCACCTAATATCTTCTGGAACATCTGGCAGCCACTCAAGCAACCTAAAGAAAGCAGGAAGAATACAGGAAAATTGTTACTTGAATCAGCTATTGCTACATTGCCGGCATAAATCAATGCCAGCCATGTTTAATTCAGCCTTCTAAAATAGCCACCCCAAGACTGGGATATTAGGTATCTACACATGAACAGTCCTGCTGGATCAGACCAAAGATCAGTCTAATCCAGCATACTCGTCCCCACAGTAGTCAACCAGAAGCCTTAGGCCTCCACTGCTGTGACTGGTATTCACAGGAAGGCAGCCTTTAATCCTGGAGGTAATGCACAGTTATCACAACTAACAATCACAGATTGCCTTTTTGTGATTCTGCAGCAAACTAGTTTCCAGGTGATTTGAGAACTTTTAGGTGGCTTCAGAACTAGCATTTGCCAAATAAAAAATAAAGTTGCTTTAATTAAAAACATTACAAAAACATACATGTAATAGTGCCAGTGTGGCTGATGAATCAAAATACTGGCACCCATCACATACTCTGCATTGTATAGAAGCTGCTTCCCCACACAGCTAATCCTGTGTAAATTTGTGTCTACACAAATAAAATGAATACATTAAACCACCTGGGTGGAGTAACAGAATGAGTATTTCCCACCCACTAGGCCCTTGCCCTCCTGGCAGAATGCTGCCTGGATGAGAAATACTCAAACAGTTATACTGTCCATGAAGTTGCACTATTTCTAACAAAATAACAACATAGTGCAGAAAAACAACAACAGGAGGTAACTCCCATCTTCTTTAGCACCTATCTTGCTTTCTCTCAGGGAAGGTAAAAGAATGGTGAATTCCTCCTTTCCCATTGCCACAAACTTTTGATGTGACAGTTCTTCCTTTTCCCATATTATGTCTTGCTACACACCTTGATTTGCTCCCGGAGCTTTAGCAGCTAAGAAGTTTCTTTGGTGACAGCATCTGCTGTCCATTTTCAGAAGTCAATACAGGCACCTCAGTACCTAACCGACTTCCATTTAGCTTTGTTTCCACTCCCATCATATTTTTGTAAAATTGTTCCTGATGTTCATAATGAAGATCCATGCTCTGGTTTATGTTTCATCCATACATCTTTTATGCAAAGAAGTATGCTGTTTTTCCCTTTAAGTTCTAAGAGGCAAGTCAGGATTCATAGAGCTTCCGAGGCAGTAGTCAGATAACTATCTGGGCTTCCACTACTTAATTGTTGTCTACTATCTGCTTGTTAATTTTTCTCATATTGCTAAGCTTGATGGTGTTATACTATTTTGTTCTTTTGATCTTGTGTAAGAGGTTGTGATGAAGGGGCAGGAAGATAATAATGTTTTTAAAGCAAACACAGACCTAGGTGACTTACAGCCAGGCAGTATTCACTTGTCCTGCACTGTAAGAAAATTAAGTGCCCTTCCTCTGAGTAAAGCCAAATACTGCATTACAAACAGTTTGGCCTATTATTATATTATCACCATGATCATCATCATCATCATCACCACCACCATTCTACTTCTCTCCCAATAATGGGACCCCAGGTAGCTAATAATATATTTAAAAACAAATTAAGAACTATACAAACATTTTGATAAAAGTTTAAATATAAAAGTTATTTAAAAAGCAATTAAACAATTTATAAAATTTAAACATTAAAATTTATTAAAAATAACACAAACTATAACACAGCATAATACATCACTAAAAGCCCATCCTATTTAGTTTTTAAAAGCCTGGTGGCACAAGAATGTTTTCATTTGCTGACAGAAGAAGATAATGAGGAAAAGGAAGGAGTTATACTCCACTCCTAACCACTAGAAAGCCTACTCAACTTTCTCTCTTTGGAGAATTTGCCTAAATAGGGTCAAATCCTTCTACAGCCATAAAGCCTAGAATCTCTTTCCTCTCCCTCCCCCTTCCTCTTCCTCTTCTAAAATCAGGATGCTGCATTCTGTAGCCAACTCTGTATTCTGCTTTAGTTCTAAGTATGTCACAGGGCTGCTTTCCATATTAGTCAGCATCATGGGAGAGGTCATTGTCTCATAAGGAATTCCCTCCTTGGAATGGATTGTACTCTCACTTTATTTAGAACAAAGTTCAACTAAAGGCAAAGTTCTTTAACCTGCTTGCTGACACAGCAATCCATATCCCAGTCTTGAGCCCTAGCAGCAACATTCTTTCTGCAACATTCTAAGAAACAGATTTAGAACCTACCTGACTGTGAATGAAACAGCAGATTCTAGAGGAAGGGTATACGGGATCATCAAGGTAGATGCCAGGCGTACAGGTAACAGGTTGGCAATACCAGTGAAGAGTCCTCTCCTCTCAGCACAGGCTTCCAAAAGAGCTGAAGATGAAGAAGATGGGTTATTCCAGTCATGTGTTCAGCATATAAATTAGAGCTCTTCCATTCCCTACTTTTTAGTAGGAGAAACCAATGATCAAAATCTTGCAGACAGCCTTGGCTTCAGGCATCTGTCCAAGAGGCAAGGAATGCAAAATTCATACTTCATCCAGCTTAGGAGAAATGGCCAAAGAGACCTTCCTCTTATTTGCATAATAAGCCAAGACATTGCTGTTCTTCTTCAGTTTACAAAAGGTGCCATGCCCAAAACACCCTGAAGGCCTTTGAAATGTTTTAACTCTTTATGGAGACAGGAAGATAGAATCAATAAAACTCCAGAGGCTCTCCAATTCTAAAGCCAGTTTGTTCAGACAATAGTTGCAGTAGCTTGTAAGTGCTTTTCACCACACGATCTATAAGCTGTAACATGAAGTAGGGGCTACCAGCTTGGTCCCACTTCAGGTACGAAAACGGAAAGGGGGATATGAGCAGAAGCAGTGTCCATTTAACAAGAAAAGCCTTGGTCTAGACCAGGAGTGAGAATCATGTGGCCCTCCAGAAGCTGCAGAACTCCAGCTTCTAATGCTCTTAACCACTGGCTATGACTTGTAGCACAACAACAACTGGTGGGCTGCACAGTTCACTTCTCCTGATCCAGACACTACTGTTTGAGCAAGCACTCTCTCCCACAAAAGATCATACCTTGGTTCAGTTTAGGAGGCAGGTGTTCCAGGATGTGCTCTTCAGCTTCTGCCAGTGCAGTATTCTCTCTCAGCTGGTCCTCCTCTTCTTCAGCATCCTCTTCACAGTTCATGTCACCAGCATCATTTCCAATGGCCAGCAGAGGACGGGCAGGCCTTGTCTGCTGAAGGAGACCTGAGGAGGGAAGATGGGTAAGGGAGTTATTGCAATTCAAGACAAATGCTTTGTATGGCTGTGGATGATAATTCTTTGCTCTCTTGCATCTGGAGAAAGATCAAGTTACAGATAGGGAACATCTGGTCTAAGAAAGCTGTCGTGTGCGGTACTAAGAATAAGAAGCAATGAAGAAGAAATTGCCACCCAGTCAAATCAGAACACACCACTGGAAGGCAAGAGGGCTTTTCAAGCAACCCAGAAGTGCCTGTGTATTGTAATATTATGCCTTCTGTCCGTGGGCTCATAAATGAAAGGATTGTGCTGTAGGTTCAGGTGTTCAAAATTGAATTCTGAAACAACACAGTTCCGGGAAGTCTGCATGTGTTTTATCTTCATGTGTAGATCAGTCCTGTACTTTCTGCAGTATACCTTGGACTTAAGATAGAGTTGTGAGTCATTGATAAGTATAACAAACCCTACACAGATTCATTTATGTGTGCAATCATAAAAGAGTTTTGAATATCAGCAAATCAGTTCTCCCTGTAGTTGATCTGGGCCACTCCTGTGTGTTACTGTGGTGTTGCTTAATCCTACAATATGCAAAGTCTTAGTAAATGCAAATAGCACATGAACTGCCATGACAACACAAAAACCTAAACCAAAAAAATCCCATGGATAAAATATTACGAAAAGCTGCACTACAGACTATGCACCACAAGGTGACACTAAAGACACAGATCATGTGCTCTGGTTACAGCACCAGGTAACTATAGTGTAGCAGGCAGAGTACTAGAGAAACAGGTGTTTTACCATGGGGGGAAAAGAAAAAGAAGAAGAACATCTTTAAACCTCTAACAACACTTTAACACTGGCTATTGAGGCACTTTGGTTCAAACAGGGCAGAGCAGTCCTCAAGACTGAAAACTGAAAGGTAAAATTTGGAAATCTGGGAACTTATATATTTGATTCCTATTCTATTTTTTTTAATTTGGGGGGGGCACGAGGAGTGGTTGTACCATATGACAGGTGCTGAGGGCAAAATACCCCACCCCACCTCTATGGACAGATCCAAAGTTATGCAAAGCAGATTCAGTTGCCATTACGTGCAATTCAAAGAGACAGCTGTCCTGTTGTTCCATGAGCACAGGTGTATGCATAACTATGAGTTACTCAGAACTTTTCTGATTACTCAGAATGGAAAGGAAGCTCACCAGCAACTAATTAGAGATACTTCTTTTGGTAATCAACCTTCCTGGACAAGTATCTATGGTAGAGCTCTCTTTCCTTTTGGTCTAGTAGGAAAGTTCTTTGCATTCTGAGAGTTTGTAAATTTAAAATCAGATGTTAATCCAAATAAAGGGGAAAATTGGTTTTACCCATTTTCTGCATAGCAACAATTGCACATTTGGGTAGACTACGGATTACCTATGGACACATATGGATGGCAATATGACCCTTCTTTTTATGCATAAACAAGGCACTGAAAAAACAATAAAGCAAAGGAAAGAAAGAACTGCACAGGATTCACTCTGCCAAAGCACACTCAACCTGATGCCCTCTAGATAGGTTAGACTACAACAGTCCGCATGGCCATTGGTGATAGGGTTGTCATCTAACAAGTCTGGAGGGCATCAACCTAGGAAAGGCTGTGCTGGAAAATGCAGAAATACAAAGGGCATAGGTTTTGAATCAGTGCTTACCATTCTTCTTCAGGAAATGCAAAGCATCCCTGTAGCCCTGCTTGCACATGTCCCGCAGAACCTGGAAGATATGAGGCACAGGGCATTATTTTAGCAAGAGTACATTTAAGTCAGTGCAAGCATCCTGCTGCCCTCCAGATATTCTTGGATTGCAACTCTCAGCAGCCTTAGCCAACATAGTTTTGAGGAATGCTGGGAGTTGCAGTCCAACATCTGGAGGGACACAGGACTCCCATTCCTGATCATTGTAGCAGAAAGGGTGAGAACTGAGAAATGCCTGATTTCTGACTATGGCCATCTCTATATGAGCAGAGTTCTCTACTGCAGAAAAATGAGGGGAAGAAACAGAGAACATCTCTTGGGCAACATCTGAGGGTGCATCACCAGCACAGATACAAATTCTAGTATCAGGATTTATCAAACTGAGACAAATCTATCAATAAATCTTAAGGGTTGCATAATGAAAGCCAAATTGGTCAATGGAACCTTATCCATTATCACTGCAATACCTAAAGCTTTGGCATGAAAATCAAAGAATTACTGTAGAATTTGATTGCCTTCAGTTGGTCCTTATTTTGTAAACCTAACAATAAAAGCATGCTGGGAGACATTTCACTCTGCACAGTGATCCTGAGCCATACTCTCTTCCACATTTGGGCACAGATTTGGGCACAGTAAAAGTAATGACCCACAGCAGAAGTAGCAAACTTGTCTTGTGCATCCAGGTCTGATTGATAGATCCCGGGGTTTTCATAACATTAAAAGCAAATCCTACAAATGTGAAATCTCCCCATTCCTGGAGTAAGATTCTCTTATTCCAAAGGAGAATTAATCTTCTCTTCTATTCAAGAAAGTTTGCACAGGATCAAAGAGCCTTACATGAACAGAAGGACACGACTGGATATAATCCAAAAAACTTAAGCCTTCATTAAGCAAAAAAGCTGATTAATAGTCTAGCATGCCAAAACTGAATAGCCTGGAGGGGCTCAGCAATAAAACAAGTTCCTGCCTGTCTATACAAATTGAATAAAGTTTATAAGCATTTTCATTCAATGGATAATCTTTCTTGCTGGACATTTTAATGTCTTCATGCTGTTCCTGTTCAATAAAATAGCCTCTAGCACTGTCCTAACTCTGTGACTTTGAATGACTTTGTTGCTAAAAGGAAATGTGCAGCTGTTCATGAAATGCCAAAGGCTTAACTATCAAAAATAAAAGTCAAGACAAGCCTGAAGCATTTATGGAGTGTAGGACTGCTTTTGTACCTCTGCAGTTCCAGATTTTGTAGACAGAAATATCTGCTAACACAGAAAATTCTGCAAATATGCATAACTTAACTTAAATTACCAGTTTATCCCAGACGCAAAACTTGAATTTAGCCACACACACACACACAAAAAAAAATTTCAGGCAGAAATTTGAGCTTATTTTTACAGGCAAGAGGATCTGAGACTTGCCAATTTATTGATAGACTTTGAGCAAGAGAGGTAGCATGATAAGCCACTTTCTTTTCTCATAGCTTTGAACAGTTTATTAGTCTTAGTGACTGGAATCCTATTCACACTCACACAAGGGGACTTACTAGCAAGTCAATATTCTTAAGACTGTGCTGTTAGAAGCATACAGACCAACTGAACTGAAATTTTTTGACAAGAGACTTAAAACTGGCAACAGCTACCTCTTCATAAGATATTTCCTAAAGTGTGTTCAAGTGGAAAGGCTGCAAACAAACTTTTCTAACTCTGGAGTACCAGCTGAAAGAAAGAAAGAAAGAAAGAAAGAAAGAACCTTATTTTCTTCTTATAGTCACCATGCTGGGCTCTCACCTGAGGCTCTGGAGGAAACAGGGCCTTTGAAAGACGATAGAGGTTTCGCAGATTGAACTGAATGCTGGTATTAGTCACCCTGAGCTCATGGATATTGGTGGAACTGTCCCGTGGACAGATGTCACTCTCGCCTGAGAAGGGGGATACTGTGATGGTGTTTTTCAGCTCATACTGTGGCAGGTTGTCTGAAATTCCTCCATCAACATACCTCTGAGGAAAGAAAAGAGAGAATTTAAGGGATTTTAAAATATCTCCCCCCCCTTTTTTTTACAACTGTGTAATTACTTCCATCTTCCCAAACAGTTACAGCCAATTGCAAAATACCCTGGTGTTGCATTTCTAGGTTTTAATTTTGCTATAGCCTTCCTTATTATCAAGAACTGAAGAGCACTGGTTTCTTCTCTCAGGTCTCTTCTCCACTTCCCACCGAGTCCTAATTATTTGGTTTGTGTTTATGAGACCACTGTGGTGAACTGAACCTACACTCTGATATACTGTACATAAATACTTCCTCTTCTGTGACTTGGTCTCAGTTGCAAGCCTGTCTCTATGTCCAGGGAGAGTAAAGTACTTTCAATCCACTAAAGATAGAGAACAAGGAATAGGATGCCCTGAGTTGTTGTTCTGAAATTAAAATAAACCCCCAGAGAGACGAATACTTTTCTGAAACAAAGTATAATCCCTTCACAGCTGTTATTATTAACATGGTTATATAACAGCAGGAGGATATAAATAAATCCATCCTTCTATATCAGTGGCCTTTCACCTATTTTCCAGCTAGGGAACAAACAGTTCATATTGACCTTCTCTGCAACCTCCTGAACCACCAGAGGGGAGTTGAATGGCATGATACCCTCCCCTGCAAACAGACACAGAATACTCCAGATGAGCTCCTTCTCTAGTTCTGACCTAATGATAAGCCATTGTTTATCATTATTTGCATGAGTGTTGAACTTGTGTGCTTTCCCTTTACTTCTCCTTCTCTGGGGCTGCCACACAGACAAACTGGAAGCTTTTGTTTCCTCTTTCAGTTGATCACAGTTTGATGTTGCACATGAATATAGTGTCTAGGTCAAGGGAAGTGACAGTACCACTCTATTCTGCTTTGGTCAGACCCCACCTGGAATACAGTGTCCAGTTCTGGGCACCACAGTTCAGGAAGGATATTGACAAGCTAATATCCAGAGGAGGACAACAAAAATGGTAGAAGACCTGGAAATCATGCCCTTGAAGAGAGGCTTAGGGAGCTGGGTATATTTAGCCTAGAGAAGAGAAGTTTAAGAGGTGACATGATAGCCATGTTTAAATATTTGAAGAGATGTCATATAGAAGATAGAACAAGCCTGTTTTCTGCTGCTCCAGAGACTAGGACACAAAGCAATGGTTCCAAACTTCAGGAAAAGAGATTTCTGAACATTAGGAAGAACTTCCTGATGGTCAGAGCAGAGGCTCCTTCTTTAAAGGTTTTAAAACACAAGTTGGATGGCCATCTGTTGGGAATGCTTTGATGATGTATTCCTTCATGGCAGAGGGTTGGACTGGATGGCCCTTGTGGTCTCTTCCAACTCTATGATTTTATGATTCTGTGAACCCCATATTGTGGTTAATCTTAACTATGATTAGTTGAAACAAGTGAGGTTCACAAGTTATGGCTTGAAGTTGACTCTTTTCAATAAACTGTGGTCAATAGTAATCACAGTCTGTTTAGGTTTAGATACAATATCTAACTGCAGTAGACCCCAAACAGATGCAAATGCTTCCAGACTTCCCCTACCAGCTGCATCAGAGGTAGCCAAGAGAAATGAAGGGCATTTGGCTGAGATTGGCTGCAGTTCATTCTCATAACAAATGAGCCATGGTTTATCAATACATCTGAATGAATCACACAAGGTTTTCGCAGAGACAGCCAGGGTTTTCCAGCCTTCCCCAGACATATTGTTCTGTCCTGGGTGGACTGCTCTTGAGCAGTTCCCAGTTCCAGTGGCACTTACATGAGCATTCAAGGAGAGGCAGCAGTTCGACTGATTATCTGTAGGCACTGGTTGTGCCTTTATCTGCAGATCAATTACCTAATACACTGGCTGGTTTCTTTCTAGATAAAACTCTGGTGCCAAAAACAGAACCACGTGAAAACAATGCCAGACTAGAAGGGAAGCAGTTCACAAAATAAAAACCATCACTTATACTGTAATTGTCTGGAGATACAAGGGGCCCCTGACATGTTCTTTTCTTCTACGTGCATACTGAGCCCCATTTTCAAAAATGAAGTCTTGCCTTTTCACAGGAGATTGAATAAAGCACAGCTACAAAAAATTGGGCAATCTTACCACTTTCATTTCAGTGTTATACAACTCTCCATGGACACTGATTTAGTTAGAGTTGTATGTTTACTTTAACAAAGTACTGTGTACAATAAGCACAGGACATCTACACAACAAAATTTAAAATACAACATAAAAACTACAGAAAACATGCATTAAGTATATAACTGAGTTTTTAGCGTGTGCCCAACATTCACAATTGTGGATTCATGCCCTAATCCTAGAATTAATGTATTCTGAACAGGCAGGGGGAACTTCCTTTGATGCACTTTTTCACCACAGACATAGATCATTTACCAAATATGTTATGTGTTGTATAAAGGAGGTGGGAAAGGGAGACTTTCTATCTGTCATTATAAAGTTGCATCTAAATCACAGTTTCATGGCTCCAAACCAAGCCAGCTTTCCCCATTTTATTTTTTACATCCAACTCAAAGAGGAGTCCTTGGGACCCAGGTACAACTTCTTTGTAAAACAGCTCCAACAGCTGCCAGTCTGTTTTTGGGCACAATTCAAGTGCTGATTACAACCTACGAGCCCTATAAGCTCAGGTCCAGACCACATGATCAACATACCATATGAGCCTGCCCGACTTCTAAGATCTTTGGCAGAAGGCACATCTCTCAATCCCACCACTTTCACAGGCACGTTTAGTGGAAGCAATAGAAGACATTATCTCTAGCTGCTCCCATCCTTTGTATCTTCCTTCCTCAGGAGGCTAGGCCAGTTGCTCCTTTTCCATCCTCTCTTCAACAGGCTTTTGGGAACTGATAGTTTTTTCTTAGTGTGTTGTACTTTTAAACCCATGTTTTAAATGGTTCCAGTTCTATAGATACTTTACTACTATTCAGTCCTAATTTTTTGGTATGTATTTAGCTACATGTGTTTTTGTTACTTTTTATCTTGCAAGCTACCCTGTGTTTCACTTTTGGGGAAAAAGAGGGGTATAAATAAAGAGACTGACAAGACAGCCTTTGACAAAAGTAGTTCATGAACCTTGCAGTCCCAATTCCAGTGCTATGGCCATATCAGACTGACTCAATCTAAATGGCTGGATCACTACCAGCACAGAAGTGAAAGATCAAGGGATTCTCTTGTCAAAATCAAAATGCCACCCTCTTCCCAGACATGAGACCAACACCCACTTTTCTTGCAGAGCAGAGCTCTGGAGCTAAGAAGATTTGCCTGTCATGAGCCATTTGTTGGCCTGCACTGGCCTCAGAAACAGAATAAAGTTCAGGCTAGAGCAGAAACAGACTGGCTGGAGGCAGGAGAAGCACAGGGTGTTCTCTAGCAACCAAAGTCCTGAAGTTTCCTGCTAAGCCTGTTCTAGAAAACTCAGCACATTCCTCTACGCTAGCTACTTTCAAAGGATAGTCAGGTCCAGCTCTAGCTACTACACAAGCAAAGTCAATAAAAACAGATAAAGATTCTTGTGTACTGGCAAGAAAAAGCAGCCCTGCCTTCCCCTCTCTCTCTCTCTTTCTCTCCTTCTCTCCCTCCACCCACTCATGAACTCTACCCTCCTTCTTTAAACCTACAAACCACTGTGGAACAGAAGAGAGAAGACACAGTTGCTCCTGCAACCCAGAATCATTCCTCCTCTCCTACTTTATTTTATGGGCCATCTTTGTCCTCACATGGTGCCTGTACGACCCTCACATTGAGTGCCTCCATGCTGCATTGCTATGAGCCTGGTGGCAGCCCCTGACCCTTCAACATGAAGTGCTGACATGAAGGCTGCCAGAAATAGGAATCAGATTTATGTTCTGGAAATTCAGTAACAACCACCACCATTAGGGAGCACAACCTAGAACAATCAAACCATACAAACAGTATTCATTTCAAACATCTTTTTATAATACAGAGGTTAAATGTTCTCTGAAAAGCCTCACATAAAAATTTAGTAATCATCAAGTCACACTGGAATTCTTGTCTTCCTAATCCTATGTGGTCAAAACTGCTTGTAGAATCCTCAGAACAAAATAATGTGCTTCATGGATTCTATTTAATGGTTACACTGCAGGGGCACAATCTTACAATGCAAGGGATACCAGTAAATTTGTCTCAAAGCACTTGAGAGGGAAAAGCACTACATTTGGTCCTCCCAAAAAGTCTACGATATTTATTAACTGTCACATTCTTTAAATACTCAGCTAGGTGAAATGGATCAATATATTTTATACCCAAGGAGCTTAGTGAGCTGGTTGAGTACGAATAAGCCTGAAGGATGCAGAAAACAGTATCTCATCATGTATGCTTTACTGATTTAAGTGCAATATCAGACATAGAAGGAAAGATGATGACAGTCCAACTGAAGCAGTTCTTTTGAAGATGGAATAATCATTTCAATCTGCTCTGGAAGCAGCCCCTTCAAGTGAGACTTCTGTCTCCATTTCCAAAAAGGAAAATGTGTACTCTGTGTTTGAATGAGAATCTCAGTGACCGTGACTGGCATTTAATACATAATGCTTAATGATATCCTTGGGGGCCATCTCTAGGTATCAAGTTTTGGAGGAGAAGCCCCAGGCCTGTGACCATCCTCAAGCATATGCATATTGAAAGTACCACAGGAGTTTTGTTATCATGGAGCATTGACTTGGCGATGACATAGGAAAGACAGAATGGTCTATGTAACTTCAGTATACCTTCTCAAACAGAAGGGTCAAGGACTCAGGTTCAAAGAAGTGAACTGATTGCTTCTTTCTGCAAAACTACAGGAACATGAGTTCCTTACCACATACTAAGAAGAAATTAGCTTTCTCCTCTGCTCTGCCATACTAAAAAAATTTGCAGAACCTCTAGAAAGACTATTTTGAAGAAAGCAACATCTGAACACTAGGAAAAATTTCTAGTATCTGGGTGTAGGAAACTTAACTAAGGAACTTTATTTATGGTTTGTAAACCACTGTTCAACATTTAACCGAAAGCAGGGGGGAAAATGACAGCAGTAAATTTTGGCTCTAATCTATTAAAACTGTACATGTTTTTCAAGGGGTGGGGTTGAGTTCAGATCATGAATGCTAGCAGAGTCCCCCTAGAAGAACATAACTATAACAGTTCATTCCTCTGGCCACTGTGATTATGCTAAATAGATGTGTAACATCCAGCATCAACTCATCTGTTTGTCACAGTTTTGCAACCTCCTCCTTCCCCTTTCATGCAACATTAAAGACTCCCATACAGCAGTAAAGAAAGTTTGAAAGCCAACCTCCCCCCATCCCCAAAGTTCTTACCACTCCTTGAAGGCTTGGAGGGATCAGACCACAGTATACTGGGATGAAAGTGCTGCAGACACATGCCTGAGAGAGATAGGAAAGCACTATGTGAGAGGAATGAAAACTTCTAGGGAACACTAATTAATGTGCAGCAAGGATTTAGGTATACAGAACATCAAGTGAAATGAACCTGATGATACAACTGATAGCTAGAAGATAGCCTTTTGTGGTGAAAGTTTAGCCAGATTAAGTCTTGCAGTTGCAGATGGGTGGGCTCCTACAACTTCACACCCAACACTACTCAGAAGTCAGGATGTTACTACTTGCCTGGATAAGCTCTTCTTTGGAGGTAAACTCTGATAATATGACATTCTCTCCATCTGAGACCCGTGTCAGTGAGATGCCCAAGCGTCCACTGGCTAACTCATGCCCATTCTCTGGCAGGGTCTTGTATAGACAAGAACGGATAATTTTCACCAAGTTGAAGGATGGGTGCAAAGGGCCAAGAAACCTCTTCCGAGCTTCTTTGGACACATGAATTATATTTGCACCAGCCTCACCTAGGATACAAAAAACAACACAGGTACACAAGTTAAAGGAGTAATGCTATATATCATTATACCAGTAGTGCTCTCTCTCAATCTCTCTCTCTCTCTCTCCACACACACACACACACACTTACATGCACATGCGTACATGGAGGCCAGAGATGAGGGACTTGTTGGACTCCAATTCCCATTTTGTCTGGCCAGCTTGGCCAAAGGCAATGGATGCTGTAGGGATAGTCCACCAAAATCTGGAAGACCACAGGTTGCTTTAGATGCCTTATACAGGACATAACTATATAAAATTAGTTTATCATTTATTATGAAACATGTCTACAACTCCTCCACGTAGATAAGATGCTGCTTAATATTGTAAACAGCAGAGCTGTCATAGCTGCATAATATTTCACTTCCTGAAGTAGTGGGCTATTCTTATAGTACATCAGTAGTACTAAAGCTATGCAGCTTGGTTCACTTTTCACTGTACCAGAAGCTTTACTGCAGTGAATTTGTTATCTAAAAAAGCAAAGGTGGGTCACAGTACCAAAGTTATTTTACTCATTTTTAAACAAACTTGCAACAGTTGTGAACAATAATTATCAAGTCCTACTATGCACCAACACTGTGTGGAATGCTCCTAAGGAGGATTTGACTGCATTTGAACTGCCCAAACGCACCTCAGTTGGGAATTCCACATCCTAGATGTAAATAAACAATAGAGCTCTATGCAGGGCTTGGAATTGTGGTGTATTCCCCCTCCACCCGCTTTTCATTTAATAAAATGCACAAAGGAAAGGACAGTACCTAATAAAATTTTCTGACTATTCTGTATGATCCCACTGATGCTTCGAAATTCAGGATTGCAATGAACCAATGTAGTTGTAAACCTTTTATAACAGACTAATTCCTATTAGAGCTTTGTTTTGCTGGATTTTTTTTTTCACTGCAGAATACGGAGACTTTCCCACAAAGCCAATTTCTCTTTACCCTTGAATACACAGCTGATTATCATACCATTCTTGCTACACAGCACAACAGCAGTAGTTTTTGAGCAATGCTAGGTTAGTGGAACTTTTTAATTCTTTAATTCTTTTGATTTGGTGTTCAACAGCACAGGGGGCCCTGCAACCCGCTTAAATGGTGAATTGCTTTTCCTGATGACTACCAACAGTGGCTCTTCACCCGTTTGAGAACCACATTAAGGGAAGTCTGGGAGACTTGGCTAGGCCGAGAGCTTTAAAAAACGGCCGTGGTGAACTGTGTGTAGCCTCTCAGCAACATTTTGCCATCTCTGTTGGAAAGAGCAGATGCATAACACAAAAATAAGTTTCCATCTCCACAAGCATAACAATATTCAGCCTCAGTACTTGCTACATGATCATGATGCTGCAGCCCAAGCCTTTTTCTCCAGATGTTGAACTTTTTGAACTTTCTTCTGGCTCCTGACTGGGTCCTAGATTCCCTTCACTTGCCCCTTTTTGAAAGGGCAGATCTCACCACCATCTTCTTACACAAATCCCTACAGAAGAAGACTGATTTCCTCAGCAAAAACGTTCTGACTTGGAAGCAGTCAGGCTTTGATTTGGTCTTTGGAATTCTGATGGAACAGAGTCCAACTGGGTAAGAACTCCAAGTCTTGTCCTTCTGTGACAACTCCTTTGTTCTCTATCATTGTGCAAATCCAGAAATTGAAGTGGAGGAAGCAGAGTTCAGCTTTCTCAGTGAATGGGTCAGAGGCATGCCTGCCTTGGTGGTAAAACAAGGAGGCATCCACTTTCCTATATCCTCTAGGGCACTCTAGTCCTGATGAAAGGGCAAAAACCAAACACCCTACTGTGTGGAGAGGGAAAAAGCTGGCAGATTCAAACAGCCAGATATAATCATCATCATCACGAGAAGAAGAAAATCAACTCAGTGTGACTTCCTAGGGTTTGTGTTCCCTATATGAATAATCACTATGAGGGTAGCAATAACACCAGGAGGGCACTATGACAAGTTGGTTACAATACAGCAGCCACTCTGAAACATCTTAAAGGTCTTTAGTCCTAAACAGGTCACAAGACTACTTTTCCTTTCCCTAACATGGCTATCTCCTTCAATGTTTCTGAAACAGTGAGAATCTCCTCAAGGATTACACTGCTACTAAGAATTATGGGAGATCAAAGGGCCAAAACTCCATCCTCCTCCTGCTCACTGCATTTGGCATGCTCACCCAAGTGGAGAGGCTTCAGCAAGGGAATATGTAGCAACAAAAGATGGTTGCAGAGTGTTGTGGGATTCACAAAATCAGCTGCCATGAAAGGCTAATTGAGGAGTTTTCTCCTTCTTTTCCTTTCCTTTTCTTTGCCTCTTCCTCAGGTTCAATAAAGAGTAACAAATAAAATCCATTTAAATATCCCCAGTTTTAAAAGCAACACTATGGTACGGAGAGGATAGATCTAGGTCTGCAACAAAGTCAATTAAAGTGTAAACCACCTTGGGGAAACCATTTTGGGGAAAAGGTGTGGTATAAATTTAATAAGGATGTAGTAATAATTTTTAAAAAATGCCTAATTGACTGTCTTTGAAATACAGACAGAGAGGAAGAGCTATTCTGTTACTCAGGCTGAGTGCCCTCATTTGATATGTTACGGTACTTTTGTCTCTGCCATGCAGCAGATATCTAGACAGACTGCACACCTGACAAAAGATATAACACACACATGCAGAGTACAACTAAGATCTCTTTACCTATACTGGTTGTTGTATTCCTTCAAGTCATTTCTATGGTGTCCCTATCACAGGGTTTTCTCGGCAGAATTTGTTCAGTGGGGATTTGCTCTTGCATTCGTCTGAGGCTAAGAGAGTGTGACTTCTCCAGGGTCACCCAGTGGGTTTCCATGACCAAGTGGAGATTCAAACCCTGATAGTATGCCCACAACTACTAATACTCTGCCTGAGATAGAGATTACCACATAAAGTTTTCTCCTACTGGCATCATTTTTTCTTTGTGTGATTTCCAACTATGGTTTTCCAACTCCCATCACTCTCAACTATTTGTCATGCTGGCTGGGGCTGGAATCCAAGAACATTTGGAGGGCTGCAGGCTCAGAAACCTTCTGCAGTTAGCACCCTTACGTCTACAGTAGAAACAAGGAAGTGAGCTGGGTGTGTAGCCTCTCCCAATAAAAGCTGCTCTATACACTCTTGACCCTTCCTGTCAAAGGAGAAGACAGATTTAGGTTGCTAGTGTCAGTATATAATCAAACTCTTCACAATTTATACTTAATCCACAGACTTATTTTAATCCTTAAAGAAGCATTATTGATGCAAATAACAGATCCAGCTGAATAGCATGAGCTTCATTTCACAGTATCAGTTGTTTGGCGCATTAATCAGAGGAAACAAGTTTAACTCTGCGGAAGAGCACATTAAAAAGCAGCAGTCTGCATTCTGCTTCCCCCCTACCCAGAATATCAATGTTTAAAAGCAGCTGATGCATAAATTCGCCTTCCCTCTCTAAGCATGATGCAAAGCATGCAATTTGCCCCAAAATGTTGCAACACAGAGCGCTCTCATTTAGCATTCCAGTCTGCCACCTATGCCCTTTCCAGGGTACTCCATTCCATCACACATCCCTGCTGCTGTGAATCAGCATTCTGCACTTAAAGAGAGCATACCCAGTCCTCCCTGGGCTGGGGGAGTGGGTCTCCTCCTCTCTCATAAGTTGATGGGTCTCATGAAAGTTAATCAAAAATAAAATTAAATGTCTACAGCGGAAGCTCTTCCAAGCAGTTGCCTTTTAGATTCCAGATGCAAAAAGAAGACTACACTAAGTCATGGTGAATTTCTTCAGCCAAAGTGATGGTAGCCTTGCCTTTGGTCTGCTGGACCTAAAGAAAAAGCTGTTTCTAAGTTTACCTACAATCTATTAAGTCATAATTGCTTCTAGTTGCAGATCACACTCCTATTGGGATAATTAGGCAGCACTACATCCAGAAGGATCTGAGTGCTGGCACATCATGATTAAATTCCCAAGGGGCAGGTACAGTAGCCAAGTTACTCCCTGTACTTTGTTTACTGGCTAGTAGTAGATATGAGGCAACCCTGTTCTCAACAATTAGTGAAGCCAAGAGGGAAAGGAGTCGCTTCTCTTCTGAAGAGGGGACTTTGCCAAACGCATGAATACAATGTCTATGCACAAAGACATCTTGATGCTTGATTTAAAGCAATCCCGTCAGCCTGTAAACTTAGCAGTATTAAAGTACCTCTTAGAAAGTAATATTCCTAGAAATTCAGATTTCTAACTCCCATCTTTGACACTACTGGCTGGGCTCATGGGAATTACAATCCAAACAAATCTGGACATGTAGATTCTCCTCATTCCTTCAGACGAGATACTAACAGGTGCTCTCAATTGTGTGCCCAGTCTCTGCTTTCCTCAATATTTTGACCAACCCTTTCTAAATGTTTAGCCATGTTTATTCATGGGGTTGCATGACCACAAATATAGCCGTAGTCCTCACTTGACTCTTCTTCCCTCATTCACTTTTGTTCCTTCAGATGCTCAGAAGCTCTTGACTGGAGAAAAGAAACTCCTCAAGTATTTACTATCTAATCAGACTTAAGGCAAGAGGGAGACACAACTGGAAGTACCACCAGCAACCTTGTCAGCAGAGGTCAAACTGGCCTGTAAAAATATTTGACTAGTAGGAAACAAAGGAATTAAAATTGGTAGCAACAGAAAAGGTTTGCCTGAAAACAAGAGGTTGATCGGCCTCAAAATCAAATCTCAATTTGAACAGTTTTGGAACTGTTGGCTCCTCTTGGAAAGGCTCCATTCAGAGCAAAGGGCACAAGCTCAAGCCAGGGACATTCCTGGGCTTCAGTAGATAATCCGGAGCATCCAACACAGAAGACATTTTACCATGTGAGTCTTAAATCAGTCTTACAAGAATGTAAAACTTTCTTGGCCAGGATATATCCACAGATGGAAAGGAAGAAATTGTGCTGAGTTAGTCACATGAAACAAATCATTACAAGTATGATAGGTGTAAATGCCATAAAGACTGTTATCACACATAAAGTAAAAGTCACAGTTTGCATTTTCCATGCCTAACTAGAATGCAAAACCCACACTAGCAAGAAATGTATGCCCAAATAATAATACAAAAAATATGACTGAATGAAAGAAAAAAAAAGGAGTTGATTTCTGTCCATCACACAAAGGCATTTTCACAAGTAATTCTTTAAAAAAATCCTTTGTATCCAGAGCAACTATCATCTGAGCATTATAATGAGACTGAAAAGGAAAGGCAGCATTTTTAAAAACATGCAGCATGTACAGTGCAAGTTTTGCTCTCAAATTACTGGTAGAAAAACAGCAAAATCCACTGAAGGCAACAAAATGGCCTCAAAAGTGCAAAAAAGCAGCATGAGATTAGGCTCCCAAAACATGTTTTATGTCATCTGAAAGCAATCACCCTGACCTTGGGACTTACAGAAATGGAAACATTGATGAGAATGTTCCTGCTGCCTGAGAAAAGAGGAACAGAGAGATAGAGTTACAACACCGACAAATTGGGGTGAGGGGGAAGACGGGCTCAAGAGGACAAAGGCTTGCCCGTCAAAAGCTGTGGTTTGAGATACCACAGATTCTGACATTGCACAACAGCAATGGTTCAAAGAGCTAAGAGGGCCATAAAATAGCCCACAGCCAGCTTTTGAAGTATATTTCTTAAATGGGCAAATTTAAGGGAATACACAAACCACTGACAAAGAGATGGAAGCAAAAGGACCATGTCATACACAGATAGAAATAGCTGCCCTGGCATCAAGTTAGGTGTGCACAGGTTCCAGCCAATTGCAACATATACAATTCTTGCTGACTGTAATGTTTAGCAACAGAAACCATATCTCTAGAACTTGTGTTTGCCTTAAGAGCTTTTAGAAAAAGACTCTTTTGCCTTTTCTGCTAGGGACACAATAGTGTATAGGTCAGACGTACCAAAAAAATAAAAAAGAGTTGTTTCCAAAACAGTGTAATATTTTGCACAAATCTGTCAAACACTCACTGCTTCAAAAGCATCTTTCCCCACTCTTCATTTGCACATGTCATCTCATTCTGAATAGGATAGGGCCAGAGCAAACTGATACTCCCTACAAGGCTATCATGACCCAGATGTTAGTCCCTCATTCTGTACTATTTGGAAATCTCATTTAGATTAGAGCCACATCTTGTCTAATTGTTGCTTACATAAACACAGGTTTTGCTTCTGCTGACCTTGTTTTTCACTCCCTGATGCAGTAAAAGGCAGAAGCAATACAGTACAATACAGTACAATAGAAGCAATACAGTACAATGTCATTAATGACAGGAAGCGGAGGTAGCCAGGTTACCTGTAGCAGAGCCTGGGAGTGCTTACTAGGCATGCATTGCTCAGAATCATTACCAGAAAGAAAGAAAGAAAGAAAGAAAGAAAGAAAGAAAGAAGACAGACAGACAGACAGACAGACAGCAGCAGTTCCTAAAATCTCTAGGCGTGGTGCCTGTGGGATTCCAGGCATATATAGTCCAAAAAGCCCAGCCGCAAGGTAGCAATCAAGTCTCAGTGTGGCTTTCTTTCCTCCTATGAAGTTCTGTTTCTCCAGTCCAGATCCATTTCTTGCTAATCTATAGGTAGAGATATAACATTGGGTGGACACACAGCAGACATCAGAAAAGACTGCTTTTAAGGAAATTGGCACTGGAAGAGATCACTGCTATAGCTAGAAATGAAAAAGAGTGTTGTTGTTTTTTTAAAGTAGTCCTATGGCCATGTTCAGCCACGAAAACCCACTGGGTGACCCTGGGCAAGTCACACTCTCTCAACATCAGGGGGAAGGCAAAGGCAAATTCCCTACAAACAAATCTTGCCAAGAAACACCCATGATAGTTTCACCTTAAGGTTGCCATTAGTTAGAAATGGCCTGAAGGCACATAACCACAACAGCTCCATGGAGCAAGAATGTGCATATGAGAATAAAGAGATGGTACTGAAGTCAGGAACAGTTGTTAGCACTATCCCTCCTTTCTCTCCAAACACACGAGTATGTATTTTTGAGCAGAAATCCCACAATGTGTTGCATAGAATTTATAGTTAAATCTGGCCAGATCCCATCATTGGGATAGAAAGATATCTGTAGAACACTACAAGTTATGTGCATCTAAGTAATCGCTGGAATTAAGCCAGGAGTAGCCTTTCTTCTGTACTCGCAGAGGAGGAGTGTGGGTGATAGGACATGAATTGTGGCACTCTTCAATAAAAGAAACAAGGAGATTGTCAAGAGATAATTAAAACACTAGAGAAAGCGCTGTTTTGGCCCAAGAGGAAACAATCACAATGTTAGCATGCTATTCACATTGCAGAATCTGTGAATCCTTAACAGAGACAAATGAGCTCCAGCCCACAAATGAGAAGGAAAGGCGAAATTTGACTCAAGACTAGGAGACCAAGAGCACAAGCATATAGATACAAGCAGAAAGTCTTTCAGCAGACCTGCCTGCCCATACAGCACTTGTGGCCGCTCCTTTCCCATCTTACCAAAATAAGTTATCTAGGGAAATCAAAAACAACTCTGTCTTCAGCCACAGCACTCTCTTTGAGCCTCATGGAGAGAGCCAAGGGATCATTCAAACCTCAAGTCAAACCCTGACTCCTATATTCTCTGTGGATAGCACCCAGCTGTATAACCTGGGTTGCCTGAAGGATGAAAACAAATCCCACGTGTAGCTTTGGAAGAACAGACACAAAACATACACATGTCTTGATATCATCCATTTTTTCTTCTCTCAAGCAAGAGAACTCATGACATGCCTTTATTTTATAGTAGCAAGAACTGTAGAAACAAACTAAGCTCCTCCTAAGAAAACAATGTAGACAGACAAATCATTGTCTCGTATTTTGGCATTCATCGGAGGAAGCAGTAGCTGCAATACTCTCACTTATAAAGCATCAGCAGCCAATACTAATGCTTTAATTGTTGTTTGTTGTGTGTCTACGTCTCAAACTGTGGCGACCCTAAGACAGTTCTATCATTGGGCTTTCTTGGGTAAAGCTTGTCCCGAAAGTGTTCGTATTGCCTTCCTCTAAGGCTGAAAGAATAAGACAAGTTATCCAGTGGGTCTCCATGTTCTTGCAAGGATTCAAACCCTGTTTTCCCAAAGTGCTTGTCCAAAGCTCAAATTACTACACTGTGCTGGCTCTGATTTAAACAAGCCATTTAAGGAACTGCTTGACAGCTTTGGCCCTTCCAAGAAGAATCAAGAGCATACTCCCCAAAACACTGGGGCAGGGAAGGGATTTTTTTAAGTGGCAAAAAGAAAGCAACTTTTGATAAGGAGAGGTCCATTCCGGAAGGCCTCACTTGGAGCAGAGAGTAAAGTAGATGGCAAAGCACCAAGAGGTGTCTGGATACAGATATGGAAGAAACAACAAGGGCAGGTTTTAAACTCATATACAGTCCATTGTATATGACCACTGAAGACAATCCACTACAATATCTTAGCAGGACCACAGGAGCTCTGGCATGGACCCTGGAACAGAGGGTCTCAAGCCTTTCTTTAGACTATACTGGGAAGGGCTGAGCCTCCTCTTGAAATGATGGGGCAAATTGAAGCACTAAGACTCCTATGTAGTTGAGTCCCCTCAGGAATTATCAGAAGTGTACTAAATGATAAGAATACCACTGTTATAGCTGGTGCCTCCTATGTATAACAAAGACTGTGTTCAATCTGTCCTGTACACACGTACATGGGAGAAGGCCACAGTAGGAAAGCCAATGTGGCATAGTGCTTTGAATGCTGGACTATGATCCAGGACACCAGGGTTTGATTCCCCAATTGCCCATGGAAACCCAACGGTTGACCCTGGAAACATCACACACTCTCAGCCCCAGAAAAACCCATGATAGATTCACCTTAGGGTCACCATAAGTCAGAAATGACTTGAAGGCACACAACAATGACAACAACAAGGCTACAATGAACACAGGAAGGGGGCTTTAAGTACACAGTGTGCTTGCATAATTTAGGTTGACTGAATTATAATGGGTGGGAAAAGCAAATTGCCTTCCTCTAACTGTGCCTTGCAACTGATTCTCTACACCTCAAATTGGGTAGATATACCTTTTTTATTTATTTTTTATTATTATTATTTTTTGCATTTTTAGAGTATATGTGCAAACCTACATTCTCCAACTTATCATCACTGCTTTTGCATTTAAAGTAGTGAAATGGAGGGATAGATGTGATAGGATATCTCATAAGCATCACTGCATACACTTAATAGGGTCTTTCATATTTTTTCTTTGCTTGGACTATCAATTATGGATTATTCGTTTCTGTTTGCTCAATTTTGCAACATTCATATATTACTTTGTTTTCATGGTAGTCAGATTTTTCCCATTTCAGGAGATGATGGTTGTTACTTTAGTTAAATGCATTCTGTGTTTTCATTGTTTTGTAAAAAACACACTTATAAGGAGGCAAAATTAATAATGACCTTTTGCCAATGTTGATCCCTGCTCCACCTTAAAAACAATCCCAGGGAACTTGAGCACTGGAGGGCTGAGAAGCAATAAATACTTAAATGAATAAATGAAATCAATCTCCATTGTAAATTAATTTACAAATCAAATTTAAAAAAATCAGTTTTCATTGTAAACAATAGGTCCTGCTTCAAACCAAAACAAAAAATTCAAAAACATTAAAATTGAAAGTCTTTGGCGGGGGGGGGAACCACAGCAGTTTATAAGCTAACATGGAATACAAAGCTCCCTTACAGCCATTTAGCTCATCACATGACTCTCATTTCATTAAATTGTTTTAAAGAGAGGTTTCTTCAGGGGTGTTGAGAAATTATGTGTACTAGAACAATTTGTTCTTCTGATATTTTCCCATCTAGCGACCTGTTGCACTTCTAGGCCTCTGTCTAGGGGGTGGGGTAGGAGTGGAAAAAAAGAGAGCCGAGAGAGCTAGTTATGTATCTTCATGTTCCTCCTTGTTCTGGGTGCAGTGCAAAGGGGCAGGGAGATGCTTCTGGACTGCAGCAGTCTGTGGTAAACACAGTGAAATGTCCCTTTAATCAAAAAGGGCTTTGTGCAAATATTCAAGATATAGTACTGTGCAAACAGATAATTCTGTGAAAGAGGGTTCTCAGAAAGCCTGGCTAACAGCCACAGCCCAAGTTTCTGTCTTCTCACTCAAAATGGGAGTCATAAATCATCCCTACAAGGCAAGTTTACCAGGGCAGGAATCTCAAGACTCGATTCAGCCCCCATGGCTTCCTACATACTGAATCTTTGCCTTTGTCAAGTTGTTGTTGTACAAACATTTCAGCAACACAGTTGTCTAGATAGGTAATATTTCATCATGGACCTAATATTCAAGGTGCAATTGAACATTTTTGGCAGAGCAGCGAATGGTTTAGAACAGAGTCCCAGACAGCACTTTCTAATAACCCCAAATAGATTTCATATGGTGTCCATATCATAGCTCTTTTTTATGAACAGATTCTAGAAAGTTAACATAATCACAAAATATACTTTTGGCAGATTTTCAGCTTGGGTTTGCTAATTTCCACTCACAGTTCCTGACTGTTAATATATATCTCCAGCATTACTAGTCTACATGAATTATATGACTTCTCAAAACAGTTTTATTATATTGTATTTATTGTACGCTATTTGCTGTATTATCAAGAAAAACAGTAATGTACTAAGTAACACTTTCAAAAACTGATAATCCACTCATTATAGAACTAGAGTTCTCGGTGCCTGAAACATTATTTTCTCCAACAAAATCTTATACAATAAAGTTAGTTTTGTCATTTCAACTAGACCACATTTTTGATAATAATTTGGTAGTTTTAGGTGGCCCCTCCATGTCCTTTTGAATGCTGTCTAAACAGTGATCAAGATACCAGCAATTTGAAGTTCTTTAACTATTGAAATACTGCCATGGGATATATTGGGCTAAATCACATTGCTAGTCCTAGCTAGAGTAGACCTACTGAAATCAATGGGACTTGTTACTGTGACTAACAGATCCCATTCATTTCCATGAGCCTGCTCTAGCTGAGTATCAAACATGAGAACACACCCTATGATGATCAGCCAAAGAACTGTAATATCAAGGCTTTAGCATGCAAGTTCACACGGCTTCTGTTAAAAGACCTCAAAGCTGAAGGGGTCCAATGGCATAGCTAAGGGAATCCTGTCTTCAGAAGCCATTTCTCCTCATCTGACACCAAATGGCCAAGTGATCCTCTGCAAACGAGTAAGTCACCAAAGCTTTAGAACAGCAGAGCATGGCAAAGATCATGTGGGTGGGTGAGACAGACACACATGGCCTTCACATCCTGCACAACTATATTTACACCAGTTCTATTGCAGGAATAGTGATGGTGAGGCAACCTCCCTCTCAGCTATAATAATGGTGTGCTTCCAGTTCATGGATGAATGCTTACTACACTAGTCTGCCTCAGCTGAGACCTCCTCTATTCATTTCCTGTGCTTCATCTTCCTTGCCATTGCTTCTGTCTGTGAACAGCAGCACACAACCCAAATACTCTTACTCTGACACAAGTCAAGTAGAGCAAAGCTAATAGAGCTTAGTCCAAGCTGGCATGAGAATGGCTTTGATTCATGGCTTATTGGGATTAGAGCAATTAAATTCAACCTGACTCATTAGCCTCTTTAATCATACTATAGTTTTGTTATGCAAGGCTGCACATTGTAATCAACAGCATTGCATCAGAATGATTTATTTTAAAACTGTCCTGGTGAGTATGATCATTGTATCTCTCCTAGTTTTTCATCCCACAGTCTCAGCAAAAGCAGACAGTAACCATGTTGTACATGATTGCACAGTTTAGTTTGACCCTTAATACAACCATGGAAAGAGGAATCCACCACAATACCAGATTCCAGTTTGGCCCCTCCCTTGGGAAGAAATCCACTTTAAAGTGTCTTTAAACAGAAAGGTGGAGTATTTTTAATAACTGTATCAGTAATTACATGTTGGATAATAATAAGAATCACCACACCACTACCAATAATAATAATAATAATAGGGAATAATAATAAAGAATAAAGTAAAACAGGGAAAATAAGGAAAGAGGATGAAAGAGAACACTAGCAACGAGTATATAGAAAGAATATGCAAAGTTTTAAAACCAAAACTGAATGATAAAAATATAATTAAGGACAGAAATTCATGGGCAATACCAGTTATCTAACATAGTGTTGGAACTGTTGACTGGACTCAAGCAGAACAATATACAGTAGACAGAAAAACCAGGAAAATCAATACAGCAAACCATGCTTTACATTCTCTGACTGATATTGATGTGCTTTGCCTACCATACTATTGGTGGCTGGGGATTATTACAAATGACATAAACTGTTGAAGAAGAGAAAATGTGCAAAAAAAAAAAGAAATATGTTAATAGATGCACATAGAAAGAACAGATTGAACACTGAACAAACAAAAGATTGCTGTAGGAAGAAAATGATGACAATTTGCCTTGCCGCTTTGCTAAATAAACCACTCCATGGTTACATTAAAAGCATAAAAGGAAAGCTGAGAAAGGGAACTTCTAGAAATTATTACAGAATGGCTCTGGGGAAAAAACTGGAGGACGTATATTTGCAGCTCAAGAACAAGAACTTCAGGCAAATAGCATTAAGGCAAATATAAAAAAATAAGGATAGTTAAGTTTCACCTACACAAAGATGACATTTAATCACTTTGTTGTTTCATGCAGCATGATTACTCAGACTGAATTTAAGAAATATCATGATAAAGTGGCTATAATGATACACTGGAATCTGTGCAAAAAGTATAATTTACCATCTGCAAAGAACCTGTGGGAAACCAAGTCTGAAACAAGGGTTCACAATGGTGAAAGAAATGGTTTATATGGGACTAGGAAAGACTCAAACTGATAAACAATTAAAACAAAATATTCCAGACATAACTGTGGTTGAGGAAGAGAAAGTTTAGATTATAGACGTGCCAATTCATGGGGAAAGCAGAATCAAACACAAGGAGAAAGAAAAGGTTATGAAATATCAAGACCTGAAAATGAAGATTCATCTCCTCTGGGAATAGAAAACAGTTGTGGTTCCAGTGGTGAGAAGTTTTCTGGGAGCAATTCCAAATGAACTTACAAAACATCAAAATTAAATTCCCCTATGTATGACCACAATAGCACAATTACAAAATGTTACACTACTTGAAACATGCCATATTATCCAATGGTATCTCCTAGATTCTTCCAGAGAATCGAAATCACCGCTTGTCCTGAATTCCAGTCAATAACACCTGTGAAACTGCAAACTCTACAATATGGATTACTACACTAACACCAAATAAGTTTAAAACAATAGCAATAATAAATCCTTCTCTTCCACAAGGGAAAAACGATATTTTACTTTGCTGTATTTTGTGCAATATTGTGCACAACTGCTTTGGTTTTTTTGGAATGACAAATAGTTTAGGAATGTTTATATGTAAATAAATAAATGACAAAAAAGCCTTACTTAGAGATGCAAAAATGACAGCCCAAAGATTTATGTGCCTTCTTGTTCAGACAGCGAGACAATAAAGAAGAAGAAAAATGTGAAACCTTCTTTTCACTATTCTGAAGTCCTTACAGTACAAATCCCTGGTATTTTTCCCCCTCTCTCAGTCAATGTCTTCAGAGGTGTCAGGCTCAAACCAAACACATTAGTATAGAGTGAGCATGTTTGTATATGTGTCTGTACCATTTATCTCTGAAGCAGGGTGGAGTACTGTCAGTCCTCCACATTTGTGGGTTTCACTTCTGCAGATTTGATTATTTATGGATTATTTCCTATCATGTCTGCTGCCTCCCTGTGTAATTTTTAATAGGGACTGCAAGCCTCGTGAGACTGAGGAACTGCAAACAAGGCTTGCAAGTCCCTATTAAAAATGATGTGGGGCAGCAGTGGACGTGACACTAAGCCCCATCCGCCACCTGCTTCTGCCTTGTGAAAGAATCTTGATGTCTCAAAGGAATCCATGGTGAGTTGAATACGGTGATCATATTTTTTTGTGTGTTAAATATGGTTTGGGAGGACTTATTCATGGTTTTTCCACTGTCACAGGGGTCCTGTGCCCCTAACCCTAGTGAATGTGGAGAGATGACTATAAATTTCAACAAAATATGCATGATTAGGCAAGGGGAGCAGAAGCCTCTTTTTATCTGTGACATAATAAGCCACACTCCCTTGTTTGAGGATATTCTGTGTGTCCAGTTCAGCTCTGAGGCAAGCCCAATTCAACCTTGAGGCCCACCAAGTAGGTGGTGTCATGGAGACTAAAGGTCACATAATCTTTGCCTCCTAAACCAGAGTAAGTTTCCCCATTCCTTTTTATTTAATGTAGATTAGAATTCACATACATATGAAATTAGTAACTGGCAGTGTTTTATTATTCTTCAAAACATCTGAGTATACAAAAACAGCACAATGCCACTGCAATGCAGCAAATCTTGCTTCAGATGAGTGAAACTGGGGCTCAAATCCCCATTCATCTGTGAAACTCTGAGACTGTCCTTGCGCAATTTGCTCAGCCTATTTTACCTCACAGGACAGAACCTTCCTCTCAGTTCCTTGAAGGGAAAGGCAATGCCAATGCACCCAACAATTAACAGATAATATATTTGATTATCAGTGAGTCATCTGCAAGACAAAACTATGATAGGTTCTTTCACCTACTTGATATCTATCCAGTAAATTTAGATCTTAGTAAGATGACTCTTTACCACATGCCCAAAGATGATATGTATAACACAGGATTCTAGAGCCTGAAGGCATATAATTATGGAAAGAGAAAAACAAAGAAAGCCTTGTAGTCCACTATGGCCAAGCCTGCAGTTTACCACCAGAAAAAGTTTAAGGAGTATGACAGATTTTGTACCTCAGAAGTGACAGTTTCTAGCATTTTGCATTTGAGACAGTTTAAAAACGAAGCCCCTCCGTAGTACAACAGCTACAATTTTGCTGCTATTAACAGAGTGGAGGGTGTACCTCAAGTGCTATATTAACAATAGAAGGTTACAGAATTTCCTTCAGGGAAAACTGAGGTGTCACAACATATGCCAGGCAAGTGCCAGGGTCAGCAGCCTTCAGAGATAACTAGGTTCAAAGAATCTAAATATGTCAATCATATATATGATATCTTTATTACACAGCATGCTTTGTACATACACTATACTATTTTTTTTGTTTTAACCTTGATCTGCTGAATTCATCTATGAAGGGATACTTGGAAGTGGTCTTTTGATTTACTCCAAAGAATGCATATGGATAATAAATGGATATCACTTTTTAAAATGTCCAATAACTCAATTGAGCCAAATAAAAATTGAATCCTTATCTTTAAGAGAAAAGATGCATTTTTGCTTAAGGATGGTTGCCATATACTTCTTGGCAATTCCTAAAACAATGTACTATGGCTTACCCATGGAGCCACAGGGTGGAAGGTACAGAGAGAGAGAGAGAGAGAGAGAGAGATTTCACCTCCTTCTACAATTCCTTGTGTGCTCTTAAAATGCACTCCAGCGTGATGAGAGACCTTCCAAAGCAGATGCCTGAGAGGTATGCAGGGAGGGACTGCATGGGGTGAGAGAGAGAAGAAGTCCAATAG
The DNA here is from genome assembly GCA_948474755.1 of Ctenosaura bakeri. Classification (NCBI taxonomy): domain Eukaryota; kingdom Metazoa; phylum Chordata; class Lepidosauria; order Squamata; family Iguanidae; genus Ctenosaura; species Ctenosaura bakeri. The sequence continues at coordinate 28,920 of CAOLHI010000464.1, read as the reverse complement.
ATTAATCAAATACAAGTTACCTTTCTCAAAGTCTTCCAATTAAAAAAACATTCCTCTCTCTTTGTAGCATGAGAGGCAGTGATCTGATGGGGGAATTATCTTACAAGATAGCTTACAGGCAGTGCTGGAGACTGTGATTCAGATGTTGACAACAAGATTTCAAGTCTCAGAAGAGATCCTCTATACCACTGCTACTTAAAGTGGTGGTCCACAGACCACTTTCAGACCCTGGATAGTTCCCAGGAAAGAAAACAATTGCAGCCAACAGACACAAATATAGCATGAGACTCCGCCATACAGGAGGAAAAATTGCTAGTCCATCAAATAGTCTGAGATGTGCTGTTTTGTATGATGGAGGGAGGCAGTGGAACTTTCTCCCTGGGCAAATTATCCTACCTTCATCTGTTCTCTGAGTGCAATCAGTAAGCACATCTCTCAGCTCTCATTTTGCTTTAAAAATGTTACAGACAAAGCTCTAAATGTCCAAATAAACAATAAATTCTAGTAATAAATTTCACTTTAGAAAGGCACGGATAATGTCACACAATGGCCTAATAGTGCTTGACTCTTCCAGCATGAAGAAATGACATGGCCCCAACTTTTATTTGCATCACAAGCCAAAGTCTGTAACTTGCCTCCAAAGTCCCTATAGAGAGCATAGTGCTCTTGGCTGCTCGTCTCCATAGCAAGAACTAAACAGAATTCCTATCTCTTCAAGAGAAAGTTGTTGTAGTTCATGCCACATCATCATATAGAACCACTCAAAAAAAAAAAGGTGAGTCACATGTTACTTTCTGATTAAAATAATTGTCCTGTACAGAGTTCATGGTGGGAGAAAGTTGCTTACTTAAAGAAATGCACTGCAGTTTCTGCTTGCAGAAACTGAGAAGGTCCCTCTTTCCATTTTAAAGAAAATTCTGCAGTTGCTCCACAGGAAGCTGGCACCCATCTAATGTGACAAGTGGCAGAGTAACCTACCTCAGCATACAGAAGCATTAAAGGTTGTCAGGCATTAGAAATTGTTCAATTTCTCATCAGCCTATGGAAGAAACTCAAAACTACAATCAGAGAGACAGACCTGTGCTAGAGGCTATGACTGTTGCAGATCTGAGACCCACTTTTAACCTCAATCTACCACATGGAACCCACTTAAGAGTTCACATCATGTATTTAGGGCCATCTTTCAGACAGAGAATGTTTGTGTCTGTGTCAATGTAACCGCTTTTAGACTGGGCATAAGGTGTGGGTTGTGACCCAGCAGCTGGAAACTGGCAATCCTTGCCACTACTCAGGTGCACACTGACCAAGAGCCATGTTGGCCATGTAGCACCTCTATGCTCAGATGAATTATGAATAATTATTATTACTGACATCTATAACCCACCTTTCTTCTAATGAACTCAAAGGGGTATGTGTGTCCTTTTTCATCTCTACTTTGTCCTCCACAACCCTTTGAGGTAGGTCAAGCTGAGAGATCATGACTAGGCCAAGGTTGCTCACTGAGCTTCAAGGCTCAGTGGGTACTAGAAACTAGATCTCATAAGTCCTACCCCAGCACTCTAACCATTATATATGAGGAGCAGCCAAGGGAGAAGGCATCTGCCTCCTTGCTCCGCTCACAGGTTGCCTAGAGGCATCTGATTGAGAAGCAAGATGTTAGACCAGATGGACCTCTATTCTGGTTTAGGAGGGTTCTCTTTATATTCTTAGATCTCCCTAACTTTCTCCCTTTGTACCACTTTTCCAACTAATAATTAGATACAAAAGTCCTGAGCCAATGTTATTAGCCAATCTGCAGTATTCTTCCTTCACTCACTTTAAGGGTTTTTTGTTCTGTTCTATCCTAAATCTTTCAGGCAACACAGTAATAAAGGCACAGAGTAGAATCTCCAAAGTAACAGAGAAATTTAAAAACATAGAAAAGCTCCAGGCTATTCAGGCTTGAGCATTCTAGCCAGTAAGAAACTTCCAACATGTTGAGATGTTTGAATGCTTGACTTGACAAAGATGTTTAAAAACTTGACTTGTTAATTTACATCTTAAGGGCAACAGATCTAAGACTGGGAGGGAGCCCTTCTTCAAATTCCTCTCCCATCAAAACGCTCTTGAAAACCAACTACCAGTCTTCCTAGTTTACCTCAAATGCCAGGTCCCTTTCCCTTGGCCAGTCTGCCCTTTCTGCCCTTACAGAAAGTCCCCATGCTTACGTACTAAGGCGTATGGTTGACAATTTAACTTTGCCCCACCAGTGTTGGGTTGCTCAAGGCAAGCCGCCAATGATGATGTCAAAGAATTTTTATTCCAAGAGATATCTTCCCAGGGAAATATAATTCACAAGCCAGGGCAAGGATACGCTGCCTGAAGATTTCCACATATGCTGCTTGGTTAAACCATTGGCATACTTAGGGCTCTTGAGAGCCACAGTGGTTACAATAACTGGCAGAGGAAAAAGGGAGTCTTCCTGTCATCAGGACTGCGGTTCAGATTTTCACAATCAGGCCCTGGGAACTTGTGCAATTCAGGTTTGCACTGCAGAGAAACAAGAACTTGCAGAGAACTTCACTTGCACAGAGGAGCCAAATTGCTCCAGAAAGGAGAATGAGTACAGACAGGGCTATCTGCATACAGCCATTCTTCAGAGTACAGAAGGTAATAAGTCCAATTAATGGAAACAGAATTCAACTTCTCCAAAGTGGAGTTCCCCCTCTTTAAAAAAAAAAAGAAGAAGAAGTACATTTCTAGTTTCTAGGGAGGAATCAAAGTCCAACTCTTTGGGTTACGCAAATTAGTTCAATAAAAATATAATTCAAGATATGTTGAAAGAAACACAGTACCAATCTGACTAGCTTATGATACAGCCTCAGGCTCAGTCTGAGGGCTCTGAAAGGAGATCAACAAACAGCCTATGCCGATTGCTTTCTTCTGGGATCATGTGGCCATCTCCTTTGTTTGATCAGGAACATTAGTAGTTCATAACACTGTGTACTAAGAACAGCACCACTTCCAGGCACAAGTATTAGGAAAAGACTGTGACAGAGAGAGAGAGAGACAATGGATACTGCCAAGAACGCATATTCTATACACACACACACACACACAAAAGCCAATGCACACATGTAAAGTGTGTGGGTGGGGAGGGGGTCTCAAAAATTCTATTCTATTCCATTAATGCACCAGTGCAAGAAGGACTGGCCCAGATTTTCTTAAAGCAAAAAGAAACACTACCAAGTTTTTATGAGCTAAGATGTTATCACTTTTTATGTTATCATACTGTTCAGATTCTGGTTACTGGTAAGCCAGCTTCCAATGTTTTATTGCTAGGCAAGCTGATTGAACAATAAGGGACTGATCAATTCCAGGTCTTCCAGTGGGGAGGGGTATCTAGATCTATTTCTGTGGTTTTGAATAGAAACTGCAATGACTACTGGTAGCAGACCTATACTGGGTGAGAGGGAGGATGTACCTACACTGCAGAGCTGTAGCAGTTTGATCCCACTTTAACTGTCTTGGCTTCATTCTATGGAATTTTGGGATCAGTAATTTGGTGAGATATGTAGGATACTCTACTACATTCTCTACAGCATCAGAGCTTTCTAGAAGAGAAGGTTAAGTCCCTACCAAACTACAAATCCTAAGATTTCATAGGACAGAGCCATAGTAATTAAAGTGGTATCAAAATGCTATAATTGTGTAGTTTGGTAGTACACCCAGAGAGAGAGAGAGAAGAGACACCCTATTCTTATGTCTCTAAAATCTCAGTGGCTTTGACATCATCAATCTGATATCCTTCTTATGCAGTGGAGAAAAGGAGACATTCTCTAGTGGTACTACTCCTGCCTTGTGGAAAAGTTTCAGAAGATGTTGCTTCAAGACTGCAACTCTTCCCTCTGGAAATTGTCTTGTTGGTTTCCATCCCATCTCCCAAGCTTTCCAACATTAAATTTTCACCGATTTCCTCCAAAGACCTCAAGGCAGCGAACATGGCTTTCCCCATTTATCCTTACAACAAGTTTGTAATGTAGAAACAAAATCCACAGATGGGTAATACCTTTATTAGGACCAGACAAATGGTCATATGGATACTTTATAGTCTTCGTAGATAGATTATACCCCAATCTAATTTTCTGCCTTTCTTCCAGAATGAGACCCGGCAACTCACAATGTAAGTTAAAACAAAATAGAGTTAAGCCAATGCATAATATGAAAGTTTAAAAGCAATTAAAGAAAGAACTATGTTAAAAACATTTAGAAGAGTTCAAAACGCAATTAAAACATAATAATGACAATGATAAAAAAAACACATCCCAATAAAAAAGATCTTCTGCAATTGCCAGTGAACAGTCAAAGGCCTCGATAAACAAGATCTTTGCCTGCCAATAGAAGGGTGGAGGCAAATTTAGCCTCCTGTGGAAAGGAATTTCATAGCCTGGAGGCTATGATTAGGCTCTCTCCTGTCCTCATCAATAGTACTTTTGACAGTGGTGGCACCAAGTGAATGCCTTCTCCTGGTGCAATGCACTATTAGAGATTGCCTTTAAAAGATTTCTAGCTTGTTCAAAGTTGGATCAAGCCAGAAGGTGCATGTTAATACCAATTGTATTTGATTCAAATTGATGACCAAGTCATTCAAGGTGCCGATTACAATTATCTGACGCGTAAATTGCTTGCTTGCATGTGGAAAATCTTAAAAGTACAGGTGGGAGTCATGTGGACCTCCAGGTACTGTTGAACTGCCAGTCCCATCAGTCTAGTCTGCATAGTTAATGTTGAGTCTTGCAGTCCAACATCTGGAGTGTGAGATGATTCCAAACTCTGCCTCAAAGAGTGCCTTTTCCCATTTTCTCTTTCTACTTTTGCTTTCTTGCTCTCTCTAAATTTAAAAACTGACAGATTATTGCTGTTCCACCAATTGAACCTATCAGGAGTAAGGTTAGCCTGAGTGAGGAAGATAATATTTATGGCAAAGGCAGGCAAATTGCAACTCAGATATTGTCAGAGGTCAACTCCTAGCAGCCCTAACCAGCACAGCCAAGAGTGAGGGAAATGCCACTGAATAGCCTCTGGAGGTGCAATTCTCTGCCCCTCATTTATAGTAATGATTCCAGTATTATGGTTATTTCTATGAAAACAGATCCACCAGGCCCGTTCCACTGTTATTTTTATTTGAATTTCAACATGAACACCCATCCACATACCACATCCGACCACACAGCAAATCCAACCAATGTGCACCATGTCTTATGTTTTCTGCAAGAAACAGAACAGGTTTAGCCATGGTGCTTCATATGGCTTTGGGATTGTTCTTTTGTTTTATTTTTTTATTGCAATTCCCAGAGTGATGAGAGTCAGTATAGTAGCTTGAGTACTGGACTATGACTCTGGAGACCGGGGTTCAAATACCCACTCAGCCATGCAAACCCACTAGGTGACCTTAGGCAAGTCACACTCTCTCAGCCTCAGAGGAAGGCAAAGGCAGCCCCCCGCAACAGATCCTGCCAAGAAAATCCTGCAACAGGTTTGGCTCAGGGTCACCATAAGTTAGAAACAACTTGAAGGCATACAAGAAAAACAACTACCATAATGCCCTACCATTAGTTTTGCTGGCTAGGGCAGCTAGGTGCTGAAAGTCAAAAAATTTGGCAGGGTCACAAACACATATCTCTTATTTAAGACAAAGCATTCCAAAGGCTCAAAGACCTAAGTGCCATACATCATAGAAGACAGCAAAGGTTAAAATTAAAGTTAACAACTCATCAGAATATGACATAGTGGAAGATTCCTTCCCTACCACAAGTATCGGTATATGACCATGAGGTTTCTGACCTTGGTACAAAAGCACATGACAAACCTAGCAGCTTAATGCTTTACTACCAGTTAATACTTTCCGATCGGCATTTGTCATTATTTCTACAACTTAAGACAAATAATGCGCACACACATTACTTGCAAATCTCATACTAGTTTAATACAAGAGTGAACTACACATTCTGCTCACATTCAACAGAGGTTACACTTCCTTAAGAAAAGTTACTTGGTTATGGCTGCAATGCTTTGCTCATTTATTAGGAAGACAACCTGATTGTATTCAATGGGACTTAATTTTTTATGAGTCAAGATACCTGAGACTGCCCTGAAAATCTTTGCAGGTTTCTGTAAAAGTGCTAAGAATTATCCCCTTAAGGAGGCAATTATTGATCTTTAGTATCAGGTAACCAGAGCAATAAACACTGTTGACATCACCTTGCAAGAGGCTCTCCCTTGTGAAGCCCTCCTTCTCTCAGTTTGCAGTCATATGGGAACTTGCTGCCTTATCACTCAATGACATAGTCCTGATCACAGAGTAGCCAGCACGGTGTCCTGGATCAAGGCTGGAACAAAAGGTCTTAAGGAAGACACTAATAAAACTCTTCATATATCCTCTTATGCAAACCTCTGTGGAATGTTAAACATCTTTATCGCATCAAACAAATATGCAGCCTTCTCTATTGAAGTGTATAGAATGTATGTGTGCATGAATTCTCTCCAAAGGGAATGTCCTTACATGCTTTCAGAGTTTTGCTGACTACGCCAAAGATTAGTGATGCTTCAGAAGGTTAGTGAGATTCCCTCGAATAACTTCTTGTCGATGACAATTTCTGATGGCAGTATGCACACAGTTAGTTTGCCTTCCTCGTGAAGAGAGACTTGAGCTGATAAAAAGTGATCTGTCATGAAAGGAGATTCTTCAGACTCAATGTGTCATCATGGGTGCCTCTGCAAATGAGTTCCTTTTCTGTCAGCAAGTGTAAAGAGTACAAGTACTAGGGAAGCATGTGAATGAATATTCTGTTCCTTTGGGCCAAGATATTGAAAAAATGTCCTATGCAAAAAACATGTACATTATGAGAAATATCTTAAAGTGCAACTCAGGCAGACAAGACCATATTACTAGCAGAAAATAGCAAAGATCTAGAAAGAGAAATGCTGAAAGTTAAGGAAGAAAATGCAAAAACAAGATTAGGACTGAATATGATGAAAATTTCTACATAAGATTGTAAAAGATGGCCCATGAAGAAAATTGATTTTCTTCCTATCAACTTATTTGAAATGCAGTGCTGGAGAAGAATTCTACAGATACTGTGGACTGCGAAAAAGACAAATAGATGAGTCCTAAAGAAAAACAAGCCTGAACTTTCCCTAGAAACCAAGATTACTAAACTGAGACTACTGAGACTACTGTACTTTGGACATACTGCGAGAAGACACGACTCATTAGAAAAGACAATAAAGCTTCATAAGGCCAAGACCTTATAGGCCATAGTATTTCTGAGTTCTATGTAGGGGTATGACATCGGATGGTGAAAAAAAATAACAGGAAGAAGATCAACTCATTACAAATGTGGCTCTGGATGAGAATTCTTATTGATAAACTGCCCAAAAGACAAATAAATGGATCTGAGAACAAATCAAGCCTCTCACTCAAAGCTAAAATAACTAAATTGAGGCTATCTTGCTTTGGACACATCATAAGACAAGAAGACTCATTAGAAAAGACAATAATGTTCTGTAAAGTAGAAGGCAGCAGACGAAGAAGATCACATCACAGCTGGATAGACTCAATAGACACATTAAAGGCACATTACCAGTGGATACAGTCAATAAAGGAGTTTGCAAGACCTAAGTAGGGTTGTTGCTGACTAGAGTTCCTGAAGGTCCCTCATTCATAAAGTCACCATATGTCAAAACCAACTTGAATGCAAAACAACCACAGTGTATATAGGCATAGATTCTCATGCTAGGTAACAATCTGATTAGGGAGACAATGGTAATCAAGCTTCCAAGGTTATATGTAGTAAAGATTAATGAGGTCATGTACTTCACACTTTTTCAATACTCAACAAGCTTTTCTTCAACTATAGTCTAGACACTAGCAACAAGTCTTGACTATGTAGGCTTCAGGGATCCAGCCTAATCAGCACCTTGAGCAAGAGAGAGAAATAGATAAATTACCAATGAAGTATGAAAGAGAAGGAGAGAAGAACTGACAGGAGATGGGTAAAAATACTTTGAGAGGCATATGGTGGGAGGATGAAATTATTAATCCAGACAGAGCCTCTGAATTAGCAAATTCTTCATAAAATGGGGAAGCTGAAGCATGATACTTCCATTGGTGGCGCCGTGGTTAAATGCCAGTACTACAGCCACAAGGTTTGTGAGTTCAATCCTGCTGGGCTCCAGGTTGACTCAGCCTTTCATCCTTCCACAGGTCGGTAAAATGAGTATACCCAGCTTGTTGGGGACAGTTAGCTAAATATATTGTAAACTGCTTAGAGAGCACTTAGCTGATAAGTGGTATAGAAATACACGTGCTATTGCTATTGCTTTTAATCAGCTCAAGGAAAACTGAACTATGGAATTCCCTGACGCAAGGAAATCGCTCTGACATAGGATTCATAAGTTATCAGTACCATATTATATTAACAGTTACAAGCTGAAATTGTAAGAAGTTTGCCTGCCTCTGCTACTATTTTGTGACTAGTTTTGCTACTCTATTAACATTTTGTAACTTGTGGGCTTCAAATCATTTTCTATACTTCCTCAAGAAGTTCCTAAGGATAGAAAGCGTAAGCATCCTGCTCTATAAAATATCAGCAGTTGTAACTGGCTAAAAGTCTGGGTATATCTGGCAAGAAAAAGTATTATTTAAAATAGTATTATTTATGATGGAGTAGAGAGCTGGCTCTGAAATAACTTTACATCATTTAAGGACAGGAAATATCAAGATGGTTACAAACACACCATATTTACTGATAGAGTTAAGTTCTAGGTTAGTTACTGGTAAACTTAATTCTTTTTTTAAAGAATGGTCTACATTATAATATTGAAGAGTATTCCTGTACAGCAGGGGATTGGCCTAGGTGGCCTTTGCAGTCCCTTCCAAATGCAAATCCCTGTGCACATCATACAGTCACGAAGACCTATCTCCCTCCTCCCCAGGAACACCCAACACACCTCAGCTACCGCTGTTACTTGATGATGAAACTGCAGGTGGTCTCATAGCATCTTCGTTTCAGCCCTGGCTGGAGACTATATATTTTGTAATGCTGTCTCCAGGTTTCCTTTCTGATGAAGCATACCATCTGACATTTTAAAAAACAAGCATATACTCAAAGCTAGTTCTGAGACAACCCAGATATTAAATTAGAACCTTATGTGCTACAAATTAGGTGATCTAATTTACATATGGCATGGGAGCAGGAGGGGAGAGTACTGTAAAACGGCACCTTGAAGACCACAGCTTGCCAGGGAAAGCCTTTCCAGAAAGACTCAGTAGTGCAGAATACAAATATCCTCCAGCTGAAAAGATTCACATACTCTCTTGACTACAGATTACTGTTCACCATGCACATGACAGGCATCCAAAGATTCCTTTGCCCAAAATTGTCCTTTTCATCAATTATTAGAAGATTACTGTCTCTGCTCCACAGAAATCTGCATGAGTATAATGCAAAATCAACCCAAGTAAGGAAGTCAGTGGCATTTCCTGGTAAGCATTCATAAACAAACCATGGTATATGGGTTGCTCCCAAAGATTTTAATTAGCAATATTATGTATACACATCACAACTCACCTCTAAAGGATTATTATGAATATCCTGTTGGAGGACATATGTCTGAATGTAACCCTATTAGTTGCTAAATTTCTACTGTCAGCTATTAAGATCAGAGAGAGAGAAGTATCAAAACTATGTTGGGATACTGGTAATACACTTTAAGATCAATCCAGTTCTATTGTTTTAATGAGATGGAATCAATGAACGCCTATGTATATTTTACCTAATAATCCATATTGTCTATGATTTTAGTTTACTTCATCTATTTTCATACTATTTTATGCTTTTATATCCTGTTTATCATCTATCCTACTTATATATTTATATCCTATTTTTAGTTGGTATATTTTTGCTATACTGTACCATTGGATGGTTTGCTATGTTGGGTCTATGGACTGTAAAATAAAGTTTGATTGATTATTATGAATAAGCAACCCCACCCCATCCCCAAAACATAACCAAAAAAATCCAGAACAACCCATACAAGTAGACTGTGATGACACAGCTGATTATTATTTGTGATGTAAATACAATTTTCTTGATGTAAATCTACTCATAAGAGTAGACAGTGGTGAAACCACTGGTTACAATTATTTTGGTATAAATGATTTGAGAATTCAAGCTTCTACAAGCAACAGACTGAGCAAGCCAAACTTCCCACCACGTCCAGTCTCTCTGTCTCAAGAACACCACTCTCTAAGGGGCCAGTTTTAATGTAACGCTCTCTGCCACAAAAACATAGCTACAGAAATGTCTCACACACACACACCAATCATGTCCATATAATGCAACCCATGTGGATGCTGCAAGCAAGATGATCTTTCAGGCAGGAGCTGGGGGAAAAAACCTGCTCATGAGTTTTGAATGTGCTCATCCAGAGCTTCCTTTCCCGCACGCACATAATCGGGCATAAGGAATTCCTTGCTGGAGAAGACACTCTTTGACATTGCTCAAACTATATATCCAGCAATACAAAGAGAACAGCAGTGATTTTACAAGTGTTTTTATTTCTGTTTTAAGAGCATCTGTGCTTCATGTTAATTACTGATGTTCCTCTAAGAACAACAATTAGTAGAAGTGAGCACACAGGCGAAGCATTTCCAGTGAGCTTTCCAGTTTAACTGGAGCTTAGGGGCATTTAGCTTCATCTTGAAAGCATTTCAAAATTTAATCTCATAAAAACCAGTAAGTCTTGCTACTCACTGGAAAAACAACTCTTACCTCCCACGTGTGCAGTATAATAAATTAGCAGTGATAACCATTAGTGATGCTTACTTTAAAAGGTTTTCCTATTAAAACAGCTCTGGGTTCTTTCTATCCTAATTTATATTCACACTTCATATCTTATCAGGCTCTCAATTCATGCCTTAGTTGCCATTTACTTTTCTAAAATACCCAGTGTTGCCTCCAAAACCTAGAGGATGTCTGTACACATACAGACAGAGGGAGAGCACTCCTAGCGTGTGTAGTGCTACAGAAACTGGGCAAAGAACAAATTGCAATGATTCATACTATCTGGGCACCAGTGGCTAAATTTTTCAGTAAAGGTTTATACTGTGAATCTATGCCATTCACAGATGTTAACTGAGGCCTAAATCCTACACTCGTCTAAACTAAAGTAAATTAACTAAATAAAATAAACTTAAGTATGTGTTGATTCATCATTGATAATTGATTCAGTGGGTCCACTCTAATTAAGACTAGCTAATAGGATTCTGGCTCTATACAGCAATTCTATACTTGTCATTGATTTCAGTGCGGCTTTTTCTCAGATACATGACCATAGGATTGCAGCTTTAATCATGTATGACATTAAAACTACCTTTCAAATGACTGATTAGAGGCAGAAAGTAGAAGAAAACGCCCATTCTCAATCCCCAGAACACTGAATGCAATTTACCTGATGGCACCTTAGCACTGTATTTATTCATCTATGACAGAAATTAATCTGCCTATCAGTAAAAATAAAACGAGGGGACTCTTGGATCATAGTTTAAACAATGACATGTCATAGCTAAGTGCTGTTTGCAATAGGGCTTGACTGCGGATAAATCTCTATCAACATAAAGCACTGCTGATTCCTGAACAGTGGATGGCTCAAATTGCAATCCTGTATGCCAGAGCACCCACTGCTTTGGAGGTCCCCACCATAATTGGAAAGAAACGTCAGTGGGTACAGGGGACTGTAGTGGAGAGAAGGGCAAGAAAATGATTAGCTGTATGAGTTGCCTTTCACCTGCACAACATCTGGATATAGCTTTATGCAATAAAGGAGAGAAGGGCCCTCTCAACACATTTGAACTGCAACTTCCATGATCCTTCACCACTGGATAGGGCTGATGAGAGTTGCATTTTGGCAACTTCTAAAGACCCAAATTTTGATCAGCCCTGCTATGAATAATACATCTAAAATTTTGAAGCATACACACACACACACACACACACACATATATATAATAGAAAGTGTGAGCACATCAAGCAAGCTTCCATACACACATAAATGTACAGAAAGTCAAGTCTGGCTGTTGACATAAAGGTTTTAGCTGCCATATAAACTGTGAAACAGCCAGGAGATTTATCATTGAACACCTAACATCTTACAGTTGTTCATTCCTTCCTGCTAGATACAGGCTCCTTCCCATTACGATTAACAGCTTAGAAAGATATTAATCACATACTGCTTTTTTCCAATTCTCCAAAGTTGCAACCAGGGAATTTTCTATCTGACATGTATCTAGGAGTTAGATTCCTTCAGAGCTGTGCCTGCTTAGCACTAAGACTCCTAGCACATGGAAAAGACTGAGAACATGCTGAGTCTCCATCCCCACCCCTCAGGATGCCACACCTCCCAGTTGGAATGCTACACTCAAATTGCAGAAACTATGAATCCAAACGTATTTGTCAGTTGACTACTAACAAGATCATTACCATAATCAAAATTGAAGACATGTCCATAATAAAAATTGAAGACATGTGTAATAATTAATCATAATTGGAACTAACAATCATAGCAATGACAATGTCCAGCAGAACTGCCTGTGCAATCATAATCCCAAAGCTAGACACTTTACAAAGCAGAAATGGGAAATCAACCATCAGATCCTATACATCAGGACTCACCACCTATACATGCAGGTGGCATTTAGTAAAACAGATGCTACCAGATTATTAACAATGGCGGTCAATAGGTTAAGTGACTTGCTCAAGGCAGTAAAAAGGGTAACTGTAATAGCTAGTTAGCTCTTTTACCTTCCCACACAAAGGAGGTGCCATAGGAGCCACTGTGCAGCCACAGAAGCTTACTTCATCCCTACTTTCCTCCACACAAACCACAGAAAGTACTGACTACAATGACCACCAAAAGACACCATATCCCAAGTTAACTGATGACTGGATGTTGCCTCTATTCTTGCTGATCAAAAGAACTTACATCATAACAAAACTATTCATCTTTGAAGGGGACAAAAAGATATATTTACACATCCTGAGAACTGTGGTAGCATGCGTTGCTCTAAAACTTCCATCAACAGGCTTTAACAAGCTCCCTATCTTAACATCTGCCATGATGCATTAATTATGATATTGCCATTCAGTATTCCGCAAGTACCATGCCATGTTTAATTTGCTGTTCTCTTTCTGCTTTGTTACTTTCTTTTCTCTGTATTGTACTGTGCAATTATATTGGTGGAGTAGGAGTAGGAGAGCCAGGAAGGTATAAGGTTTTGTGTGTTGAACTGGCATTTTGGGAGACTAGGGTTCCAAACCCTGTTCAACCATGGAGACCCAGTGAGTGATCTTGGGCAAGTCACACTCGCTCAAGGGCAAATGCCCCTCTGAACAAATTTTGCTAAAAAACCTCATGACAGGTTTGCCTTAGAGTCACTGTTAGTCAGAAACAATTTGAAAGCACATAACAGAGAAAGTTCTCTCTCTCTCTCTCTCCACAGAAACACACACATACACACAATTTCCCTGGAGTTTAACCACTCAAAGAAACTTTCAGGCACCATACAAACAATGGTCCCATTATCCTCATTCTTTCTGCAATTGTCAGGAATGCTTCATTTCAACACAGCATAATTACTCTCTTCAGATTTTATGGGGCTAAATCCAAGATGATGTAGACAGATGACTGCTCATGCAACAGCAGTTCACTTCCTACTTACTCTTCTATCCCTCCACATCCCCCAAATCTACTCTGAAGGATTCCCCAGCAAACTGGGAACACATATTGGGGCACAATGCGGAGGGGGATTCAATCTGCCAGCAGCATCCATTACAAGGCACATCAAGAAATCCACCTTTTGCATTTTTTAAGATTAACTAAAAATATTCAGCAAGAACATCAAAAGTGTAGCCACTTGCATAATGAACAGAAAAGTTATATTTGGTATAAACAGAGCCCGAAAGGCACTAGAAAGGAATTTTTACTTCTGTCACATAAGGCATTACATCTAACCAGAGACTGAATAAGATATATTTTGTAATTCAACCCCTTTGCTGCCTACAAGATTTTGGAACTTGTAGTCCAAAAAAGTAAAATTTCAAAGTTCTGCTCCTATCCCATTAACAGAAAAAGCTGTAAAAAAACAAAGCAGTAGAAGACAGGAACCGAGGAGTTCTGCCTCCAAATAGCAGAATCTTCTCAGATTGAACTGGGCCAGGTCAATGAGGAAAATGACCATAGTGAGCAACCAGTCTGAAAAGAAGACATACCATCTAAGGTGACATTTCTATGGTACTTGAAACTCTTTGACAAAGGGAAGGGTGAGAAAGCAGGGAAGAGGGAATTCCCAATTCTATACTTCTGTTCCTTTATTTTATGTAGAAAGATTCCACAACACTTTTAGGTTAGTTTCTAGAGCACCTTGTTATGGTATTTATTTTAGCAGTCTGTAAGTTAACCACACCTGACAGAGAAACTAGTGATTCTGAAACACAGCAGTGACGACGCGATCAGTTCAAATGTGGAAATTCATAGGAAGGTGGGAAGGAAGGTTGACCTGCTGCTACGGACTACTGCTATAAAATTCAAGCTTGTGATGCTATGTAAATAGCTCCCAGTACAAATGAATTCTCTTCCTAAAGGTAGGGACAAGGCCATGATGTACCTTACAGTTCACCCCTTATCAAAAAATGAACAAACAAAAAACCCACATAAAAAGTTTTTGAAATAGTAAAGATAGTAGTTAGAACACAGATGTGGTTCCTGGTAAAACTAATCTAGAGTACTACAAACCATAACCGTGCCTAGACACAAAGGTGTCAAGCACTCTGCTTTCCCCAGAAACTTGTGCTTTGGTTTTCAACTAGTCATAGCTTAGTGCTGCATCTGAATCTAGGTAAAACATAGTTAAGTCTTAACTACAGTATACTAATGCAAGTCAGCTTCATAATTTACAGTTAGGACAAAGTACAGTTTCCCCAGATTTAGATAGTTAATGGAAAATGGAAATGAAAGTGCCAGACAAAAAAAGGAGCAGATGAGAGAGTCATAGTTTTCCTCCTTTTCTAAGTGAAGGAGGAAAAGCAAAAGGTTCTCAATTGACTTTCCTACCTTCCACTACTGAAAGAAAGAAAGAAAGAGCCTGAATGTAGACCTCTCCCACCCTGTCTAGTCTTGGTGCTCACACAAGCAGTCTAGTCCTGCAGATATTGACTCACTGACAACAGCAATAACAACAACTTTTTATTTGTTATCTACCTGCCACCAAGGCTTGAGGCAGGGTACAACACAGATTAAAACACAATTAAAAACACATTATGGTTAAAATACACTAAAAGCACACAAAACCATTTAAAATACAAATATATCATAATTAAAATATAGCATTGTGCTTTTAGTGTATTTTAACCATAATGTGTTTTTAATTGTGTAGGCCTACCAGAAGGCCTATCTATCACTTTTTTGAATTCAGACAGCATATTTTGCTGTCAAATCTTTTCTGGCAGGAGGTAACTGATGAGAAGGTCCTCTGGGTGACTGTTGCTGGTCTAGCCCTGGCTGATTTAAGTAAATGACCCCCAGAGGACCTGAGTATATGGGGCGGATTGTATGGGAGGAGGTGATCCTGCAGGTAACTTGACCCAAACCATGTAGGACTTTAAATAACCTTTAGTTAGTGAGTTTAAAGTGAGGGCGTGGAACTGTGGCTGTAAGTCTCATCAGTCTTAACCAGCACAGTCAATTAGTTTCAAAGGTGCTACAAGATCCCTTTGCATGCTGTCCCAAACTGACACAGCTATGTCTCTAAATTTTAGCAGAGTCAATGGTGAGACACTACGGAAGATGCTGTCCCAAAATATCTGAAGCATAGCTACCCACCCCTAATTTAATAAGACTTGGAAAGAATACTCCAATGAACATCAGGTGCTGTAGACTATACTTCAGAGAAAGGAACTAGCAAAACAAACTCTGAATATTCCTTGTCTAAGAAAATCCTATGAAACTCATGGGGTTGCCTTAAGTTGACAGGCATCTAGAAGGCAAGTGTGTGTGTGCGCACACCTACACGCACAAGAAGACATAGGCCTGTACCTCAAGAGGCTCAGGAACAGCTAGGAGGGAAAAACACCATAGATAAATGGAATAACTAGAATAGTCAGTGTTGTAATGGAATAGCAATTTTGCACTTCACATCTCTTTTCCTGTACCTTGTTGTTGTGTGCCTTTAAGTAATTTCCAACTTATGGAGACCCTAAGACAAACCTACCACCAGGGTTTTCTGGGGCTGAGAGTGCATGACGCACTCAGATTCACCCAGTGGGTTTCCATGGCCAAGCCAGGAACTGAACCCTGAATTGTAGTCCAGAGCTCAAACCACTACACCATGTTGGCTCTCTCTTCTGTAACGTACTGCAAGGCAAACAGATATAAAGCAGGAGAAGCTTTCCCCAGCACGTACATACCGTATAGTGTTTCTTCTGCTAAATTTCTGACTCCCAATGTAATGCAACTATTGAGCAGGGGAGGTGGAAATATCACAGAACTTTAGAGCTGGAAAGGTTACTGAAGGTCATTTAGTTCAACCCCTTGCCCAACACACAGCCTAAATCTTGCCTCCCCAACCCCTAGCAGGAGTCTTGCAGATCAAGCTGAAGTATATTTGCTCAGGATTAAGTGTGAGTGCATGGCCATAGGACATTAGCCTTCAAACTCTTTTTAAAAACACATACACCGAGAAAATAAGACACTTTTGGGGCAGGGTCACAAGAAGCCCCCAAAAGATTTCAAAGATTAAACAGACCATTCCAAACAGCTTTTTAAAAAGACAGTTACAGGTCCCCTATTGCCTACCATGCTCCCTTCTAGAGTGAGACTGTGCGCATGTGTGCCCGGAGAGCCAGAAAGCAAACAGCTGATGATCTAATTTCGAGGACATGTAGCTTTATTGTGTTCTAGGCCCCAGGAGAGATCAGAGGACTGAAAGAGAAAACACTCACATACCTAAGTTATTGTGGGCTAGACAGTCGACTCTGCAAAGCCTGAACGCTATAGGCATGGATGGTTTTTGGAGTTCATTTCATAACCAGCTCAGCAATTCTCAGCCCAGGCAAGTTAGTTTTTACACTTCATAGATCCTTTAGTGGCAAAACAGCATGATTTTTTTTTTTGCTCCTGCCCCAGCATGGGATCACACAGACTATGTCCCTCTTCGCTACCGTTAAACTTTCCCATCACCGTCTCCGTGAGAAAGAGGCACCGGAGTTGCCATCCACTTCTTCACACACACACTGTGAAAAAAAAAACACGCGTGGGAAAACACTCCCTCGCATGCCCACACTTTGCCGGCGCCCCTGGGCTGGAGAGATCAGCGGTCTGACTCAGCCTGAGGTCATTTGATATATGCTAAAAAAGTCGACCAGGAGTAAAACAACCAGCGTTCCTTCTTTTGTTTTTTTCCGGGTTCACCCGCGCGTCATAGCCAAAAGAAAACCAACTAGGCCGTTTCCGCACTAGCCTGTTGTAGCGCGATGATTCCGCTTTCAACCTCCTCTGGAATCCTGGGGTTTGCAGTTTCGGGAGGGGCCGGCCGGCCCCTCCCGAAACTGCAAACCCCAGGTTCCAGAGGAGGTTGAAAGCGGAATCATCGCGCTACAACAGGCTAGTGCGGAAATGGCAAGATTTGGGCACGGCTTTTTTCAGTCCTACGAACCCCCCTCCTGCCGCCCAGCCGAGGGGCTTCTCCGCCCTCCCCTCGAGGCAAGCCCCCCCCGGCCGCCGCCGCCGCCTCCTCCTTACCCAGGCAGGCTCCGGTGACGAGCGCGGTGGCCGTCAGGGCTCCGGCCGAGGCGCCGTAGATGGTCTTGGCGTTGGCCACCAGGAAGGGCGCATGCTCCTGGAGGCAGCTGGCCACCCCGATGTGGTAGACCCCCAGGAACCCGCAGCCGGCGAAGGAAATATTCCAGGTGGAGCCCGGCGGGTACATCGCCGCCCCAGCAACGCCAACGCCAAAGAAGCGCTGCGAACGGCGCCGAGGGGACGGACGGTGCCTTCCTTGGGGAGCCCTGGAGAGGGACCAGGGAGCCGGCGGCGAGGTGGAGAACGTGGGAAGAAGGGCGAGAGCGGAGGGGGGGGCTGCTGCGCCGCCGCCGCCGCCGCCGCCTCGGCCACCCGAGCCCGGAGCGCCCGGCTCTTCTTCTTCTTCCTCCTCCTCCTCCGCCGCCGCCCGGCTTTTTCCGCTCCGCTGCGCCCTCCAAACCCCCGCCTGCACCTGACCGCCGCCGGCCCGCAGCGAAGCGTTATATCGGGTGGGAGCGCAGCCGCAGCGGGGAGGAGGAGCTCGGGCGGGCCGCCGCCCTCTCCCCGCCCCCCGACGCAAGCACGGACCCGGGCGGCGCCGGCGGCGGCGAAGGGCCAGACCGCCCACCCGGGAGGCGGGGGCCAAAGAGCGCGGGGAGCCTCCAGGCGAAGGCGAGGGGTTTGCCGGCCGGCGGTCGTCGTCGTCGTCGTCAGCGGTTCCTGGAAAGCCCGGGGGCGTTCCGCGGCGGCAGCCAATGGGGAGGCCGCCAGGGAGGGCCCCGCCGGGGAGGGCGCCTGTCGGGGGAGCGCATCCCTCGGCGCCGCCGCCGCAGCTTTCGACCCAGAGGCGTCCGAAGAAGCCGAGCGTCCCAGTGCGAAGGGCTCCCGTTGCTTTGCCTCCAGCGCATTGTGACGTCAGCCGACGTGCCTGCACAATGGAGGTTAAAGGGCGCGCGCGGGGCGGAAAGTGTCCCTTATTTTGGGGGGCCGCTGGGCTTGTTTGCTCGGAAATAAGCCACTTGGGTTTCAGCGGGAGTTGCCTGAGCTGCTCCCGTGTTTATTCTGCTGCGTGTGCGGCCATTTCCGCACGACACTCTTATAGCGCGACGATTCCACTTTCAACCTCCTCTGGAATCCTGGGGTTTGCAGTTTCGGGAGGGGCCGGCCGGCCCCTCCCGAAACTGCAAACCCCAGGATTCCAGAGGAGGTTGAAAGTGGAATCGTCGCGCTATAACAGGCGAGTGCAGAAATGACCACTGTGTGTGTGCACCGCCAGGCTGGAGAACCTGGCGTGTATCTCAGGCCGTTTCCGCACTAGACTGTTACAGTGGTATTATTCCACTTTCAACATCCTGTGGAGCCCTGGAGTTTGCAGTCTTGTGCGGAAATGGCCTGAGGACGTGGCCTGTAGTTCGTGAAAGCTCCTTCTCTAATAAGTTTCTCAAGAAGCCTCTGTACTGGTGCGTTGTCTGGACATCTTGGTGAAGTTCTGATAAGATGCAATAATAATAATAATAATAATAATAATAATAATATCCTTTACATAAGGGGTGTGGAAGAAGAAGAAGATGGAGAAATGAGAGAATAACTTTTTAAGAAGTTGAAGATCTTTCATTGTTTTCAAAAAGGTTTTTTGTTTTTGGTTCTGGTAACAATCCTGGAGAAAAAAATACTGTTAGTAAAGGAAAGTATCACCATGGGGGGAAAAATTAAAGGTGCTACTTTTGATGGTTCTTAAAAAAAAAAAGCCTCTGTACTGTTGAAACTGGAAAAAAATCTTTTAGGTAGCTGCCAAAAGCAGTCCCTATGTGAAAAGTTCTATCTGTGTTGGGGGTAGAAATGTCGGACAGTTAAGCCCCAGATCCTTGGATCCCTCTCAAGAAGAGAACTGGGACTTAGCTCTAATAATTTTGCTGCTGCTGCTGCTTCATATCCCATTTTCCCCCAGTTTGGGGCTCAAGACGGCTTACAACAGTTAAAACAAACATTGCTAAAAATATATACAGAATACAAAAATATACCAGGGATCCATCCAGTTCTGTAATTTTCTCCAGGCAGGCCTTCTTAAGAGGTCCCCTCCTTATTTTTGGTGCAACAGACTAAGAAGAATACCCTTTGGGAAAATGTTCACTTTGGGAAAATTATACCCACTTTGGAGAGGGTATTCAGGTTTAAAGAAATAGCCATGTTAGTCTGTTGTAGCATAAAAAATAAAAATAAAAAGAGGAGGGACAAAAAAAACCTAACAGCATCTTTAAGATAAATGATTTATATAGTTGCCTTGAGGCCCACTGTTGGGCAAAAAGTGGGGTATAAATAAGGATGATGTTGCCCCCTTGGTAAACCCTGTCCCAGGGTCTACAACTTTGATATTCAATTAATCTAACCCACCAGAGAGGTCACTCTAATGTGCACGTAGGCAATAACGGTCATATGGTCAAACGAACCAGATGAGGCCAGGAAAATCCTCAGTCACATAGCAACAGGAGACGTCATGTTGTGATAACCCATGCTGGACAAAAGGTCCTTAACCTTTAAGGAGTCCGCTTGAAGGGAGTAAAAGTGTTCCCAGAAAGTTGGGCACTGGAAGCAATAAAACCTTATCAGATCCATCTCCAGAAACTCACACCACAGCCTCAAAGCGGAGGAAGATCCTGTTACTGGGATGACACCTTGTTATCAGAGAAATGCCAGGTGTGGAGTTGTTTTTCTTTTCTGTCCCTGTTTGTTTTCCCCGGGAAAGGATTTGCCTTCAAAGTAAATTTTTCCTACAGATAGTCCCTGTTTGGGGGCTAGTTAGGCAGGAGAGAAAGGCGAGGCAAGGAGAATAAGTATGATGCCTCCCGGTTATACCGACTAACTGGTCTCTTCGCTAAGGTGCTGTTCAATTGCTGCTTCTCGGACCAAGGACTTCAGGAAGAGGTGCAGTATCACCCAAGCTGCGAATCCCTCAACAATTCCTCTATCTTATTTCCACTCTTTATTTCTATTAGCCCTTGGATGTGTGTGTGCATGTTTGCGTTAGTGCAAACTATTACTATTCAATAAAGTCATTCACTGGACCTTTTTTGTGTGATTTCTGACTGAGCCTGACCCTGTAAACATTGGGTAAAAGATCCTTAATTACCCTGCCCTCTTTGCATTGCTAAAGCAGTGTTCATAGCTAATTTTCCCCACAAGTGACAATTTTGACAGACGTTCGGAGTCCCCCTTAAGGGACCCCCAGCAAGCAAACACGATGATCGTGTTTCAGCATAAGCTTTCGTGGAAATGAACCCACTTCTTCAGATGTACTGATAGAGTGATGCTGAAACAGATAGTAAATGTAAATGTTGTTTTGTGCCTTCAAGTCTTTTCCAAATTGTGGACCCTATCACAGAGTTTTCTTGGGCTGAGAACGTGTGATGCAACCAAGGTTACCCACTGGGTTTCCATGGCCAAGTGGGGAATCAAATCCTGGTCCTCAGAGTCATAGTCCAATGCTCAAACTACAACAGCGTGGTTAGTAAATGTACAAATACAGTATGGAAAGCTGCAAACTGTATATATCTTCAAAGAGATGCATGTGAAGCAATACAGGTCTGGACATATCCTACGTTTCTTCTATGGAATGCAGAGTGTTATTTGTAGGATCCACTGAGAATTTGAATTCTAGCAGAAACTAAGGTGGTAGGGAGTAGTAACCTTAAATGGCACGACAATTTTCTCTTCTTGACCCATTGATTTGAGATTGGTATCCTCAACTTGGTTTGAGATTGGTATCCTCAAATTCAGGTCCCCTCAAACACACTTAAGCTTGAATACTATTGTTAGTCTCCATTGGAGCAGACCCACTCTGTCAGTGGGATTGTTGTACATGTACAATCACCATTGAATCAATAATTCCAACCAATTGAATTTGGCTCCTAGTATTTGTCAGCCTGTTGAGAGCAATCTTTCCCAATTGGGTGCCAGATGTATTGCACTACAGTGATCATAATCCCTGGCAATGTAGTCATGGTGGCTGGGAATGGTAGGAAATGTTGTCGAACACATCTCCAGAGCACCAAATTGGGGAAAAATATGCTATAAGGTCATACTGCTATTTAGCCTTATTCTGGGATTTTTTAATTTTTTTACTTATTTTTTGCAATCAGTGGGGTGAAATAGAGGTCTGCAAGTTTCAGAGAAAGGCTATTCTTCATTTTCTTGGAAAAGTCTGCAGTCCAGTGGGAGGTGATTTTTTTTACTGACTTTTTTGTAAGCACAGTATCCCACAGCTGAACACTTACCAGAGGGCTTTGGGGAAATAGCTTAATATTGAGTCTTAACAATGGGAGAGAAGGCAGGATATAAATGAGTAAAATAATAATAAATACAATAATATGGAACTTGCTGTGGTTAAATTTTAATTAATGACACTGAACTAACTTTTGTTATATTACTGTATTTCCAGTGATACTTAAAACTCCCAAGTAGAATTAAACTCACTTTAAGAGCCATTAATTATCACAGCATTCTCATGACCTCCACTGGCCACTTTTGAATCTCCCCGACTTTGAAAAGCAGTTATCCATACTGTGACTCTTTCACTTTTAAACTGGAGCTTCAATAAATGAGGAGGCAATGATCTGTCACCTAAAGTAGAATGGGAATCGTGGGACTCTCCAAATGTTGCTGAACTGTAACCCCCAGCATTCTTTGGCAGTGCCAGCTAGAGCTGCTGGGAGTTGCAGCCCACTCTGGCTTAAAACAAGAAAGGCCAGGCTGAAAGTGATCATAGGGTGGGTGTTATTATTTCACTCCATAAGCTCCATGTGAAATTAACACCATCTAATGGAAAAGATTTTGTGTAGTAAAGATGATAAAAATTTTGGTAAAGATTTGCTGGATCACTGCGTATAAAAGCCAATGAGATGGAAATTCAAGCGGAGAATACTTTTATTTCATACCAACAGGAAAAAAAAAGTTTAGGTTCCCCTAATCCTTTTTTAGGGGGAGCAATGGGTGAAACTAATTTAATTGTACCTTGATTGAAATACTACTGCTTCTGAGAAAGGCCAGGACTTGCTTGCTCTTTGGCAGTTTCTAGCCAAATGAGCAGAATGAAAGTCACTGTGAGCTTATTACTGAAATAATATTGTTAATTAGCATCTTTTTAATGCTTTTGATATATAATCCCAGCTAGCGGAGTTGGGTATTAATTCTGTTTATATACATACTTACCCATTAAATCTTCCAAAGGTAGATTATTTGCAATAAAGCAATTTCAATAAATAGTCTTATTAACTGTGTGGTGTACACTTCTACTTTTCTAATTCTCTTCCAAAACTGTACAGAAAAGGTAGAAAAAATTCAGCCCTTCAAATTTTGTTGGAGTGCAACTCCCAGTTTTCCTCACCATTCGATATGCTAACAAGGGGATGCTGGGACCTGCAATCCAACAACTCCTGGGGGGCTGCACAATTCCCAGCCCTGCTAAACAGGAATATTCAACAGAAGTGGGGAAATACTTTCTGTACCAGGGCCAGTTCTTGATAGCTCAAATTAAAGCAATAAAGTTGATTCTTGAGAGACCGCCTCTATCTATAGATGCCTGTCTGAGAATGGAGGTCTACTGGAGGGGCTTTCCTCTGTGCAGTACCAATATGGGAAATACATTGTGGATAAATGTGGAAGAGAGCCTTCCCTGGAATGCCCTCCCCACAGAGGCCCGATTGGCACCAAAGCTGGGATCATTTTTGTGCCAAATCAAAACTTGGCTTTTTATTAAAATCTTTGGATCTAATTGACTTTGGGCTGTGCATATGCTATGGTTGCACTATTTTAAATTATTTAAACTGGTTTTAAATTGTCTGTTCTTTACTTGGTACATGATTTAATATATTTTTATTCTTTTTAAAAGTATTACTGATTTTATTGTAAGCCACCCTGAGATTTTTGAATATAGGGCAAGCTATGACTATTTTAATTAATTAATTAATTAATTAATTAAAGGTAAAGGCTTGGTCATTTACAGCATCAGCTATTGGGGAGGGATGTATGGTCCAAAAGTCTTCTTAAAATTCTGGGCAATTCATTGTTTTTATTTTTGATTGTAATGCTTCTTGAGAGTCTAACAAGGAGATTATCAACAGACTTAGTAAATCTTAAGTGATGTCTGTCCAGTGGTCATGGGAGGAAACCACTCCATGCCTCTTCCCATAAATCCTGCAAATATAACCTATTGCTGCTTATATAAGGCCACTTAATACAGATTAACTATCTCTAAGTACACTTTAACCACTCTTTTGTATTTAGTATTTCAAACTAGATAATAACAGTATAGAAAAAGATAACAAGTAGCAAGAATGGTCTTTGTACAACAGATTCTGAGAGTACATTGTGATGTGAGGGACTGTGGGATGTTTAGTGGGGGATTGTATTTATCTGGCCACTTCTGTAAGAGGAGGTGAGACTCAAGTACATTATGCTTCTGAAATGGTCTCTCAGAAACGATTCCACACAGGTCCCACTGCATGTCCTTTTTTCTGTCTCTTTGAGACCAGATTAATGTTCAGGGCGTGGAGTCACAATTAAAGCATTTTCCCTTCTTTAACTAAAAGTGAATTGAGGATTAAACCCATACTGACTTGGAGCCTTTAGTAGATCTCTAGAACTGAACTCTCATCCCCAAAGCCCATGCTGTTATTTTTACATCACGGTGGTAGTCCTGTGTAAATACATGAAGAATTAAATTTCTTTGTTTATTACCTCGGACTCATACAGTAGCTGGTGGGGAGCTGGGACTGACTGTGACTGGAAGGCTCTCATGGTGCATTTCTAATGAGACACAGGAGATAATGGCAGATAATAATAATGCTCTGTGTGTGTTTCCTCCCCAAAGATTAACCCCCACAAACTTTCTTTCGTAGGCAGTAACCACAGCAGTGTTCTCTAAACATTGTGTCACCTCTGTTTATGCTGCTGCCTCTCTCCTGTGTTGCATTATTCTTGGTATCACATGTCTGTTTATGAGCTAAACAGCTGAGATTGATGGCAGAGCTTATTGTAATCCTCAGAGTATGCATCAGCGCTGTACTCATTGCACAGAATGTTAACCCCTGCAGTTTAACAGATGAATACAAAAACAAGAATTTGGCCATAGCACTCCCCCTACAAGTCCTATTAAAAACACAATTGAAAAATCTCTCAGCTTTAGTGGGAAAAAGAACCAACCAGGTTTTATTCCAGAGCTGAAGAAGTTCATAGTTCAATTATAGTTTTACCTTTGCACTTTGGCTAGAGCACTTACAGCTCTGTTTATGTTTTTTTATGCTGTTTTCTCCCTATCACTCTCTGGGGGCCACTACAGTTATTTCTTCTCCGCAGTGTCTTATGTATTTTCACTTGCATCCCTGGTGAGACATAAGAATGAGGAAAATAACTTCTGTTTATCTGCTTCCCACCCCTAGGAGTATAATTGAAATATTTTGGGTAACCTTCTACCATAAGATTCATTATCAACATACTGAAGAAACCAATGATATATGTTGTGTCACTGGGTGTAATTCTCTATGTTGTATAAATGTTAACTGAAGACTGAAAGAATGGAATTGTTTCATGCTTCCTGACATGAATAAGCCCAAGTCATTGACCACATTGTACACAGCATCACACAAAGAAGTTCTGAACGGCTTGTGGGCACCCTCCACACTGGGTTACAACTTGGGTTACTTTTGAGTGTTCAGAAATGTTTCTGGAATTTTAAAAGAGGCAGGACAAACATATGTGTATACACACCATGCATTTTAAAATTTGCTTTATAGGCTGAAGTGAATTCAGCCTGGATTGCCTCTCTACACACATGTGATACAGTTATTATTGCTGATGATTTATTTCACTTTGTCAAACTCCACACCAAGCTTATCCACAGAAATATTGATGGCCTTGACAGAGCATTTTCTTCTCCTAATCACCCACACTTAGGTCATGATGGTAACCCAAGCAAAATATGATGAAGACAAGCCATTCTCTGCTAATAGGAGCTTCCACTGATTGTAAAAGCTCTTCATAGACTAAGACCCTTTTTGCATGCTTTTTTTTTTGCACGAGCGCCCCTTGAGCATCGCGCAAATGGGAACGTCGCTCCGTATGACGCACTCCCACTCGCGCAACGCTCACGAGGCTAAAGTGGGGCGCACACACATTTTTTGATTTTCAGCTTTAAGCCGAAAATACTGCGCACTCGCACAGTGCTCGCAGCACCCTCGCGCACTTACCTGTGTGCGGTGCTTCGGCAAGCAGGGGCGGTCGTGCTTCCTTCCTCCCACGCAGCCTACAGCTCCCAGACTGTGAGTGCCACGGTCACGCTACAAAGAAGCCGATGCGGGAGGCAAAAAGGGCTGTCATGAGCAGCTCGCGTGAGTGGCTGCTCGCGCGAGCGCCACTCCCCACTGCCACGATGAGGTAAGGTGCAAAAAGGGCCTAAAAGTCATTGCTTCAGTGCCTGAGTAGGAATGATGTGGCTCTCCAGATGTTGAACTGTGTCTCCCAGCAGTCTCAGCCTGCGCAGCCAATGGTGGGAGATTCCAAAAGTTACAGCTTTCTCTCTCAGTACCACTACTGTCATTGACACACTTGTTGAGAACATGTGAGAGGGATTTAGTGGCTGCTGCCAGGCTTCAGAACTTAATTATTAATCCTTTTTCAGTATATTCTTCTGTGTATTAACTGTGCTTTGTTTTAGTCTACACTGTGAGCTGACTTGGGTCCCATGAGGGGCATAAAGGTGATAACAATAAAATAAGAAAGATACAGAGAGCTACAGGAGTTCTAATTGTCTATAGCAAGTCTCAGGAAGAGGCAAGAATGTACTGCAGTGAGTGGTGAAGAAATGTTCCCCTCTCACAACATAGTTAGCTAGTTTTATTATGTTGCTGTTATTGTGTGCCTTCAAGTGGTTTCTCACTTATGGTGACCCCAGAGTGGGTTTCCACAACTGAGCAGGGATTTGAACTCGTCTCCAGTGTTGCAGTCCAATGCTCAAACCACTACAACCGTGCTGGCTCTTTTATTTTGTTTTGCAGTACCTTAAGTAATAAGGACATTATCTCTCAAGTGATCCTCACTGACAACTTGTTGATGCTTCCGGTCAAAGATTATTTCCAAACCAGCTATCCAAGATGCTGCAAGTGCTCCAAATTTAGCATGGGATCTTTTGCATTGTCATCTGTGAGTCCCCATATGATGATGTTAGACTACAGCTTGCTGAATGGCACATTATTGACCATGCTGACCGGAGCTTCAGAGAGTCAAAGTCCAGAAACGTCCAGGGACTTGTTTACCATCTATAGGCTACAACTTTCTGTATTTTAGCTGTATTGCGAAATCATTTTAAGGTGAATGTGCTGCAATGAGAAACTATTAAATTATTTGGTAAAGTAGGAAGGTGAGAAGAAAACACTGCTACACTCTGTCAAGTTACTTCCTTGTTTAATAAAAACAGGTCTTTTAAAAGATCACATTGTCTATTTGCTAGTGAATTGTGCAAGTCTTATGCAAACTTCCCATAAAATTGCTAAACTGGTACACCTCCAGCTCTGTGTGGCTGATCATCAAGTAAGACGTAATTCTACATGTCTCAAAATACGCTAATAAGAGAGAATTAGCACAATTTGTAAAGAAAATATAAACAAACACTATCTACAGTTAAATGCAATAAACCCTGCTAAAACTGTGAATTCAAGGAATAGTCCACTCCCAGCTGTGAAAGATTTTCATCATTATGGAGGTCAGAAGTATATACAGTAGCAACTTCAGAAACACAGTTCTAGGTAAGTTAGAGTATCTTACAAAATTGGGGCAACTCATCTACTGTGCCCCAGATCAGTTAGGCTGAAACACTGTGCGTCACTTCATACCTAATTGTTACTCTATAATTGTCACAGGTGGGTGATTATCAGTGGTCAAAAGGTCACACAGCTCCACCAAGAATTTGGAGAGCTGATCTTCTGCCAAGTATTTTATGAACTCTTTGACCCTGAATCATCCCTAGTAGGCCATTAGCTTCCAGATTGAAGAAGGGCCTGCCATGTCCAACATGGCCTCAGACACCAAAATGTGCTGAAACTTCTCACACCCTTCCCTTAAAGATGGAGTGTTCTAGAAACTCTATGCATCCTAGTCCACACTTTCTCCACTGTGCTGTAACGTAAATGGGGGGGGAGTCAAATTCAATTCAATCAATGGGAATGGGCAATTATCTCCACCCCAGCTTACTTTTGCTACATCCAGTTTTACCACTTATGGCAGAGACACTTACGTGAGGTCACTTAGGAACAGAGGAAAATATTTCTGCCATTCCAATGCAGGGATAGCCATGCTAACCATAAGACAAATTCCAAAGTCCATGTTGTGGTAAGACTTTTATTTAGTCAACATAATAAACCATGTATGCCTTTATGTTTCAGAAATACTTGCCATGAGTAACTAAGCAGTAAATTCTAGGGACAGGGTCAATTAAATGATACTGCCATATAAACCTTTGTGTTCCCACTGGCTTATTGCTTTACATCAGTTCTAGCCAGCATGGCCAGTGACAGAAATTGTGAGAGCTGTACTCCAAAATTATCTGGAGGGCTAGTTGCCTTTGTTTCTGTGTGTCTTCAAGTCATTTCTGACTTAAGGCAACCCTATTACGGGGTTTTCTCTACAGTATTTCAGGAGAGTTGCCACTGCCTTTCTGTAAGGCTGGAAATGTGGCTCCCCAAGTGGTTTCCATGGCCAAGCAGAGATTGGAATCCTGATC
Organism: Ctenosaura bakeri; assembly: GCA_948474755.1. NCBI lineage: Eukaryota > Metazoa > Chordata > Lepidosauria > Squamata > Iguanidae > Ctenosaura > Ctenosaura bakeri. The sequence goes on along the minus strand of CAOLHI010000464.1, from coordinate 317 downwards.
CCAACTCTGAAGCCATTGTACCATACTGGCCCTCTTCCATAGTTACACATCCCTGGCTTAAATATCTTAGGTTACAAGTGGGAGAGAGATGGAGTGATGTATTGGGTGTGAGCATTGGGACTACAATTCTGGACACCAGGATTCAAATCCCTCCTCAGCCATAGAAACCTGCTGAGTTATCTTGGGCAAGTCACATTCTCTCAGACTCGGAGAAAAGCAAGGGCAAACCCCCTCTAACAAATCTTGGCAAGAAAACCTTATGATAGGGTCATTTTAGGGCTGCCATAACTCAGAAACAACTTGAAACCACACAACAC